>CM077092.1:111188486-111822202 GCA_039513925.1 Platanthera zijinensis
TGGCCAAGTTGCCCCCATCTAAATTGTCTTGCGTCCGCTAATTGATGATTTTCTATCCGCCGCGGGTTGAAGGCTTTGTGCATTGTCAACACTAAAGGACCAGAGACTGGTTTTGAGGTTTTGGGTTGCGGTCCATTTGTAACGAGGTGGGAGTGGGAGCTGGACCAAAAGCAGGGGGAGACCTTGTCCTTGTTCTCTGCGCGGCTATAGCCGTCCGCCTTTGACGCGGTTAGGCGGCGGCTATGCTCGTCTGGCGGTTGCGGCGGTTAGGCGGCTTGCAGTTCGGCGGACAGAGTTCTTTCTTTCAGCACTGGAATAACGAGCAGTACGCACGACTTGTTGCGGTCTTGCGACTAGGCAGACTCAGCGGACTCCGTAGCGGTTAGCAGCAGAGCCGGCGACTTGTACCTTGAGTCCGCGCGGTTTGATTTGGACTTGTATTTTTCCTGTTTTCTTCAGATATTTGACAAGCATGTCTCGCCATGTATGCCTTGCTTTGTAAGAAGATTTTGATATTTCAAGATTCTTGCTCTGCTTTGTGCATCTGATTTATTTGACTCAAGACGGTTGAGTGTTCTTTCACATAATTTCCGTTTTCCCGTTATATAAAATTTTTTAACAGGAGGCTCGCCCGGAATTCCAAAAGCCACTAGATAAGCTCTATTCTCACAGCTTTTCAACCAAACACTCACAAAAAATGAGTTTGCGTTTGGAATGAAGTTTTCTAATGTCTCAAACAGAGTCTAAGAATTTGGCTTAGTGAAATGAAATTAGATCAAATATTATACTTCAATCTAAGTTTACCAGCCAAGAAAAACTATAAACAGCTCAACTCCATTCGAAAATGAATTCATGTTTTGTGAGTGACAAATAATTCTTCGATTTAACGCAGAAATCCTCATTTTAAGGCCTTAAAATGTGCATATTTTATGGCTTTCGTGCCTCGCCTAACTGTAGGTCATTGAAGCGCAAGCCGCCGTCCACCGATGCACCGCCGCGGTGGATTTCATGGAGAAGACGCTCATTCCGTACCCCGCAACCGTAAACGACGAGCGGATGTACGCTCACGCGAAGAAGGTTGCCGAGGACCTCGTGGGGGAGGCCAACGTCTGGCTGAGTCCTCTGGTCATGGGGGGCCGAGGACTTCAGCTTCTACACGCAGAGGATGCCGAGCGCAGTCTTCAATCTCGGCGTGAAGAATGAGTCGATCGGGGCTCTGCACCACCTGCATTCGCCGTACTTCTTCGTCGATGAGAAAGCGCTTCCGATCGGAGCGGCGGTTCCATGCTGCAGTTGCACTGTCCTACTTGGATCTCCGGCATTCAAGGTTGACTGAGGTGTACATTCAAGAAATTTCTTAAGATTGACGATGATTCCCTCCCATTGGATGCATATGCTGTTTGCTGTATTGGAAGTATGATCAGCCATCATGCATTTTGCATATCCACGCAGATATACTGTATTAAAAAGGAATTAAACATTTGACTTTCTAATTTTACATTTTTGTTACAATTTTTTTTTTAGTTTATATATTTTTAATCTATACCGTTATTGCGGTCATCCGGTTTTTCAGAATCGGACTGCCTTAGCTCGGAGTCGGACCGAGTGCGCAAACAGTCCAAAAAAAACAATAAATGACAAGATTTTTTTTGACGTGAAAACAAGAAAAGAGTGAAAAATCATGTGGTTGTACAAGAGTTTGAGATGATTCAACGGAGGCTGACAAAGCACCTCTTCGTTACAAGTTCAAATCGTGAAAAAGATTAATAAAATTAAGTCCCCGGAGCCTTGATGAAAGCGCTTCGGCTAAGAAAAATGGCTAAGTTCACAGAATCTCGATGAAAACGTTCCTGTTGAAGGAAATCTTTAACTCCATGGAGCCTTGGTTGCAGCGCTCCTGCTTAAGCGGAGCCTTGGTGGGAGCGCTCTCGCAGAGATGAACGTCGGCCTGGGAATCCTGATGGAACTTTTGCACTATAAGGGGAGCAGAGCGAATTTTGAGCGGAGGATCCGTTTAAGTCCATGAGCTCGCTGGAAAATCACAGAGTTCTCTCTAGCCTCTGTAGTTGTTTGTCTTCAAATGAAAGTCTGAAGGCATATTTATAGTTTTCTGGAGTGATACGCCGGTAATTTCGTCAGGGAGAAATTTGTGTTGACGAATAACATCGCTCTGTTTCGGTCACATGGTTCACCAAATTTAGCGAAAAGACAAAAGTGCACCCCGGGCAGCACGAGCAGGGTGCCCGATGGCGGTCGGCGATGGTCGGCGGCAGCGGCAAGCCGGAGGTGGCACCGGTCGTAGGCACCGGGGGCACACGACGCTGCGACGCGTGTGCGGCACTTGCTGCGTGCGTGCGCAGTGTCGCACAAGCTACGAGCGCAGCAACCACCATGCGAGGTGCTGCGCGCGCATTGTCGCGTGAGTGGTGCCGTGCGCGGTGTCGCGCGGGTCGTCTCCACCCCTGTGCGCGCGCGTGCTGTGCGTGCGCATAGGACGCGCGGTGCGGCGTGTAACGCCCCAAAACTAAAAAAGGAACGGATAGCGTTTTAAGGACAAATTGGTGCCTGAATAGGTTCACACGGCCTGTGACACGGGCGTGTCCAGGGCCGTGTCCTGCTATGTGTTGGCAGGGCGGTGTCGAGTGAGGCACACGACCTGTGACACGGGCGTGTCCAGAGCCGTGTCCTTCTCTGCGTTTGGCCGGCCTGTGTCGACTGATGAACATGGGCTGGGACACGGGCTTGTCACATGGCCGTATCCTGGTCGGGGGCGCGACGGTTTGCTGTGTCTCTTGAGGAACACGCCCTATGACACAGGCGTGTCAGAAGTTGACACGGGCGTGTCAGAAGTAACACGGGCGTGTCAGCAGTAACACGGGCGTGTCTGAGCCCGTGTCCTGCTCTGTGTTCGACGATCGTGTTCAGATCGTGAGACCTGTCCTGTGACACGGGCGTGCCACAAGCCGTGTTCGGCGCAGAAAAATGATTTTCAGGGCGATTCGTGGCCGTTTGTTTCCTTCAAATAGGATCCAACGATTCAGAAATCTCCCTGCTTTTATAAGCCCGGGAGTTGAGGGTTAAACTCTCATTTCTCTATGGTCTTTCTCTTTCTAAAGAGTTAGAGAGTGGAGAGAGCAAGGACGAAGGAGAAGGAGGAATCCGGCCGCCGGTGGAACTTCAGAGCCCCAAATCGCGAGCCGAGTCCAGATCCGTGGAGGCGAGGCCGTTGCGGTGTTTTTCATCCGTCTAGTTTCTTCTCTTCTCATGGGGCCAAAACGAACCGCTAGAGTAATGATTCTTTTCTTGGACATTTGATGTCCAGTTCCTTTTTGCATAGGAAACCCACTCTCGCGAGTGTGCGGTGAGTGTGAGGTATTCCTTCGGGTGGATATGAATAGTCCCCGTAGTTTTGCATATAGAGTCCGGAATCGAAGTACAGACATATGCATGGTGTGTGAAGCCTGCCCGACAAGTTGATCTGGATCGGTGATGTTTTCATTATGGATGGATTGCCGGAGAAGGCTCCGTGCCGTATGTTTTCGGGTTTCTACGTGATAGATTGCAGTAGGGACCCTTGGGGATTAACTCCAAGGTGCACCCGGAAATCAGGGCAGAAGATAAGTTCTGCTGTTATGGTGGCCTGGGAGCCAACCTTGTACATAGCCGGGCTATGTACTGTTGTATGATCGATACTTTGGGATTCAGTGAAGCTTGACCCGCGCCGATGGCTAAATTGTCGTGGCGAGTGAGCAACGGGTTTGGTTGGACCTTACCCACTTCAAGTGGTTCGGTTAAAGCGACCTAAGGTACATGAGACTTACCGATGTCTTGGAGAGCGAGTCTAGGCTTCGGCTGAAAGGACTTTAATGCTCGTGATGTTTGCCGTCCTGAGGGCGGTGGTGGAGCTGCGGGACGGACCGGGTTCGGACCGGCTTCACCGAGTAAGTGCTCTGAGAGCACGGTGTGTGTGGCCGTGCGGGCATACACCTGTGGTGTATTGTGCTGATGTTGTACTTTCACTATAATGTTTGGATATGCCATTAAATGCAGGGAAGGAGAACCGCCACCCCAAGTAAGGGGTGGGTGAAAGGAGGGGTGTTAGATCAATTACTCTAGGGGGGGGGGGGGGGAGGGGGAGGGGAGGTGAATAGAATATTAAAACTTTGGCTCTTTTTCTAGATTATATCAGAGTAAATATAGTGATACATATATTAGTTAAAGAATTAGAAAATTAAGCTAACAAATTCATCAATCACAACACAAACAAAAACAAATGAAAAGGAGCAACCAGACGACACAAGAAGTTTATAGTGGTTCCCCTAAACTTTGGTACATCCACTCTTCTACCACCTTGGCAGAATCCACTAGCAGGTTTTGATCAGGTGACTGCCACCACAAGATCTGGTTCTGGTAGATCAGGAAACCTTTCAGGATTTTGATCAAGTGCCCAAAAACCAACTTCAAGTCTTTTGGAGGGAGACTTGTCAACCAAACTAACTTTTGAAGGGAGCTATAACCCTGTACAATGAGATGGAAGATGTTGATGAAAGTCTTCTCTTTTCTCAATACAACTGAGAAGACTGTGTGGATTCTTGTGTTGTCAAAACTCCTCTTGAGAAGTAGAATACTTCAGGAACAAAAGAGCTTTGCTAAAGGGTGAGTAGGTCTTCAGCTTGATCTGCTAAGATCCAGGAAATCCAGTAACAGATGTTGAATAGAATGTCTCTAAGGATTTTTGGAATAGAAGTTGAAGAATACTCTTGATCTTGATAATTTATTCTTCTTCAAACTACAGTGTTGGCAGGGAATGAAAAGACGTGAGAGCGTCGAGTGCTCGTTTAGCATTTTCTGTGCAGTGATTCTCGATTTCTTTTTTTTTTCTGTATCTCTGACTGTCTTGCTTATCTTACTCGAAAAGGAGAGAAACACTTTTATTCTACTGCTGAAAAATTCTCCTTGAATTTTTGAATTCTTTCCATAAATGCTGGCTGCTGTGGGGAATAGAAAACGGCTGGAATAATCGCATTAATGAGTTTCCCAACTATTCTTGATAGAATAAATAAATATTTATTCTGATGAATATCACATTTAATGCAGCCAAATAACGGCTATATTAAGAGAAATATTTACATTAAATGCTCAGAATAATACTGCTAATAAGGAACAAAAAGGGGAAAGACTCATTCTGGAACTACATAGAAAACTTCGAACGCAAAACAGAATTCGTTGACCTGAGATCAAAGATCGTCGACCAGGGAATTCAAGTTCGTTGACCTGAGCTCTGCGATCTACTAACTGAGAATAACTTTCTAAATCTGCACTCTGAGTTCGTTGAGCTGAGAAACTGACAGAAGAAAACTAAGCGTCGACTTGAGCTCTGAGAACATCGAGCTCAGCTCAGAGAATTAACTCTTAGTTCGTCGATCTGAGATCGACAATCGTCGAGCTGAGTTCGAAGAATTTCGAACTGATCACTATCTTCTGAAAGCTGCTAAATCTGATTCTCTGAAGTCCACTTCTGGCTTGTCCAAGGAGGTAGCACTAATCAGGACTTAGCCTAAACTCTAGGACTACTACACATGACCATAACTATACAATGTTGGGTCATACTCAGCCTAAGTTAGTGAACCTAGCTCAAATCCAACTAGGGATCCAACAATCTCCCCCTATTTGGGTGAGGTCACTAACAAAAACAAAACAATCATAAAGCAGAAGAAAATATATCTGACAGAAGAAAAATATTCAGCAGATATTTATAGAGTTGTGCTTCATGATAAACTAAGAGAATAGAGTTCAAAAGAAAACTAGAAAATAACATAAAGGAAACTCATTTCTTCTTCTGGGCTTTGTCTTTGTCTAAATCTTCAGAAGGTTGTCTGAATTTGATTACTCTGTTAGGATTGACAACTTCTTTCTTTGACATATACATGTCAGATGCTCCAATCATACTTTGAGATGAGGTTCTCGATACAACAGTCTCTGGGTGCAGTTTCATATAATCATCAACATTGAAAAATTTATTAGCCTTAGCATACCTGAACAATTCTTCTTTTCTGTAGGTTGACATAGTTGAGAATTGAGAAATATTTTTTGCCTTCAACTTTTGCTTTGCTAATCTGAAAAAGTCATATAAGCTCATGGAATCTATCCATCTTGGCAGAAGTCTCCTGTTCTGGATCAACAAAAGGAATAGGAGGAGACTCTGGCCTTTTTGAACTAGAATCCTGCATTGGTTCTTTAGTAGGAACTTTCTTTGAAGAACCTGAAGGACGATTGCTTGAAGAAGACTATTGATAGATTTGTCTGGGTTGTCTGTGATAAGTTTTTGTCATAGAAGCAGGCTTCTGAGATAAGTTGCCTGAGGAACTTGAAGAGGGAGGAGGAGGAGGACCTCTCCTGAACTTTTGAGGAGGAGGAGAGTACCTTCTTCTCTTCTTTATAGCCTTTTACTCATTCTTAGACAACCGCATCCACTATGACATACCAGGGTAGAGAGTAATCTTTTGCAATATATAGTATGGAGTGTCATTGCTTGGATTTGGCTTTGGAACTGCCTTAGGAGGGGCTTTCCTTTTCTTAAAAATTTTCTTTCTACTGTCATCAGAATCTGAGCTATCAGATTGATCATCATCAGAAGATCCTTGAGGATTATCATACATAACATCAATCTCAGCAATGACTTCTTTTGGAACTTGCTTTCTGATGGAGACGACGGCCCACAACATTTCAAGGACGGCGATGGCATGCTTGCGGACGACCATGCGGAACGTCGGCATAATAGCCGTCCAGAACGCAAACCCCATATATTATTAATTAATAATTATTATTAATAATAAATTATTATTAATTAATAAGTCATTTCTATGTTTGGTATTTTTATGTCGCAAAGTTATTTTCATTTCATGTATGATGGGTGCTTATAACCATCATTTGTTATTTTTATTTCATGTTCTTTATTTTTGTAATTGTTATGTCATGATGGATGCAAATAGCCATCATGAGTGGTTTAATTTTCTAAGGTAGAGATTGAGTGGTGTAGCCTATATATAGGCATGTATGTTTCATATTTTAGTTAGTGAATGAATGAAAAATTAAAACCCTCACTTTGAGAAGTTTCCCTCCTCCCTCTCTTGGCAAATTTCGGCCTCCCTTGGTTCTCCCCCTCTCTTGGCCGCCGGCCACCCTTTCTTCCCCCCTATTCCTCCTCTCCTTCTAGCAACCCGAGCCCCTTCCTCCTTGCAACTTCTAGATCGGCCACCATCCCCCTCCACTTCATAACCTCGGCCACCCACCACCTTGCCAAAACCGACCACCACCTTCCATATTTAGCTCTCAAAACCTTCCATATTTGCTCTCTCCTTCCATATATATATATTTATTGCCAAATATAAGATCTCTTCGTGGGAATTTCCAACTCCGGCGTGAAGCGAAGAAGGCGGATGAGTTTCTCTCCAACCGGCGTGACTCCGGCGGAGCCTTTGAAGAAGCGATTGAAGTAGAGTGAAATCGGAATCACCCATTCCGATTGGGTAACGAAACTTTTCTACCGTTGCGTGTTTTCTATCCTTAGATTAATTCGTGTGGTGGATTTTCTTGGCGTTAATTTTGATAGCATTGAAAATATCATGGATAACTTTCATCGTTTTGTGTCTTTTCTTGATTGATCTAATTTTCGTAAAGGGGTTTGGCGAGCCCTCGTTTTTCTTTTGTTGGGAGAGATCTACCTTTTCCGGATCGTGTTTTATTCAGTAGATCTCTTTTGGTACAACACCGCTCGATCGGATTGTGTAGGTCCCTTTAGCCGGAAAGAACATTGGTTTATAGTCCTTGTTCGATCCCTATCGGTTTGACTACCCGTACGCTAGTATAAAATTGATAACATTAATTACGTGGTGCCGCGTAGATCGATTGTGCGAGTGTAGAATTTGGTTCATAGAGAGCTAGTCGTGCGCGTCCGTAATTATATTTCGGTCCAAACGTGTACGCCTACATCAATTTGGTATCAGAGGGAGGTTCTCGTCAATTTCCTAATTGGCACTCCTCCCCCCTCAAAATTTAAAATTCAAATTTCCAATTTCCAATTTCAAATTTCAAAATTCAAATTTCAAATTTCAAATTTCGAATTTTAAAATAAAAAATTCAAAATTCAAAATTCAAATTTCAAATTTCGAATTTCAATTTCAAAATTTAAAATTCAAAATTCAAAATTCAAATTAAAATTTCAAATTTTAAATTTCAAATTTCAAATTTCAAAGTTCGAAATTTCAAATTTCAAATTTCAAAATTCAAATTTAAAATTTCAAATTTCAAATTTCAAAATCTAAAAAATAAAATTCTGGAAATTCTCTATCTTATTTTTAATAAGAAATCCAAAAAAAATTATTTTTTCATTAAGTCATTATTTTTATTAAGTTATTTTAAAATTTAATAGTTGGTCTGCCAATAGCGGCCTATATTTTTATTTTTCAGCAAAACATCAAAATTTTTTTTTATTAATAATCTTCATATTTTGTTTAGGAAGAAAATCTATTTTCTATAAGTATTACCCTAGTGGTTAAGCGGGAACAATTCCGACAATCCTAATTTATTTGGGTCAGTTTACTTTTCTTTGCATGTACACAAGTATCGGATCGAGTTTTCTCTCCAGTTCTTACGATTATGGCCTATGACGTTCACGTTTCCCATTTAGACTATTGGTATGATAAATCCATGGTTAAGCCTCCCCCTAGGCAAAGCCACATTAATCTTACCTATGACGGTTTACTGTACCCTACAAATTTTAGGGATTGGCTTAAGGAGATAGAACTTCATTTTGACTGTCGCGAATGGGATAACCTCCAAAGGTCCACTTCGCCCGAGAGCGGTTAATAGGTCGAGCCCAGTCATTCTGGATAAACGAAGAGCGTTGTGTTGGCAATTATACACACACGTGGTGGGCGATGCGTAGCCTCCTCTCGGATCAATTTGATCCCACCAATCTCCGTACTACTAACGCCAAACCTTTGAGTGAGTATCGTTATGGCGCTAGTTCCATACCAACCATTATGACTGACTATAAACCTAATGCCCAGATCAAACGACACATTGTTGAGCGATCTCCGCCGATTATGCCTGTAGACCCTTTGAGTCTCCCCCTGAGTTGTCTAGTCTAGTTGTTGACTCTCCTGTTGAGTCTAAGGTATTGTCTAGGATCGTGCCCGTCACTGAGGACGAGGCTGTTATCTCTGATGATGATAGCGACGATGAGGAGATTGGTTACCCTAGTGACCTGGATGAGGATTCCACCACCGAGGAATCATCTCCACTCCCCGTCGATGACATTTTGGAGCCTACGGTTACTCCTGCTGAGATTACACCTGAGTCGGTAGGCATTTTACCTGATGATGAGAGTTTACTTAGTAGTGACACAGGAGATGATCTGTTTGGACTCGAGCTGGTTCCTCTTAGACCGAGATATTTTGAGGACTGTTCTGATGATCCTGATATATTGGACGTTCCGACTGATTGGGAAGACTTACCATTGGTGAGCGAGTTATGCTTGGATGATTTTAGTGCTATGAGCCCGAACGATATTTCTTTGATGCAAGCACCTTTATCTGACGTTCCTATTTATTTAAAGCTTCCGTTGGGCTCAATTTTACCCTTGTCTGAGACCATAATTGATTCTAAATTAAATAACTTGGATAGTGTGTCAGAAGAACTTGTAAGCAAGGAAGTTGCATTAATTGACGACTTTTTGGATTGGACCCCAGGTTTGATTTTACCGACTCGTCCCCCTGACCCGTTGATTCGACGTACTGATCATTTAGGACATGAGTGTGGTACGATTGATTTCAGGAGTTCTACAGTGCCCCCTGAGTTCATTCTGCCAGTACCCAGATGAGGTCCCGTTAGTGCCTCCAGCTCACATATTATTGTTGCCGACCTATGACCCGACGACTGATTCTGATTTACATGATATATCTAATGAATTGGTAGACATGTTGGACGAATTTTCTGTAAGGGCAAATCCATTGTTTGAATTTTCATGACTTTAATGGCTTGCAACCGGGTGATCTTTCTTGGACGTTAAACCCGTGTTTCGACGTTGAGAATGACTTAGCCCCTCCTTTAGACATGCCCCCTTTGACGGCCTATTACCCTACGAGTCCATCGTTGGTCACACCCTCAGATATTTTAGATTTTATTTCTGTGCCGACTATTTCCTTTGTCCTAATTTTATCCTCCATGAATTTTAAAGAAAATCATTTATCGAATTATACGTTTAGGATAGGGCCGCTTATAGTGCCTCCTTATGAGATTCCCTCGGCGCCACCAGATTTAGTTCCGTTGGTGCCGCCTTATGTCGTTCCGTTACCACCGAATGCACTAAGTACGTTTGCGCATGATGATGCTCGCAATGAATTTTATTTACGTAAGCACTTTAGTGAAGCGCTGTCCACGTCACAAAATCCTTATCAATTTCTTGCTAGCTTACATAAAAGGGCGTCTTACGGTATATTTGACGATTTTGTTTTGGTGCGTCTCGTCCCTGAACGGTTGCTTTCGGGCACTATAGAAAGTTGGCGAGTTGGCGAGCTACACCTTTTGCGGACATTAATGATATTAGGAGAACACACATTTCTTTTGAGGTTTTCCACTGATTGGGGTAATACCCCTATTTTTAATGTTTCTGATTTAACACTGCATGTTTCTCCACCACTTGAATTATCTGCCTGTCCGTTTGGTTCCACTTCGTTCTCTTATGGTTTGGGTAGTGAGTTTGTGCTTGGATCGCTCTCTTCTTCGGTCTTCACTGGAGGTACATTGGTAATTGATGTTGAAACTTTTCTTCCTTTATTGCCTAATGCTTTTCCAAGGGTCCCCAGGACCAACATTTTGCATGACAGGATACTCCAGGTTAAAGTGCTCTCTTATCCAAGTGGTGTTGTTCGCTGCTACGTGTCTCTTGTGGATGATGCTCTCATGAACTGGTATTCTAAGACCAACTCATCGGTGATGAGTACTTTTGAGCGGGGGAGGATTGATGGAGACGACGGCCCACAACATTTCAAGGACGGCGATGGCATGCTTGCGGACGACCATGCAGAGCGTCGGCATAATAGCCGTCCAGAACGCAAACCCATATATTATTAATTAATAATAATTATTAATAATAAATTATTATTAATTAATAAGTCATTTCTATGTTTGGTATTTTTATGTCGCAAAGTTATTTTCATTTCATGTATGATGGGTGCTTATAACCATCATTTGTTATTTTTATTTCATGTTCTTTATTTTTGTAATTGTTATGTCATGATGGATGCAAATAGCCATCATGAGTGGTTTAATTTTCTAAGGTGGAGATTGAGTGGTGTAGCCTATATATTGACATGTATGTTTCATATTTTAGTTAGTGAATGAATGAAAAATTAAAACCCTCACTTTGAGAAGTTTGCCTCCTCCCTCTCTTGGCAAATTTCGGCCTCCCTTGGTTCTCCCCCTCTCTTGGCCGCCGGCCACCCTTTCTTTCCCCCTATTCCTCCTCTCCTTCTAGCAACCCGAGCCCCTTCCTCCTTGCAACTTCTAGATCGGCCACCATCCCCCCTCCACTTCATAACCTCGGCCACCCACCACCTTGCCAAAACCGACCACCACCTTCCATATTTAGCTCTCAAAACCTTCCATATTTGCTCTCTCCTTCCATATATATATATATTTATTGCCAAATATAAGATCTCTTCGTGGGAATTTCCAACTCCGGCGTGAAGCGAAGAAGGCGGATGAGTTTCTCTCCAACCGGCGTGACTCCGGCGGAGCCTTTGAAGAAGCGATTGAAGTAGAGTGAAATCGGAATCACCCATTCCGATTGGGTAACGAAACTTTTCTACCGTTGCGTGTTTTCTATCCTTAGATTAATTCGTGTGGTGGATTTTCTTGGCGTTAATTTTGATAGCATTGAAAATATCGTGGATAACTTTCATCGTTTTGTGTCTTTTCTTGATTGATCTAATTTTCGTAAAGGGGTTTGGCGAGCCCTCGTTTTTCTTTTGTTGGGAGAGATCTACCTTTTCCGGATCGTGTTTTATTCGGTAGATCTCTTTTGGTACAACACCGCTCGATCGGATCGTGTAGGTCCCTTTAGCCGGAAAGAACATTGGTTTATAGTCCTTGTTCGATTCCCTATCGGTTTGGCTACCCGTACGCTAGTATAAAATTGATAACATTAATTACGTGGTGCCGCGTAGATCGATTGTGCGAGTGTAGAATTTGGTTCGTAGAGAGCTAGTCGTGCGCGTCCGTAATTATATTTCGGTCCAAACGTGTACGCCTACATCACTTTCCAGCTGGAGGAGGGACAACTGGAGGAGGAAACTGCTGGAGGTGGAATGATTTCAGCAGGGACTTCTTCAGTTTCCAGATCCATATCCTGGATAAGCTCAGCCTCTGGAACTAAGATGAGTTCAGGCTCAGGAGCTTCAAAACTTTTCTGTATCTGCTGCAAGGTCTCTGAACTGATGGGAGCTGAGTAGCAAACAATATCTGTACACCAATGAAAATATACAAAAAGAAGACAATTTTTGTACAAAAGATCAAAAGATCTTAGAACTGAATCTAGGTCAAAATCTGGAGCAATGAGGCAATCTCCATAAAAAATTTCCAAAGGATTACTCTCAAAGTCAGTATCCAAAAACTCAACAAGATCTGCATCAATAAATTCAGTATCAATAATGTCTGCTTCTGCTACAAATTCTGTATCTGCTACTATATCTTCTACTGCTACTTGAACAACCTCTTCACTGAGTATCTCCCCCTGCCTGGTTTTTAGTGGCTACTGGAGCCAGGCCCTGACAGAAGAGGATGGGATAGAGAATGCAGAAAGCTGAGCAGCAAGGGTAGAGATAGACATATCAAGAGGTGAAATAGCCTCTGCTATCAGCTGTTTGAGAAGGGGTGTGATGGATGCTAAGTTTAGAGAGATGGAGGGAGAAGATGAATCTAAGAATTCTGGAGGGGTTTGGGTAGAGATAGATGGATTGATGATTGAAGAGGATGAGGGATGACAATCTGACACTGGTTCATCTTAAGAATTGCTTGGGGATGAAAGAAGGTTGAAAGAGGGTAGAGAAGTGAGATTTTGAAAATGAGATGGAAGGGGAGATAGAGGTGGAGTTGTAGAATCTGGAGATTGAGATTATTCTAGAAGTTGTTGTTGTTGCATTGGGGATGAAATGATGGGGGACTGAGGATGTGTAGGTTGATGAACTGGAGAAGCAGGGTGGATGGGGGAAGCAGGAGGTATAGGTAGAGATGCTGGAGCTGAGGAAATTTGTTGGAGGGATGCTGAAAGAGTTTGGTCAAGAGTGGGAATGGAACTTTCTTATGCAGGGTGGGGAGTGGCTGGTACTGCCCTAGTACTCTCAGAGGTTTTAGATGAGGAAGCCCTCGACGGCTTTGGGATAGTCCTCTCCCACCTGCCAAACAAGGCGCAGGTCAGCCTCTTAGAGGCGTTGATGAATATGGTCGGGGCGACCAGGGATTCAGCGACCTTGGCATGAAGGAAGATTCTAAGAATCCTTCCAAAGAAAACTTCTTTCTTGTTGTTCTTCTTCCTAATCAGATTGAACAAAATTTTGGTCCAATTAACAGCCTTCTTATTTACCACAACACTCATCACTAAGAACTGCTGCCTGGTAATGTGATCATGGGCTGTATGCTTGCCCAACAACACTTTACCGACTACATATGCAAGAAATTTATACCCAGCAGATAGGTGCTTCTTCAGCAATTTATTTGGGTTGTCTGCACAATAACCCATCAAAGTCAACATTTCCTCATATTCATAAGATTCAAGTTCAATATCTTCTTCACTGTTAACTAGTCCAAAGATTTCAGAAAGAGTATCTGGGGTTAAGGAAACAACGTTACACGATATAGATCCAACCATCGTTTCAGCATCTGGAGTAGACGAAGTATAAACCCATTCTCTTATTTCAGAACCAGCTATCTTCATTCTGGTAGACATTAGGGTCTTCAAATTGAGTTCCTCGAATAACTGCAGAATATCTTTGAAGATTTGGTCTGATTGTTGAAAAGAATCGAAATCGATGTCAAAACCCATATCGAACTTCATGCCAGAAAGAGCTCCTGCTGAAATTGCCATTAGTTTCCTGTAACACGAGACCACAAAGATCAAATGCCGGAGAGCAGAAAGCGCGAGATGGAGGTCGAAGAAAACCTAGTTATAAGGTTTTTCAGAATATGAACCGACAAACTCCGTCCTGCGAGATAAGAGAAATCTTCGATCTGAGGTCGATAACATGTTTTATAGTCAAAAGAATTCGTCGATCTCAGTTAGAAGAGGAGAAAACTTTTCATCGTACTCAGGTCGATGAAAACTGTTCTGAAGCCAGATCGTCGATCTCAGGTCGACGAAAAATGACTTTCACAGAGAGTTCATCGATCTCAGGTCGACGAAAAATCTCAAGAACTTCCCTTAGTTCGTCGATCTCAAGTCGATGAATTTTGGTAAGTTCTTCGACCACAGACAGAGAATTAATTTAAAGTATCACCATTCATCATGCCTAACTGATTCATAAAGGATAGATGTTTCTTCTCATCCAAGGATTTGGTGAAAATGTCTGCCATTTGCAAATCAGTGGGAATGAAAGTAATATTAATTTTCTTCTTGTCCACACATTCTCTAATGAAATGATGTCTAACAATTATATGCTTGGTTCTAGAATGATGTACTGGATTCTGTGATATAGATATAGCACTGGTACTGTCACAAAATAGAGTTGAATTATTTAAGTTGTAACCATAATCCAGGAGTTGATTTTGTATCCATAGAATCTGTGAGAAGCAACTGCCAGCTGTTATATATTCAGCTTATGTAGTTGATGTAGACACAGATGTCTGCTTTTTACAAAATCAGGAGACAAGTCTAGTACCAAGAAACTGGCATGTGCCTGAAGTGCTTTTCCTATCCACTCTATATCCAGCAAAGTTAGCATCTGAGTATCTAGTTAACTCAAATTCTGATTCAGTTGGATACCAAAGTCCTAGATCTGGATAACTCTTTATATATCTTAAAATCTTTTTTAATAAAATTGGATGAGATTCTTTAGGGTTCACCTACAACCTAGCACAAAGACATGTATTAAACATTATATCAGATCTACTTGCTGTGAGATACAGAAGGGACCCAACAATGACCCTATACAATTTCTGATCAACAGGTTTCCCTTGTTCATCAGAATCAACCACAATATTTGTAGCCATAGGTGTTTTCTTAGCTGAGGCATCAGCCATCCCAAACCTTTTAATCATCTCTTTAGCATATTTGGATTGAGATAAGAAAATGTCATCAAGAGTCTGCTTCACTTGGAGGTCAAGGAAGTAGGAGAGCTCACCAATGCTACTCATCTCAAACTTGGAATGCATAAGGTTAGAAAACTTTTTACATAGTTTGGGATCTGTAGAGCCAAATATTATGTCATCTACATATATTTGTACCAAAAGTATTTTATCATTATGATGCTTGAAAAACAATGTCCTATTTATCATGCCTCTAGAAAACTTATGCTCTAAAAGAAAGCTAGCTAAGATTTCATTCCAAGCTCTTGGAGCTTGCTTTAGACCATAAAGAGCTTTATGCAATCTAAAAACATAAGAGGGATAAGATGGAGAGATAAAACCTGGAGGTTGTTCAACATAAATCTCTTCTTTTAGTTCTCCATTTAGAAATGCACTTTTTACATTCATCTGGTAGACTTTGAATTTCTTGAAAGCAGCATAAGCAAGAAAAATCCTTATTGCCTCTAGCCTGACAACATGTGCAAATGTTTGATCATAATCAATCCCTTCCTCTTGCCTATAGTCTTGAGCAACAAGCCTAACCTTATTCCTTACAATCACACCTTGAGCATCAAGCTTGTTCTTGAAAACCCACTTGGTCCCGATTATTGGATAGCCTTTAGGCATTGGAACCAAATCACAAACTCTACATCTCTCAAACTGATTGAGCTCCTCTTGCATTGCAATAATCCAGTGGGGATCTTGCTCTGCATTAGTTATGGATTGAGGCTCAACTTGAGAGAGAAAACAGGCATGCATCACATCATGGTTGAGTTGATGCCTTGTCTATACACCTACTGACATGTCTCCAATCACTTGAGATCTATGATGATCCCTTAGTGTGACAAGATCAGATGGTGGAGTTGGTTCAGCAACAACATTTGGAATGAATTCCTCTTGTGGAATTACATCTGCTGTTGGAGGAAGTTCAACTGCTTCAACAGTTTCTTCTTCACTTTCTTTATCACATTATGGAGGAGGATGTGATATAACCTTTAGTGTAAGGTTTAGTTCATTCATTTTCTCACACAAGTGAGGTACTTGCAATAGCTCATTGGTAGAAATTTCTTTCTCCTTGCAATACATATTAGCTTCATCAAAAGTTACATGCACAGATTCCTCAATTTTTAAAGATGATTTATTAAACACCCTATAAGCTTTGCTGACTTGGGAATATCCTAGAAAAATTCTCATTGCAGTCTTTGCTTCAAATTTTCTAATATATTTTTTGTCATTGTTATGAATATAGTATATACAACCAAATACTTTAAAATAGGTGACTTTAGGTTTCTTCCCTTTCAGTAACTCATAGTAGTCTTATTCTTAAGTGTGTGTATAAGACTTCTATTCAACACATAATTTGCTGTGCTTACAGCCTCTGCCCAAAAGAATAGGGGCAAATAAGCATCTACAAGTAATGTGCCTGCAGATTCAATTAGTGTTCTATTCTTCCTTTCAGTAATCCCATTTTTGTTGAGCTGTTCTAGAAGCTGAGAAGCAATGTCTGATACCTTCTTTCCTACAGAACTCTTGCATAAGAAGAGACTCAAACCCAGTACCATGATCACTTCTGATCAATGCAACTGGAGTAGAGTACTCAATCTCTATGTTCTTGAGAAAATCTGTAAGAACCTTGAAAGTATCTGACTTCGATCTTACAAAGAATTCCCAAGTGAATATAGAAAAGTCATCTACAATCACTAAAGTATAAGATTTTCCTCCTAGGCTTTGTACTGCTATAGGGCCAAATAGGTCCATATGTAGTAAGTACAATATCCTAGGTGAGTCACTTTTGTTTAATGATTTAAAACTAGATTTAGTTTGCTTTCCTAACTGACAAGCCCTGCAGAGACTTTCTTTCTTATAGGGGTAAGAAGACAATCCTCTAACAATATTGTCTTTAGAAAGCCTAGCTATGTTTCTCAAATTTACATGACCTAATCTTTTATGCCACAAATCATTTTGATTGCTAACAAGATTAAATAAACAAATTTCTGAACTGATAGATTTAAAGTTTACTAAGTATATGTTACCTTGTCTAATTCCAGTTAAAACAGTTTGATTGCTTGCAAAAATAATACATTGAGATTTAGAAAAGCAAACCTGATAACCTGAATCACATAACTGACTTATGGATATGAGGTTATGCTTGAGACCATTAATATATGCCGCCTTTTTGAAAGTGACATTTCCACTTTTGAAGTCTCCATAGCCTTCAGTCTGTCCAAAACTTGAATCTCCAAAGATGACTCTTGGACCAAGTTTAGCCTTGAAGTTGATGAGGCTATCCTTGCATCTAGTCATATGCTTAGAGCACCCACTATCCAGATACCACTTATTTTGAGTGATAGGATAGGTCTTTACCTGCAATGAAACAAATTAAAAGTTCTTGACCCAGGTAACCTTGGGTCCTTGTTTCTTCTCAAATGAAAAACTGGATATAAATGAACATTCAGGTTGACTCTTATAACCTAAGGGGTGAAATCATTTACAAGGAATTATCCATTGGGTGAATGAGTTGATGTTCTCCCTATGTTGGTTAGGTTTAATGTTATAGTTTCTGTTGGAATTTAAGTTTACGTAATTATGATCTGGAATCGACGAATTCTGGTTAGTTTGTCGACCTGAGCTCGACGAATTGGAATGAGATCTACGATCTCTGATCAAAGAAGGAAAGTATTCATTCTCAGGGCACCAATATCGTCGATCTCCGGTCGATGAACCGTACTGGTTTCGTCGATCGTAGATCGAAGATTTCTTATTATGGTTTGTGTTCAGAGTTCGTCGTTCTGAGGTCGACGAACTGTTCACGTTTCGTCGATCTGAGTTCGACGAAAACTGCTGAACATTGTTATATCTATTATTTTTCTTGTTCTTAGATTTTTGTTTTAATTCCATTTGCTTTAGAACTTCATTAACTTTATTAACCTGTTCAGTGTTCTTCTTGCCTTTATCTGAAATGAAGTTTACAGGTTTTGATAGATTGTTTTTCTGGATTAGAGGTGGTTCACTAGATGATGCACCTAATCTTAGTTTACAGTTATTAGTCCTAGCATTTAAGGTACTAGTTATATCTAGTATTTTCATGCTCATGCCATTTAGAGATTCCTCTAGTTTCTTGGCCTTACTTAGTTTAATTTTAAGAAAAACTATTTGTTCATTAACTGAATTTAGTTCAATTGACAATTTAGCATTTTCAGCAAGATATTTATCTTGATCAGTTAATTTCTCTCTAAGAAGTTTGATTTCCTTCTCAGAGCTTATTAAGTCTAAGCAAATATTTTTAAATTTAGATTTAAATTCTTCTGATTCAAAATCATTGGAAGCAATTACCTGATCTTCAGCAGACATTGATTCTTCATTATCTGAATCTTCAGCATCTGATTTGCTGCTGCAGGCATCAATTGCCATTAGGCAAACTTCCTTTGCCTTTTGCTCTTCTTCATCATCACTGGAGCTGGAAGTGGATGACTCTTCTTCTGTATCACTCCAGGTCTCAACAACAAAACCCTTTTCCTTCCTCTTGTGCTTGCTTGAGGAGGGTTTGCTGTGATGAGTTCTTCTTGACTCTTTTTCTCTTCTCCTATCTTTCTTCTGAGCTTCTGGACACTCAGAGATGTAGTGTCCTGGCTTCCTGCAACCAAAAGAGATAATTTCTTTAGAAGGTGTTTTGTCATACCTTGGTTTATCATCTTGTCTAGATGACTTCCTTCTGAAGTCCTTCTTTGCAATTTTGAAAAATCTTTTGGCAAATAGACTCATCAGTTCTTCATTGACTGGAGTCCCTTCAGAGTCCTCAGCAGCCTTGAAAACAATGTTATGCTCTTTCTTGGTAGGTGTTGGAGTCTTTATTTCAGCTGTTGCTTCTCTGGTCTTCATCAGTTGCTCATATGATTTGAGCTTTCCAAGGAGAGACTCAGTTGATATTTCAGTCATGCTTCTGGCTTCTTTGATATGCCAGATCCTTGAATCCCATGTGCTGGGGAAGCACATAAGGATCTTGTCATTCACTTCAGTCAGAGTAATTTCCTTGTCTAAGGTCCTTAGCTCATTGATGATTGAGCTCAACCTATTGTACATGTCACTGACTGACTCAACTTCTTTCTTCTTGAAGTTCTCATACTGAGAGATGAGATTGAATCTTCTATCCTTTCTCTCATCAGCAGATCCAGCCACCATCTGGTTTAGGAAATCCCAGATGGCTTTGGCTGAAGTACACTCAGCCACTTTCTGAAAAATATCATCAGACATAGTCTGAGCTAAAATGTTCACGGCTCTTCCATCTGCAATCTTGGCTTTCTTCTGGGCATCTGTCCACTCAGGTGGTGGAACAATATGAGTGCTTGAAGTAGAAATTGAAGTAGTTGCTGTAGTAGGATGTCCTGTCAAGATAGAGTTAAATATATCCTCATCAATAGAATTCATATATAACTTAATTCTTGCCTTCCAGATGACAAACTTATTTAGGTTGCATACTGAAGGTCTGGTGCTTGCATAATCCTTGTTTTGTGCCATTGTGATAGAGAATAGTTGGGAAGAGGAAAATCTGATCTAACTGGATCTTGGTTTAAGTGTTAACTTGTACAACCAAACAAAAATAGCCTCTGATACCAATTGATAGGAGGGTGTAAGATCGGATTACTCTAGAGGGGGGGGGGGAGTGAATAGAGTATTAAAATTTTGGCTCTTTTTCTAGATTATATCAGAGTAAATATAGTGATACCATATATTAGTTATGGAATAAGAAAACTAAGCTAACAAATTCAGCAATTACAAGCACAGCAAAAACAAATGAAAAGGAGCAACCAGACGACACAAAAAGTTTATAGTGGTTCTCCTAAACTTGGGTACATCCACTCTTCTACCACCCTTGGTAGGAATTTACTAGTAGGTTTTGATCAGGTGACTGCCACCATAAGATCTGGTTCAGGTAGATTAGGAAACCCTTCAGACTTTTGATCAGGTGCCCAAAAACCAACTTTAAGTCTTTTGGAGGAAGACTTGTCAACCAAACTAACTTTTGAAGGGAGTTATAACCATGCACAATGGGATTGAAGATGTTGATGGAAGTCTTCTCTTTTCTCAATACAACTGAGAAGACTGTGTGGATTCTTGTGTTGTTAAAGCTCCCCCTGAAAAGTAGAATGCTTCAGGAAGAAAAGAGCTTTGCTAAAGGGTGAGTAGGTCTTCAGCTTGATCTGCCAAGATCCAGGAAATCCAGTAACAGATGTTGAATAGAATGTCTCTAAGGATTTCTGGAACAGAAGTTGAAGAAGATTCTTGATCTTGATGATTTGTTCTTCTTCAAACTACAGTGTTGGCAGAGAATGAAAATGCGTTGAGAGCGTCGAGTACTCGTTCAGTATTTTTTGTGTAGTGCTTCTCGATTTCTTTTTTTTCTGTATCTCTGACTGCCTTGCTTATCTTACTCGAAAAGGAGAGAAACACTTTTATTCTACTGCTGAAAAATTCTCCTTGAATTTTTGAATTCTTTCCATAAATGCTGGCTGCTGTGGGGAATAGAAAACGGCTGGAATAATAACATTAATGAGTTTCCCAACTGTTCTTGATAGAATAGGCAAATATTTATTCTGATGAATACCACATTTAATGCAGACAAATAACGGCTATATTCAGAGGAATATTTGCATTAAATGCTCATAATAATACTGCTAATAAGGAACAAAAGAGGGAAGGACTCATTCTGGAACTACACAGAAAACTTCGAACGCAAAACAGAATTCGTCGACCTGAGATCAAATATCGTCGACTAGGGAATTCAAGTTCGTTGATCTGAGCTCTGCGATCTGCTAACTGAGAATAACTTTCCAAATCTGCACTCTGAGTTCGTCAAGCTGAGAAACTGACAGAAGAAAACTAAGCGTCGACCTGAGCTCTGAGAATGTCGAGCTCAGCTCAGAGAATTAACTCTGAGTTTGTCGATCTGAGATCGACGATCGTCGAGCTGAGTTCGAAGAATTTCGAACTGATCACTGTCTTCTGAAAGCTGCTAAATCTGATTCTCTCAAGTCCACTTCTGGCTTGTCTAAGGAGGTAGCACTAATCAGGACTTAGCCTAAACTCTAGGACTACTACACATGACCCTATCTATACAATATTGGGTCATACTCAGCCTAAGTTAGTGAACCTAGCCAAAATCTAACTTGGGTTCCAACAATGGGGTCGTTATATTTTGGTCAGCTTTAGCTGACCGTTGCTTTCGTTTGCCACCGCTGCGGTGGAATGTTGTTTGCAGGTGCTGCGGTGCCTAGTGGCAAATAGCGGGCTGAATCCCTTGTTGCTGAGCCGACGCTTGAAGGCCAAAGCGATTGTTTACTCTTTATGCTCATGTGTGACCGGCCTGCGTGCCGATGTATTGAAGATATTTATTGTTTAAGTAAACTCTTGTAAGGCCATAAGACCAACTACTTGGTGTATTTGTACTGTCATTCCTACTTTGGGTTTTAGTGGACATTCATGCTGTGGTTTGGGTTCTTTACTCTTCAACCTTTAACATACTTCCGCTAGAATATACTCTGTGTAGGTCGCATTATTTTGGATGGACCTACTGCTATATGCCATGTGACAGATATGGGTGTTACAATTTGGTATCAGAGGCAGGGTTTCGGTCTTGCTTATTTGAATTCGTGGACGAATTCTTTTAAGGGGTGATGAGAAAATGTATGTGCGTCATCGTTATAACATAAAAAAACCTATGAATGTCCACTTAGGATTGAAAATACACAAGTTTGTGGAACCTGCGTGTTCCTATAATTATTTTTTGCAATTTTGTTTGATCACTTAATGGTGTTTTGTACGACGATAAGTGACCAGGAGTGGCGCAGGGCCGTCAAAACACTCGCATTCTGAGGCAAGTAGTGCACCTAATGATGTGCCTGCAACCCCTCTTTCGGCAGAATCTATAAGGCTCGTGGCTGAGGTGGTGTTTGTAATGATAAACGCCCAGCCATGAAGGCAAGTGCAGCAGCCTGCCCCTACAGGGGAGCAGGTATCGCTTCCTGGGGCAGAACCTAGAAGGGTTGAATAAGTGGTGGTAGAGCCGTTGATACCTAGAAGAGCGATAGAGAAGCAACTCAAACATGTAATGGGCTTTAACCCTCCAGTGTTTTCGGGTACTGGAACCCCATCCCAGGCCGAAGATTGGCTCTCTCGGGTGAAGAGAATCTTGACGGCCACTGAGACAGAGGAATGATAGAAGACAACCATAGGAACCTTCCTGTTGGATGGTGAGGCGAGGTTGTGGTGGGAAGGGTTAGAGCTGCATCACTTGGGTGGAAGGCAACTCACGGATGTCTTGATGGAGGAGTTCTCGAGGTTGTTCTTGGCAAGATACCTCCCCTCGGCTCAGAGGATCGCTATGGAGAATGAGTTCTAGAGACTGGCACATGGAGATAATAGCGTGGATGAGTACCTCCACGAGTTCACACTGCTGGGTCGCTATGCTAGCTCTACTTTGGATGATGAGAAGCGTAAGACCAATTGGTTCTACGAGGGTCTGCGTGATGACCTAAAGCTACTACTCTCGGGGCCTATGACGCAGGGATTCCTAACCCTGGTCAATACGACCCGATCGTTGGAGAAAGATCTGAAGAGAGTTCATGTGAAGGACTCTAGTGCAAAGAAGAAGGAGTTCAAGGTGCCGACTTCCTCAAGGTCTGGTTTCCGTAAGGGGTATAAGAAGGCTAGGACTTCGGGTCCAGCCCCTTCTTTTGGTGCTTTTGGGGCAACTACAGGCCGAACCTCGGACACATGCTATAACTGTGGGAAGCCGGGACACTTTGCCCGAGATTGTTGGAGCGGACGTCCAAAGTCCGAGAAGAAACCTATAACAACTTATGAGGAGAAGGGCAAGGCGGTGGAGTCAACTGCATCATATTATGTCCCAGCCCAACCTAGAGTGTACAACCTGGGCCAGCAGGAGGCCATGAAGCAGGTTGACGTTGTGACAGGTATGATTTTATTTATAACAGTTTAGCTTTAAATACTTGTTACCTTGCGCATGTTAGCTTATTACTGGTTGTGCTAGACTTTGTTTTGATTTTCGATTATCCGGCGAGAGCACTGTTTGATACGGGAGCGTATAGAGTTTGTTGCGTAAAGATACGGATTGAGAGTCAAGAGTTTGATTTGCAAGCGTCGCCACTGCCGATAGTGGAGTTCGACGTGATCTTTGGAATGGACTGACTCTCGGAGCAGCGAGCATATATTGATTGCAACCGCAAGGAGGTCAAATTGGGAACTGATCGTGAGACGACATTTGCGGGCATGAAAGGGTCGAGCAAGACTTTGATGTCTGCTCTTCAGGTGGTTAAGGCAGTTCGTGCTGGTGCAGAGTTGTTTTTCACACTATTGGAGGCTTCGAAGCCTAAGCCTAGTATGGACAGTATCCCAATTGTACCTGAGTATCCTGACGTGTTCCCTGACGATCTCCCTGGAGCCCCACCTCAGCGAGAGATCGACTTCACTATTGAGCTGGTGCCAGGTGCCAAACCTGTGTCACGCTCTCCGTATCGATTAGCGCCTAATGAGATGGCGGAACTGAAAGTTCAACTTCAAGAGCTGTTGGAACAGGGTTATGTGCGTCCAAGTTCGTCGCCTTGGAGCGCACCGGTCCTCTTTGTTAAGAAGAAGGACAGAAGCTTACGACTCTGCATTGATTACCGAGAGCTGAACAAGCTAACAGAAAAGAATAAGTGTCCGATCCCAAGGATTGATGATCTGTTCGATCAGTTAGTTTGGCCAACGGTGTACTCGAAATTGGATCTAAAATCCGGATACTATCAGTTGAAGATAAGAGAAAGTGACATCCCCAAGACAGCTTTCAGCACGCGGTATGAGCATTATGAGTTCACCGTCATGCTGTTTGGGCTGACTAATGCGCCATTCGTGTTTATGGATTTGATGAACAGAACGTTCAGAGAGAACCTGGACCACTTCGTGATAGTCTTTATCGACGATATATTGGTGTACTCGCAGTGCGAGAATGATCATTTCAAGCATCTGTATATGGTGTTGGAGACATTGAGGAGGAATCAACTATATGTCAAATTCTCTAAATGCAAATTCAGGTTATCCTCGGTAGCTTTCCTTGGTCATATTGTTAGTGGAGAAGGGATTGCGGTAGATCCGGCGAAGATAGTTGCCATACGGGAGTGGCCTGTGTTATCTACAGTGGTAGAAGTCCGGAGTTTCCTAGGACTTGTCGGCTACTACAGGCACTTCGTAGAGAAATTCTCGCGGATAGCGTTACCCCTCACGACTTTGACGAGGAAAGATCAAAAGTTTGTGTGGTCGCTGGAGTGCGCGCAAGCTTTCGAAGAACTGAAAAGTCGGTTGACCACGACGCCTATTCTATGTTCGCCGAGTTGGACCGAAGGATTTGAGATTTACAGTAATGCTTCGGGCAGTGGCTTAGGTTGTGTTCTACTGCAGCATGAGCGAGTAATATCTTATGGCTCGCGTCAACTGAAGGTACACGAGAGGAATTATCCGGTCCATGACGTGGAGTTAGCGATCGTAATATTTGCCCTGAAGCTGTGGAGGCATTACCTGTACGGTGTGAAGGTCGATATCTATACTGATCACAAAAGCCTGAAGTACTTGTTGGATCAAAAGGACCTAAACATGCGACAGCGGAGGTGGATTGAGTTCCTGGGTGACTACACCTTCAAGATACATTATGTGCCTGGGAAAGGCAATGCGGTTGCGGATGCGTTGAGTCGCAGGGCTCCCGCGCAGGCCAACTGGTTGTCGATACATGATGAGCGTTTAGTTCGTGATTTGAAGGCATTAGAGATCTCTTGTGTTGACAAGCAGACTAGTGCCGAAGCGCAATTGAACTGTACAGAGGTGCAGTTTGACCTTGTTGATAGGATTCGACAAGCTCTGGATGGAAATAACATCATGAAGCAAATCATGGATGAGGCTTTAGATGGGTCAAATTCCCAGTTTATTGTTAAGGATGGACTGTTATGGAGGGACAGTCGTCTGTTTGTCCCAAGTGTGGGTAAGCTACGAGAGGAATTGATGTATGAGGCTCATCATACTAAGTACTCGATTCACTCGAGGAGCACAAAGATGTATAGAGATATGATAAAGTTATTCTGGTGGCCAGGACTTAAAAGGACGTAACACTTTATGTGGCGAAGTGTCAAACGTGCGCCTTGGTGAAGGTGGAGTGCTAGAAGACTGGAGGTTTCTTGAAGTCCTTACCTATCCCGGAGTGGAAGTTCGACGATATTTCAATGGATTTCGTGCATGGGTTGCCAAGGTCGCAGAAGGAAAACGACGCCATCTGGGTGATCGTAGATAGATTGATGAAGGTGTCACACTTCATTCCGAATATGAAGGATGATTCAGTGGATAAACTGGCAAAATTTTACGTAGATAATATTATTCGACTGCACGGTGTGCCCCACAACATCGTGAGTGATCGGTATGGACGCTTCACGTCCAACGAATGGAGGTTAGTGCATCAATTATTGGGAACCAAGCTGAGTTTCAGCACGGCCTTTCATCCGTAGACGGATGGTCAGACCGAGAGGGTCAACAGGACAATGGAGGACATGCTTTGCATGTGCGTCCTGGATTTCAGAAAGCGGTGGGAAGATCACCTGTACATGGTCGAGTTTGCTTATAACAACAGCTACCAAGCGAGTATTCAAATGACACCCTTCGAGGCCCTATACAGTAAAAAAGGCCGCACGCCGTTGTCATTGTTGGAGACGGGTGATTCGAAGCTGTACAAACGATAAGAAGTGGAAGATGTCACTTCGTTGGTACAAACAATACGAGAACGATTGCTGATCGCTCAGGACATGAAGGCTAAATACTATAATGTCAAGCATAGGAATGTTGAGTTCGCTGTTGGCGACTGAGTATATTTGAAAATTAAGCCGTTCAAGGGTGTCTCACAGGTATGACGCTTGAAGAAGCTGAGTCCGAGGTACCTTGGACCGTTTGAGATACTAGAGCGAATTGGTGAAGCGGCTTATCGACTAAAGTTATTAGTGGAATTGAGTGATCTACACGACATATTCCATATATCGGTGTTGCGGAAGGCGGTGCATGAGCCTTCACAAGTGATTACGGTCGATCAGGTACCTGTTGATAATGGGTTGACGACGAAGGTCAAGCCCATTTGCATTGAGGACATTGAAGTCAAGCGACTTCGTAACAATGATAATAAGATGGTCAATGTCCGTTGGGACAACTGCGGTCGGGAGGAGCTTTCGTGGGAGCGAGAGCAGAACATGCTTGAAGAGTATCCCGAGCTATTCCGCTCAGGTACCATTTAATTTTGCGTACCTTTCCATTTTATAATTTCGGGACGAAATTCATTTAAGAGGGGGGAGGAGAATTGTAACACCCCAAAACTCAAAAAGGAACGAATATCGTTTTAAGGCCAAATTGGTGCCTGAATAGGTTCACACGGCCTGTGACACTGGTGTGTCCAGGGCCCTGTCCTGCTCTGTGTTGGCATGACGGTGTCGAGTGAGACACACGGGCGTGTCCAGAGCCGTGTCCTTCTCTGCGTTTTGCCGGCCTGTGTCTACTGATGAACACGGGCTGGGACACGGGCGTGTCACAGGGCCGTGTCCTGGTCGGGGCGTGACGGTTTCCTGTGTCGCTTGAGGAACACACCCTATGACACAGGCGTGTCAGAAGCTGACACGGGCGTGTCAGCAGTAACACGGGCGTGTCTGAGCCCGTGTCATGCTCTGTGATTGACGATCGTGTTCATATCGTGAGACACGACCTGTGACACGGGCGTGCCACAAGCCGTGTTCGGCCCAGAAAAGTGATTTTCAGGGAGATTCGTGGCCGTTTGTTTCCTTCAAATAGGATCCAACGATCCAGAAATCTCCCTGCTGTTATAAGGCCGGGAGTTGAGGTTAAACCCTCATTTCTCTTAGGTCTTTCTCTTTCTAAAGAGTTAGAGAGTGGAGAGAGCAAGGAAGAAGCAGAAGGAGGAATCCGGCCGCCGGTGGAGCTTCAGAGCCCCAAATCGCGAGCCGAGTCCCGATCCGTGGAGGCGAGGCCGTTGCGGCGCTTTTCATCCGTCTAGTTTCTTCTCTTCTCCATGGGGCCAAAGCGAACCGCTTGGGTAACGATTCTCTTCTTGGACATGTGAAGTCCTCTTTCTTTTTGCATAGGAAACCCGCTCTCGCGAGTGTGCGGTGAGTGTGAGGTATTCCTACGGGTGGACATGAATAGTCCCCGTAGTTTTGCATATAGAGTCCGAAATCGAAGTACGGACATAAGCATGGTGTGTGAAGCCTTCCTAGACAAGTTAGTCTAGATCGGTGATGTTTTCATTATGCATGGATTGCCGGAGAAGACTCCGTGCCATACGTTTTTGGGTTTCTACGTGGTAGATTGCAGCAGGGAGCCTTGGGGATTAACTCCAAGGTGCACCCGGAAATCTGGGCAGAAGCAAAGTTCTGCCGTTTTGGTGGCCTGGGAGCCAGCCTTGTACATAGCCGGACTATGTAATGTTGTATGATTGATACTTTGGGATTCAGTGAAGCTTGACCCGCGCCGATGGCTAAATTGTCGTGGCAAGGTGAGCAACGGGCTGGTGGAACCTTACCCACTCCAAGTGGTTCGGTTAAAGCGACCTAAGGTACATGGGACTTACCGATGGCTTGGAGAGCGAGTCTAGGCTTCGGCTGAAAGGACTTTAATGCTCGCGATGTTTGTCGTCCTGGTGGTGGTGGTGGAGCGGCGGGACGGACCGGGTTCGGATCGGCTTTACCGATTAAGTGCCCATAGAGCACGGGGTGTGTGGTCGTGCGGGCATACACTTGTGGTGTATTGTGCCGATGTTGTACTTTCACTATAATGTTTGGATATGCCATTAAATGTAGGGAAGGAGCACCGCCACCCCAAGTAAGGGGTGGGATCATTATATTTTGGTCAGCTTTAGCTGACCGTTGTTTTTGTTTGCCATCGCTGCGGTGGAATGTTGTTTGCAGGTGCTGCGGAGCCTAGTGACAAGTAGCGGGCTGAAGCCCTTGTTGCTGAGCCGGCCTTTTAAGACCAAAGCGAATGTTTACTCTTTATGCTCATGTGTGACCGGCCTGCGTGCCGATGTATGGAAGACATTTATTGTTTAAGTAAAGTCTTGTAAGGTCATAAGACCTACTTGGTGTATTTGTACTGTCATTCCTACTTTGGATTTTAGTGGACATTCATGCTGTGGTTGAGGTTCTTTACTTTTCAACTTTTAACATACTTCCGCTAGAATGTACTCTGTGTAGGACGCATTATTTTGGATGGATGGTTTCATTTAGTAACATTTCGGTCTGTCTGTAGTATATGGCGTCGGGCCCCGACTGGACCTACTGCTATATTCCATGTGACGGATAGGGGTGTTACACGGCGCGCGGGCTACCGTGCGCAGTAGCCCCCGCGCGGGCTGCCGCACGCTCATTGCCACATGCACGATGCTATTGGATCTTACGATGCCCTTATAGGAGGGTGAATATGGGTTTTATGTAATTTTAATACTTAAAAAAATATCAGAGTTTATAAAAGAAATTTCAGAATATATTTTAGAAATTTTTATTTAATAATTCAGAAAAAATTATATCAAATATTAAATATAAAATATGTAAAATTTCAATATTCTTTTACTACCGTCAGCGATAAGTTATTCCACTAAGCATTATGTCAAATATATTGAATTCAAGAGTTTCTATCTTACAAAAGAACCTTCTAATATATTTTATAATTAGACTTCAAGAGAAATATTAATTAAAACATTTTATATGTAGAAGTAAAATCAAGATAAGGATACATAGATAGACATGATTTTATTTCCTTACAATTGAATATAAAATATTTGATTTTAACGACGCTTGAAATCAAGACGAACATAAAAAATCTCTTTTTTTCCTTCACCGGTTCTTCTCTCAAAGATTGGCTGACTATAGTCTGTCTTACCCCAGATACGACCTCTAGCCTCCCCTATAGATCTAACCATGGCATAGTCACTGCACACATGACAGTGAATTTTCCCCTAAGCCGCACAAGGACATAGTCGCCACAAACAAGGCGAATTTCCTACAGAATCCTTCTTTGAATTTTAAGTTCTTCCCGAACATTTTTTTCACTCCCGTTACAAAGAGATGAAATAAAAATGATTACAAGATAATGAAAAATAAAGAGAAAACTCTCCTAAGATTTCTGAAGGTGAAAACGAAAGTGATGTAGAGGTTGGCGTTCTTGATGCGTTCGACTTTCGTGTAAAATGTGTGTTGCAGCCCTTCTTCTTATTCAAAATACTCTTTCGATCGTCATGTTTGCACAAGGAAGTTCTCTCAGATGAACCTCTCTCAAAATATTCAGAGTTCTGACTTTGGTGGAGGAGAAATCCAGGCTTCTAGAGATGTGTCACATTATATGTGTTGAAACCGAAAATCGGCTTCTTGTGGAGTTTGAACCCTTGGGGAAGGGGTGATCACACACTTACTTCTCCCTCGCAAACTCAAATAGTTAGAGATTTAGAACAAGAAACAGACCCAAAGCTCTAGCACGGAGGTCCCATCACACACCTAGAAGATCTTAGAGCGCTTCCACTCCATAGCCAAGTACTGAGCTAAGAATACCTCAGAAAGCGCAAGAAGACCAGAGCACACGTAAGCATGCCTTTTGAGGTACCCCCTTGGTTCTATTTATAGTTCTCTGAAAACGGTCTACCAACAACAAACCTTCGCTGTTCTGAACAGCTATGTGCAGTTCAGATTGGCCTGTCAATAGCGTAACTCCGCTGTTCTTAAAGGCTATGGGCAGACCAGAGAGGGTAAAAATGGTAAAAATACAATGTACAACACTGAGCGAGTGGCCCTTGAAAACCTCCACTCGCATGGGGTGGCGAGTGCTCGATGGTGCTAACACTCGCCGCCTCCCTATAGCCCTGGGTGAGTGCGGGCCAGAAATGCCCCACTCGCCAATTGCCTGTCGAGAGCCATGGGCGAGTGCGAGCCTGCTGCCTGCTGCTTCACCCCACTCGCCCGAGATCTATTCCGCTTCACCCTAAGGCAGGCGTCCTGGGCGAGTCGACGGGCTGCCGAGATCTCACTCAATGCCAAGAAAGAGGCATTGAGTGTATGAGCTTCACTCAACGCTAAGGCGAAAGGCGTCGAATGGACTCGAAGCCGAAGGAAGGCGTCAAGTGTTCTAAACTCACACTCAATGACTTGCTATACAATTAGGCCATCCTTACGGAAGGTTCCAACACGCCGAGTGGACTCGACACCAGGGGCCCAGCTCGCCTGGGACTTAAATTGCCTGACTTGGCTAGTCTGGCTCTTGTCGATCCCCACTCGCCGGATATGGGTTTGTACACAATCCCCGCTCTTTGCTAGGTTGCCCCAAGCTCGAAAAGAATTATCCAATCCCGCAAAATGCGGCGAGTGCGGCAGGAGTCTGAGAGAATCTTTTGGTGGGATCCACCAACCGCTATATATATGCGCTCGCGTACCTGGGTGACCTTTGCCATTCCCCTTACTCTGACCTTGCCGAGATGCCTCTTTCCAAAGAGCTCCAAGAGAGGCTGGACTGCGCCCGCGCGCTCAACGCCGCTCGTGCTGCCAGCCTGGTCACTATATCTCCCAGCGCTTTGCCACGCGAGTCTCCAAATCCTCAGCCTGCCAAGAAGACCAAGTCTTTCTCGAAGGGGCCTCAACTCGCTCCCCAAGTTCTTCCTCGGCAAGGATTTTGAGGTCGCCTTCCTTCGAAGGGGCCTCAACTCGCTCCCCCCGATATTTCCCAGCGAAGGAATAAATCCTTTCCTTCTTTCCTTATTGGGCTCGCCAAAAACCAGTTTTTCTAACTCTAACTTATTCTGTAGGGGAGCGGCTGATCCCCGAGCACCCGCCATTTGCGGACTCGGGACTTCACCCAGACCCGCCCGTGCGCGAGAGGGCAGCCGCCGAGGCCTACCGGAGTGAGTTGGGGTCGGCCAGGCCTTCATCTAGCAAGAAACGACCTGACCCCGCGAGTTCCAGCTCTCCTCGCCGTCTCCCGCTGCCAAAGAAGAAGGCGATGGCGGTCTCCAAGGGGAGACAACAACAACCACAACAAAAATACATGAGCTCGCCAGAGACCACACCATAGAAATCGCCAGAGAAAGGCCAGAGCGGCGGCGACCCGCCTGTCTTCCCCGCCGCCAAGGAGCTCGCGGCCCGCGAGCCGGGCCTGCCGAAAGACCACCGAAACTTTGGTCTCGGCAGGAAGGCCAAGGACCGGCTCGACGAGCCGATGGTTCAATGGGACGAGGAAGCTCACCGAGTCTCCATATCCTCTCTCCTTCCCTCCTGGTCGGAGCACCACCCTCCCAGCGGGCACACCTATGCCCTATGGTTCGGGCTGTATGGCCGGGAGGATGCCGTGACCTATAACGACATGAGCCTCCAGCGGCTCGCCCATGAGAGCTCGCGAGCTCAAATGCGCGCACTGGAGCTCGCGCACATGTCAACTCGCCGTAGCTTCCACCTCAGCCACAACTTGGCGAGGGTTGAGCAGGATGTCGCAAAGGACGACGACGCCGACCTGGCGTTGCGGCTGGGGATGGTCGAGAACATCATCAACAACAACGCCGACGGGGTGGTAAGTATCGGCTGACCCCTTCTCCTTTTTTACTTAGGTTTTCCACAATTTCTTTCCTTAACTTTTTCGCCTTGTAGGATGTCGAGACTGCGAACCGCATGCGCGCTCGCCCTGCCGAGCTGGAGGAGAAGAACAAGGCGTTGGAGGAGTAGAACAGGGGGATCTAGGGCGAGATCACTCGCCTAATGGACATCATCCTCCTCCCCTCTGGCGGCGAGTCGAGCGCCCCAGTCAAGAGGCCAAATATCTTCAGCGAGGCGGAGGTCGCCAAGAAACTGCGTGTTAACTCCATCAGCACCACCGACTACACCCTGCAAGTCATGCAGGAAATGCATGTGTTGATAGTAGGTTGTGAAGAGATGACTGCGAGGGACTTGGTGCCGGATCTATTCTCCCCTTCCGCTTCCCCCTGGCAAGAAGGAAGACAGCTTCAGCTCGCACTTCAAGGGTGTCTCCGGCTTTGACGACAATTCTGGAGGGGAGGGGGAGAGCTAGCTCACCCACCCCCCTTTTTTGCTTTATTTCTGTAAATCTCTCTCCCCCTTTTTGTAACCTCGCTGAGGTGAGCTCTCTTGTAATCATCAAATTTATTAATTGAAAAGTATCTAGCAAAATTTTCTTCTCTGTACTTGCTTACTTTCTGTATTGCACTCGCACGCGCGTCACCCATTCACTGCGCGACCTCGCTAGGATAGCATTCGCCTTTATAATGTACTTGAGTTAGGATATGTACCCGCGCAGAGACCCTGAGATCTCTCCACCCCTTGATAGTAGGGCCAGGATTTTCGCCAAGCTAGACCCGCGACCATCCAGCTCTCTTCGGGATTCCTTCCCTTTAGAGACTTGTTATAAACAAAAAATCCCCAAGTAAAATCTTGATAGGATGGAGTGTAGTTGTCGAGGACCGCCTCAACTCGCTCTTCTTTAGTAGATGCCGAGATCTCGGCTCGCCATTTTCGACCCTGCCTTGCTTAGATAGTGCCACCCCATGGTGGTTGCCTAGACCCCGACTCGCCACTTTTGGTCTTGCTTGGGGATTGTTAGGTCTAACCCCTAATTTCCCTCGTGACCTTTCCCCCTGACCTCTTCCCCAAGTTCAACTTCAGATGCCTTATGTTGATTGGCAAGAGCAACCCAGGACTTGGTTCTGGAGCAATAAATTCATCCACCCAGGACCCCTGCCCCGCCAGCTAGGTGAAAGCCTGACAACGGGAATAGCTCGGGACTTAGCTCCAGAGCAAGAACGTCCACCGAGGACCCCTTTCCTGCTAGTTAGGTGAAAGCTTGACTGCGGGTGCGGCTTGGGACTTAGTTCCAGATCAAGAACAACGTCCATCGAGGACCCCTGCCTTGCCATCTAGGTGAAAGACTGATAGCGGGTGCGGCTCAGGACTTAGCTTTAGAGCAAGAACGTCCACTGAGGACTCCTGCCCTGCCAGCTAGGTGTAAGCCTGACAGCGGGAGCGGCTCAGGACTTAGCTCTAGATCAAGAACAACGTCCACTGAGGACCCCTGCCTTGCCAGCTAGGTGAATGCCTGACAGCGGGAGCGGCTTGAGACTTGGGTAGACTCTCTCGAGTGACATGCAGCTCTGCTAGCTAGTGAGAGCCTGACAACGAGATCTGCTTGGGATCAACATGTCAAACCCCTCTCCAAGATGTCAACCGGTCCTGCCGGCTTGTGAGTGCCCGGTCAACGGGACCATCTGGGGGCCTAACATTTCCAACTCCACCGAGTGACTTCCAGCCCCGCCAGCTAGTGAGAGTCTGACAGCGAGATCTGCTTGGGATCAACATGAAAAACCCCTCTCCAAGATGTCAACCAGTCTTGTCGGCTTGTGAGAGCTCGGTCAGCGGGACCATCTGGGGGCCTAACATTTCCAACTCCACTAAGTGACTTCCAGCCCCGCCAGCTAGTGAGAGTCTGACAGCAAGATCTGCTTGGGATCAACATGAAAAACCCCTCTCCAAGATGTCAACCGGTCCTGCCGGCTTGTGAGAGCCCGGTCAGCGGGACCATCTGGGGGCCTAACATTTCCAACTCCACCGAGTGACTTCCAGCCCTGCCAGCTAGTGAGAGTCTAGCAGCGGGATCTGCTTGGGATCAACATATCCAACCCCCCTCCAAGATGTCAACCGGTCCTGCCGCTTGTGAGAGCCCGGTCAGCGGGACCATCTGAGGGCCTAACATTTCCAACTCCACCAAGTGACTTCCATCCCTACCAGCTAGTGAGAGCCTTGTAGTAAGATCTACTTGGGATTTACTCGGTGAACTCTTCACCCATTCATGTGAATCATTTGTAGAGGAAAACTGGAATATCAAGAAGCTTCATATTAAAAAGATGTTACGTACATGGTTAAGGATATAAGCGCTTCAGGTCATCACCACCCCAGGCGTGACTTAGGGTCTCGCCCTCCACATCTCGGAGACGGCACCCCCTGACCTTAACGCTTCTGCTTCCCCTCCAGCCTCTTGCCCGGATACTTCCTCCATCCTCCTCTCCATTTCCTCGGCTTCCTCCTGCCAAGAGATGACGTTGACTGCTGTGACATGACACTCCCTTGCTGCCCTGGGGTCTCCCCAAACCCGGACTTGGATGCCCTCGAAGTTGAATTTTAAGCACTGATGGAAGGACGAGTGCACGCAGCGGAAATCACTGATGAGGTGTCGTCCGAAGATTGCATTTTAGCTGCTGGTGGCGTCTACGATGACGAAACGACAGTCCACCAAGATAGCATGGAGTCCCACTCCTCCTTCCACCTCATTTCTCTCTCCGGAGAATCCGAAGAGAGGACCATCCGAGGCAAAAATCCTCTTGGCCTCCACCTTCATGGCGTCGAACGACTTTTTGAAGACGACGTTGACCGAGCTCCCATTGTCAATGAGAATCCGAGAGACAGTAAATTTTCGACCGCGGCCTTGATTACCAGTGCATCGCAAAATGGATTCTCATGATCCGACATATCCTTCCTTAAGAAGGTAATCTTCTCCTCTGGTGGTGGAGTTAGAGACGTTGAAGCAACGCTCCGACGGTACATGGTGTGGGGACTCGCCTTGCGAGCGACCTCAACTCCCACCCCTTCGTGGAGCACTCTGATCTCTCCTTGGGCTTCGACATCGGCCCGGTCCTCAAACCTGTCCTCTTCCCCGGGTAGGACTTCCTCAATCCGCACTTCCTGGCGGGGTTGTTGCTGTTGTTCCCTGTTCCCTCTCATCTCGAGGAACTCCGGACACGTGGTTGTTGCGTGCCCCTCTTCAAGTCACAGTAGGGTAGCTCCGCCCTGCCTCCCGACCTTCTCCTCTGCACTCTCCTCCTCCTCCCCAGGGCTATCACCATAGCCTGATGTTGATCGGGGAGAGGAGGCCTTTGGCCCTGCCTCCAATCGGGAGGGTTGAACTGGAACTAGCCCCCTTGGAGGTTGTCTCCTCCATAGAGACCTCTCTGCTGGCCCTGGTCTTGCCACTCGGCTGCCTCCAGCCTAGCCGATTATCCGGCTCTTGGCGCCCCCACCTCGGTTGCTTCTGCTGCTGTTGTTGTTCCCTTTGCTTGGGTTCAGCTCTTCTCACCTCCTGAATGCCACCTCCTGGCTCCTCTTCTTCCGTGGCCCACTTGGCCAGCTTCCAAGCGAAGTCCGGGTTCAACGCCTCCCCGTTGACCTCCCTTGCTGTCCTCTCCATCAGCTCCTCATAGGAGAGAGAAGTCACCCTCTTCAGTTCCATCCTGAAGAAGCCCTGCTGCAGCCCCAAGGTGAAGACCATCATCAGGGTGTGCCCTGACATCTCCTGGACCTGGAGGACCTCCTCCTGGAACCGGTCCACATAGCTCCCTAGGGTCTCGTTCACCCCCTGCTTGATGTGGAATAGGGACTCAGACTCCTTCTTCCTCTTCTTGGCAGTGGTGAACCTCAGCATGAACCCTCGACGTAGGTCCTCGAAACAGTAGATGGAGCTGGCCTACAACTGGTGGAATTAATCTCTTGCCTTCTCCTTGAGGGTGATGACGAAGAGCATGCACTTGAATGCATCCGACATCTATCGGATCTATACCGCATCCTCGAACCACTGGATGTGTTGAACAGGATCGTCCTTCCCAGTGTAGTAGGACATCTCCGGCTTACGAAACCCCTCTGGTACTGGGGCAGATGAGACCAGCTCGCTGAAGAGGCTGCCTCCCCCTGCTGGGCGAGCCGGGGGATCTCACACGCCCATCTCGCCGATCTGGCCTCCACCCGCCGAGCCGGGGAACAACACTCGCCTTTGCAGATCTCGCTCCCTCCCCTCCTCTGCTACCTCCTTCCCAGGTCGCTTATCGGGGGCGTGCTCGCCCATGGTTGGGGCCACAACAACTGGGACTGCTGGTGTCCAACACTCGGCGCGCGCGCCGAGTGCGAACTTGACAAGGCTAAGCACCTCCTGCCTGAAATCCTCGAACATCCCGAGGGTGGCGAGTGGAGGGGGAGGTGGCGAGTCGGTCCTGTCCGAACCTTGTCCTTCACCTCCAGTCATCGAGCTCACAAAATATTTTCGGTGCTCATTACTCTCCACGCCCACCGCACCAAAACTGTTGAAACCGAAAATCAGCTTTTTGTGGAGTTCGAACCCTTGGGGAAGGGGTGATCACACACTTACTTCTCCCTCGCAAACTCAAACAGCTAGAGACTTAGAACAATAAACGAACCCAAGGCTCAACCACGGAGGTCCCACCACACATCCGGAAGATCTTAGAGCGCTTCCCCTACTTAGCCAAGTACTGAGCTAAGTATATCTCAGAAAGCGCAAGAAGACCAGGGCACAAGTAAACATGCCTTCTGAGGTACTCCCTTGGGTCTATTTATAGTTTTCTGAAAACGGTCTGCCAACAACCAACCTCCGCTGTTCTGAACAGCTATGCGCAGTCCAGATTGGCCTGCCAACAACATAACTCCACTGTTCTGAAAGACTATGGGCAGACCAACGGGGGTAAAAATGATAAAAATACAATATACAACACTGGGTGAGTGACCCTTGAAAACCTCCACTCGCATGAGGTGGCGAGTGCTCGATGGTGCTAGCACTTGCCGTCTCCCTATAGCCCTGGGGGAGTGTGGGCCAGAAATGCCTTACTCGCCAACTGCCTGTCGAGAGCCATGGGCGAGTGCGAGCCTGCGGCTCCACTCGCCCCTATTCTGCTTCACCCCACCTGGGTGAGCCGACGAGCTGCCGAGATCTCACTCAACGCCAAGAAAGAGACGTTGAGTGTCTGGGATTCACTCAATGCCAAAGCGAAAGGCGTCGAGTGGACTCGACGCCGAAGGAAGGCGTCGAGTGGACTCGACGCTGGCGGAAGGCGCCGAGTGGACTCGACGCCAGGGGCCCGGCTCGCCTGGGACTTAAACTGCCTGACTTGGCTTGTCTGGCTCCTGTCGATCCCTACTCGCCGGATATGGGGTTGTACAATATGCACAAGTCCCAGCTTTTTTATAGTTTTGCGCTATCTCCCGGTGATAGGTGGCTATCGCCTGGCGATATCTCCTCAAGTTGTCATGTGTCCCACACCACGATGATCATGCCGTGAAGATGGAGATCGTGGATGATCGTGGGGCTATCGCGTGGCGATACCTCCAAATAATGTGCGTCATGGCTAGATTGTATGGAACATGGCTGTCGTTATGCTGACGTTATTTTTTTTATTGTCGACGAAAGTAAGTTATCGCCCCGCGATAGCTCATCTGCACTTTTTTTGGATCTTGAGGCGCTCTTAAAGAGGGGGGGGGGGGGGGGTGAATAAGGACAAATAATAATTTTTATATAAATTTTTCACTTAGCAAAATATAAATGCAACTTAAACAAATTTTCATACAACCAAAAATATGAAATTAGTACTTAGAAATTTTATGCAAGAATGAAATGAACTTTTATTTCATAAATGAAAAGTTCAAGAACTATGATTTCAATAGAGCTTGAAAACGATGCTACAACTAAAAATCTTATTTTGTGTTTCCACAGGTCCTTCTCTCAAGGACCAGCCGGGTATAGTCTATCTCTCTCTAGATACACCATCTAGCCTCCCTCTAGATCTTTCCACGACCTAGTTGTTGCACACAAGACGACGAATTCCCCCTAAATCGCATAAGGGTCTAGTCATTGCACACAAGGCACCGAATTCCCTCTAAATCGCATAAGTGCCTTGTCACCACTCACAAGGCGGCAATTTCTCTACCTTTTACAAAAAGTAATGAAAAAAATTCAAGAAAGAAATATGAAATTAAATACTCCCTCTGGTCTTGAGCGCCGAAGAAGATAGTGAATCTTTGCAAAGATCGTCTGAATTGAAGTACACGAACGGTCTCTTTTTCGCTCTTGAACTTTCTTAGGAACTTATGAGTTTTTCGAATTTCTAGAGGTATTTGGCTGGGATTGCATGAGAATAAAGCTCCATGAGGTGTGTAACAGAAATTTCCCGAAATCCAACCTATTTATAGTTTTTGCGCTATCGCCCGATGATATGTAGCTATCACATGCGATATCTCTTCCAGCTGTCCCATGTCCCACTCTGCGATAATTGCACTGTAGAGATGGGGATCGTGTATGATCGTGGGTCTATCGCGCCGCGATAGGACGATATCGCCTTACGATATCTCAAAATATGCGCATCGTAGCAGGTCGTGCGAAACATGACATTCAACATTGCTGATGTCATCATACTATCGCCTGACAATGAGGAGCTATCGTCAGCGCTAGCTCTTGCTATGAATTTTGCTTCTCGTCGCCAATCCACAATCATCAGAGTATTGCACATGTATTATCTGCACACCATAAATACACAATGATCAAATATAGTTGAAATTTGTTATTTTCAAACCAAGAAGTGTGGAACATATGCTCCAACAATCTCTCCTTTTTGATAATGACAAATCATGTTAGAAAGAAATCAACATAAGCGAAATAAGAATATAAATGTGCATAGACTCCCCCTAAATCGATGCCCCCTATATCTTAAACCATAGTAAAAAAATAATTATAGTTTCTAACTCCCTTGTTAGTTTTGAACTTTTTTGTTAGTTTTGAACTTCCCCTATACATTAGATTTCTTAAGTTATTCTCCCACTTTTGATATTAGCAAAAGAAGATGGATTTAGTGTATTTTAAACGAATTGAGCATAAATATGAAGAGAGTTTTGATCAAGTTGTAGTTGTAGAAGCATAAGAGATTAACTGAAATAAAAAGTGTTCCTAAAACGATATTTGATAAGAGAATTTGAAAAAAAAAAGTATGCTAGATGAGAAATATGAAAGAGTGAAGAAAATATCAAGTAGAGATAGTGAAAACAATGTGAGAAATTCAATTCATGTAACCAAAATATTGTAAAACTCATGCTGAGATATCTCATCCAATTACTTTACGTGAGATAAAAATGTGAAAATTATTTTCGATCCAATTCTCATGATAAAAATTTTTATAAGAGATAATGATGTGTACAAGTTGTGTTATTGTGTAAAATAATATAAATGTATAAAGTAAACATCATGAAAATGTGAAATGTAGTAACATAACATTGAATTGTCACAAAGTACTTGGCGATCATAAAAGGATTCATTGCTCACAAATTTTGATTAAAATGGTCATACACGGTTGCACAAGGTATTTTACGATTCTTTTAGATACTCAACCTCACAATGCTCGTTAAGAATTATCAGGAAGATGAGTAGTGTTTGGTGGAGTTTCCTTGTCAAGTTATTTTAACGAGCAATTTTTTTTGTCAACATTATTTTATGGTGATTGTTATCCGCAAAATAGTTTTTGTTATCCGCACTTTATTTTAGGTGTTTTTTCTCTCTAAAAAATTAGATAATCGCAAAACAGTTTTGGCTATCCGCACTATTTTTTCTCCCCTTATCTTAAATCATTTTTGAGAGGCATGTGCACTTGCATTTTTTTCTACGATCAAATGAGAGTTATATTTGATGAGATCCCTCTTAGAAGCGCTAGCCGCACCTCATGCATGGGTTACGTTTATCCAAAGAGCCCCCACTAATGCCCTAACCATCCGAGCTATAACCGCCGCGACAACCGTCGCCATCGCCTTAATCACCGCCGCCATCGCCGACATCACCGCCACCATTGTCGTCGTCGCTGCCATCGCCGTCATCGCCGCCATCCCCGCCATAGCCTCCATCGCCATCATTGCTGCCATCTCCGCCATCGCCGTCATCCCCGCCATCCCCGCCATCCCCGCCATCACAACCATCGCCGCCGCCATCGCCGCCATTGCCTCCATTGCCGCCGCCATCGCCGCCAGTGCCGCCAGCGCCGTCATCATCGCCATCGCCACCGCCATCGCCACCGCCGTCATCCCCGCCAGGGCTGTCATCGCCGCCATCACCGTCATCGCCGCCATCGCCGTCATCGTTGCCACCATCGCCACGGCAAACGAAACCATCGCTGATAAATAGCCTTTTTATGACGACGTTTTACCTTAACTAGTACAACAAATTTTACAAATGTTTATATGGATGAGAATGTTGTATCCAATGACCGTATTTTCTCTTTCTTATTGGATGAAGTTGTTGTGAAGGACTGGTGAAAGCAAAGAATATTCAAAGTATATCAATTTACGGATATCAAAAATTTGATTTGCGGATAATAATTTGATTTGCGAATATAATTTTAACAAAACTATTTTGCGGATATCAAAAATTTACGTATAGTCAAAACTGTAGGGCGAATAACAATCACCTATTTTATTTGTTTGTTTTTGAGAAGTGACTAAGGATTGTGAATGCACTTGTTTCACAATTAAATTTTCTTTTTTTAAAGCCATGAAAATGAAATCTAAGAATTTATGCAAGAATCATATGTGAAACAAAGAACTTGTGTAATCCAAGTGATTAAGTATTTACAAATCATATTCATGAAAAAACAACTTAAAAACACACATTTTATCAAAAAGTGTTCTTGCATTTTCATTATCAAATATAACATATTACTCATATTTAGAGATATACAAAAACAATGATAAATATTTGCAACTCACAATTTCATTGTATATTAATGATATGCAAGACATGATTAAGCAAAAAATAATGTATTTTGAAACTTGAAATAAAAAACAGACATTGTAAATTATCTGAAAAAGATAAATCAACGAAATCTTGACAGTGGTATGTGTAGCATATGCAATGAAATCAAATTAGAGTTTGGATGAAATTTTCGCTATCGCGAGCGATAGAGATATCACGCCGCGATATCGTTTTATATAAAAATGGCGCATTTAATTCCATATCTCAAATCTCCTCAATTTTCCTGAAACCCTAACGCCAGAGATGAACCTCGTCGCCGGCAGAACCCCAAATCCAAGGTAATTTTATGTTTTTCTCTTGAAATTTTTTATGGATCTTGAATTTGAAGTAAATTGGGAAGATTCTTTGTGATTTTTAGTAGATTTCATGAGAAAACTTTGAAAAATTTAGAAATAACTTTGAAAAATTTGAGTTGAAAGGTTATCTCTCTTCCTGGATTTTTAGATCTAGGAAATGTATGTAGTGTTAGGAAATTTTGGAGGATTTCTAATGTTTGAGAAATGCTAGATCTAATATTTTGAACATGATTTTTCAATGCTTAGCCTTTATGAGTTTGAGAAGATGATGAATAGTATATTCATGTGAATTCATGGTTTGATTACCACGCTTATCTTCTTATAATTATAAAGTGAAGTTAAATTATTTGTGAAAATAGTGAAATACTATATTTTTTGGAAGGGTTTTCTGGTGTTTGAAGTGTATTGGCTATCGCCCGGCGACAATCATTGTAGCCCGACGATAGTGAAATTTGACATGTTTTTGGTTTTAATTTCAGGAAATGGCACATAGCTTCAGAGCTCGTAAAAACACTTCCTGCAACCCACATTCATCTTATCAATCATATCCTGGAATTGAGAAAGCTGCAATAGGCGTAGCCAAGATTGTAAACTTTGACGTGTCATGGGATGCGCATGTCTACGAGATGCTCACACAGGCACGTATAATGTCGCTTATTATTCCTAATATATTTTGCTCAGTATTGGTTAGAGAGTTTTATAATCATTTGGAAGACCCTACCTATACTGGATTGAATGGTGGGGTGAGGTCATGAGTTCAAGGAGGATTGGTGGAGAAAACACACACTGAGTTGAGAGATGAGTTTGGCCTTATATTGAAAATCTCCTTGATGTGGTAGAGAACTATAGAAAGGATAGGGACTAGACTTATCTTAATCAGGTCCTTCACAGAACGACTATGAAGACTCTTATTCAATTAATTGACACTCTAAAACATGACGCTTATATGGTCCAAGATATTCTGAGAAACATTGTGATGTTAAAAACATGAGATACGAGGGAGATCACTGCTCAGCTTAGCTTAGTCACTTATCTTATTTTAGAAAAAGAACAGTTTGATGTGGCTGATTAAGTGTTGTCTATGATTCGGTATTCATTCAAAATGAAAGATCTCTTGAGGAAGATCAACACACTTCCATTTGGAAGTGTCATTCAACGTATTCTCTATCAGAAGTACAGATGGATTCATCGGATTTTTTATGCGGATGACTGCATTCTGCCTGTTTACAACATGGAGTTTACAAGATTCCCATCTGGTTGAGGTGAAACTTCTTCAGCGAGACCAACTCGAGGGGAAACCTCTACTTCTACTAGACCGCCACTTAAGGAAGATCTCTTCGAGAAAAGGTGGATGATATACATGACTTATTGGAAGAGCACAAAGCTGACACAAAAGCAAGGCTAATTGAAATGAAGAAGTTTGTGAACTTTATAGCTAGATGACTGAATCTGAAACCAACTCTGATGGAAGAGAAGGAATGGGAGAGTCCAGTGGAGGATCCTCCATGCCATTCAATTCTTCGTATGAAACGACCTCGGGATCGTGGCCAAAGCTCAAGTGAAAACCAACCAGCCACTAGTGAAGATTGGGAGTCCTGGTTTGGAGACGTATGCAAGTGAAGATTTCCTGGAGATATCGCTCGAGATATCACTTCGCCGGCCTGGAGATGTTTGGATCGCTCGACGATAGTCACTATCGCCTTTTCAAAATACGGTACATCCAATAGTGAGATTTTTAATATTGTTATTTTATGTGTGCTAAGATTTTTGTGATGTTTAATTATGTTTGGATCATGTTTTAAAACTTATTTGGATGTTTAATTAAAACATAGTTTGATGTTAATGAGTTAGCGTTTTGTGGTTTTAATTAATAATTTTTAATGTTAGATTTTTTAATACAAATATTATAACTTAATTAACTTAGTTTGTAATATCTAAAATTACTAACTCTAATCTTAATATAGAAAAACGTGAATCAGGAAGTGACTTAGTGAAAATACCGGCTATTTGTGAATCGGTTTCTATAAAGCTTATTTTCACATTATCCTTTTTAATATGGTCTCTAATAAAATGATGTCGGACATTTATGTGTTTAGATCGTAAATGATATTCTGGATTGTAGGTTGGATCTATTGCACTTTTATTGTCACATCTTAAATTTTACGATTTGTTGAACTGCCCCAAAATATTCTAATATTTGTTTCATTTAAAGGGCTTGTGCACAACAACTACCTAGTGCAATATACTCAGCCTCAGTGGTGGAGAAGATAACAAAATTCAGTTTTTTTACTTGAGCATGAAATAAGTGAAGGGTATAAAAAGTGACAAGTATCACTTGTGCTCTTACGATCTAAAGAATAACCAGCATAATCCGAATCAAAGTAACCATGCAAAATAAATGAATCATTATGTGGATACCTTAAATCTAATTTAGAAGTACCGATAAGATATCTAAAAATTTGTTTGACCGTTTAAAATGTAATTTTTTGGGATTAACTTGAAATCTAGCACATAAATAATCTGCAAACAAAATATCAGGTCTAGATGCAGTAAAATATAATAAAGATCCTATCATCCCTCTATATAAGGTTTGATTAATAGAAATTCCACTTTCATCATTTCCTAATTTCAATGAAACACTCATTGGAGTACTAACTTGTTTAAGGTTTTTAAATCAAAATCTTTTAAGATCATCATGAATATACTTAGATTGATAAATGAAAATACCATCATGTTTTTGGGTAATTAAAAATCTTAGAAAATATATAAGTTTTCCTACCATGCTTATTTCAAATTCATTTTTCATCACTAAAACAACTTCATTACATAACTCTTCATTAGTGGCTTCAAAAATAATATCAGTAACATAAATTTATAAAACTACGAAATCATTATTCACATACTTAATGAATAGTGTACTATCTACACTACCTATTTTGTAATCATTCTTTAATAAATATAAAGTTAATCTTTCATACCATGCACGTGACGCTTATTTTAAACCGTAAACCGCTTTTTCTAATTTATAAACATGATTAAAAAAAATTTCATTCACATAGTCAGGGGGTTGTTCTACATAAACTTCTTCCTTAATGTACCTATTTAAAAATGCTGTTTTAACATCCATTTGAAATAATTTAAATCTTTTGAAAATAGAAAATGCAAGAAAAATTCTAACTGCTTCAAGACGTGCTACAGGTGCACATGTTTCATCAAAATCTACCCCCTCAATTTGATCATATTCTTTTGCTACTAATCTAGCTTTATTTCTAGTGATTCTAGATTCACTATCTAATTTATTTTTGAAAATTCATTTAACTTTGACAATAGGATGATCAATAGGTCTATCTACAAGTTTTTAAACCTTATTACGTTCAAATTGGGTAAATTCATCATTCATAGCTAAAAACAAAGATTCATCATTTAAAGCGGTTGAAACATCTTTTGGTTCTATATCGGAAATAAAACATAGGTTTGAAAATAAATCATGTAAAGAAGAACGAGTACTAACCCGTCTTGATAGTTCTCTAATAATTAATTCTTATGGATGATCTTTAGTAAATCCAAGTTCACTTGGATATACATATTCTTGAACTTCTTCTCTCTCTTCTTTCTCTTCATTTTGATCTCAAAGTAACTCTTCATCATCATGCTCCAAAGAAGGAAAAAGTTCTTCGTTTCTTGTAGTATTACTATCCACTACACGAGGAACAAACTCATCAAACTTAACATGAATTAATTCTTCAACTATTTTAGTTCTTTTTATTATAAACTATATATGCTTTACTAGTTGAAGAATAGCCAGTAACACTTCGTTCATCACATTTTCATCAAATTGTCCTAACACGTCTTTTGTACTCAGAATAAAATATTTACATCCAAAAATTCTAAAACATGATTCATTAGGCTTCTTTTGGAAATAAAGTTCTTAAGGAGTCAACTTTAAAAATATACGAAATATAATACGATTAATAACATAATATGCAGTACTAACAACTTCAGCCCAAAAAGATATAGATAAGTTATATTCAGATAATATAGCGCGAGCTAGTTCTTGAAGAGTTTTTTCTCTCTCCACTACATCATTTTGCTGTTGTATGCGACGAGCGAAAAATTCATGTTTTATTCCTATTTCAGTACAAAAAAACTAACCTTTCATTTTCAAATTAACCTCTATGATCCGAGCTTATGTATTTAATTTTCAAATCAAGTGCATTTCAAATACTTATGCATAACTTTGTAAATTCGAAAAATGCATCAGATTTGGAAGTTAGAAAAATAGTCTAACAAAATCTTGAATAATCATATATTAAAATAAAAGTATATTTTCTTTCTCCTAGACTTTGTGTAGTAACCAGACCAAATAAATTCATATGAAATAATTGAAAAAGTCTAGTAGTAGAAATAACATTTTTATTTTTAAATAAAGATATTGAAATTTTCCCTTTTTGATATGACGTGCATAAAGAAAATAACTTTCCATCTAATAAAGATAAATTTTTTATCAATTTTTTTTGAAAGTTTTACAACTAATTTAACACTAGAATGATCAAGAAGCATATGCCGTAATTCTAATTCTTCATTTTTAGAAATAAAACATTTAACATAGAATGTGAAAGATCATGAATTTCTATCATATAAATATTATGACATCTAGGTGCAGTAAGTATAATTTCATGTGACTTTAAATCTATAATTTTGCACAAATTTGTAGATGATTCAAATAAAATGTTTAAACTATTATCACATAATTGACTTATAGAAATTAAATTATGTTTCAAATCATCAACATATAAAACATTTGAAATAGTAAAAGAATCATTACTTACTACATCGATACGCATGATTCTTCCTTTTTCGTTGTCGCCAAAGGTCACTACTTCTCCTTTTTTCATCTTTAAGCTAAGAAACTTTGATTTAATTCCCTTCATGTGTTTTGAACAACCTGAGTCCAAGTATCACACATCTTCTTTGTCCTTTACCTTTCAACACACCTAGAAAGGAGATGAGAGTAAAGATCTGGCTACCAAAGTTATTTCTCCTATAGTATAGGTGGAAACCTTAGGCGCCCAGACTTGTTTATATAAACTATGACCTTTTTTCATGTAAGAGTCCGTAGTGTGTCCAAACCTATTACATTTAGCACATGTGATAAAAGGAGATAAAGACTTTTTCAAAATTGGTTGTGGATTCTTACCGGAAGATGTGCTAAAAGTAGAATAAATATTTTTATTTTTGAATTTCATATTTCTGGATTTCTCGTTATTGCCAGCGATAGTTCCTATCGCCAAACGATAGCTTCCAGTAACATAACTCAGCCTGTACTTAGCAGATCATGACATTGATTGGCTAAAATCATATCCAGTGATTTTTGGCCAATTTCAAAATTTTTAATACCCATATTCAAATCATGGATCCTGGGCTCTCAAAGCGGTGTTTTCTATGACTAACATAACACACCGGTTGCAAAAGATCTTTTTTCAACTTCTACTTGAGAATGCGACTATTTAAGAGATCTTTCTAAGTCTTTTCTTTCCTTAGTAAGAGTTTCAACATTGGATTGAGACTTAGCAAGAGCTTCAACATTGGATTGAGACTTAGCAAGAGCTTCTTCTAAATTTTGAACTCTTGCCAAAGAGTGATCACACTCTTGACAAGTCAATTTCTCCTTCCCAAGCATTTTTATTTCAGTTAATAATTTTCTACTTTCTTTCATTAAAACTTTGTTTTCAGATTTTAATAAAGCACTATCTTTTAGGCTTTTATCAAAAAAATTTCAAGTTTGTAAAAACTCAGAATACAATTCATCATAAATAGGAGTTACATCAGTGTAGATTTTGACACTGCATTCATCATCGGGCGGTGAAGTACTCTTTCCTATCAAGCACATGTTGGCTCCTCTTCTTTTTCTAAATTCGATCTGCTTGAATCTTTAGATGAGGAATCATCCCAAGTCTTTGCCTTAAGTACCTTCTTCTTGTCCTTCTTCTTGTGCCCCTTTTCTTTTTTGCTCTTTCAAATATTTTTGGCACTTGCTTCATATATGTACAATCTTTCTGTAGTGATAACATTCTGGTGGTGGACATTCCTCATCATCATCCTCATTTACCTTTCATTTTCCTTTCTTAAAACTTGACTCCTTATTAAAATACTTTTAAAATGAATTTCTCCTCTCTGAATTTCACATAAACCTTTTAAACTTTTTTACAAATAAATTTTCCTCATCCTCTTCATCATCTTCATTAGTTTCACTTTCTTCTTCCTTCTTTGACTTCAACGCCAACGCCTTCTTTTTCGGCTCCAAGTTATACTGTTGTTGTTGAATTTTTAACTCCACCTCATGAGTTTTTAAATTCCCAATAAAGCTCTCAATTTGAAGAGTCTTTAGATCGTGTGATTCCAAGATGACTGTCACCTTCAGATTGAACTTCGGCGGAAGCGATATAAAAATCTTTCTCACCAAATCACCATTGGAGAAATTTTTGCCAAGTACTTTGGAATCGTTGGCGATCTTAGTAAATCTCATATACATAGAATCAATGTCTTTGTCAACTTCCATCCTGAATTTTTCAAATTCCGACTATAGTTGGAACAACTTTGAATCCTTCACCTACAAAGTACCTTCATGAGTAACTTCAAGTGAATTTCAAATATCATAACCAGTTTTGCAAGCACAAACCCTATTAAATTCTGTTTTATCTAACAGAAAAAAATAAAGCATTCATCTGCTTAACGTTATTTTTGCACCTAAGCTTATAAGAATCGTCTCATTAATCCTTTGATTTTTCCATAGTGACACTTCCAACTATCATTGTAGGTGGAGTGTAGCATTGTTCTAACATTCCTCAAACTTCAATATTCTAATGCAATTAGAAAACACCACACTCGAGTTTTCCAATAGTTATAGTCCGTGCTAGTGAATAAGGAAAGTCTAGTAATACCATGTCCCTCAGAAAAAAGCATGATCATTATGCGTCATTACTCCCGGCAGTGAAATCATTTTGTAGTAACCTAGCTTTGATACTAAATGTTGGATCTTGAGACACCCTTAGAGGGGGGGGGGGGGGGGGTGAATAAGGGCAAATAACAATTTTTATATAAAATTTTCATATAGCAAAATATGAATGAAATTTAAGCAGATTTTCACAAAAACAAAAATATGGCACTAATACTTAGAATTTTTTGGAAGAATAAAATGAACTTTTATTTCATAAATGAAAAGCACAAGAACTATGATTTCAATAGAGCTTGAAATCATAGCTACAAGTGAAAATCTTCTCATGTTTCTACCAGTCCTCCCAAGAACCGACTGATTATAGTTTATCTCTCCCTATATACAACATCTAGTCTCCCTCTAGATCTCTCTACGACCTAGTCGTTGCACACAAGACGACAAATTTCCCCTAAATCGTACAAGGGCCTAGTCGACACTCACAAGGCGACAAATTCTCTACCGTTTAAAAAAGTAATAAAAAGAATACAAGAAAGAAATCTAAAATTAAAAACTCCCTCTGATCTTGAGCGCTGAATAAGACAGTAAATCCTTGCAAAGATCGTCCGAGTTGAAGTATACAAACGGTTTCTTCTTCGCTCTAGAACTTTCTTGGGCACTTAGGAGTTTTTCGAATTTCTTGAGGTATTTGGATGGGATTGCTTGCACATGAATAAAATCTCCAGGAGGTGTGTAACGGAAATTTCTCGAAATCCAGCCTATTTATAGTTTTTGCGCTATTGACCGACGATAGGTAGCTATCGCCCACGATACCTAAAACTGCCACGCGCCCACTATGTGATAACCGCGTTGTTGGATCTGGTGGCCAATCTTAGAGGGGGGGGGGGGTGAATAAGTTTTGTAAGTAAATTCAAATAAATTTCACCAAGGACAACTTGTTTTGGAAGCTATCGCGGGGCGATAGGATACTACAGCGCGGCGGTAGGTCACAATAAACAACTTCCCCTGTAAAATGTTATTTTCTAAATTACACATAACCCTTAAAATCCTAGCAACATCCAGCCACGAATTCATAATAAAATAAAAGTACTTTAAAATTTTTTTTTTCAAAAACTAAAACAAGGGTTTACAACAAAAACGACTGGATCTCCATGACGCCGTAGATCAGTGGCGATTGTTGAAACTGAGAATTCAGTCTCTCGTGGAGTTCACCCTTGGAAAAGGGGTGATCGCGCACCTACTTCTCTCCTATAAGCAAAATGACAAAGGAAAAGCAAAGGGTACTGACCCAAGGGCTCGACACGGAGGTCCCACCACACACCCAGAAGATTTTAGAGCGCTTCCCCTCCCTTAGCCAAATGCCAAGCTAAAGGCTACCTTAGAAAGTGCAAGAAGGTCTGGGAACAAGTAAGCATGCCTTCTGAGGTGCCCCTTGGGTCTTATTTATAGGATTCTAAAAACGGCCCGCAAATAGCCAACCTCCACTGTTCTGAATAGCTCTGTGCAGCCCAACTGGGTCCGCCATCATCGTAACTCCACTATTCTAACTGGCAATGGCCAGGCCAGCGAGGGCAAAATAGTAAAAGATACATCACAGGAGAATGGGCGAGTAGTCCCTGAGGCCACTACTCGCCTAGGGCGGCGAGTACTCGATGGAGCTGGCACTCGCCGCCTCCCCTGAACCTTGGCGAGCACGGGCCTGGCTGGCCCTGCTTGCCTGCCGCTTGCCGATCTCCCCTGGGGAGAGAACGAGACCGCCTTCTCCACTCGCCCTTCAAACACTCCACCCCGCTTAGGCGAGTCGGGGGTCTGCCGATCTCCTTCCCTCCTTTGGGTGCTCGCTCGGGGCTTGGACTACTAGATCTGGCCTGCCTGATCCCCGTCGGGCCCACTCGCCGAATACGGGGTTGTACACAATCCCCGCTCTTTGCGAGATTTGAACAAGCTCGGAAAGAAACATCCAATCCCGCAGGATTCGGCGTGTGCGGCAGGGGCTGGAGGGAATCTTTTGGCGGGGTCCACCTGCATCTATATATATACGCCTGCGTACCTGGGTGACCTTTGCCATTCCCCTTGTCCTAAACCTGCCGAGATGCCTATCCCCAAGGAGATTCAAGAGAGGCTTGCCAGGGCTCGCGAGGCGTCCTCTACTCGCATTGCCGGCCTGACGCGATTCCCCTTAGTATCTCGTAGAGTGGTCCGGCAGAGCCTAATCTCGCTAAGAGGGCGAAGCCATTTGCCCAAGCGGACGAGCACATCTTCCATGACTTGAAATCAACCCTGGAGCTTGAGGCCGGCTCCTCTACTCTGCCCGCCCCTGAGAAGGAGAAAAACTTCATGGAACTCTGCACCGATCCAGATAGCCGACGGGGGGACGACGAGGTCACCTCGCCGCGAGCCAAGACCCCTCCTGACAACCCGCGATTCAAAAATCTAGAGGTTCGTCCGCGCGACCTGTCCCCCCCTTAGGACTCTGGGGCTGGACTCGTAGTGGCCGAATTTTCCAGCCCGCATCCTCTTCTCTCAGCAACTCGTAGGGACTACGGGAGGAGGCGCTGAGGTCATCCCCGTGCCGGGATTCAGCCACCTCCCGCCAAGAAATCACCCCTCGGGCCGCGACGAAAATCTGAGGCAGCCCCCACCCTGCATTTCCTTCGAGGCGCCGAGCTTGTCAGGCAAGTTGAACTTTAGTGGTTCTTATCCCTTAGTCTTCCTGGGGTGCTCGCCTTTCATACTAATGTTTAACTGCCTTTGCAGCTCTTCCTAGTTAGTCTGATGCTGACGATTCTTCGGGGCCAGCCCGCTATTCGCCCCTCCCTTCTCCAAGCTCGCTAGACTCCTTTCTGGGTTTTGAGGTGGAGAACGGCTAGCTGACGAGGAGGGGGATCGAGCTCTTCAAGAAGCTTGTGCGCGGGCTGTGTAAGGTGCAGGAGGACAATGAGGCGTTGCAGCGCGACTACGTGCGACTTCCTGATGAGGTGCGGGGCAATCCGGCTGGCAAGGTGACGTCCCCTTCTCGGCTCCTGGACGAGATCGAAGAGAGACTCCAGACCGCTTAGAGGAACTTGGGGCAGATTCGCGAGCTCCACGGCTCGCGACGACCTGCGGGGAAGGAGACGCGAGGCTGGGGTAGATAGAAACGACTCCATTGCTGAGCCGACCGGCACTCGCCTCTTGCTCCCTCAGCCCACACGTGTATTGAACTTGTTGCTTTTCCCTTCTTCCGCATCTGATCTTTCTTGGACAATATTCTCCCCTGGTATGTAATAACTTAGAATATTTTTAGATTTTACTGCTTGCTATTCGAATATATTATCCTTCAGATCGTCATGTGATAGGACAGATCTCAAAAGTCGGCGAGCTGGGGTCGGCGAGCTGAGTTAGGCGAGCTGGATTGATCGGTCGGCTCGGCCTTGGATTCTTTTTTTTATAAATAGGCCCCCTCACCAACCTCCGCTTACCGCTTTTATTTCTTTCATACCCCACTCTCATCGCCTTCTCTCTTACTTGTACTCGCGCCCTAATATTCCCGCGAGCATGGGTAAGACCAACCCCGACTCTGACGGCCGCTCTAAATGTGCTCAACACTTCGCCGACTATTGCTTCTTCGAGTGGAATACGACTGAGGAGGAGTTCGCAGAGTTCATTGCCGACTTTTTGCCCCCCCGGCATTGAGGCGCGCCGGCCCGGGGAGAGCGAGGCCATCAACACGTTATACCCCGAGGAGCTCGCCTTCCCCATCTCGCATTTCGAGGTGGGGTTGCACCTACCGCTCTGGTCGGAAGTCTGCTAGATCCTGAAGTACTATGGTGCGGTGCCCGCACAGCTCAACTCGAACACCATCACCATGATGGTGGCGTTCACATGCTTCCTCTGTAAGGAGCGAATAGAGTTTAACCTCACTGTCTTTAGGAAACTCTTCACCTACAAGGCGACTCCCGACGCCGTCGCCTACTTCGGGGGCTCCTTCATAAAAGTTCGCGAGATCGCGAACAAGCATCATAACGGGATGACGAAGATCGTCTTCATTAAGGGCGACCTCGAAAACGTCCCATACTTGCCTCAGCAGAAGGGCGAGGAGGTGTACTTACCCCCCACCGTATTCGACAACGATGCCGAGCTCCACAATTCTTCCTCCACAAAGACTTCGAGGTCGCCTTCCTCCGAAGGGGCCTCGACTCGCTCCTCCCCGTCCATCCCGGCGAGGTATACTTCACACTTTCTCCTCTTTCCGAGCTCGCCGAATCAATAGAATTTTTCCGATCAAATTTTTGTGTAGGGGAGCGAATGATTCCCGAGAACCCGCCCTTCGCGGACTCGGGACTATTCCTTGACCCCCACACGCGCGAGAGGGAGGCTGCAACTGCTTGCCGAGATGAGCCGGCATCGTCCAAGCCCTCATCAAGCAAGAAGCGGTCTGATCCCGCGGGGTCCATCCCGCCCCGCCATCAGAAGACACAAAAGATGAAAAGGGCTGTGGTGGCTCCCCGGGCGAGGCAACAACAACAACAACAAAAGCCCAGGTACATGAGCTCGCCCGAGCCATCCCCGGATGGATCGCCGGAGAGCCCGCTGAAGGAGACAACTGACAAATGGGACGAGTCGGCCCACCGGATCTCCGTCTCCACCCTCCATCCCTCCTGCACAGACCGTCAGCTCTCCTCCGGTCACGTCTACGCGCTCAGCTTCGACCTCTACGGGCGAGAGGATGCCGCGGCTTACAAACGCATGACCCTGCGCCAGCTCGTCCACGAGGGCTTGCAAGCCCATATGCGGGCACTGGAGCTGCACCACATGGTGGTCCGTCGTGACTTCAACCTCAGCCACCTCCTGCAGAAGGCTGAGCAAAAGCGCGATATTGCCCAGGACAAAGTTGCCGACCTGGAGAGGAGGCTCGTCATTGCCGAGGATTTACATGCCAAAGCCGTCAGCGGGCTGGTAAGTACTGGGAACCTCCTCCTCTTTTTACTTAAGATTTTTCGCCTTTTACACAATATAATTACTTACCCTTTTGTTCTACAGGATGCCGAGGCTGCTAGCAAGCTGCGGGCTCGCGCCATCGGACTGGAGGAAGAAAAAACCAAGCTGTGTGCCCGCGTCACCGAGTTGGAAGCTCGCGCCACCGGGCTGGAGGCGGACAATGATAAGCTGAAGGACCGGATCAAGGGGCTTGACAACGAGATCATTCGCTAGGCAGAAGCCTTCTTTCTCCTGGGTGGCGGCGAGCCCTCCTTCCCGTACAAGAGGCTGAGGATCTTTGGCAAGGTCGAGGTCGTGGAAAGGCTGCAGATTAACTTGATCAAATCCGCCGAGTGCACCTTGCAGATCATGAAGGATACGCGGGTGCTGGTGGAAGGCTGCGAGGAGATCACGGCCCGAGACCTCATGCCGAGCCTGTTCCCATCCACGCCCCCAGCAAGAAGGAGGACATCTTCGAACTACTCTTCAGAAAAGGCTTCAAAGATGATCCGTCTGGAGGAGCGGGCGGAGACCGGCAATCTGGGGGAGGAGGCGAGAGCTGACCCGCGCCTTTTCTTTCTTTTTTGTGTGATTCTCTCCCCCTTTTTGTAACCTCGCCTAGGCAAGCTCACTTTTTTGTAACAAGATTATACAAATGAAAAATGTATTTCTATATCTTCTCTTTCTTGAACTCCTCTTTCTGTGGTGTACTCGCCCGCAGGCTCTCCTCCTTGAGAAACTTTGTTAGGATAGAACTTGCAATTAGAATACATTTTAGGACTCGTATTCGTCAGTAGACCCTGAGAGCTTGCCACCTCTAGGCAATCCGGGGGACCACTTGCCGCGCTAGGGCTCGCCGCCACCCAGCTCGCTCGCGAGCTGCCTCCTTTCTCGCCAGTGTCAAGCCAAAATCGTTAAAAATTTTACAATAAAACTGGAGGGGGAGAGAGTGCATTGGCTGAGCTCGCCTTCTTCAAAGGATGCCTAGGGCTAGACTCGTCACCTTTCTGCCGAGCTGGGCCCGCGAGCCCTGACTCGCTTGTGAGGGCTTTCTCCTCCCTATCCTTAGGAAAAGACCGATCTTTTCAAATAACTCCCGGAGAGGGTGGGACTCCCTTGAGTTACATCCAACCCTGCCAGCTAGGTGAGAGCCTGACAATGGGATCTGCTCGGGGTATGGGTAGACTCTCTCGAGTGACATTCAACCCTGCCAGCTAGGTGAGAGCCTTACAACGGGATCTACTCGGGGTTTGGGTAGACTCTCTCGAGTGACATCCAACCCTGGCAGCTAGGTGAGAGCTTGACATCGGGATCTGCTCAGGGTCTGGGTAGACTCTCGAGTGACATCCACCCCTACTAGCTAGGTGAGAGTCTGATAGCGGGATTTGCTCGGGGTCTGGGTAGACTCTCTCGAGTGACATCTAGCCCTGCCAGCTAGGTGAGAGCCTGACAACGGGATCTGCTCGGGGTCTGGGTAGACTCTCTCGAGTGACATCCAGCCCTGCCATCTAGGTGAGAGCCTGACATCAGGATCTGTTCGGGGTCTGGGTAGACTCTCTCGAGTGACATCCAGCCCTGCATGCTAGGTGAGAGCCTGACAGCGGGATCTGATTGGGGTCTGGGTAGACTCTATCGAGTGGCATCCAGCCCTGCCAGCTAGGTGAGAGCCTGACAGCGGGATCTGCTCGGGGTCTGGGTAGACTCTCTCGAGTGACATCAAGACCTGCCAGCTAGGTGAGAGCCTGACAGCGGGATCTGCTCGGGGTCTGGGTAGACTCTCTCGAGTGACATCCAGCCCTGCCAGCTAGGTGAGAGCCTGACAACAGGATCTGCTCGGGGTCTGGGTAGACTCTCTCGAGTGACATCCAACCATGCTAGCTAGGTAAGAGCCTGACAGCGGGATCTGCTCGGGGTCTGGGTAGGCTCTCTCGAGTGACATCTTTCCCTGCTAGCTAGGTGAGAGCCTGGTAGTGGGATCTGCTCGGGGTCTAGGTAGACTCTCTCGAGTGACATCCAGCCCAGCCAGCTAGGTGAGAGCCTGGCAGCGAGATCTAATCGGGGTCTGGGTAGTCTCTCTCAATTGACATCCAGCCCTGCCAGCTAGGTGAGAGCCTGACAGTGGGATCTGCTCGGGGTCTGGGTAGACGCCATCAAGTGACATCTAGCCCTGCCATCTAGGTGAGAGCCTGGCAGCGAGATCTTCTCGGGGTTTGTCAATGAACACCACCTATTTACATGAATCTCGGCAGGATAATTGGCACATCAAGAAGCTTTATTAGAAAAAGAATATTACTAACATGGCACAATGGTAAAAACGTTTTAAGTCATCACCGCTCCAGGTGAGACTTAGGGTCTCGCCCTCCACTTTCCAGAGGCGGTACCCTCTTGATTTCAATGTTTCTTGTACAATGTATGAACCCTCCCAGTTGGGGTTGAGCTTACCCACGGCGGTGGATCTTCCCGCGACATCCACCTTTCTCAGGACCAAGTCCCCCTCCGCGAACTATTTGACCTTGACGTGGTTGTCAAAGTACTTAGCCATTCTTCTTTTCACTTCTTCCTACCGGATGGTGGAGAGGTCACGCAGCTCTTCCACCATGTCCAGAGAGAGTCGTAGTTCTTCCTCGTTTTCAGCTCTCCATTCTTCCCTGCCTACCTCCGCCTCAACTACCCGAGGCGTTCGGACCTCGAACTCGATTGGAAGCACTGCCTCGCATACATGGGAGAGCTTGAAGGTGCTCTCCCCCGTGGCAGTGTTGGGGGTGGTTCTAAGGGCCCAAAGAACCGAGGGAAGCTGCTCCACCCAGCTACCCTTCAAGTTTTCAACTTTTTTCTTCAAGAGGTTCACTATGATTTTGTTTGCTGCTTCCACCTGCCCGTTGCTCCTAGGGTGATTGACCGAGGAAAATCTGAGATCAATCCCGAGCTATCCGCAGAAGCTGATGAACTCAGTGCTGGCAAACTGAGGTCCGTTGTCCGTGACAATGGCTTGCGGCAACCCGTGCCGACAGATGATCTCCCCCCAAACAAAATTCCTGATAACCTGGGAGGTCACCTTGGCCAGCGCCTTCACCTCCAACCACTTGAAAAAATAATCTATCATGACAAGTAGGAACCTCCTCTGCCCGCTAGCATGGGGGAAAGGACCTACAAGATCCATTCCCCAGATGGCAAAGGGCTAGGGGCCGTAATACTCCCGAGGCGCTGGGCCGGCTGTAGTTGGAGGGGGGCAAACAACTGGCACTTGTGGCACTTCTTTGTAAACTCCGCCGCGTCGTGGCCCAAGGTAGGCAAAAAATACCCCTGTCTAACAACCCTTCCTTCCAGGGTCCGACTCCTGGAGTGACTCTCACACTCCCCAGAGTGGACCTCCTCCAAGATCCTCTAGACCTCCTTCTCGGCCATGCAACGTGTCAACATCCCTGAGAGGGTCTTTCGGTATAGCTTCCCATCGCGGATGAGGTAGTACGCTGACTTGTACTTGAATTTCTTTTTATCCATCCCTTCCGGATACTCCCCCGTGGAAAGGAAGGTTGCGAATGGGTCCATCCACGAGGGGTGTTGATCCACCTCCATCAGCTCTCCTTCTTTAATGGAAGGGCAGAACAGGTCGGTGATGGTACCCCCCATCCGGGGACCGTGCTTTTCCAGTTGGTCCACCTGCTCTCTCTCCTCCCTAGGCACGTGTCAGATGGAGATGGTCTGGAACATGCCGATGACCCCCTTTACTTTTGCTAAGTATTATTGGAGGGTAGGATCCCTTGCCTCGAACTCCCCGTTGAGCTGGGAAGCCACCACCATGGAGTCAGTGAGGACCTCCACATCGTGCACTCATAGCTCCTTGGCCAGGCGGAGCCCTACAATCACTGCCTCGTACTCGGCCTGATTGTTAGTAATAGAAAAATGGATAACCATCGTTTGTTCTATCTTTATTCCGTGGGGGCTTTCCAAAATCACCCCCACCCCCAGGGAATGCTTACCTGAGGCACCATCCACCATTACCTTCCAAGGAACCGAGCGGGTGAGCTCTTCCTCTGCCACCTCGACCACATAGTCAGCCAAGAAGTCGGTCATCACTTGGGCCTTGATCGAGAGGCGGAGAACAAAGGAGATATCGAACTCACTCAGTTCCACCGACCATTTAGCCAACCTGCCCGAATGCTCCACCCCCTTAAAGATGTTGCGGAGGGGGTGGTCAGTCACCACTCGGATTGAGTGTGCCTGGAAGTAGGGTCGGAGCCTGCGAGCCGAGATGATGAGGGCGAAGGCTAGCTTTTCCAAGATGGGGTATCGAAGCTCCGCCTTCCTCGGACCCGGCTCACATAATAGATGGGTAACTGCTTCTTCCCCTCTTCCTGGATCAGGACGGAACTCAAGGCTTCCGCTCCAACCCCAAGATACAAATACAAATCCTCCCCTTCCTTTGTCCCTTAGAGCAGGGGGGCCTGAGTCAACTGCCTCTTCAAGGCCTGGAACACCTCCTCGCATTCCCCAGTCCACTCGAATTTCTTGCCTCCTCTCAATGCTTTGAAGAAAGGAGAACACTTCTCCCCAGCCCGGGAAAGAAACCTGCTCAACCCTGCCAGCTTCCCTGTCAACCCGCGAGGGTGAGAAGGTGACCCAGGAACTTGCCCCTGCTGGCCCCAAAGACACATTTCAAGGGGTTCAACGTCATCTTGTACTTACGCGGGGTGGTGAAGGTTTCTTCTAGGTCCCGGAGGTGAGACCCCACGTCCCGACTCTTGATCATGAGGTTATCTACATACACCTCTAGGTTCCTCCCCTTCTGTTCTGGGAAGACCCTATCCATCATCTTCTGATACGTCGCCCTGCATTTTTCAGCCCAAAGTGCATCATTTTGTAACAGTAACACCCATCCCTCGTGATGAAGGAGACATCTTTGACGTCGGGGGGGGGGTGCATCTTGATCTGGTGGTAACCTGAAAATGCATCTAAAAAACTCATTATAGGAAAACCGACGGCTGAGTCAACCATCGCGTCAATCTGAGGCAAGGGATAACAGTCCTTAGAGCATGATTTATTAAGCAAAGAAAAATCAACACACATACGCCATCGGCCGTCTCATTTTTTAACCATTATTATATTGGAGACCCAGTCGGGGTACTGTATTTCGAATACAAAGCCAGCCTTGAGGAGTTTGGCCACCTCCTCCCTGATGGGTTCAACCAGCTTGTCTGCAACAGACCTCTTTTTCTTGCTGGATGGGGCGAGCTTCTAGGTACAGGTTGAGGTGGTGGCAGGCGACGTCCGCATCGATCCCTGGCATCTCCGCGACGCTCTAGGCGAAGATGTCCACGTTCTTCTGGATGCACTCCAGCATCCTGCCCTGGTTCTCAAGGGTTAGCACCCTGCTGATGCGAACCTTCTCCACCCTGCCTCCGAGGATGAGAACCTCCATATCCACCACCTCTTCCACAGCCTCCAGACGAGACTGCTCCCCCCATTCTCCAACGTCTTCCCCTCCCGGGGCAAGAAATTCTTCCTCAGCTTCCTCCACGGCCATCGCCTAGGCCGGCTCCTGGGCTTCATCCGCCACTTCCATCTGTGTGCGGTTATCCTCCATCTCCATCTCCACTCCCTCCTCCTGCTCTGCCTCCTCCATCCTCCGCTCCATCTCCATAACCCCCTCTTGCCAAGAGATGGAGTTTATGGCGGTGACGTGGCATTCCCTTGCCACCTTGGGGTCGCCCTGGACCCAGACCTGGATCCCCTCAGCATTGAACTTCGGGCATTGGTGGAAGGATGAGGGGACGCATCGGAAGGCACTGATGAGGGGTCGCCCGAAGATGGCATTGTAGCTGCTGTGGGCGTACACGATGACGAACCTACAAGTGCGGGACTACCCCCCAGAGTGATATGGAGCCCCACTCATCCTTCTACCTCCTTTCTCTCCCCTAATAACCCGTGTTTGGTCCATTGCCCACAGTGTTCCTTAGATTGGATTTGAAGAGGCATCTCCATCAACACTAGGAGCATAATTGTATTTGATGTTATTTAAGCTCATCATGTGCAGGATGTTCCATGGAACAAGTCTTGACAGATTGTCTAAGTGATATGACAGGTGGTCATAAGGCAGAAAGGTGGACACTAAGAGAAGATGTTGGAAAGGCAGGATTTTGACTAAGTCCACATGCGATGAGTGAGGTAAGCTCACTTAACGCCAGAGGTAAGAAAGAATTCGTCGAGCTGAGCTCACCATTCGTCGAGCTAAATTCAGAGCTTGAGATTCTGAGTTCATCGAGCTAATTTCACAATTCATCGAACTGAGTTCAGAGTTCGTCGAGCTGAGCTCACCATTCATCGAGCTAAATTTAGAGTTCCAGATTCTGAGTTCATCGAGCTCAGTTGAGAATTCCTCGAACTGAGTTCAGAGTTCGTCGAGCTCAGTTCACCATTCGTCGAACTAAGCTCAGGATTTTGTCTAAGGCAAAAACTGCTGAGACAAATGTTAGTCTCAACATAATCGCTGAGACAAGTGTTAGTCTCAGCATAACCGCTGAGACAAGTGTTTGTCTCTGCAGAGAACAAGAAAGCGCTGAGACAAGTGTTAGTCTCAGCATAACCGCTAAGACAAGTATTAGTCTCAGTATAACCACTGAGACAAGTGTTTGTCTCAGCAGAGAACAAGAAAGCGCTGACACAGTTAGGCAGGAAAAGGCCTAAGGCAGAAAGCGTTGAGAGAATGTTACTCACTCAACGCTCTCAACGCCTAAGATGTCGTAGAGGCAGAAATATGGTTAATAAAAAAAGCATTGAGTGGAGGTTGCTCGCTCAACGCTATCAATGCCTAGTGGAGACAGAATTTTGTCCAAGTAGTTTGCCGTTGAGTGATGCTCACTCACTCAAAGCCAAGCATCAGAAAGCTGATAGAGCAGGTTGGCGTTGAGTGAAGCTAAATCACTCAACACCTAGAAACCGATTTATATTCTAAGTAGTTTGACGTTGATTGAAGGTTACTCACTCAACGCCAAGAGACAGTAAATATATTTAAGTGTTTTGGCGTTGAGTGATGCTTACTCACTCAACGTCTATGCTAATGTTGTTTGATTTTTGGCTAAGTCCACAACTGATGACGTCAGCAAGTCAACAATATTCAACTTAGTGGCGGGATGGCTAAAGTACACGACAAATGGTTCCACAGACCTACTGTACGATAGTTGACATCAAAGCAAAATTATTGCTGGCCATTAATTATGTGGGGCCCATTGCTCAAGAGCCGTTGGGTCAAATTCAATAAAAGAAAAAGGCCTTTACAGAGGAAGCAAGTTTTTTGGAGAAAGCAACAAGACAGTTCTTCTTCGCCATTGTTGTGGAGCAAAAGAACAAGAAGCTCAAGTCTACAAGATAGAGAACAAGTTAGCTGTTGATATCAACATCTTCAACAACAAGATAGCTGGTGTGATCCTCATCTGCACCAGCAAGTTGCTCAGAAGGATTTTCTGAGAAGAAGGTAACAGCTTGGGCCGACCCTTACTACTGGTGCTTCACAGGCTCAGCCAACAAACTTAAAGAACATTATCTTGGGAAGCTGTGAAGAATGAGATAGGGCTGAGCAGTTGGCTCAGTTCAGAAAGGGGCAGAGAAGCTGATCTGCAAGTTACTTCCAACACCTACCAAAGAGATATTCATCCTTGTTGCTGTGAAGAGAGGAGTCGGGCTGGGACTCTTCCAGCTCAAGTTGCAGCAAGACATGCTGCAGTTACTTCTTTAGTTCCAGCTGGATAAAATCCCTGATGCTGAGAAGAGGAAGTTAGGTCTTTGTATTTACTTAGTCCAGATAAGTAGACTCAGGAAATATATTTCCTGGAGTCAAGGTTGGCCTGAGTGTATCTTAGTCCAGGTAGATTGGCACAGTGAAATTTCACTTGTGGTCAATCATCACACCAACCCACATCCATCCTATAGGATCCAAGTGTGGATCCGAGCTGTAGGGCTTAATTGCCTAAGGTAGGAGAGTGCTGCTCTCTGAGGTAGGATCCAAGTGTGGATCTGAGTGTAGGGCCTTTTGGCCTGAGGTAGGTGACAAGCTTGTCACTAAGCTGTAGGTGCCTAAAAGGGTACTGAGGTAGGTACCTGTTGGGTACTGAGCTGTAGGAGTGCTGCAGCACTCTGAGAGTAGGGTCTTGTGCCTGAAGTTGTAGGGCTGAGAAGCCTCAGCTGTAGGCCTTAGAGATAAGGCTGAGGTAGGTGGATTGAGGGTCACTGAGTGTAGGAGCACTGGAGAGCTCTGAGGTAGGATCCCTTATGGATCTGAGGTAGGGCTGTCCTCCCAGCCTGAGTGTAGGGCTTAACAGCCTGAGGTAGGTGGTCTGTTGACCACTGATTTGTAGGCCCTTGTGGCTGAGAAGTAAGTCTTGGAGTAGACTTAGAGGTCTGAGGGATCTAAGGTGTAAGCTCTTTGGAACAAGTTTTGGAGAAGTGCCTAGTCCAACAACATAGTTGGATAGGTTGGAGGGAAAGTGGGTGTACCCAATTGGGGAACCACTATAAATATCTGTGTGCTTTGTTGTGTTATTTGTTCTTCTTTATATTGTAGGTACTAAGGACAAGCTTTAGATTACTTAATAAGAAAAACAACAAAAAGACTTAAGAAATTTCAATAACCTATTCACCCCCCTCTAGGTGAGTTAGCTATCATTGAATTAAAAACTTTCAAGTGATATCAGAGGGAGGTTACTCCAAAAGTACTTAACAGTCTGAGTAGACCTCAAAGGATAGCTAAAAGATTAGCAATGGTGGGTTCAAAAGAGAACCATAAGGAGTGGGGCTCAATGGAGCTTCAAGTCTGCAGCAAGGAGAACTTTGGGACATGGAAAGAAAGGATCAGGAAGATTATGGAAGCCAGTGATCCTAGAATCTTAGATTCAATTCAAGAAGGACCCTTCATTCCCATGAGGGTCTCTACATCAGATGCAAGCATCCAGACCGCAAAGAGTTATGCAGAGATGTCTGAAGATGAAATCAACTTGGCATCTATGGACAAGAGGGCACAACACACCATGGTAAGTGTCATAGTTGACTCCACCTTCCAGATGCTTGTCCACTGTAAGATGGCAAAAGAGATGTGGGATTCTCTCATTGGCTACATGGAAGGGACAGAGAATGTCAGTCTTTCTGACAGTGGTTCAGAGTCTGAAGAAGAAGAAGAAGCCTTCATTGGGCTACTTACTGCAATTGTAGATGAAGATGATGTTCATCCAGATATCAGGATAGAGATCAGGACCCCTCTATCACACTCAGAAAGTGATACTGAGGTGGATGAAGATATCAATGGCTGCTGTGAGGGGATGGCTTTGACAGAAGAAGTATCCTGCAAGGATCAGCCTGGTCAAGATCAGGTACAATCTCTGTCTAGTTGCTCAGGTCTTGAGACCAGTCCAGATTCTGATGCATCCTCATCTAGTGATGAAGGTGGCTCTGAATCTGAGGTAGATGTCAATCAATTGATTGACAAGTATAGTCAAATTTTGAATACTTTGATAAAAAGCAAGATGTTGGCTAAGATGCAGGCTGAGGAGATTATCTCTCTTCAGCAAGCCGCTGCCCAGCAATCTGAGACAACATCCTTGCTGGATCAGAAGGTGAGGGAATTCAGCCAATTGAAGGATATCTCAATCATCCAAATTGAGACCATAAGCCAGAAGAACAAGATCATTTTGGATCTGGAAGAGAAACTCCTAAAGGACAGAAGGGCTGTGGCTGAATTCACCAAACCTAAAGCTGTGCTGCCCTTGATAAATTCCTTCTCCTCCCAAAAGGGAAAGAAGGAGTTAGCAGTCAAGGGAAGCACAAGAGTTGACCTTTCCAAAGGGAAAGGCAAAGCCCTTGTAGTGCCACAATCAACCTTTCATAATGTAATCATCCCTTCTCATAGGTATGACCAAGACTGCATGTATGGTCACTATAAGAATGAGAATTCTTCTTGTAAGAATACAAGCGTATCTTACAATGGAAGAAGAAAGGGTAGAGGAATGAGTGCCTTTAAGGCACCCTATGAAAAAGTACAAATGGCCCATGCTGGACAATTTAAATTTGGTGCCTCAGCCCGAACTCACAAGGGAAAGGCAATGGCTTTCACTCAAGACCATCCAGCAAGGACTCAGACCAAGTGCCAGTCTACTAGTAAGCCTAAATTGGCTAGTTCTGATGATATAAACAACATGTCATCTGTAAAGAAGACAGTTGTAAATACCATTCAGGGCAAGCAAAGGAAGCATGCTGGAAGAATAAACTTTAGTCAGATCCTTGCTGAAAGGAACCTGTAGAAAGTTGCGGCTCCTCTTCCTTCTGTTCAGTCAGCAGTTAACCACACTGCAAGACCTTCTCAGAAAAGAAGATATAATATTCATGAGTGTTGGTGCTGTGGTAAGGTGGCACATTTTGCCATAGATTGCTGGCACAATCCTTCTGTGTCTAGAGCAAGAGTAAGCCTACCTGTCAGAAATGCTGCAGGTAGGCAAGTCAGATTTCAGACTAATCAGAACCTAGGATCCAATACCTATTGGGGTCCTAAGGGAAGGTAATTTCTATTTTGCAGGTTAGTCTAAGTGCCCATCCCCCATGTGCCACTTGGACAGAAGATATTCCAGAATTTGGACTGGAACAAGGAAGTTATCCTATGGTTCATTCTCCAAGGATAAGGTTGATATGTGCATTCATATAGAAGGATACAAGTAGTATCATCAGCTGAAATGATTACTGATAGTCATAAAGACAGGATCTGTGCAAATGCTGATGGGGAGCATGTTCACTCAAGGTTACTGGGCAAGCCTTAATCTTACCCAAAGTTCCCCAGCACAGAATAGATCATCATTACTGCTGAGGATCAGCTTGCCCCCATGGACATTGCAGAAGTTGAGAGGGAAACTACCCAAGTAATGGAACCTGTTGGAAGAAGGCAAGCCAATCAGTTTACTAAAATAGCTTGATTGTTCAAGCTATTGTTGATACCAAGTCATCACATTCCTATTGGAATATCAGTGTAAAGAAAGACATGGTATCAGAATGATAGGATGATTCATAAAAAGATCATTCAAGGCTCAAATGGTATCAAAGTCCAGCAGCTGTAGAAGAACATTCATCCTAATGAGAAGAGAAAGCTAGCAGCTGCACTAATGGTATCATCTGCAATCTGCTAGGGGAGAAGAGAATCACAACAGACCAGCTCTTCTATATCTATTCAAAAACCAGGAAGGGATTGATCAAGTGGCGATCAAGTGTGGAGATCAATGTAATGATCAAGATAGTAGTAAGTGGGCAGAACATTCTTGTACTACTGAAGGAAAGTCTGTTGCTAATGAAGGAGAGAAGATCTGGCTCAATAAAAAGAGACTGTTCAAGGTGCAAGAGAATTGCTAAGCATCATCATGGATGGAGCCTGATGAAATAACCTTCATTCGTCGAACGGAGCTCGACGAAATCTCCTTCATTCATCGAACGGAGCTTGACGAAATCAGAAAAAATCGTCGAACAGAGCTCGACCAAATCTAAATAATTCATCGAACTCAAGATTGTCAAATAGAAATCTTATGGCATCAAAACCATAATCTCCATATAAGTAGAATTTCTTTTATATTTATATTCTATTAGTGTAATCTAAGTTGCTAGGAATCTTGACTGGCATTGCAGGACTATGCATATGTAGATTAAGTATCAATAAGTTTGGGAGCATAAGGAAGAACTCAATCTTGAGTTTTTCCTGACTGAAAAGTGGCTGCATGCTTATTATGCCACTAGATGAAGTCAAGTTCAACACCCTCTTGGTTGAGTTGGGCATGTGGAACTTAGGATAACTTCAGAAGCTCTAAACTCTAGTTTGTGTTGCAGGATTTAGTTTTCTTGGAGTTAGATAAGTCCTTGATGTGACATCAAGACTATAAAGATCATCAAGTGGTATCCAGACTGGCATAGACTAGAATGTCTACCAGGAATATGACAAAGAATGCCTCAGTTGAGGGGGAGCAGGCAGCTGCTGCAGTAGATCAGCTGTCACAACTGCTGATCAGTTTGTCTTAAGGACAATGCACAAACTAAGAGGGAGATTATGAGAAGAGGAACAGCTAGCAGCCAGCTCAAGTGGATCCATGTGTCACTCAAGTGCCAAGGGCTGCAGTGATGTGGTGTATCAATGATATCACCACAGGTGGATTCTGATTTTGTAGATACAACATCAGCAAGTTGAACTATGTGTGCATCAAGCTCAAATACTGCAGTGTTGTGTTGTATTAATGTATCAACACATAAGGTATGACTCCTAATCAAGTAGTTTGATCACTAGGATAATTTCCTTAGTGTTATCAACATAAGACTTTGACTAGGATCAAGAGATAATCTCTCCCATGATATTTTCTACTTCCTTAATAGATATGCCTATTGAAGAAGACAAAAAGGGGGAGATATGTGTGGCAATACATAAGAGGGGGATATAGAAGCAATATTTTACATGACTAGGTCATGTTGAGTAGGTTCATATTACTGGAAAAGATTTTAGTAGTATGAGAAATGCAATGACTGACCACATATTGAGTCATGATTGTGTCAGTGCCTATTTTGAGGTAAGTGCTTCTAGTGGTGCTCCATTTAAACATTAAGTTGTAGAAAGGAGAGTTCATATTACTTTAGCAATTGCTCTAGAAGTATGATGATGCATCGACTTAACTTATTAAGTCAATACAATTAAAGAGAGCACATTGTATTAATATAATATAAGCTAGCAGGTGTAGCAGATTATAATCTACAACTATATGAAAGTATTCTATCTATTATGGTAATGCCTCTTAGTATTGTTGGGTGTTCTGCCTTCTTCAAATATGGGGAGATTTTTGGGTCCATTGCCCACAATGTTCCTTAGATTAGATTTGAAGAGGCATCTCCATCAACACTAAGAGCATAGTTGTATTTGATGTGGTTTAAGCTCATCATGTGCATGATGTTCCATGGAACAAGTTTAGACAGATTGTCTAAGTGATATGACAGATACTCATAAAGTAGAAAGGTGGACACCAAGAGAAGATGCTGGAAAGGCAGGATTTTTACTAAGTCCCCAGGTGATGAGTGAGGTAAGCTCACTCAACGCCAGAGGTAAGAAAGAATTCGTTGAGCTGAGCTCACCATTCGTCGAGCTAAATTCAGAGCTTGAGATTCTGAGTTTATCGAGCTCAATTCACAATTCGTCGAACTGAGTTCAGAGTTCGTCGAGCTAAGCTCACCATTCGTCGAGCTAAATTTAGAGTTCGAGATTCTGAGTTCTTCGAGATCAGTTGAGAATTCGTCGAACTGAGTTCGGAGTTCGTCGAGCTCAGTTCACCATTCGTCGAACTAAGTTCAGGATTTTGTCTAAGGCAAAAACCGCTGAGACAAATGTTAGTCTCAGCATAACCGCTGAGACAAGTGTTAGTCTCAGCATAACTGCTGAGACAAGTGTTTGTCTCAACAGAGAACAAGAAAGCGCTAAGACAAGTGTTAGTCTCAACATAACCGCTGAGACAAGTGTTAGTCTCAGCATAACTGCTGAGAGAAGTGTTTGTCTCAGTAGAGAATAAGAAAGTGCTGAGACAGTTAGACAGGAAAATGCCTAAGGCAGAAAGCGTTGAGAAAAGGTTACTCACTCAACGCTCTCAACACCTAAGATGCTATAGAGGAAGAAATATTGTTAAGGCATAAAGCGTTGAGTGGAGGTTGCTCACTCAACACTGTCAACGCCTAGTGGAGACAGAATTTTGTCCAAGTAGTATGTCGTTGAGTGATGCTCACTCACTCAACGCCAAGCAACAGAAAGCTGATAAAGCAAGTTGGCGTTGAGTGAAGCTGAATCACTCAACGCCTAGAAACCGATTTATATTCTAAGTAGTTTGGCATTGAGTGAAAGTTACTCACTCAACGCTAAGAGACAGTAATTCTGTCTAAGTGTTTTGGAGTTGAGTGATGCTTACTCACTCAACGCCTATGTTAATGTTGATTGATTTTTGGCTAAGTCCATAGTTGATGACTTCAGCAAGTCAACAAGTCGACATATTTCAAATTAGTGGCGGGATGGCTATAGTACGCGACAAATGTTGCCGCAGACCTACTATACAATAGTTGGCGTCAAAGCAAAATTGCTGCTGGCCATTAATTATGTGGGGCCCACTACTCAAGAGCCGTTGGGTCAAATTCAATAAAAGAAAAAGGCCTTTATAGAGGAAGCAAGTTTTTTGGAGAAAGCAACAAGACAGTTCTTCTTCTCTGCCATTGTTGTGGAGCAAAAGAACATGAAGCTCAAGTCTAAAAGACAGAGAGCAAGTTAGTTGTTGATATCAACATCTTCAACAACAAGATAGCTGATGTGATCCTCATCTGCACCAGCAAGTTGGTCAAAAGGATTTTCTGAGAAGAAGGTAGCAGCTTGGGCCGACCCTTGCTGCAGGTGCTTCACATGCACAACCAACAAACTTAAAGAATATTCTCTTGGGAAGCTGCGAAGAAGGATATAGGGCTGAGCAGTTGACTCAGTTCAGAAAGGGGAGAGAAGCTGACCTGCAAGTTACTTCCAGCACAGGCCAAAGATATCTTCATCCTTGTTGCTGTGAAGAGAGGAGTTGGGCTGAGATTCATCCAGCTCAGGTTGCAGCAAGACCTGCTGCAGTTACTTCTCTAGTTCCAGCTGGATAAAATCCCTAGCGCTGAGAAGAGGAAGTTAGGTCTAAGTATTTACTTAGTCTAGATAAGTAGACTCAGAAAATATATTTACTAGAGTCAAGGTAGGGCTGAGTGTATCTCAGTCCAGGTAGATTGGCACAGTGAAATTTAACTTGTGGCCAATAATCACACCAACCCACATCCATCCTGTAGGATCCAAGTGTGGATCTGAGATGTAAGGCTTAATTGTCTTAGGTAGGAGAGTGCTGCTCTCTTAGGTAGGATCCAAGTGTGGATCTGAGTGTAGGGCCTTTTGGCATGAGGTAGGTGACAAGCTTGTCACTGAGCTATATTTGCCTAGAAGGGCACTGAGGTAGGTACTTGTTGGGTTCTGAGCTGTAGGAGTGCTGTAACACTCTAAGATTAGGGCCTTGCGCCTGAAGTTGTAGGGCTGAGAAGCCTGAGCTGTAGGCCTTAGAGATAAGGCTGAGGTAGGTGGCTTGAGGGTCACTGAGTGTATCAGCACTACAGAGCTCTGAGGTAGGATCCCTTGTGGATATGAGGTAGGACTGTCCTCCCAGCCTGAGTGTAGGGCTTAACAGCCTGAGGTATGTGGTCTGCTGACCACTGAGTTGTAGGCCCTTGTGGCTGAGAAGTAAGTCTTGGAGGAGACTTAGAGATCTGAGGGATCTGAGGTGTATTCTCTTTGGAGTAAGTTTTGGAGAAGTTCCTAGACCAACAAGATAGTTGGATATGTTGGAGGGAAAGTGGAAGTACCCAATTGGGAAACCACTATAAATATCTATATGCTTTGCTGTGTTATTTGTTCTTCTTTATATTGCAGGTACTAAGGACAAGCTCTAGATCACTTAGTAAGAAAAATAGCAAAAAGACTTAAGAAATTTCAATAAACTATTCACCCACCCTCTAGGTGATATAGCTATCCTTGAATTAAAGACTTTCAACCCGAACAAAGGTCCGTCCGAGGCCAGCACCCTCTTGGTCTCCACCTTCATCGCGTCAAACGCCTTCTTCAAGTTGACGTTTATTGAACTCCCGTTATCGATGAGGATCCGAGAGACGACAAAGTTCTCTATCGCCGTCTGGATGACCAGCGAGTCGCAGAAGGGTTCCTCATGGTCTGGCATGTCCTTCCTCGAGAAGGTGATCTTCTCCTCCGGGGGTGGGGTCTGGGATGTGGAGCCAACACTCCTGCGGTACATGGTGTGGAGACTTGCATTGCGGGAAGCCTCGACCCCCACCCCCATGGATCACTCCGATCCCTCCCAGGGCCCCAACATCGGCCCGGTCCTCACAACTGTCCTCCTCTGCGCGAGGTAGGACTTCCTCGATCAACACTCCTTGGCAGTTTTGCTGCTTCTGCTCCCTGTTTCCTCTCATCTCGAGGAACTCCGGGCATGTGGTTGTAGCGTGCCACTCTTCTTGGTGGAAATCACAGTAGGGTAGCTCCACTCTATCCTCCCTTCTCCTTCTTCTTGCTGCTCTCCTCCTCTCCCCCATGGCTATAGCCATAGCCTGGTTTTGGTCGGGGAGAGGTGGTCTCTGGCCTTGCCTCCCACTTGGATTGTAAAACTGACCCTGGCCCCCCTGACATTTGTCTCCTCCACGGAAACCTCTCCACGACCCCTGGTCTTGCCTCTCCGGACTCCAACCCAGCCGATGGTTCGGCTCTTGGCACCCCCACCGTGGCTGCTGCTGCTACTGTTCTCTCTGTCGGGGTTCAGCTCTCCTCTCCTCCTAACCTCTGCCACCTATGGGCTTCTTTTCCTCCGTGGCCCACTTGGCCAGCTTCCGGGCAAACTCCGGGTTCGACGCCTCCCCGTCGACTTCCCTTGCCTCCCTCTCCATTAGTTCCTCATAGGAGAGGGGCGACAACCTCTTAAGCTCCATTCTGAAAAAACCTTGCTACAGCCCTAGGGTAAAGGCCATCATCAGGGTGTGCCCTGATATCTCTTGAACCTGGGTCACCTCCAACTGGAACCGGTCCACGTAGCTCCCCAGGGTCTCGTTCACCCCCTGCTTGATGTGGAATAAGGAATCCGAATCCTTCTTCCTCCTCTTGGAGGTGGTGAACCTCAGCATGAACTCCCGGCGTAGGTCCTCGAAGTAGTAAATGGAGTTGGCCGGCAGCTGGTGAAACCACTCTCTCGCCTTCTCCTTAAGAGTGATGGAGAAGAGCCTACACTTGAACCCATCCGACATCTATCTGATCGAGACCACGTCCTCAAACCACTGGATGTGCTGGACTGGGTCTCCCTTCCCGGCATAGTAAGAATTCTCCGGCTCCTCGAACCCTTCTGGAACCAGGGCGGAAGAAACTAATTTGCTAAAGGGGCTTCCTCCCCCTGCTGGGCGAGCTAGAGGGTCTCGCACCCCCATCTCGCCGAACCTATCGCCGCTTGCCGAGCCTGGGAAGAGCACTCGCCCGGGGAGCTTGCATCCTCTCCCTTCCTCCGCAACTTCCTTCCTAGCTTGCTTGCCGGGAGCGTCCTCGCCGAGGGCCGGGATCGCGAGTACAGGTGCTGCTGGAGTCGAGCACTCAGCACGCACGCCGAGTGCGAATCTGACGAGGCCGAGCACCTCCTGCTTGAATTCTTCGAACATCCCCATCGTGGCGAGAGGCGGGGGGGGGGGGGGGGGGGGGTGTTGGCAAGTTGGACCTGTCCGAGCCTTGTCCTGATCCTCCCGTCATCGAGCCTGCTGAAGATTTTCTGTGCTCACCACGCTCCACGCTCACCGCACCAAAATATTGAAACCGAGGATTCGGTCACTCGTGGTGTTCATCCTTGGGGAAGGGGTGATCGCGCACCTACTTCTCTCCTGGAAGTAAAATGAAAAAGGAAAAGCCAAGGGGACTGACCCAAGGGCTTGGCGCGGAGGTCCCACCACACACCCGGAAGATCTTAGAGCGCTTCCCCTCCCTTAGCCAAATGCAAAGCTAAAGGCTACCTCAGAAAGCGCAAGAAGGTCTGGGAATAAGTAAGCATGCCTTCTGAGGCGCCCCTTAGGTCATATTTATAGGATTCTGAAAATATCCTGCATATACCCAACCTCTGCTGTTCTGAAAAGCTATGTACAACCTAACTGGGTTTGCCAACAGCGTAACTCCGTTGTTCTAACTGGCTATGGGCAGGCCAGCGGGGGAAAAATTGTAAAAGATATATCACAGGAGACTAGGCGAGTAGTCCCTTAGGCCTCTACTCGCCTGGGGCGGCGAGTGCTCGATGGAGCTGGTACTTCTGCCTCCCCCAAACCTTGGCGAGCACGGACCCGTCTGGCCCTGCTCTCCCGCCGCTTGCCGAGCTCCCCTGGGGAGAGTACGAGCCTGCCTGCTCCACTTGCCCTTCAAATAGTCCTCCTCATCTGGGTGAGTCGGGGGGCTGCCGAACTCCTTCCCCCTTTGGGTGCTCGCCCGGGGTTTGGACAACTAGATCTGACCCGCCTGATCCCCGTCGGGCCCACTCGCCCGATACGGGGTTGTACAATGATGAATCAAACAAATCTCTATTGGTTTCTATACCGACCCTCCCAGGGCTGGTTGGATCTCTCTCTTCTTCACAAGAAGATTGACGAGCCGACTCTTCACGTTTCTCCCAAGAAGGGTCTTAGAGGCCATTAGATCTGCTAGATCTAGACGTCCTCCCAGGATTTCCCACAGATTCATCCAAAAATCCAACGGCCTCCCAGACGATTTCTCACAAACTCGGACTGAATAGAAAAGTGAAAATACAAATTAGAATAAAAGAGTTTGAAATTATTACTCCGTCAAAATAAGAAATCCTCTGTAGATCGGTGTGCGATTGAGTCTTCTGAATGTCGTTCTTCATGCACTCAATATTCCGCTGATGGTCGTTGGAGACTTCGCTCTTCAGAGTTATTCGATCATGAACATGAGGGAGAAATTGCGATTTTTCTTGCTTGGAGGCAGTGGTTTGTACCAACAAAGATGGTAGCCGAACCCTAGATGTGAAATCCTCCTTGTCTGTTTAGAAAAAGAAACGTGCACTTTTATACTCATCTTTAAAAAAAGCTACCACCGGTGATAGAGCTAGCGCCCGACGGTAGGTCTTCTCACGTCGGTGGTAAGTCTAATGGTAGCGGTTTCTTCTCGACGAATTGATTCGACAGTCGTCGAAATGGCTAGCACCTGGTAGTAGGGCTAGTGCCTGGCGGTAGGTCACAGAGAGAAATGTTTACGACACTCACTTTAATCTTACGTCGCTAGCGCCAACGGTTTAGCTAACGTCTAGCGGTAGGTTACAGAGATTGAAAAACTCATTTTTCATTACTTGTAAATCTACACACTATACCCAACACAAGTATTATCAAATACAACTTGGGATTTAATATTATCAAATTAAAGAGATACAGACCATGGGTTCCAACAAACTCCCCTTTTGATAATATCAAATCCCGTTCATGAGATATGAATCATTAGTAGCATGGTATAGTGAAATTCAACAATAAGTATGAAATATAATGAGGTTTACTAGACAAAATTGCCCAGTGTGACAGAGGTACAACTCCCCCTATATGTGTGCTCCCCCTACAAGTGATCTTTGCCTAGGTGACTATTATGACATACTCATGTACAAATAAATCTCCCCCTTTTGTTATTTTCAAAAGGCGGGGAACTAATGGTAGAAGCTAGAGATTGAACAAAGAGATGAAGTTTTGACACAACAAACACACAATCATGGGAAAAGAGTAATTTTTGGACAGACCTAGCCAACATCAGAAAAACATTTGATTTAAATGATGTCAGAGCATAAGAAATTTTGGACACAATATGTGAAACTAAATACACAAGATTTGGCGTAAAATGTTAGATGATTTATATAGTTAATGTAGTGTAACATTGCAAGCATCATGAATAGTAATCGTGTACTAGTACACTTGTGCGGTAGATGATCAGTGCAGTTTAAGTCCAATTCTTATGCATGGAAGAGTTAGAAAGAATAATGACAGGTGTACGTATAAACATGAAAAGAAAAAAATATTAGGTAGAAATAATCATTAATACATGTTTTATCTCAATAAATCAATATGCTAACACAAGAGTGATGAAATAAAAAATCGTGTCATGATTTTATCTACAATATACCAAGAGTAGAATAAAAAAGGGTCCTAACTCAATTTACTGTTTTTGCACAAGATCGAAACAATTTTATAGACCGAGGTGTTCATCCTCACAATGTTGATAGAGACTTATCAGGAGAAATGAGTAGTGTTTGGGGGTATCCTTGACACATACGTTGATAGCATAGAAATAATGTACACAATTTTTTTCATTTCATTTTTTCACTATCAATTATATATATATATATATATATATATATATATATATATATATATATATATATATATATATATATATATATATATATATATATTTGGTTCAAGGTCCCCAAATCAATGAAATCTACCTACATAGATAGATACATTTTAACTTGTATACAAAGACCTTCCTACTATAATTTTGGCCCAATGTTCTAAACTCTATATATTAAAAATGAACAACGTGACATTGATTTTTCAAGTCATTTCTAGCATGTTAGACACAATATCACGAGTTATAAAATGTATGCTTTGAAATTTCTACAAGAGTGCATTTTCTAGGGATATGTGGTCAGTGAAATGTCATTATACTACCTAATTCCTCACGCATATCTAAAGGCATGTGAAACATACACTATCCTATTTAGTCACACTCAGTAGCTAAGTACTGATAGATTAGACACATCATGATGAAAATAATGTTAAATAGAGATTAATAATCATAAATCAAGCATTGCACGTAATATTTATGTTTTCAGTTCTAGTCATGCATGTTCTAAAAATAATGATCGTGCCATTTTTGTTTCAGTTCCACCTTTTTTAGAAATAAACAAAGAGAAAAAACGAAGTCAAAACATATTTTTGTAATTTTGGGATTTTATAATTTTTAGGAGTTTTTATGTTAAAAATGATCTGGAATGAAAACAAGAACACATAATAAGAGAAAAAAATAATCAAAGCTAAATCAGAAGAAAGAAAACGAGGCTTAACACGACAAAACTACTATCTCGGCACAATATCAAATAGAGAGTTGATTTTTGAGATTTAAGTCCAGTTTTTGCTATTTTTCGCTCTCAACCTTTTTGAAAAATGATTATTCTATGTAAGCCTTATCTAATGCAGTGAAAACATAAGAAAATATAGAAAAAGTTGTTTATTGATTCATTTAGCCCAATGTGTCAAAATGATTGTATATAAAAGTCTCTTGTATATGTCAATTACCATGATAGCTCAGAAAAAGAAGGTATTGACACACATGATTTACATGTTCGCACAAATGAGATATACATGAAATAAATAATCATGATGAGTGGAGCAATAGTCATGCAGTTAAAAAATATGAGTATGCCCAAGACAAAAACTACTGAAGCATTATGTCTACACCATAGCCCCGTACTAAGTGGCGAAAGGGCATGAGGAGCTGCAAAAATGCCGTAGGTTGGGGTGTTAATCTCATATGCATACAAAAGAGACCCGTTCACCCTAACACTCTTTCCCACCAGTTCCTCATAAGGCCCCACTGGAACCCTCTCCAGTTAAGGACAAGACATGGTTTACAAGTTAGCATCTCTAGTGCACATAACCCTACGCCCCCGCTATTGTGAGACACAAACAGTGAGTGAATGGTCGTGGTCATACCTATGCATTTAGTTCCCAACTCTTCATTTTTAGCGACTAAGCACCTTAAATCAAACGAAGATAAGTCCTTAAACTTAATGGTATGAACATTATGGTTTCTATGTGCAGTGAGCAACACAGTGTTTGATTTAGCATCTATAATATTGCATGTATTCGTAAAGGTTTCAAACAAAACATTTAAGCCCTTATCACATAGTTGACTAATATAAATCAAATTGTGTTTTAAAGCTTCTTCAAATAGTACATTTGAAATAGAAAATACTCTGTTACCTATGATGCCAACACCAAGAATACGTCCTTTGCTGCCGTCTCTAAAAGTCACAATGTCTCCTTTCTTCTTCTTCAGGCTAAGGAACTTGTCTTCATCACCAGTCATGTGCTTGGAACACCCGGAGTCCAAATATCACATTTTCTCCCTGTCCTTAACCTGCCAACACATCTAAATAGAGGATGAGGGTAAAGATCTGGTTACCCAAGTTGTTCCACCCATAGTATAGGTAATCGACTTTGGCATCTAGATTTTAGTAATTTTAGTTAATCCTTTCTTCAAGCAAGAGGTAGAAGTGTGACCAAATTTGTTATATTTGGCACACTTGACATAGGCGGAGGATATCACCTTTTGCGCTATATTTGGGCTCATGTTGGAGGATGGATATATCCTTCCAGCTTTAACATGGTTCACTTTATGTTTCTGAAGCTTATTGTTCAGATTTGCTGGAGAATATCTATCGTTGGCGATAGTGGTATCGTCGGGCGATAGCTTCACATGTTTGTATCACAGCCCGAACTTTCAAGATCCCTAGCACTGATATCCCAGTAGCATATTAAGGGATTTTTGGCCTATTTCAAACTCTTGGATGACACGGTTCAGGTCATGGATCTTCGCCTTTAACACAATGTTTTTCGTGACTAGCATCACACACCGGTTTGCAAATTGCTTCTTTTGATTCTCATTGTGTCTAAGAGAAGTTCTTAGCTTCCTTTCCAAGACCTTCCTCTATTTGGTAAGAGTTTCATTTTTGGAGGAAGTCTTGGAGAGGCTCTCTTCCAATTCTCTTGTAGTGCTCAAAGAATGAGAGCACTCTTGGCACTGACCTTCTCTTTTCCACATTTAATCAGTTCATTTTTGAGACACTTTAACTCCTTTTTTATTTGTTTATTTTTAGATTTTAAAACATTATTTTTATCACTCAAATAATTTATCACATAATTTTTCATATAGATTATTAAGTTCTTCGTAAGTGGGAGTAGTTACCTCAGTGTCGCTATAGACACTGAATTCACTATCAGACTCGTCTTAGTGTTTTCCTATGAGGCAAATATTTGCCTCTTTTTCACTACTTGAGTGTAACGCCCCCAAAACTCTTTAAGGAACGAATAGCGTTTTAAGGCCTTGTTGGAGCCTGATTAGGTTCACACGGCCTGTGACACGGGCGTGTCCAAGGCCGTGTCATGCCTGAGGTCAACGAAATGCAGTCGACGATCCTCGGAGTCAAGACAGGTCGGGAACACGGCCTGTGACACAGGGGTGTTAAGGGCCGTGTCCTGCTCTGTGTTATGACGAGCTATATCGAGTGAGTTACACAGTCAGGGACACGGGCGTGTCCAAAGGCGTGTCTGACACACGGCCTGTGACACAGGCGTGTCACATGGCAGTGTCGTGTTCGGGATGCGACGATTTCAATGTCGTTTTGGGCACACGGCCTAGGACACGGGCGTGCCCATGTTTGACACGGGCGTGTCCCAAGCCGTGTTAAAGGTCGTGCCCTTTTCTGTATTTACTGGATTACGGCGAGTGTGGAACACGGCCTATGACACGGGCGTGTCACAAGCCGTGTTTGGCCCAGGAAAGTTATTTTCAAGGCAAATCGCGGTCGTTCATTTCCTTCAAATAGGATCCGACGGCTCAGCCTTTCCCCTGTTGGTTTAAGGCCGGGAATAGGGGGTGAAACCCTTATTTCTCATAAGGCTTTCTCTTTCTAAAAGAGATAGAGAAAAGGGAGAGCAAGGTAGGAGGTGAAGGAGGAATCCGGCCGCCGGTGGAGCTTCAGAGCCCCGATTCTCGAGCCGAGTCCAGATCTGTTCGGTCACTTAATGGTGTTTTGTACTTCAATAGGTGACCAGGAGTGGTTCATGGCTTTCAGAACCCCCGCATTCAAAGGAAACTAGCGCACCGAATTATGTTCCTACAACCTGTAACACCCATATCCGTCACGTAGCATATAGCTGTAGGTCCAGCCGGGGCCCGACGCCATATACAACGGACAGACCGGTGGGTTACTCAATGAAACCATTCTTCCAAACACAACGTCCTACACAGAGCATCTAGCGGAAGCAATTATATTAAGTTGCAAGAGAAATAACCCAGCACAAGCAAGAATGTCCACTAACAAACCCAGTAGGAATGAACTACATAATACACAAAAGTACTAGCCTTAAGGCCTTACAAGAGTTTACAATAATTAATCAGTGTCTTACAAACTTCGACTTGCAGGTCGGCCACACATGAATTAAATGAGTAAACAAACAAGGCCTTCGAGGGCCGACTCAGCAACTTGGGCTTTGACCCGCTATTTGCCGCTCGGCTCCGCAGCACCTGCAAGCACAATTCACCGCAACGGTGACAAACAAGAATAACGCTCAGCTAAAGCTGACCAAATTATAACGATTCCGCCCCCAAGTCTCGGGGTGGCAAAGCTCCTTCCCTGCACTTGTTAGAAAAATAAGCAATAGTGAATAAACACAACATCACAGGTGCATGCACACAAGACCATACACCCCGTGCTCTTAGGGCACTAACTCGGTGAAGTAAGTCCGAACCCGGTCCGTTCCTTGGCTCCACCATCGCCCCCAGGGCCGACAAACCTCGTGAGCATTTAGTCCTTTCAGCCACAGCCTAGACTCGTTCTCCAAATCATTGGTAAGTCCCTCGTAACTTTAGGTCACTTTAACTGAAACAGATGGAGCGGGTAGGGTTCCACCAGCCCGTTGCTCACCCCGCCGCTGGCCTTTGGCCTTCGACGCGGGCCCAGCTTCCCCCAGTCCCAACTTTTGATCAAACACGGTACATAGCCCCGCTATATACCCGTCTGGCTCCCAGGCCACCAAAATGGCAGAAATGCGTTTCCGCCCAGATTTTCGGGTGCACCTTGGGGTTAATCCCCAAGATTCCCTGATGCATTCTATCGCATAGCAACCCAAAAACAAACAAAATGCACGGAGTCTTCTCCAGCACAATATGCATATCAAAACATCACCGATCCAGACCAACATGTCCGGGTAGGCTTCACACACCATGCCTATGTCCGTACTAGAATTTCGAACTCTAAACAAGGGGGACTTTACATATCTACCCCAAGGAATACCGCAAACTCGCCGCACACTCACGGGAGAGGTTTTCCCATGCAAAAGAAGAAGAGCTTCACATGCTCAAGATAAGAATCGTTACCCTAACATTTCTCCTTGGCGCCATGGAAAACTATGCGGATGAAAAGCACCGCGATGAACTTGCCTCCGTAGATCTGGCTTCGGTTTGCGATTTGGCGCTCCGAATCTCCTCCGGCGACCAGATCTCCCTCTTCCTTCTTCCTCCTTGCTCTGCCTTCTCTTTAGGATTTAGAAAGAGAAAACCCAAATAGAATGAGGGTTTCTAAGCCCTATTCCCGGGTATATCCCAGCAAGAACAGCCCTGAACCGTTGGATCCCCAAATAAGGAAACGGACGGCCACAATTCGCACTTAAAATGAACTTCCTGGGCCGAACACGGCTTGCGCCACGCCCGTGTCCAAGGCCGTGTGTCTCAATCGACACAGAAACCGTCGCGTCCCGAAAAGAACACGGGCACTCGACACGCCCGTGTCGAGATTGACACGCCCGTGTCACCCAGTACACGGCCGTTTAGCTGGGCGTGTTCCTCCAACGACACAAGTCCAAAACGTCCAGAGCACGACACGGCCATGTGACACGCCCGTGTCACATGCCGTGTGCTAGACACGCCCTGAGACACTCCCATGTCCCATGCCATGTAGCTGCCTTAGCACAACTCGCCAAACAACCCGAGCAGGACACTGGTATTCGACACGCCCGTGTCGAATTATACATGCCCGTGTCGGACTAGAACACGCCTGGGCTCAGGCTGTGCGTCCTCACTCAACGATCGTTGAGTGAATGGCTTTGAGTGCCTGACACGCCCTGGGACACGCCCGTGTACCAGGCCGTGTTCACTGCCCCGACGATCGTTGACTGCAATTTCGTCGACCACGTGACCATAGCCAAACCCGAGCACGACACGCCCCTGGAACACGCTCGTGTCCCAGGCCGTGTCACCACTGCCAAATCCCAGACTTGGCTCAAAACTCCACCCGTCACTCTTTTGAGTTTCGGGGCGTTACAACTCTCTCCCTCTTAAAAGAATTTCGTCCACGAAATTACAAAAGGAAAAGAAAACAGAAAACCAAAAGCGGTACCTTAGTGAAATAACTCTTGGTACTCCTCAAGCATGGTCTACTCTAGCTCCCGAGAGAGGTCCTCCCGACCGCAATTGTCTCAACGGACATTGACCATCCTGATCTCCTTGTTACGAAGTCGCTTGACTTCAGAGTCCTCAATACGAACGGGCTTAACCCTCGTCGTCAACCCTTCGTCCATCGGTACTTGATCAACTGCGATCACCTGCGAAGGCTCTTGCACCGCCTTCCGCAACACTGATATGTGGAGTACGACATGTAGACCACTCAACTCCACCGATAGCCTTAGATGATAGGCCGCTTCATCGATCTACTCTAGAATCTCAAATGGTCCAAGGTATCTCGGGCTCAGCTTCCTTAAGCTCCGTACCCGCGAGACACCCTTGAACGGCTTATTCGTCAAGTACACCCAGTCTCCGACAGCGAACTCCACGTTCCTATGCTTGGCGTTATAGTACTTAGCTTGCCGGTCCTGAGCGATTAACAAACGCTCCTGAATGGTTCGCACCAAAGTAGCATTTTCCACCTCTTACTTTTTGTACAACCTTGCCTCACCCGTTTCTAGCCACGACAACGGCGTGCGACACTTTCTACCTTACAAGACCTCGAAGGGCGCCATTTGTATGCTCGCTTGGTAGCTATTGTTGTACGCAAACTCCACCAAATACAGAAGATCTTCCCATTACTTTCTGAAGTCCAGAACGCACATGCGAAGCATGTCCTCCATCGTCCTGTTGACCCTCTCTGTCTGCCCATCCGTCTGTGGATGAAAGGCTGTGCTGAACTTCAACTTAGATCCCAGCATTTGCTGCACCAACCTCCAGGAATTGGACGTAAAACGTCCATCTCTATCGTTCACGATGCTGCGAGGCACACCGTGCAGTCTAACAATATTATCCACGTACAGCTTCGCCAGTTTCTCCACTGAATCATCCTTCCTATGCGGAATGAAGTGCGACACTTTTGTTAACCGATCTATGATCTCCCAGATGGCGTCGTTTCCCTTTTGTGACCTTGGCAATCAATGCACAAATTCCAACGAAATGTCGTCAAACTTCCACTCCGGTATAGGCAAGGATTCCATGGAACCCCCTAGCTTTTGGCACTCTGCCTTCACTGAGGCGCAAGTCTGACATTTCGCCACAAATAGTGCCACATCCTTCTTGAGTCCTGGCCACCAGAACAACTTCTTTAGATCTCGGTACATCTTCGTGCTCCCTGGGTGAATTGAGTACTTGGTATGATGAGCCTCGTACATCAACTCCACACATAGATTTCCCACGTTTGGGACGCACAAACGATTGTCCTTCCTTAGAAGCCCATCTTCAACTAAAAACTGGGAATTTGACCCATCCGAAGCTGCATCCATGATCTCCTTCATGCGGCTATCCAAACCCATAACCTGCCGAATCCGATCAGACAGGTCATACTGAACTTCCGTCCAGTCCAATAATGCTTCAGCGCTAGTCTACTTGTCAACATAACAGATATCTAACGCCTCCAACTCCCGAATCAACCGCTCATCATGAACCGATAACCAGTTGGCTTGGGCGGGAGCCCTGCGACTCAACGCATCCGCAACTGCATTTCCTTTCCCGGGGATATAATGAATTTTTAACGTATAGTCCCCGAGGAACTCCATCCATCTCCGCTGCCTCATGTTCAGATCCTTTTGATCCAACAGGTACTTCAAGCTCATGTGGTCGGTATAAATATCGACCTTTACGCCGTACAAATAGTGCCTCCACAGCTTTAGCGCAAAAATCACGGCCGCTAACTCCAAGTCGTGGACTAGATAATTCCTTTCGTAAACTTTCTGCTGACGCGAGCCATATGCAATAACACTAGCATGCTGCAGCAGCACGCAGCCCAAACCACTGCCTGAGCCATCGTTGTATAACTCAAAACCTTCAGCCCCAACCGGCGAAAATAGAATAAGCGCCGCAGTCAACCGTCTCTCCAGCTCCTTGAAAGCTTGTGAGCACGCAGGCGTCCAAACAACTTTTGATCTTTCCTTGTCAAAGTCATGAGGAGGTAACTCTATCCGCAAGAAGTTCTCTACGAAGCGCCTGTAGTAGCCGGCCAGCCCCAAAAAACTCTAGTTTTTCGCTCCCGAACGCAACACAGGCCACTCGCGTATCATAACTATCTTCGCTGGATCCACTGCAACACCCACTTTACTAATTTTATGATCGAGGGACGCTACCTAGGATAACCCAAAACTCGTGTTTGGAGAACTAGGCATAGAGATGGTTCCCCCTTAGCGTTTCCAACACCAAAAGTAGATTCTTGAAGTGATCCTCTTTGCTCTGCGAGTACACCAATATGTCGTCGATTAAGACGACCACAAAATGGTCTAGGTACTCCCTGAACGATCTGTTCATCAAATCCATGAACACTGATGGCGGATTAGTCAGCCCGAATGGCATGACCGTAAACTCGAAATGCCCATACCTTGCGCCGAACGCTGTCTTTGGGACATCGCTTTCCCTTATCCTCAGCTGATAGTAACCGGACTTAAGATCCAATTTTAAGTATACCGATGACCCGACCAACTGATCAAAAGATCATCAATCCTTGGGATCGTGTACTTGCTCTTTTCCGTTAACTTGTTCAGTTCTCCATAATCGATACAGAGCCGCAAACTCCCGTCCTTCTTCTTAATGAAAAGGACCGGTGCGCTCTAAGGCGATGAACTTGGACGCACATAACCCTGCTCCCACAACTGGTCGAGTTGAACCTTTAGCTCCGCCATTTCCTTAGGTACCAACCTATAAGGAGAGCGTGGCACAGGTTTGGCACCTGACACAAACTCAATCGTGATATCGATCTCTCGCTACGGTGGGGCTCCAGGGAGACCGTCAGGGAAACACATCAGGATATTCAGATACACTCGAGGTACTATCTAATGTAGGCTTAGGCTTCGAAGCCTCCCATGGTGGCAGTAACGACGCTTGCAAGTCGAACTCCTGACTCCCAAACCGTAACCTTGCGACAAAGACTCTCTCTCCGCATGCATCGAACGACCACTGAGCAATAACACATCCAAATTGTCCTTTACCATCGAAGGAGATACTCCGATGCGCAATACAAATCTTTCGGACAAAAGGAGTGTGAAGTTCCCATATCGAAACTAGGTCCTCGCAGGATGACCAAAAATCCAAAACAAAGTCTAGAACTTCCAGTCCTAAGCTAACACGTATATGGTAGCAGGTATAAGAAGCTAAATTGTTATCAATTAAACCATACCTGACATCCCGACGGTCGGCCACAAGACCTCCTGCTGGCCAAGGATGTCCACTCTCGGTTTGGCCGGAGTATACAGTGATGCGGTGGACTCCACCGCCTTGCCCTTCTCCTCAGATGTTGCCCCCGACTTCTTCTCGGACATTGGGCATCCACTCCGACAATCCCGGGCATAGTGTCCTGGCTTTCCACAGTTATAACATGCACCCGGGGTTTGGCCTGTAGTCGCTCCGGATGCGCCAGAGGAAGGGACTAGACCCGATCTCTTAGCCTTCTTGTTCCACCTACGGTACCCAGATTTTGAGGTCGGCATTTTGAACACCGTCTCCTTTGCACTAGATTCTTCAACTGCTCCTTCCATAGCTTTCATTGTCTTCTGAGCACCCTCCCGACAATCTCGGGCAAAGTGCCTTTTCTTCCCACAAGAATGGCAATTGTAAGTAGCTTGGCTAGTAGATGATCTAGCTTCTTTTCTCAGCGTTCTGCGATAGGCAGTCCTTATAGGATCTGCAGGGTTTGGTAACCTATTCACTGGTATTTGATGAGTTTTCCCCAACTCTAGTTCCAAAGTTCGGGCCGACTCCACCAAGGCTCGGAATCCCAATAGCTTTGGTCCTAGCAGTAGGATACGCAACTCACTGTGTAGACCATTATAAAATCTATCGACTATAGACTGCTCGTTTTCCCACTCAAATTCAGGGTAGCGCCTTATCATAAGGAACACCTGTAAATATTCGTCAATTGAGTGCGCTCCTTGCAACACAATCATGTTCATCTGCTGCCCTAATGGTAAATGCCATTTGCTCCATCACACTGCCCGGTGTGGGGCCATCTCAGGGACAGAGGGTTGCACAATTCTTCCATGTTGTGCGTTGGTCACAGCGAACACCGCTTCAACTACCCTTCTTATGGTTTCAATAGAAATAGGGGTCTCATGCACGTCGTTGGGTGCAGTACTTTTCTCAGAAAGTGTGCGTTCAGACAACCACGCGCCACTCCCGGACACCTATAGACGTACAAAACACCAATAAGAGACCGAACAAAATTGCAAAAAGCAATTATATGAACACGCAGGTTCCTCAAACATGTGTATTTTCATTCTTAAGTGGACATTCATTGGTTCTTTTCATGTTATAACGATGGCACACACACATGTGCTCACCACCCCTTAAAGTGAATTTGTCCGCGAATTCATTTAAGTCTAACCGAAACTGAGAGTCTGATACCAAATTGTAACACCCATATCCGTCACATAGCATATAACAGTAGGTCCGGCCGGGGCCCGATGCCATATACCACGGACAGACCGGTGGGTTACTCAATGAAACACTTTTTCGAAACACAACGTCCTACACAGAGCATCTAGCGGAAGCAATTATATTAAGTTGCAAGAGAAAGAACACAGCACAAGAACGAATATCCACTAACAAACCCAGTAGGAATGAACAACATAATACACAAAAGTACTGGACTTAAGGCCTTACAAGAGTTTACAATAATTAATCAGTGTCTTACAAACTTCGGATCGCAGGCCGGCCACACATGAATTAAATGAGTAAACAAACAAAGCCTTCGAGGGCCAGCTCAGTAACTTGGTCTTTGGCCCGCTATTTGCCGCTCGGCTCCGCAGCACCTGCAAGAACAATTCACCGCAACGGTGACAAACAAGAATAACGGTCAGCTAAAGCTGACCAAATGATAACGATTCTGCCCCCAAGTCTCGGGGCGGCAAAGCTCTTTCCCTGCAATTGTTAGCAAAACAAGCAATAATTAATAAACACAACATCACAGGTGCATTCACACACGACCATACACCCCGTGCTCTCAGGGCACTAACTCGGTGAAGCAAGTCCGAACCCAATCCGTTCCTTGGCTCCACCACCGCCCCTAGGGCCGGCAAACCTCGTGAGCATTTAGTCATTTCAGCCGCAGCCTAGACCCATTCTCCAAATCATCAGTAAGTACCATGTAACTTTAGGTCACTTTAACCGAAACAGATGGAGCGGGTTGGGTTCCACCAGCCCGTTGCTCACCCCTCGCGGCCCTTTGGCCTTCGACGCGGGCCCAACTTCCCCCAGTCCCAAATTTCGATCAAACACGGTACATAGCCCCGCTATGTACCCGGCTGGCTCCCCGGCCACCGAAATGACAGAAATGCGTTTCCGTCCAGATTTCTGGGTGCACCTTGCGGTTAATCCCCAAGATTCCCTGATGCATTCTATCGCATAGCAACCCGAAAACAAACAAAACGCACGATGTCTTCTCCGACATAATATGCATAAAAAAACATCACCGATCCAGTCCAGCATGTCCGGGTAGGCTTCACACACCATGCCTATGTCCGTACTACGATTCCGGACTCTAAACAAGGGGACTTTACATATCTACCCCAAGGAATACCGCAAACTCGCCGCACACTCGCGGGAGAGGGTTTTCCCATGCAAAAGAAGAAGAGCTTCACATGCTCAAGATGAGAATCGTTACCCTAGCGTTTCTCCTTGGCGCCATGGAAAACTATGCGGATGAAAAGCACCGCGATGAACTTACCTCCGCAAATCTGGGCTCGGTTTGCGATTTGGCGCTCCGAATCTCCTCCGGCGACCGGATCTCCCTCTTCCTTCTTCCTACTTGCTCTCTCTTCTCTCTAGGATTTAGAAAGAGAAAACCCAAATAGAATGAGGGTTTCTAAGCCCTATTCCCGGGTATATTCCAGCAAGAACAACCCTGAACCGTTGGATCCCAAAATAAAGAAACGGACGGCCACGATTCACACTTAAAATGAACTTCCTGGGCCGAACACGGCTTGCGACACGCCCGTGTCTAAGGCCGTGTGCCTCAATCAACACTGAAATCGTCGCGTCCCGTAAGAACACGGGCACTCGACACGCCTGTGTTGAGATTGACACGCCCGTGTCACCCAGTACACACCCGTGTAGCTGGGCGTGTTCCTCCAACGACACAGGTCAAAAACGTCCAGAGCACGAAACGGCCATGTGACACGCTCGTGTCACATGCCGTGTGCTAGACACGCCTGAGACACGCCCGTGTCTCAGGCCGTGTAGCTGCCTTAGCATAACTCGCCAGACAACCCGAGCAGGACACGGGTATTCGACACTCCCGTGTCAAATTTGAAACGCCCGTGTCAGACCCGAACACACCTGGGCTCAGGCCGTGCGTCCTAACTCAACGATTGTTGAGTGAAAGGCTTTGAGTGCCTGACACGCCCTAAGACACGCCCGTGTCCCAAGCCGTGTTCACTGCCCCGACGATCGTTGACTGCAATTTCGTCGACCACGCGACCATCGCCGAACCCGAGCACGACACGTCCCTGCGACACGCTCGTGTACCAGGCCGTGTCACCACTACCAAATCCCAGACTTGGCTCAAAACGCCACCCGTCACTCTTTTGAGTTTTGGGGCGTTACACAACCCCTCCTTCGGCAGAAACTATAAGACTGGTTGCTGAAGCGGTGTTTGCAATGATAAATGCCCAGCCAGCAAGGCAGGTGCATCACCCAGCCCCTTCGGTGGAGCAGGTACCGCTTCAAGCGACAAAATCTAGAAGGGTTGAACAAGTGGTTGTGGAGCCGTTTATACCTAGAAGAGCGACCAAAAAGCAGCTCAAACATGTTATGGGCTTTAATCCTCCGGTGTTCTCGGGGATTGGAACCCCATCCCAAGCTGAGGATTGGCTCTCCCGAGTAAAGAGTGTCTTGACAGCTACGAAAATAGAGGAGTGGCAGAAGACCACCATAGCCACTTTCCTGTTGGATGGAGAGGCAAGGTTGTCGTGGGAAGGTTTAGAGCTACATCACTTGGGTGGAAGGCCACTCACGGACGGCTCGATGGAGGAATTTTTGAGACTATTCTTGGCAAGGTACCTTCCCTCGACTCAAAGTATCGCGATGGAGAATGAGTTCCAGAGGTTGACGCAAGGAGACAGTACCGTTGACGAGTACCTCAACGAATTTACGCGGTTGGGTCGGTATGTTAGCTCTACGTTCGCTGATGAGGAGCGTAAGACAATCCGGTTCTATGAGGGTCTGCGGAACAACCTAAGGCTACTACTCTCGGGGCCTATGACGCAAGGCTTCCTAACCCTGGTCAATACGACCCGATCGTTGGAATAAGATATGAAGAGAGTACAAGCGAAGAGGGACTCTAGTACAAAGAAGACGGAGTTCAAGGTGCCGACTTCCTCAAAGTCTGGGTTTCGTAAGTTTTATAAGAAGGCTAGGACTTCGGGTCCAACCCCTTCTTCTGGTGCATCTGGGGCGACTACAAGCCAAAACCCGGGTGCGTGCTATAACTGTGGGAAGCCGGGAAAGTTTGCCCGCGATTGCTGGAGCGGACTTCCAAAGTCCGAGAAGAAACCTGGAGCAACCTATGAGGAGAAGGGCAAGATGGTGGAGTCAACCGCATCACACTATGCTCCAGCCCAACCTAGAGTTTTCAACCTTGGCCAGCAAGAGTCCATAAAGCAAGCTGACGTGGTGACAAGTACGGTTTAAATTTATAGCAATTTAGCTTTAAATACTTATTACCTTGCGCGTGTTAGCTTATTACTGGTTGTGCTAGGCTTTGTTTTGATTTTCGATAATCCGGCGAGAGCACTGTTCGATATGGTAGCTTCACACTCCTTTTTATCCGAAGGACTTGTATCGCGCATCAGAGTACCTTCTTCGATGTCAAAGGACAAATTGGATGTGTTGTTGCCTAATGGGTATTCAATGCGCGCAGATAGAGTTTGTTGCGTAAAGATACGGATTGGGAGTTAGGAGTTTGACTTGCAAGCATCGTTATTGTCGTTAGTGGAGTTCGACGTGATATTTGGTATGGACTGGCTCTCGGAGCAGCGGACATACATTGATTGCAGCCACAAGGAGGTCAAATTGGGGACTGATCGTGAGATGACATATGCAGGCTTGAAAGGGTCGAGCAAGACTTTGGTGTCTTCTCTTCAGGTGGTTAAGGCAGTTCGTGCTGGTGCAGAACTGTTCTTCACACTAGTGGAGGCTTCGAAGCCTAAGCCTAGTTTGGACAGTATCCCAGTTGTATCCGAGTATCCTGATGTGTTCCCTAGCAATCTCCCTGGAGCCCCACCTCAGCGAGAGATCGACTTCTCCATTGAGCTAGTGCTAGGTGCCAAACCTGTGTCACGCTCTCCGTATCGGTTAGCGCCTAAGGAGATGGCGGAACTGAAAGTTCAACTTCAAGAGCTTTTGGAACAGGATTTTGTGCGTCCAAGTTCGTCGCCTTGGAGCGCACCGGTCCTCTTTGTTAAGAAGAAGGACTGAAGCTTGCGACTCTGTATTGATTATAGAGAGCTGAATAAGTTAACGGAAAAGAATAAATATCCGATTCCAAGGATTGACGATTTGTTCGATAAGTTAGTTGGGTCATCGGTATACTCGAAATTAGATTTTAAGTCCGGATATTATCAGTTGAGGATAAGAGAAAGTGACATCCCCAAGACAGCTTTCAGCACGCGGTATTAGCATTATTAGTTCACCGTCATGCCGTTTGGGCTGACTAATGCACCATCCGTGTTTATGAATCTGATGAACAGAACGTTCAGAGAGTACCTGGACCACTCCGTGTTAGTTTTTATCGACGATATACTGGAGTACTCGCAGTGTGAGGAGGATCACTTTAAGCATCTGCATTTGGTGTTGGAGACGCCGAGGAGGAACCAACTGTATGCCAAGTTCTCCAAATGCGAGTTTTGGTTGTCCTCGATAGCATTCTTTGGTCACATAGTTAGTGGAGATGGAATTGCAGTGGATCCGGCTAAGATAGTTGTTATACAAGAGTGGCATGTGTTGTCTAAGGTAGAAGAAGTTCGGTGTTTTCTGGGACTTGCTGGCTACTACAGGCGCTTCGTTGAGAACTTCTCGTGGATAGCATTACCCCTCACGACTTTGACGAGGAAAAATCAGAAGTTTGTTTGGACGCCTGAGTGCGCACGAGCTTTCGAATAACTGAAAAGTCGGTTGACCACGACGCCTATTCTATGTTCGACGAGTGGGACCAAAGGATTTGAGATCTACAGTGATGCTTCGGGCAGTGGTTTGGGTTGTGTTTTACTGCAGCATGGGAGTGTAATAACTTATGACTCGCGTCAGCTGAAGGTCCACGAGAAGAATTATCCAGTCCATGACTTGGAGTTAGCGGCTGTGATATTTTCCCTGAAGTTGTGGAGGCACTACCTGTATGGTGTGAAGGTCGATATCTATACCGACCACAAGAGCCTGAAGTACTTGTTGGATCAAAAGGACCTAACATGCGGCAGCGGAGCTGGATGGAGTTCCTGGGTGACTACACCTTCAAGATACACTATGTGCCTAGGAAAGGCAATGTGTTTGCTGATGCGTTGAGGTTTCTTGAAGTCCTTACATATCCCAGAGTGGAAGTTCGACGATATTTCTATGGATTTTGTGCATGGGTTGCCAAGGTCGCAGAAGGGTAACGATTCCATCTGGATGATCGTAGATAGATTGACGAAAGTGTCGCACTTAATTCCGAATAGGAAGGATGATTCAGTGGATAAACTGGCAAAACTCTACGTAGATAACATCGTTCGGCTGCACGGTGTACCCCGCAGCATAGTGAGTGACCGAGAGTGACGTTTCACATCCAATTACTGGAGGTTAGTGCATCAAATGTTCGGAAGCAAGCTGAGTTTCAGCATGGCCTTTCATCCGCAAATGGATGGTCAGACCGAGAGGGTCAATAGGACGATGGAGGACATGCTTCGCATGTGCGTCTCTGATTTTGGAAAGCGGTTGGAAGATCACATGTACTTGGTGGAGTTTGCTTATAACAATAGCTACCAAGAAAATATTCGAATGGCGCCCTTTGAGGCCCTATACGGTAGAAAATGTCACACGCCGTTGTCATGGTTGGAAATGGGTGAGTCGAAGCTGTACAAACGATAGGAGGTAGAATACGCCACTTTGTTGGTACGATCTATACGAGAACGGTTCCTGATCGCTCAGGACAGGCAGACTAAATACTATAATGCCAAGCATAGGAATGTTGAGTTCGCTGTTTGCAATTGGGTATATTTGAAGATTAAGCCGTTCAAGGGTGTTTCACGGGTACGACGCTTGAAGAAGATGAGCGCGAGGTACCTTGGACCGTTTGAGATTCTGGAGCGAATTGGTGAAGCAGCTTATCGACTAAAGTTATTAGTGAAACTGAGTGGTCTACACGAAGTATTTCATATATCGATGTTGCGGAAGGCGGTGCAAGAGATCTCACTTGTTATTGCGATCGATAAAGTACCTGTTGATAATGGGTTGACGACGAAGGTCAAGCCCATTTGCATTGAGGACTTTGAAGTCAAGCGACTTCGTAACAAGGACATCAAGATGGTCAAAGTCCGATGGGAGAATTGCGGTCGTGAAGAGCTTTCGTAGGAGCGAGAGCATACCATGCTTGAGGAGTATCCCGAGTTATTTCACTCAGGTACCGTTTAATTTTGTGTATCTCTTCCATTCTGTAATTTCGGGACGAAATTCTTTTAAGAGAGAGAGAATTGTAACGCCCCAAAACTCTGTAAGGAACAGATGGTGTTTTAAGGCCTTGTTGGAGCCTGATTAGGTTCACACGGCCTGTGAAACGGGCGTGTCCAGGGCCGTGTCGTGCCTGAGGTCGACGAAATGCAGTCGACGATTCTCGGAGTCAAGCCAGATCGGGCACACGGCCTGTGACACGGGTGTGTCAAGGGCTGTGTCCTGCTCTGTGTTATGACGGGCTGTATCGAGTGAGTTACACGGTCAGGGATACAAGCGTGTCCAAATGCGTGTCTGGCACACGGCATGTGACACGGGCGTGTCACATGGCCGTATCCTGTTCGGGATGTGATGGTTTCAATGTCGTTTGGGGAACACGGTCTAGGGCACAGGCGTGTCAATGTTTGACACGGGCGTGTCCCAAGCCGTATTAGAGGCCGTGTCCTGTTCTGTATTTACTGGATTACGGCGAGTGTGGAACACAGCCTAAGACACGAGCGTGTCACAAGCAGTGTTCGGCCCAGGAAAGTTATTTTCAGGGCAAATCGTGGCCGTTCGTTTCCTTCAAATAGGATCCGACGGCTCAGCCTTTCCCCTGCTGGTTTAAGGCCGGGAATAGGGGTGAAACCCTCATTTCTCATAAGGCTTTCTCTTTCTAAAAGAGATAGAGAGAAGGGAGAGCAAGGTAGAAGCTGAAGGAGGAATCCGACCGCCGGTGGAGCTTCAGAGCCCTGATTCTCGAGTCGAGTACAGATCTGTGGAGGCGAGGCCGTTGCGGTGCTTTTTCATCCGTCTAGATCTCCATGGAGCCAAAGCGAACCGCAAGGGTAACGATTCTCTTCTTAGACATGTGAAGTCCTCTTTTTTTTGCATAGGAAACTCCCTCCCGCGAGTGAGCGGTGAGTGCGAGGTATTCCTTAGGGTGGACATGAATAGTCCCCATTGTTTTGCATGTTGAGTCCGGAATCGAAGTACAGACATAAACATGGTGTGTGAAGCCTACCCGGACAAGTTGGTCTGGATCGGTGATGTTTTCATTATGCTTGTAGTGCCGGAGAAGACTCCGTGCCGTTTGCTTTTCGGGTTTTCTACGTGATAGATTGCAACAAGGAGCCTTGGGGACTAACCCCAAGGTGCACCCGGAAAACTAGGCAAAAGCGTGATTCTGCCATCTTGGTGTCCTGGGAGCAAACTTGCACATAATTGGGTTATGTAAAATTTGTGTGATCGATTTGGGACTCGGGGAAGCTTGACCCGCGCTATAGCTTAAATTGACATGACGGTGTGAGCAACGGGTTAGGTGGAACCGTACTCGCTCTATGTGGTTTAGTTAAAGAGACCTAAGGTACGTGGTACTTACCGTTGGCATAGATGGAGGGTCTTAGGCTTAGGTTGGAAAGACTATAATGCTCATGAGGTTTGCTGTCCTAGGGGCGGTGGTGAGACCGCAGATTTCACCAGGTTCACCGAGAATGTGCCCTGAGAGCACGGGGTGTGTGGCCGTGTGTGCCTATGCCTGTGGTGAAGTGCGCTAGTTTGTGCTTTAACTATATTGTTTGGCTATGCTACTAAAATGCAGGGAAGGAGCACCGCCACCCCAAATCCGGGGTGGGGTCATTATAATTTGGTCAGCTTTAGCTGACTGTTACTTTTGTTTACCACCGCTGTGGTGGAATGTTGATTGCAGGTGCTGCGGAGCCTAGTGAGAAATAGCGGGCTGTAGACCTTGTTGCTAAGCCGACCCTTGAAGTCCAATGCGAACGTTTACTTGTTATACTCATGTGTGTCCGGCCTGCGTACCGATGTTTGGAAAACACTATTTGTTTAAAGTAAACTCTTGTAAGGCCATAAGACCAAGTACTATGTGTATTTGTACGCTCATTCTTACTTTGGATTTTTAGTGAACATTCATGCTGTGGATTGGGTTCTTTTCTTTGCAACATTTAAAAGTCTTATGCTAGAATGTGCTATGTGTAGGACAAGTGTTATTAGAAGGATGGTTTCATTTAGTAACTCTTCGGTCTATCTGTGGTATATGGCGTCGGGCCCCGACAAGACCTACTGTTATATGCCATGTGACGGATATGGGTGTTACATTGAGCTCGACGTGTCAGACTCATCTACTGATGTATCGTCCTATGTTGACGCCTTTAACACCTTTTTCTTTCTCTTGCCACGAGTCTTCCTTTCCCTTTCCTCCTTCAGAAGCTTAGGACAATCACGCTTGTAGTGTCCATATTTGTGGAAGTGGAAGTACTCATTGTAACGCCCCAAATTTTTAGAAGGCAGGAAATGGTGTTCTGGAGGATATCTCCCGACGGTAGCTAGGTACCGCGTGGCGGTAGCTCCATTGATAGCGTCGACAACGTTGAGAGCGTTGAGTCAACTCAACGCTAGACTTACCGCTTGGCGGTAGTGTTACCGTATGGCGGTAGTTGGGGAATTTATCAAGTAGAGCTCTCGGGAAGCTATCGCCTTGTGATAGGGTTACCGCTGGCGATAGCTTTGTCAATTTAGTTGGCGAGGCTCTCGGGATCCTACCGCGTGGCGGTAGCAGTTATCGCACGGTGATAGTAGCGGGTGTTGTGTCGTAACAGACGACAGCTATCTCGCGACGTTAGAATCTTATCGCACGACAATAGTGAATCTTTAACGGAGTGTCCACGTGTCGGCCTGTGATTGGAGTACTAGGAAGTTACATGCGAAACGAGGCGTTACCGCGCGACGGTAGCTAGTTACCGCGCGACGACAGCTTTATATATATGCTTGGTTTGGTTGTTTCCTCTTCATTATTCTGGAGTTGGAGAGTTTGGCCTGGTTTTCTGGAGGAGTAGCGGCGCCGGTAGAAGGGAGATCTTACCGCTGTTCGTGTTTCGGGTCTCGGATTCGCAAGCCGAGTTCAGATTTGCGGAGGCAAAGTCGGAGCGGTCATTTTCAACCGTCTGGATTTCTCCCATGGCGCCAAGGCGTACATCAAGGGTAACAATCCTCTTCCTTGGACATGTGAAGTCTTTTCTTTTGGCATTAGAGGGTATACATTCCACAAACACGTGGATGTAGTTCTCTCGATGGTTAGATCCATGTATCCCCGTAGTGTTGCATTTAGATCCGGAATCGAAGTATGGAATATGCATGCTGTGTGAAGCCCATCCAGACTGGTTGGACTGGATTGGTGATGTTTGTAAATTCGTATGTCGGAGAAGACTCCGTAGTAATCATGTAGATTTCAGAGTCGCAGGGGTATGCAGGTGACTGCATTGAGAGTATTGGAGGAAGTCTCCATGAAAACACCAGAAAAAGCGGAAGAAATAATAGTCTTACCCCTACCGCGCGGCGGTAGTGGTACTGCCGCCGATAGCTCCCAGTGAGCTATGTTTGGTTGTGAAGCCTGCCTCTGGTAGACATGTAGGCTATTGCTTGTGAAGCCTGTCTTGGGGAGACCTGAGGGCTACAATTTTGATGAGCATGGGCTTAATTTGCTAAGTTATAATGTGATGGGTGTGGGCTTAATTTGCCCTGTCAAGCTAGCCATGAGTGATAACCTAGGATCATAACCGGGTTATGAATCATACAAATGGGAAAGGGGATGTTGACCCGCGTCGTGGCTTGATGCGCCGGACGATTTGAGCACCGGGAAATAGCTGAACTGCACCCAACCCTATGTCGATCGACTTGGAGTGAGTCAAAGTGTGGATTTTAAGCCACCATGACTTTGTTGTCGCCATAGGGGCATTGTCTTTGACTTTTCCCCTGAAAACTTGAATGCTCAAACGTTGCTAACCGTCGCAGAGAACGGAGGTGTGGCCCTTGAGGTCCTATGCACCATGAATGTGCCCTGAGAGCATGGGACGTTCGACATTTGTGCCAACGTCTGTGGTGAATGGTGCTTAAGTTGTACATTCCTATTGCTTGCAGGTAAGGAGCATCGCAACCCCGTGTGAGGGGTGGGGTCGTTATAATTTGGTCAGCTAATGCTGACCGTTGCTATTGTTTGCCACCGTGCGGTGGAATGTGCTTGCAGGTGCAACAGAGCAAGGCAGGATCTAGCGGGCGAAATCCGAGGATAGCTAAGCTGGCCCTTGAAGGCCAAAGCAAATACTTGTGTTATTTTATCGGTCATGTGTGGCTGGCCTGCGTGCTGAAGTATGCAACACATTTTGATTCAAGTTGAATAGTGTAAGGCCTTCAGGCCAAGACCTTATTTGTGTATTTATATTACATTCCTACTTGTGGTAGTGGACATTCATGGTGTTGGGTTCTATTTATAACCTTTAAATTACTTCCACTAGAATGCACTCTTTGCTAGGATGCAAAATATTTGATTATTGTTTCAATTTAGTTACTCCTTTGTCTATCCGTAGTATATGGCGTCGGGCCCTCGCAGGTCCTTCTGTTATATGTCATGTGACAGATGAGGGTGTTACAAGTTGCTATCAGACTCTGGTGTCGGTCTTCCTTATTTGAATTCGTTGACGAATTCTTTTAAGGGGTGGTGAGCACTGGTATGTGCATTGCCGTTATAACATAAAAGAAACCCATGAATGTCCACTTAGGAATGAAAATACACATGTTTGAGGAACCTGAGTGTTCCAATGATTGCGTTTTGTCAATCTATTTGTCTCCTAATCTATTGTTTTTTACAATTATAGGTGACTAGGAGCGGTGAGGGGAAGTCACAACAACAGCACTCCGCGGAGAGTAGTGCGCCTATCAACGCGTCTACAACCCCTCTTTCTGCAAAAACCATACGAATGGTAGCAGAAGTGGTGTTCGCTATGATTAACACTTATCATGTGAGGCATGTATGTCCCCTTTTCCCTAAGATGGTGTCAATGTCGGTTGGCACTCTGGAGCAAACTGCAATAAGAAGAGCCTCAGATCAGCAATTGAACATGCATCTGGTGCAGGGAGCGCACTCAGTTGATGAGTATTTACATGTGTTTGTCATGATAAGGCGCTATGCAGAGTTTGTGTTGGAGGATGAGCAGACTATTGTTAATAGATTTTATAACGGTCTGCGCTATGATTTACGACTTCTATTGGTAAGACCAAAGTTATTGAGATTCCGAGCGTTGGTGGAGTCTGCTAGATCATTGGAAGTAGATTTGGGAAAAGTCCACCAGTCCCCAGTGTGCAGGGTACCGAACTCTGCAGTTTCTGCAAAGTCTGAATACCGCAGAAGGTGGCATAAGAAAACTAGAACATCTACTGGTCAAGCTCCATATGCTTTCCATACTTGTGGCAAGTCAGGGCACCTTGCCCGCAATTGTCGTGCTGATGCCCCGAAGACAAAGAAAGCTAAGTCAGAAGCTGTTACAGGGCAAATTCCACTTACTCGCTATACGTGTGACAAGATATGACATATTGCCAGAGAATGTCTGAGTGGTACTCTAGTGGCAAAGGAGACCGGATCTGGAGCAATCGTTGGGCGAGACCCAACGATATGTTATACTTGTGGTAAGCCGGGTCATATAGCCCGTAATATTTAGAGCGGGCTTCCGAAGATAAAGGAAAAGGCAGGAGGCCATGAGCAAAGAGATGAGATGACAGGTACGGTTTAGCTTATAGCTTTTATTCCTATGACATGATTAGTTACTGGCTCATGACTTGTGTAATTAGGCCTTGTTCCACTTTTGGTGGTGGAGAGTACTTTTCGTTGCAGGGCTTCTTGCTCCTTAGCATCTATGGTTTTCGTGTGGTTCATCCTAGTGTTTCCCTTTTATCGATTATATGTATACAAACCAAATAGAAACATTATCATTAATGATCGTAGGTGATTTGACCTCAGGCCTGGACTAACTCTCCGAGCAGCATGCATAGGTTGGCTACAACCTTAAGGGGTCACACTAGGGCAAAAAGCCGAAATCGAGATTAAGTTAGAAATTCTTGAGGGTGCGGAGTTGTTATTAACTCTATTAGAGACTAAGAAGCCCAAGCCTGACTTGGCTAGTATTCTTGTGGTGTCGAAGTTTGTCGATGTCTTCCCAAAAAATTTCCCTAGAGCTCCACCCCAGAGAGAGATTGAGTTCACCATTGAGTTGGTTCCTGGTGCCAATTCGGTGTCGCGGTCTCCTTACCGCTTAACACCGATAGAGATGGCGGATTTGAAGGCGCAGCTTCAGGAATTGATAGATCAGGGGTTTGTGCATCCAAGTTCGTCACCTTGGAGCGCCCCGATCATCTTCGTGAAGAAGAAGGATGGAAGTCTGCGACTGTGTATCAAATATCGGGAACTCAATAAGCTAATAGAGAGGAATAAGTATACGATTCCGAGAATCGATGATTTGTTCGATCAGCTAGTTGGATCGACTGTGTATTCGAAGCTGGATTTGAAGTATGGTTACTATCAACTAAGAATTAGGGAAACTAACTTTCTCAAGACGACGTTCAGTACTCGATATGGGCATTTCGAGTTCACGGTCATGCCTTTTGGGCTGACGAATGCGCCATCGGTGTTTATGAACTTGATGAACCAGACGTTCAAGGAGTGTTTGGATCGGTTCATGATAGTGTTCATCGATGATATCCTGGTGTACTCCTAATCTGAGGATGATCATGCAGAGCACTTGCATATTGTTCTGGAGACCTTAAGAAGTAATCAGTTTTACGCCAAGTTCTTTAAGTGTGAGTTTTGGCTATCTTTTGTAGCACTCCTTGGTCATATTGTCAGTGGTGAGGGTATCGTGGTGTATCCGGCAAAGGTTGCTTCTATACGGGAGTGGTCTGTGTTGTCTTCTGTGGCAAAAGTCCGGAGCTTTTTGGGGCTTGCCGGCTACTACAGGCGCTTCGTAAAGAACTTCTCGTGGATAGCGTTACCTCTCACGAACCTGACGAGGAAGGATCAGAAATTTATTTGGTCGCCAGCGTGTGCTCAAGCTTTCGAAGAACTGAAAATTTGTCTGACCACGACGCCTATTTTATGCTCGTCGTATGGGACAGAAGGCTTTGGGATCTATAGCGATGCTTCAGGCAGCTGCTTAGGCTGTGTTTTGTTACATCATAGGATAGTAACAACTTCTAGTTCGCGTCAGCTAAAGGTGCATGAGAGGAATTATCCGGTCCATGATTTGGAGTTGGCGGCCATGATATTCGCATTGAAGCTCTGAAGGAACTATTTGTACGACGTGAAGGTCGACATTTACACTGATCATAACAGCTTGAAGTAGCTGTTGGATAAAAAGGACTTAAATATGCGTCAACGAAGGTTGATGGAGTTCCTTGGGGACTACACCTTCAAGATACATTATGTTCCTGATAAAGGTAATGCGGCTGCGGATGCGTTAAGTCATAGAGCTCATGCGCAGGCCAATTGGTTAATGATGCATGATGAGCGTCTCGTTCGAGATTTGGAGGCCTTAGTGATCTCTTGTGTTGATAGGAGGTCGAGTGCTGAAGCACGTTTGAGTTGGAATGAGGTACAATGTTTCCTCGCCGATCGGATTCGGCAGGCTTTGGATTTGGATGACGACATGAAAAGGCTCATGGCTGAGGCTTTGGATGGGCCTAATGCCTAGTTTAAGGTTGATAATGGGCTGTTGTTGAAGGATAGTCGTTTGTGTGTCCCAAAAGTGGGTAAAATACAGGAGGATTTTATGTACGAGTCTCATTACACCAAGTACTCAATCCACCCGGGTAGCACAAAGATGTACAAAGACATGAAAAAGCTATTCTGGTGGCACGGACTGAAAAAGGATGTAGCACTTTATGTGTCTAAGTGTCAAACTTTTGCTTTAGTGAATGCTGAATGCCAGAAGCCCGAAGGATTCTTGAAGTCTTTGCCTATACCAGAATGGAAGTTCGACGATATATCCATGGATTTCGTACACGGTTTGCCGAGATCGCAGAAGGGAAACGATGCCATTTGGGTGATCGTAGATCGTTTGACGAAAGTGTCACACTTCATCCCAAATAGGAAGGACGATTCAGTGGATAAGCTAGCAAACCTATATGTGGAGAATATTGTTCATCTACACGGTGTGTCCCGTAGCATTGTCAGTGACCGGGACGGACGGTTCACGTCTAATGACTGGAGGTTGGTACATCAACTGTTGGGGACCAAGCTGAAGTTCTGTACGACCTTTCATCTACAGACGGATGGTCAGACAGAGAGAGTCAACATGACGATGGAGGACATGCTTCGCATGTGTGCCTTGGATTTCAGAAAAAGGTGGGAGGATCACCTTTATATGATTGGGTTTGCGTACAAAAACAATTACCGAGCGAGTATTCAAATGATGCCCTTCGAGGCCTTTTATGGTAAGAATGTCATACTCCATTGTCATGGTTGGAGACTGGCGAGTGCAAGTTGTACAAACGAATAGACATCGAAGACACGACTTCGATTATGTGTACAATCCGGGAGCGATTGCTGGTTGCACAAGATAGGGAAGCTTAGTACTACGACGTCAAGCACAGAAACGTCGAATTCGTCGTGGGCAATTGGGTATACTTGAAGATCAAACTGTTCAAGGGTGTGTTGAGGATTCGTCAACTGAAAAAACTAAGTCCACGATACCTTGGGACGTTTGAGGTGTTGCAGTGCATTGGCGAAGCGGCTTACCGGATGAATCTTTCAACGGAACTGAGTGGTCTATATGACGTATTCAACATATCGGTGTTGTGAAAGGGGGTGCAAGAGCCTACGCTAGTGATCGCTGCAGATCAAGTACCGGTGGATGGTGGGTTTACATCGAAGGTCAAACCCATTCGCATCGAGGATGTGGATGTCAAGCGACTTCGTAATAAAGAGATCAGGATGGTCAAGGTCCGGTGGGACAATTGTGGCCGAGAGGAGCTTCCATGGGAGAGGGAGCAAACCATGAAGTCGGAGTTCCCCGAGTTTTTTGATTGAGGTACACAGTTAATGTTGATTTAATTCTTTAGTTTCCTGCATGACTTAATTTCGGGACAAAATTCTTTAAGTGATGGAGATTAGTAATGCCACAAATTATCTTAAGGCAGGAAATGGTGTTCTGGAGGCTATCGCCCGGCGGTAGGTAGGTACCGCGGGCGGTAGCTCCATTGATAGCGTCGATAACGTTGAGTCAACTCAACGTTGGACTTACTGCGTGGTGGTAGTTGGGGAATTTATCAAGTAGAGCTCTTGGGAAGCTATCTCCTAGCAATAGGTTACTACTGGCGATAGCTAGGTCAATTTAGTTGGCGAGGCTCTCGGAATCCTACCACGTGGCGGTAGCTGTTATCACGCGACGATAACAGCGAGTGTTGTGTCATAACCAACAATTGCTATCACGCGGCGTTAGAATCTTATCGCGCGGCGATAGTGAATCTATAACGGCGTAGCCACGTGCCGGCCTGTGATTGGAGTACTGGGCAATTACACGCGAAATGAGGCGTTAATGCGCGGCGATAGATTTATATATATGCCTGATTCAGCCATTTCCTCTTCTTTATTCTGGAGTTGGAGAGTTTGGCCTGGTTTTCTGGAGTAGCAGCGCCGGTAGAAGGGAGATCTTGCCACCGTTTGTGTTTTGGGTCTCGGATTCACAAGGCGAGTTCAGATTTGGGAGGCAAAGTCGAAGCGGTCATTTTCAACTGTCTGGATTTCTCCCATGGCGCCAAAGAGTACATCAAGGGTAACGATCCTCTTCCTTGGGCATATGAAGTCCTTTCTTTTGACATTAGAGGGTAGACATTCCACGAACATGTGGATGTGGATCTCCCAATGGGTAGATCCGTGTATCCACGTAGTGTTGCATTTAGATCCAGAATCGAAGTACGAAATATGCATGCTGTATGAAGCCCATCCGGATGGGTTGGTCTGGATTGGTGATGTTTGTAAGTTCGTTTGTCGGAGAAGACTTCTTGGTAATCTTGTAGATTTCGGAGTCGCGGGGTGTGTAGGTGAATGCGTTGAGATTATTGGAGGAAGTCTCCAAGAAAACACCGGAAAAGGTGAAGAAACGATAGTCTTACTCTACCGCGCGGCGGTAGTGCTACCATCGGCGATAGCTCCCAGTGAGCTATGTTTGGTTGTGAAGCCTGCCTCTGGTAGACCTATAGGCTATTGCTTGTGAAACCTGTCTCGGGGAGACCTATGGGCTACAATTTTGATGAGCGTGGGCTTAATTTGCTCATCTATAATGTGATGTGTGGGCTTAATTTGCCTTGCCAAGTTAGCCATGAGTGCTAACCTAGGATCATAACCGGGTTATGACTCATACGGATGGGAAAGGGGATGCTGACCCGCGTTGTAGCTTGATGCTCCCGACGATTTGAGCACCGGGAAATAACTAAACTGCACCCAACCCTATTCCGATCGAATTAGAGTGAGTCAAAATGTGGATTTTAAGCCATCATGACTTTGTCGAAGCCATAGGGGTGTTGTCTTTGGGTTTTACCCTGAAAGACTTGAATGCTAAAAACGTTGCTAACAGTCGCAGAGAACGGAGGTGTGACCCTTGAGGTCCTGTGCACCAGAATGTGCCCTGAGAGCACGGGGCGTTGGGCGTTTGTGCCAACGTCTGTGGCGAATGGTGCTTAAGTTGCACGTTCCTATTTCCATGTTGTGTTTGTACTAATGCCTGCAGGGAAGGAGCACCGCCATTCCGGGTGCGTGTTGTGGTCATTTTAATTTGGCAAGCTAATGCTGACCGTTGCTATTGTTATCCACCGTGTGGTGGAATGTGCTTGCAGGTGCAACGGAGCAAGGCAGGATCTAGCGGGCAAAAGCCCATAATAGCTAAGCTTGCCCTTGAAGGCCAAAGCGAATACTTGTGTTATTTTATTGTTCATGTGTGGCCGTCCTGCGTGCCGAAGTATGTAGCACATTTTGATAGAACATCGCGTTGATCCATATGTAATCTCTCTAATGCGGTGTACTTCATATCTAGAATCCCAAAGAAAGTTTTTTAGAGTTTCAGAATTGGTTAAGTAATTTCATCAAGTAGTCTCGTGAAATTCGTCGAGAACTCACGTAAGCACTCACGGAATTTGTCGAGTGATCTCTGGAGTACTTGAGAGATCACAGTGGACGGTTGTCCAAAATGGCAAAATTAAAGCAGCTTAGTCCTCTCGTATATACTCGGCGAATTCATCGAGTACTCACGTAAGTACTCATGAAATTTGTTGAGTACTCTCGAGAGTTCATGTAAATTGCGTTAAGGTTCCAGAGTTCCAGAGATAGTTTGAAGAATCCGTTGTATACTCAAAGAATTCGTAGAGTACTCTCGAGAGCTCATATAATTCGTCGAAAGGTCACGTGAAGTCTAAATACCTCATGCGAGCTCTTTCTTAAGTAGTTTCGACGGGTTTGTCGAGTGGTATCGAGAGCTCAGGTAAGGTCTCGACGAATTATTTCAGTTTGGACTTAAACAGTTTTCATTTTCATTTTTGACGGTGTAAGACCCCATAGTTTTTCTTTTTAAACCACCGGGGTCTTAGGCCTAGGACCGCCGTTTTGCGGTGACACCTTCACACCCGGGAAGGTCGTCACTACAAAACGCCGATCTTGCCGGTCGATACGATCACAACAGTAGCAAATTAATAAAAGGCAAGTCCACAAACATCACATATATAGTAAATAATCTCCACGAAGGGAGAGTCCACAGAGATAATAAAAGTACAGCAGATAGGGCTCATGCCCGGTACATCAATATCCTCACTACATATCACTCAGCGCGGAAGCAAAACTAATCATCTAATAACGATCGGGACTCACAGTCCCAGCTGTCTGATCTCCGGTACTAGACTGTCCCATCTCCCAACGTGCCGACCTCCGAGGCTGCTCCTCCATGCTAGGCTCCACGGTCCCCTAAAATGATGTGGTTCGAAAAACGATTGTCTAAAAGACTAAGTCTTATCATCCCCCTCCCTTTTCCCCATGGCTCCTAGGCACCGAGCGGGGAGGAGGAAAGAAGAGGAAATGAAGGTGGAGAATACCAAATAACAGGTGACATCGGAATTAATCTTGCAATTCTAAGAGTACATGTAACAACAATGGAAGTAAGAAATACTGTATATATAATATGTAACCTAACTTATATGAAAAGCACATAAGCTAAGGGATCTTCTGCAGGGCTCCTATCGTATAAAAAGTCCCATATCATTTTATACGATATGTTGTTAGTTTTCTAGCAAGCATACAAGTATATTTACTGAATAAAAACCTTAACTTTTAAGCACATTTGCGCAAACTTATAAACCAAGGGATCGTTTTGCAGGGCCAATTATATAAAGCGTCCCATACCACTTTATATAATAGGTGTTTGGGGTTATATACAATAATGATCCTATGACATACAAATATGCCATGATGTGAATATGCAAGTGCAACACACCCACTCGACTCTGTGCACACAGACCTTTAGTACCCCCTTTCTGGAGCCTAACCTCCCAGGATACCTCCGTAGTGGCAAATGGAAGCGGTGGGTTGGGCCTCGCCCACCTCTAAACCGATAATTGCACTATTAGTCAGACCTATCGTATGTCTCAACGCTGATGCACTAAGCAGAGCTCCTGCGTACTCTTGCCGGCTGGCGCACCAGACTTTAACTGGCCAAGTGCTAAAACACACTTGCCGAGTCAACGTATTGGCGTCGGTGCATCGACCCTCCAATACTGAAGACCCACCACCTTATACTTTATGCACATGCAACTTATGTATCAGCTACCGAGCCAAAGCTCCCCGGACCATCCCGTCCGTCACAATCAATAACTGAGCCAAAGCTCGCCGGGCCAATCTGCCCATCACCAAATCCACCGAGCCTACAGCCCGAGTGACCCAACCTAACATCCCGAGGCATCTAGGTGAGTGAAAGTGAATATCTAGTTATACTAGTTACTCTTGCAGTTTATTTTGCCTACAGTTTAGGTTAGCCCAGGACTGCCCAAGGCATACCCCGTGAAGGGTTCTCGAGGGCACTAGGAACTACGATGGGCTGAAGCCCAAAGCACCCTTTCGCAAGACACTTATTTTTATTGGTAATTACCAGATTCCCGATCCCTTTAGTTTTACTCTGGATCTAACCCTAATGTGTTTGACCTTCTCTCTCTTTTCACGAGAAAGACGATCTTTCGTCGATCCCGAGCACCACCTAGACTTAGACGACTATACTACCTACTCTTCCCAACTTCCAATGGTATACTCCTATCCACTTACCAAACCAGTAACACAAACCCATCTCCCTGCGACCTTTCCCCATGTTAACACGATTTCATCGGTTTCACTGGACGTAGACCATCCTAAGCTATTTGACGTATACAATGGGAGGTACCCCAAGTTATCATCAAAAATCCCTATAATAATTATTGGGGGTCTACAATGACATGATTAGCCTAAATCCAGAATTACATAATTTTCCTAATTTAATTAATATATTTTTTAATTTTTCTATGTAATCCAAAAACCCATGTTTGAACATGAAATACCCATTTCAGACATGCAAATGCTCCACAAAATTTATGATAAATACAAGTTGACTATTTAATAGAAAATCCAAAGTCTCCCAATTTTTCACCTCTAAACCTTATTTTAAAACAAAATCTACATTAATAATTTTAAGGAAGTAAGTACTGCCAAAATACTTCCAAAAATTCTGAGAAAATTCAAGCATGTATATAATGACATAAACACTCTAGGTCCAGTTTCATAATTTTTCAGTGAGTAATGAACTCTAATTTTAATCCTGCACAATATTCGAATTTAATGCCCTAATGAACTAAATACAAAAATTATTTATCTAAAAATTGCAATAAAATTCTCACATGAGCATATTGTCCTAGGAACACTACTAATCAAGTTTCACATTTCTAAATCAATCATAGGGCTCTGAATCCATTTTTGAATATAAATGCATTCTCAAAAGCTTGTGAACATAGTACTGAAAATATAAACAGGAAAATGTATTTCCGCGCAGCGCTTTTTGGACAAAAAACGTGCTCCCCGGAAAAACAAAAAAAACACCTCCTAAACAGCATTTTTAGAAAAAGTGGTCAACATGAAAGTTGTAGATCTCGTCGAGATCTACAACTTTCATGTTGACCACTGTTTCTAAAAATGCTGTTTAGGGGGTCTATTTTCAAAAGGCGCGAAGGGGGTTCCGCCCGGTAAATATTACGATTTTTTTTTTGCGCGGACCCCCCTTCGCGCCTTTTGAAAATAGACCCCCTAAACAGCATTTTTAGAAAAAGTGGTCAACATGAAAGTTGTAGATATCGTCGAGATCTACAACTTTAATGTTGACCACTTTTTCTAAAAATACTGTTTAGGGGGTGTTTTTTTCGTTTTTTCGGGGAGCGCGTTTTTTTGTCCAAAAAGCGCTGCGCGGAAATACAGTGCCCCCAAATATAAATCTAAAAACTATAATAAAATTCATGTAAGAGTATATTGACATAAATACCCTCTGCCCAATTTTCATAACTTCCTACTCAACAGGGTGATCATAATAATTGAAAGATTATCAAGGGAAATTTCATGTACTCTAAAGAAGGTGCTAGATGTATTGATCCAAAATTACCAATAAAATCACCAAAGGGCCTTATTGACCCTATGACTATACTACCCAAGTTTCATGGCATTTGATTAAGTTTTGGTGGCCTATCTTGCATGTGTATGGGTTGTGCCCTAAGTTAGGGTTTGGGTTTTGAGGGGCTTATCCATCTCCAAATCCTCTAAAATTTTTACTAGAGGACTTTAGCAACCCTATCATCCTTTCTACCAAATTTCAAGTCCATACAAGAGAATTTGACCCCTTGCCCTTCTCAAACTCCCAAAGTCCAAACATAGGGTTTGAACTTGGGTACAAAGGCCATTCAATCCCAAACCACCCCATATTCCATATGAGGGTGTTAAAAGTCATGCCCAACCAGTGGTCCAAATTTCTGCCTCCGTTGAGGTGGTTTGACCACTCAAAACTCAAAGTGCACTTTTGACCTAAATACCCCTTATTAGGGCAAAGCTAGGATTTGCTCAAATCCTATTCAAGTCAAGTCAAAAAGTAGTGAAAATTTACACAGATCCTCATGATGATCCCAAAGACCACTCACCAAAATTTGGGAGGGTTTGGTGGTCATTTGGTCCCCTAATTAATTTACCCTGGGACATTTAAATAATTTCAAAAACTATAGAAAAATTGTCCCCAAAAATTATCATTTTTGGGCAGGACCTATATATATGTTAGGGTGACACCCTTTCCAAATTTCAGGTCTTTTGGACAAGGGATAAAGTGGGGGCACTCATTTTAGTTTCTGTCTAACCGTAGGTATAGACCCCACCAAAATGGGTGCCCTGATCAAACCAGTTGTCTAAATTGACTCAAATAAATTTTAAAATAAAGTAGACCCATAGGGCTACAATTTATATGTTGACCACTTTCCATGATTCAACCTCTAAGTATTTTTAACTTAATTTACAATGTAACTGAAATAGTGTGACAGATTCATTAAAATGAAATAAATATAATCCTTTAGTTTGAACAGTAGCCGCACCCATCTTGACGCACATTTGGACGGTATCCCGTCATCGTCCCCGCGCGTTAACGGCCAGGATTTATTTCTCCTGGGCCAACTTCATGTCTCTTCCACCGGCCTCCTGGCCACCTCCCTGGTCGACCACCGCCACCACCACCTCCGTCGAGGTGGTGGCTATCGACAGGCGGTGGCACAGCCGCCGGAGTGGCAGATTCCGGCGATCCCGACAAGCTAACTTTTATGGAAAAACTAGGAGAAAACCTCTCCCGATCGGGCTCAATTGAGCCCGATTCTTGGCCCTAACCATTCCTATGATCTACCCATTGGAAAAGAGGAAGGGGAGGACCTTGTTTGCGGCCTGTGAGCGGGTGGTTTGCCTCCTTGCCATCTCCGGCCGTCGATTTGTGCTTCTCTGCAACTTATACACCAACACCACTAGAATTGAAATGTAATCGGGGGAAAATCTTGCCCTTGCCCTGGTGAAGGTTTCTAATGAAGGAATTGGGGAAATGTGGCTTGTAACTCCCCAATTCATTAAGGCACCATTAATGGCCATAAGTGTGAATTTTCGGTTTCACCCAAATTGATGGGCTGAGCCATCCCACTGGCCGACCATCTCCTGAAAACTTCTCCCCTGCCTCCAAGGAGTTAAAGCCCCATCAAAAGGAGGGATTATGGAGCCTCCATGACCATGATGGCCATTAAGCTTATACTTTCTCTCTCCTCCAAATTAGGGTAACTTCCTCTCTCTCTCTCCTAGTGACCAAACTCTCAATTTGGTGGGCCCAAAATGTGTCTCTCCACCTCCTAGACCAATGGGCCACACTAGTTTGGGCTTACCCCACTTGGATTGGGCTTGAGCTAGCCATTTAGGCTAGTTTGATCACTTTGACCCATGAGTTGACTCTGGCCAAATTAGCCACTAGGGTTGACCCCAATGGGTCCTTGGTGACCCTATGGCCTACCTAAGGTGTTAAGGGTGTTGTGGTAGGGTTATGAGGTCAAGTTGAAGCCCTAAAGTTAGACCTTAGGTCTGATGTTGAGGATGTGCTATAAGCAGACCAATGTGATTTTCACCTTGGGCCTTGCCTACTTGATCTAGAGCTTCTGATGGTTTTGTCATGACCTAGTCATGACAAAACAAAGACCTATGGGTCTAGTTAGTTGAGGGATGTTACAAATCTCAATATATGAACAAAAAAATTTTGTCCTCGAAATTCTAGTTAGGCCTACAGGGTTTCAAGTATGAAAGGTAAATTGTAATATCCCGAGTGGTTGTGAGTAATACCTGACTTAAAAGCTCCGGGTAACTTTGTTGCATCAAGTCCTGTGGCTCCCATGTGTGCTCCTCTCACCCATGATTCCTCCAAAGGACCTTGACCAATGGAGCCTTCTTGCGGTGCAAGACTCGTATTCCCTTATCGTCAACCCGGATTGGTTCCAGGTGAACTGACTGATCAGATGCTACAGGCCCATCCGTGGCTGTAATTTGCTGCTCCGGGCGTAGTAGAGCCCTCCTAAGAGAGGATACGTGGAACACGTCATGCAGACCCGCCAGCTCTGGTGGCAGCTCTCGCCTGTATGCTAAGGGACCGATCCGCTCCAGGATCCTGTAAGGGCCCATATATCTTAGGCTGAGCTTCTTCTTCCGACCACGCACCCGTGAAACTCCATGCATTGGTCGGATCTTCAAGAATACCCGGTCCCCCACCTGAAACTTCACCTGACGATGCCGAGCGTCGTTATACTTAGCCTGTCTGCTCTATGCCTCTAACATCCTGTCCCGTATCAGCCTCACCTGAGCCTCGGTGTACTCAACAAACTCCGAGCCCAAGACCTTCGGATCCTTGTCCTGTAACCATGACAGCGGAGTCCTACACCTTCGTCCGTATAGGGCCTCATGAGGAGCCATCCCTATGTTGGACTGAGAGCTGTTATTATATGAGAACTCGATAAGTGGCAACAGCTTCTCCCAAGGCTCTCCATAGTCCAGAATGCATAGTCGCAGTAGATCTTCCAAAGTCCGATTGGTGCATTCCGTCTGCCCGTCGGTCTGGGGATGAAAAGCTGTACTGAATGTCAGCCGAGTGCCCAAAGTAAGTCTGCACTGATCTCCATTCCCTGGACATAAACAGTCCATCCCAATTCGATACAATCATCCTGGGTACGGCATGATAACGGACGAACTGCTCCACAAATTTCCGAACCAGCACACCAACCGAGTCATCCTTCCTGATCGGGATAAATCTTCCTACCTTCGTCAGCCGGTCGGCGATCACCCAGATCGAATCATTCCCTGTCCGTGATCGGGGAAGCTTATGTATGAAGTCCATCGCGATGTCCTCGAACTTCCACTCTGGCACTGGGAGTGGTTGCAACAATCCTGCGAGTTTTCTGCACTCCGCCTTCACCAGTTGGCATGTCTCGCAGTGGGTCACAAAGTATGTGATATCCTTCTTCATGCCTTGCCAGTACATGGTCTTCTTCAGATCCGCAGTCTTCTTCGTGACTCCCGGGTGTACCGAATATCGGCTGCAGTGGGCCTCCGTCATAATATCCTCCCAGACCTGGCATCCCTTTGGTATATAAGCCCGTCCTCTGAAGCATACTAGGTCATTTCTTAATGTGTAATCCCAAGCAGTACCTGCCTCCAAGACCCGGAATATCGGCTTCAACTTGGCATCCTGCCTCTACCCATCTCTGACTTGGTCTCGAATGTCATCAGTAGCGCTCATCGCGGCTAAATACTCCTCATAAAGCTCGGGATCATCCGACGACACCAGCGTGATGTGCATATCCTCTAATCTCTGCACCAGCTCCATGGACATAATTTGGGGCTCCGCTCCGGAGGTGGCAGCTCTCCGACTCAGTGCATCGGCTACCACATTCGCCTTCCCTGGGTGGTAATGCATCTCGTACTGATAATCTGCTAGAAATTCCACCCATCGCCTCTTCCTGATGTTTAGCTCTTTCTGTGTGTCCACATACTTCAAATTTTTGTGATCGGAGTATATGTCGCAGTGGACATCGTACAGATAATGCTGCCAGACTTTCAGAGCAAACACGACCTCTCCCATCTCTAATTCATGAACAGGGTAGTTCTGCTCATGCTTCTTCAGCTAGAGGGAAGCATAAACAATCACTTGGCCCTTCTGCATCAGCACTGCTCCCATTGTAACGTCCCCAATTTTTCTGCGATTGTTTAATTCTCGTTTGGCGTTACGTCGACACGTTTTCGTGGCTTGTGCCATCTGTGGAGAGTGGTCTTAACTCCTTATAACTGGGTGCCCGATTTTGTTGCCTATTGGCAAGATCTCCCTAGCAAGCCGAGTCGTTTTGGGTGACCCGGTGTGGCCTCTCGGGGGATGCTTGTGATTTGGCTTCGGGAGGGTATAACTCGAGTTCTGTTCGTCGAAAGTTAATTTCGACTTCGTCGTTGTGTTCGTAGCGTGGATATTTAGCTACAGTGCGAATTTCGTCGAATTCCGAGGTAGTTCGGTTTTCGTGTCGTTTTGGGTGTGCCATTAGTAAAATCTAATTAGAAACCCTCTTAATTTAAGTGAACCGGTGGCTTGAGAGACGGTTAGGCTGAAATGACGTGTTGGACTTATTTTAAAGCCTTAATTAGAATCAGCGGGCCCATGCTTCTTCTTCCCGAAACCGCCTGCTCCTGTTCGCGGAAAACGGAGGAAAACCGCCAGACCTGCTACTCCTTCGGACGGCGATTCCGGGAGTGTTCATTGACGGATTTCGATTTCGAAAGCGGCGTTGTCTTGCTCTCGATCAGTTCTACGTTTCGACGGTAAGAGGTTTGTTTTTCGTGGAGTTTTAGGAGACTTGAATTTTCAGTTTTTTGTGGTTTCCGCCATTAATGTGCGGGTTTGCTTGTTAGGTGCTGCTCCTTCTAGTGCAGAGTGAAGAGGAGGGGAAGCCGACCAAGCTTCGCCGGAGATCGAGGCAAGTGGTATTCTTGCCCTTGCCATTGTTGTTCTTTTGAATTCTGTAATATTTCCCGGTTAGCCCTAGGGTAGAAACCAAGCATGTTCTCCTTTATCTTGCTAAAATTAAAGGCTTAGATTCTCCTATGAGCCCCTCTCTTTGTGCTGTTTGCTCAACCTGCTAGTTGTGTTCACCATTTAGACTCCAAATTTGTAGTTCTAGTTGAGTGCTTTTGTGGGTGGGGCCGAGAGAGAGAGTGAGGGAGGAAGTTGTGGTAGGGCTCTGGTTAGAACCAGCCTTAGTAGACTCTCGGGTTTTGGTGTTGAGTGTGGTGCACACACTCAAAGCCAAAAGCCGCCCGGACTTGGCATTGAGTGTGGTGGACGTACTCAAAGCCATAGTTTAGTCTGTTCCTTGCGGCTGAGTGGTGGGTTGATTGAGTGAGAATTTTCGTCTAAGTCAAAATCGACGGGAATCACCAAGTGATTCCCGCCGATTTCGACGTGTATCGCTAGTGATTCCCACCGTTCGGCGAGAATCATCCTTGAATCCCGCCGATTCGGCGAGAATCATTCTGGATTCCCGCCGATCGGCGAGAATCATCCTGGATTCTCGCCGATTCGGTGAGAATCATCCTGCATTCTCGCCAATTCGGCGAGAATCAGTCGGCATTCCCGCCGACCTCCTCTTGTTGGCGATTGTTTAGGGTTTTCCTGCGGGAGTGAACTTTGGCGTAGAGTGAGTTGACCTCACTCAACGCCAAAGCTGCTTTGGCGTCGAGGGAGGTGGACTCACTCAACTCCACCGTTGGGTTTTGTGGTTTTGCTAAAGGCGTTGAGGGAGTGGACCTCACTCAACGCCATAGTTGATTTGGCGTTGAGTGAGGTTAGCTCACTCAACGCCGCTGCCTCTTTTGCTGAAGGCGTTGAGTGAGTGGACCTCACTCAACGCCATGGCTGTTTTGGCATTGAGTGAGGATAGACCACTCAACGCCAGAGCTGTTCTTGCGTAGGGCGTTGGGTTAGTGATTCTCATTCAATGCCATTGCTGTTCTGGCGCTGAGTGAGGCTAACTCACTCAACGCCCAAGGTATGGTTAGGTGCTGAGTAGGTTCCACTCAACGCCAAGACGTGTTGAGTAACTTCAACACTGTTTCTCTTTCCTCGATTTTCGTTCCCAAGTTAATTCCTTGATTTTATTTTGAGTTTCCTTATCGGCCATATTTTTTTTTCTTTCCTAAAGGCCGAATCGTGGGTCGTGGTTAGTAGTGGTGGTTTGAAGCTCTTCTTGGGGGAGGTGTTGTGTAATTTAGCCAAGGCCACCCTTATTCTTTTATCTTGCTCCAGGTACGGGCTGGGCAAGGGGGTGGAAGGTCCCTTGTGCTTTCACATGTAGACCCTTGAGCTTTTTGGCTTGGAAATGGTGGTTGGGGGACTGAGTTTGCCTCCAACCCGGATCCATGTTGTTTATTTTTGCTACTACCATCTCCCACAGCTTAGGGTGTTAGAAGTTTCTCCCTTGGTAGATTGCAGCACTTTGGGCTCTTAGTAGCCTAGTAGACCCTGCAGGATGTAGTTTCTGGGCAGAGTTGGTGCTGATTCCTCGCACGTAGTGCATTCCTTGTTGTCTTGCCTTGGGCAGTTGTGACTTTTTCTGCTGTGTGTTTTCCACTTTTATTTATTCCCTTGTTGACACTTCCATGCAGTTTTTCCTTGTTTTGCTTGCTGAGGTATTCCTTCTTCTTTTGAATGCCTCAGGTTTTGAGCAGTAGCCAGTTTGGTGGCTAGATTGCGGTGGTGTTGCTGGTGGTCTGTTGGACTTTGGAGATCTTGTTGCTTTGTTAGTGAGGTAGTTTTTATGTACTTTTCTTACAGACATACATATTTGCCTGTGGGTTGCTAGTTATTTTAAAACTACAATTATTATTATTATAAGATTATTGCATGATCTGCATGATTTATAAAGGTAAATCACTATTTTCCAGACAACGTATAAAGATCGTTTCCTTATATATAATATAAATTAAATGTAGAGTCTTGCATGATATAAGTGGTCCTCTTAGAGCTCTTATGCACTTCTTAGGATGTCAAACCTGAATAAAATATTTTTCCGCAGCGCTTAAGTATAGTTTTTAGCTGTGGACTAGGTGATCCACCGAGCCGAGAGATACGGCCTCTAAAGTATAACTGATTTTCTAATCATTAAACTCATAAATTTCTTTCATAAAGTGTAGTAGATGGTTTTGCCTGAGCGTCAGCAGTTATCCCCTGCTTGACGTGGCATCATGACGCACGTTTTCTCGTACTCTGATAATTCTTTAATTCGGAGAAAATGCGAGTTGTGACAGTTGGTATCAGAGGGAGGTTGCTTGACAAGTTAGTCAGGCAACCTTCCTTTGATTGCTTTAGTAGTTCAGCATCATGTCATTCACACACCAATATGTCATCAGCACGTCTTGGCAAAGCACGAACACTACACTCATAGCATAATATAAAGTATACATGGCATATTATGTAGTATGGGATGCATAATATGTGTTCGTATATGGATCCACCATAGGGGCAACATGTGAGGGTTATGTAGTATGGGATGCATAACCTCACCACATGGCTGCGACTAACACGTTTTCTTTTCTTCGTTGCATGCGAATGTTATGTAGTATGAGATGCATAATATTTTCATGCGTACGCCGCTCATAACATGCATTAGGGCCTTTTTAGAATGCATAGCACAAACATGCATAGCATAACATTGCATAAGCACAACGTACCAAGCTAAAGACTGGCAGGATGACATATGTACACAGATAAGTTTTCGAGTCAAAAATAATATAAAGTCATGCATTCCCGATCTAGGAACAAGAATTTGTATGGTGGTGGTTAACCATCCTAGGTTAGGGCATAACATCAATTTTTGTATAAAAAAAACTCCCAGAGCAAGTTTAGCCGCTTTAAGTTCATATCTATATATGTATTGTCTGTACTTGTAGTTGGGTCTAGCCGTTGTACTAAGATCTAACTAGTGTAGCTTTGACTTTAGGATGGCGAGACGTCCTTCGACTAGATCGACTCCCCTGTCTGAGGGTCAGTCATCTGGAGCTCAGAATGATGCGGTAATCGAAAGCTTGCGGCAGAGTAGCGATTCCTTGACCAGGCAGTTGGTGGAGGTGCGAGCCCAGATCCAGTCTTTGGTGACAGTTGTGGCAGGTCAGACTCAGGGAGTGCAAGGCACTGCAGGGGGGATTGCTGTTCCTCCCCCTCCTACACCCTTAAGGCCTCCAGTGGTGGTGCCTGCGGAGATGACCTTCATCTCGCAGTTTCAGCGGCTGAGCCCTCCCACTTATGACGGGAAGGCAGATTTCATGGTGATAGATGACTGGCTGATCTCCATGGAGGAGATGTTCTCGTACTCAGGGATTGCAGATGATCAGAGGGTGATGTTAGCCGCCTATCAGCTTAAAGGTTTTGCTAAGAATTGGTGGCTGAGAGAGAAGGAGAGCTTGGTAGCTGGATGCTCTTGTGAGGTGTTCAAGGAGATGCTATTGAGGAAGTTCTTACCCTCGGTCGAGCGTGACCGCCTCATGAACGACTTCCTCCATCTGAAGCAAAGGCAGCTAACGGTGGGTGAGTATGAGATAAAGTTCATCAAGCTGAGCCGTTTTGCCCCTGGATTGGTCAGCATTGAGGCTAATCGAGTTAAGCGATTTCTCGGTGGTTTGAGGAGTGAGGTGCAGCAGTTGACCAGTGCTTATGGGTCAGAGACTTATGTAGGAGTAGTGGAGGATGCTCTGAAGGTGGAGGCTATTGAGACCGCGAAGAGCAGAGGACAGCAAAGTAGGAAGGATAAGAGGAAGTCTGTGGAGGAGAAGAAACCCCAGGTACCTGAGGCAGCTCCGGGAAATAAGAGCAAGATGGTGTGCAGCTTCTGTGGCCAGTCAGGCCACCCTGTCGAGAGATGTTTCAAGAGGGCAGTAGCTCAGAGGAAGGAGCAGGTTCATGCGATTCAGGGTGCTCCTAAGAGAGATGTCTCATGTTCTGTTTGCAAGCGACCCAAGCATGATGCCGCCCAGTGCTGGTCCAAGGATAAGGTCTGTTTTCAGTGTGGGCTGAAGGGACACATCAAGTCTAGGTGTCCTCAGGTCCAGCCTGCTCTTCCTGCAGTTCCTCTGCAGGTATTACCTCCACCTCAGCGTGTGGACAAAGGAAAGGGAAAGCTGAACGTGATCTCTTCCGAGGAGGATCAAGCTTCGACCCAGGTCATCTCAGGTTAGTTGTCTTTCCAGCCTGAATGTTTTGGTTCTTGTCTTGCTAGAATGTTTGCAGTATTGTTGTGGTAGTTCCTTAGTTATATATATTCCTATAGATAAGTTTAAGGTGAAGAACCGCTGTGCGCGTGTTCTGTTTGACTCCGGTGCTACCCACTCGTTCGTGGCTAGAGCCTTTGTAGAGCGACATCGGTTGACTTTAGATCGAGTTCGGGATACCTTTCGTGTCAAGTTTCCCTCTGGTGAATATGTGTTGTTAGATTTGGGCGTGTTAGATTGCCCTGTTTTGTTGGGGGACTTCCTTGCGAAGGCAGACCTGAAGATGATTTATCTGGAGGACTTCGATGTTATTTTGGGCATGGACTGGCTATCTAGGTATGATGCAGTCATTCAGTGCAAAGGGAAGTGCTTGGACTTCATCAGGGGCGACGGTCAGCCCGGAAGCGTGTATGCAGATCTGAGCCAGGATTCTACTGTCATCTCTGCGGTATGTGCTCAGAAGTTTTTTCTTTCGGATTGTTTTGCTTGTTTGGTCTCGGTGGTTAGGATCGCTGTTAGTGTACCGCGCTTAGAGGAGATTCCAGTTGTTCGTGATTTCGCCGATGTTTTTCCTGATGAGCTACCTGGTCTTCCTCCCGAGCGGGATGTTGAGTTTGTGATCGATTTTGAGCCGGGTACGCGTCCTATTGCTAAGGCGCCGTACCGGATGGCCCCTCGAGGTCTAGAGGAGTTGCGAGTCCAGTTAGATGAGTTGTTGGCGAAAGGGTTTATCAGACAGAGTTCATCGCCTTTGGGTGCTCCTGTTCTATTTGTGAAGAAGAAAGATGGGTCAATGCGGCTTTGCATCGACTATAGGGAGTTGAACAAAGTCACAATTAAGAATAGGTACCCTCTGCCGAGGATCGATGATTTATTTGACCAGTTGCGCGGTAGCACGGTCTTCTCCAAGATTGACCTTCGTTCAGGCTATCATCAACTTAGGATCCGTGAGCCAGATATTCCACGGACTGCGTTTAGATCGAGGCATGGACATTTTGAGTTCTTAGTGATGTCGTTTGGATTGACCAATGCTCCATCAACGTTCATGGATATGATGAACCGGGTGTTCAAGGATTTCCTAGATAAGTTCGTGGTGGTCTTCATCGATGACGTGTTGGTCTATTCTCGCAGTGCTGAGGAGAATGAGCAGCATCTGCGCTTGGTTCTATCGGAGTTGAGGAACCATAAGTTATTCGCCAAGTTAAGCAAATGCGAATTTTTGTTGCCTCGGGTCTCGTTTCTGGGCCACGTGGTGAATAAGAATGGGATCTCGGTTGACCCGGAAAAGATCGCAGTAGTGATGGATTGGAGTAGGTCGGGCACGCCTAAGGAGATCAGAAGCTTTCTAGGATTGGCCAGCTATAACAGGAGGTTTGTGGAGGGTTTCTCTACCCTAGCTGCACCTTTGACTAAGCTGACTCAGAAGAACGTGGCTTTTGTTTGGAGCGAGATGTGCGAAGAAGCCTTCCTGGAGTTAAAGAGGAGATTGTGCACTGCTCCCGTTCTGACCCTACCTGCTGAGGGTGTGGATTATGATGTATACGTGGATGCTTCACATGTAGGTCTGGGATGCGTATTAATGCAGGTTGGTAAGGTTATTGCTTATGGGTCAAGACAACTGAAGACTCATGAGAAGAATTATCCTACGCATGACCTCGAGTTCGCAGCGGTTATTTATGCGTTGAAACTGTGGAGACACCTACTTTATGGGGCTCAGTGCAAGATCTTCACCGACCATAAGAGCCTGAAGTACGTGTTCACGCAGAAGGAGTTGAATCTGTGCCAGCGTCGGTGGATAGAGTATGTGGCCGATTATGACGTAGAAATCCAGTATCATCCAGGCAAGGCCAATGTGGTGGCCGATGCCCTGAGCCGTAAGACGGGAAAGATCTTTAATCTCACCGCCGATCGTTTAGTGGAGTTCCTCCTTATGGATATATCAGTGGGATGTTGTGACTTGCAGAGTAGTTTGTTAGTGGCAGAGCCTTCTTGGATTTCTTTGACAAGACTGCACCAGAAGGATGACCCGGATCTTCTACACTTATTCTCCAGGACTGAGAGAGGAGAGTTACCAGATTATTCCATCGATGATGCGGGTACTTTGAAGTATCGCGGCAGATTTTGCATCCCCGCGGTTGGGTACATTAGGAGTATGGTTTGCAGAGAAGCTCATGGATCCAGCGTCGCCTACCATCCAGGATCTACGAAGATGTATCGTGACTTGAAGCAAATTGCCTGGTGGTATGGCATGAAAGGTGATATAGCCCATTTGTTGCGGAGTGCCACACTTGCAAGCGGGTGAAGGCCGGTCATGGAAGGCCTGGTGGCAAGTTGACTCCGTTAGAGATCCCGACTTGGAAGTGGGAAAGTATATCTATGAATTTCATAACGGGCTTACCGAAATCCCCAAGGGGGTTTGATTCCGTTTGGGTCATAGTGGATAGAATGACGAACTGTGCTCACTTCGTGCCATATAAGATTGATTACCCGATGGAGAAGATAGCGGAATTGTACTTGAATGAAGTCATCCGACTGCACGGTGTGCCAGTTAGCATCATTTCAAATCGAGACTCCCGGTTTACTTCTAGTTTTTGGCAGAGTCTGCAGGAGGGTTTGGGTGCGGATCTGAGGTATTCTACTGCGTACCACCCATAGACCAATGGGCAGACGGAGCGGGTGAACAAAATAGATTAGGATATGATCCGATGCTACATTTTAGACAACGGTGGAACGTGGGATGAGCGGCTGCGACTTATGGAATTTGCATACAACAATAGTTATCAGGAGAGCTTGCAGATAGCTCCGTTCGAAGCCTTGTATGGGAGGCGCTGCAGAACTCCGTTGTTTTGGGCTGAGGCTGGAGAGAGGCCTTTGTTGGGTCCTGATGCGCTTGAGGAAATGAAAGTCGCAGTGAAGCTTATTCGAGAGAAGCTTCGTATAACTCAGGAGAGGTACGAGAAGAGCGCCAATCGGCGTAGGTCTGCCTTGGATTTTTCTGTAGGGGACCTTGTATTTCTTAAGGTTTCCCCGATGGTTGGTGTAAAGAGGTTTGGTAAGAATCAGAAATTGGACCTGAGGTATGTGGGCCCGTTTAAGATTTTTGAGCGGATTGTCGTGTCAGCGTACAGGTTGGATTTGCCAGCAAACTTCCCAGGTGTTCATAATGTTTTCCATGTTAGCCAATTGCGGAAGTGCGTGCGCAGTAGTGGGCAAGTCTTGGACGTTGTGCCCCAGTTGGAGCCCAACCTCTCTTTCGTTGAAGTGACGGTCCGTATTTTGGATACTCAGGAACGGGTGCTGCGAAAGAAGTCTATTCCGATGGTGAAAGTTCTTTGGAGGAATAAGGATTTGGAGAGCGCGACCTTGGAGTTAGAGTCGGCTATGAGGGAGGCTTATCCTCAGCTGTTTCCCTGATTAGTTTGGTTTGTGGTTCCTCTTATAGTGTTTGGATTATTACTTTCCTTATATAGTAGACGTGTTGTGCGTAAAGTTTCGGGACAAAACTTTCTTTTAGGGGGAGTGACTGTAACGCCCCCAATTTTTCTGCGATTATTTAATTCTCGTTTGGCGTTATGTCGAAGCATTTTCGTGGCTTGTTCCATCTGTGGAGAGTGGTCTTAACTCCTTAGAACTGGGTGCCCTATTTTGTAACCTATTGGAAAGATCTCCCTAGCAAACCGAGTCATTTTGGGTGACCCGGTGTGGCCTCTCGGGGGATGCTTGTGATTTGGATTAGGGAGGGTATTACTCGAGTTCTGTTCGTCGAAAGTTAATTTCGACTTCGTCGTTGTGTTCGTAACGTGGATATTTAGCTACGGTGCGAATTTCGTCGAATTCCGAGGTAGTTCGGTTTTCGTGTCGTTTTCGGTGTGCTATTAGTAAAATCTAATAAGAAACCCTCTTAATTTAAGTGAACCGGTGGCTTGGGAGACGGTTAGGCTGAAGTGTCGCGTTGGACTTATTTTAAAGCCTTAATTAGAATCAGCGGGCCCATGGTTCTTCTTTCCGAAACCGCCTGCTCCTGTTCGCGGAAAACGGAGGAAAACCGCCGGACCTGCTACTCCTTCGGACGGCGATTTCGGGAGTGTTCGTGGACGGATTTCGATTCCGAAAGCGTCATTTTCTTGCTCTCGCTCAGTTCTACGTTTCGACGGTAAGAGGTTTGTTTTTCCTAGAGTTTTAGGAGACTTGGATTTTCGGTTTCTTGTGGTTTCCGCCATTAAAGTGCGGGTTTGCTTGTTAGGTGCTGCTCCTTCTAGTGCAGAGTGAAGAAGAGGGAAAGCCGACCAATCTTTGCCGGAGATCGAGGCAAGTGGTATTCTTGCCCTTGTCATTGTTGTTCTTTTGAATTCTGTAATATTTCCCGGTTAGCCCTAGGGTAGAAACCAAGCATGTTCTCCTTTATCTTGCTAAAATTTAGGGCTTAGATTCTCCTATGAGCCCCTCTCTTTGTGCTGTTTGCTCAACCTGCTAGTTGTGTTCACCATTTAGACTCCAAATCTGTAGTTCTAGTTGAGTGTTTTTGCGTGTGGGGCCAAGAGAGAGAGTGAGGGCGGAAGTTGTGGTAGGGCTCTGGTTAGAACTAGCCTTAGTAGACTCTCGGGTTTTTGTGTTTAGTGTGGTGCACACACTCAAAGCCAAAAGCCGCCCGGACTTGGCGTTGAGTGTGGTGGACACACTCAAAGCCATAGTTTGGTCTGTTCCTTGCGGCTGAGTGGTGGGGTGATTGAGTGAGAATTTTCGTCTAAGTCAAAATCGACGGAAATCACCAAGTGATTCCCGCCGATTTCGACGTGTATCGCCAGTGATTCCCACCGTTTGGCGAGAATCATCCTTGATTCCCGCCGATTCGGCGTGAATCATTCTGGATTCCCGCCGATCGGCGAGAATCATCCTGGATTCTCGCCGATTCGGCGAGAATCATCCTGCATTCCCGCCGATTCGGCGAGAATCAGTCGGCATTCCCGCCGACCTCCTCTGGTTGGCGATTGTTTAGGGTTTTCCTGCGGGAGTGAACTTTGGCGTAGAGTGAGTTGACCTCACTCAACGCCAAAGCTGCTTTGGCGTCGAGGGAGGTGGACTCATTCAACGCCACCGTTGGGTTTTGTGGTTTTGCTAAAGGCGTTGAGGGAGTGGACCTCACTCAACGCCATAACTGTTTTGGCGTTTAGTGAGGTTAGCTCACTCAATGTCGCTTCCTCTTTTGCTGAAGGCGTTGAGGGAGTGGACCTCACTCAACGCCATGGATGTTTTGGCATTGAGTGAGGATAGCTCACTCAACGCCAGAGCTGTTCTTGCGGAGGGCGTTGGGTGAGTGATTCTCACTCAATGACATGGTTGTTCTGGCGCTGAGTGAGGCTAACTCACTCAATGTCCAAGGTATGGTTAGGCGCTGAGTGGGTTCCACTCAACGCCAAGCTGTGTTGAGTAACTTCAACACTGTTTCTCTTTCCTCGATTTTCGTTCCCGAGTGAATTCCTTGATTTTATTTTGAGTTTCCTTGTCGGCCATATTTTTTTTTCTTTCCTAAAGGCCGAATCATGGGTCGTGGTTAGTAGTGGTGGTTTGAAGCTCTTCATGGGGGAGGTGTTGTGTAATTTAGCCAAGGCCACCCTTATTCTTCTATCTCGCTCCAGGTACGGGCTGGGCAAGGGGGTGGAAGGTCCCTTGTGTTTTCACATGTAGACCCTTGAGCTTGTTGGCTTGGAAATGGTGGTTGGGAGACTGAGTTTGCCTCCAACCCGGATCCATTTTGTTTGTTTTTGCTAATACCATCTCCCACAGCTTAGGGTGTTAGAAGTTTCTCACTTGGTAGATTGCAGTACTTTGGGCTCTTAGTAGCCTAGTAGACTCTGCAGGATGTAGTTTTTGGGCAGGGTTGGTGCTGATTCCTCGCACGTAGTGCATTCCTTGTTGTCTTGCCTTGGGCAGTTGTGACTTTTTCTGCTGTGTGTTTTCCTCTTTTATTTATTCCCTGGTTGACACTTCCATACAGTTTTTCCTTGTTTTGCTTGCTGAGGTATTCCTTCTTCTTTTGAATGTCTCAGGTTCTGAGCAGTAGCCAGTTTGGTGGCTAGGTTGCGGTGGTGTTGCTGGTGGTCTCTTGGACTTTGGAGATCTTTTTGCTTTGTTAGTGAGGTAGTTTTTCTGTACTTTTCTTACAGACATACATATTTGCCTGTGGGTTCATGTCAGGTTGTTGGCGCCCACTGGTAGTTTTTACCTTTGTACTAGATATATTACTTTTGCTGCTATCATTTTCTGGAGATAGTCTACTTGCTCTGGAAGGATTTATGCTAGGTTGCTAGTTATTTTAAAACTACAATTATTATTATAAGATTATTACATGATCAGCATGTTTTATAAAGGTAAATCACTATTTTCCAAACAACGTATAAAGATCGTTTCCTTATATATAATATAAATTAAATGTAGAGTCTTGCATGACATAAGTGGTCCTCTTAGGGCACTTATGCACTTCTTAGGATGTCAAACCTTAATAAAATATTTTTCCGCATCGCTTAAGTATAGTTTTTAACTATGGACTAGGTGATCCACCTAGCCGAGGGATACGGTCTCTAAGTATAACTGATTTCTAATCATTAAACTCATAAATTTCTTTTATAAAGTTTAGTAGATGGTTTTTCCTGAGCGTCAGCAGTTATCCCCTGCTTCACGTAGCATCATGACGCGCGTTTTCTCATACTCTGATAATTCTTTATTTCGGAGAAAATGCAGGTTGTGACACCCATGCCCTTGTAGGAAGCATCAGTGTAGACCTGGAATCCTTCCCTCCCCGAAGGAAGGGAAAGTATAGGAGCCGAGGTGATTCGATCCTTCAGCTCCTAAAAAGACACCTCACACTGCGGGGTCCAGACAAAGGGCACGTCCTTCCTCGTTAGAGCTGTGAGTGGGAGGGCAATTCGAGAGTATCCCTCCACGAACTTCCGGTAATAACCCGCAAGTCCTAGAAAACTTCGTACGTCTTTGGCCGCCTTCAGCTGCGGCCAATCCCGAACTACCTGAATCTTGGCCGGCTCCACTGCCAACCCAGCTCCACTAATAATATGGCCTAGGAAGTCCACCTCCTTCAACCAGAACTTGCATTTGTTGAACTTTGCATAAAGGTGGTGCTCTCGCAGTCTCTCTAGATTCAATGTCAGGTGTCGTGTGTGCTCCTCCTCTGTCCTCAACTAGATGAGGATGTCATCAATGAACACGATTACGAACACATCCAGATAAGCCTCGAACACCCGATTCATGAGGCTCATGAACGCCTACGGTGCATTCGTGAGCCTGTAGGGCATCATGGTAAACTCTAATAACCCATATCTGCTACTGAAGGCAATCTTCAGAATGTCCTCCTCCCGAATTCGCAACTGATAGTAGCCCGACCTCAAATCCAGTTTCGAAAAGAAATGCGCCCTCCAGCTGATCAAACTGCTCATCTTTCCTTGGCAGTGGATAGGTATTCCGGACTGTCAGTCGGTTCAGTGCGCGGTAGTCAATGCACAATCTAAGTGTCCCGTCCTTCTTCTTGACGAATAACACTGGGGCTCCCCATGGTGAAGAGCTTGGCCGGACAAATCCTGCTTCAACTAGTTCCTGCAGCTGGCTTTGAAACTCTGTCAACTCCTTTGGGGCCATCCGGTAAGGGGCTCTAGATAACGGCTTAGCCCCCGACACAAGTTGTATCTTGAAATCCTTCTCTCGGTGCGGGGGTTGTCCTTACAACTTCTCTGGGAATACGTCAACAAAGTCCCGCACTACCGGGATACCAGAGATGGAATCCTTGGCCTCAGCCATTTCAAACAGCACTTCATATACTTCCTCCCCCTGCATGTGGGCCTTGATGGCTTGTACAGATGATAACAGAAGAGGGGGAATACGTCTAAAGCTTCGATGATGAAATAGGAATCCCCATGACTCACAGTGATCCTCGTTGACAGGAAGTCGATCTGGGCATGGTTCCAATACAACCATGTCATGCCCAGGATCAGATCATAGGCTGGCATCCTTAGGATCGTTGCTGGTGCTTTGAATGACTTTCTGCCGATCTCCGCCTCCATGTTGCAGTGGGCGGAGGTGAATATCTCCGATCCGTCAGGTAGCCGTATCCTCATCATCAAGCCTGTGAATTGCTCCACGCCTTCCATCCCTTCCACGAAGGCTTCCGACACAAATGAGTGTGAAGCACCCGTATCGAATAACTTATAAGCGTGTTTGCCGCTGATTAAGACTATGCCCGAGGTAGTAAAATATCTTAGAAGTCTAGTTTATGGTTTTCTTTCCTAGTTTATCAATTTTATATCCATAAATCTAATTACTTAGGAAAGAGAACTTAAAATTAACTGGCGTACCTGTGATCACTTGCTCTGGATTCCGATGTTGAGTCAGATCCAGTGCATACACTTGCTCCCTCTCCTGCCTGCGGTCTCCACCCTGGTATCTATGTCCTCGTACACGTACTCAACCTCAAAAATATTGAGCAGGCGGGGCAGCCAGTGGTGTTGGTAGTGGTGCCCCCTTCATGGGGCAGTTCCTTCGGATATGCCCCACCTGATGACAGTTGAAGCACTCTGGCGGGGGATAAGCCATATCCCCGGGTATCTGCATCTCCAGGATCTGGAGAGGCTGAGGGGCCATCACTATTGGTTCCCTCTGTTCCTGTCTTACCTCCTGACGAGGCTGGTCTAAAAGTGAGGGATAAATAGAATTTACTCTAGAGGGGGGGGGGGGGTGAATAGAGTATTTAAAAAAAATTGTTTAGGTTTATTGCGGAATTAAAATATTGATACTTATATGAAAGAGGGAAAAACAAACTAAACTCTCACAACACAACACAACACAAAAAGAAAAACAAAGCATCCAGACGACACAAGAAATTTTATAGTGATTCCCCAAATCTGGGTGCATCCACTCTTCTACCATCCAGGTAGTAATACACTACATGTTTTTGTTCAGGTGCCCTTCCACCACAAGATCTCTTTTAGATAGATCTAGAGACCCTTTGAGCTTTTGATCAGGAGCCCAAAATCCAATAGGTTTTTGATGAGGTGCCCTATCACCAAGAGTTCACTTTTGAAGGGAGAGATAAACCTGTACATATAGAGGTAAAAGAAAAGAGTATATGAAAATCTTCTCTTTCTCAATCAAGTGAGAAGACTATGTTGATTGAAGTAGAATGTCCAAACTCCCCCTGAGATGTTGTATTTATTCAGGAAGAGGAAACTTGGCCCTGGGTGTAGGTCTTCAAAGTGTTGTAGTAGAGCTTTCTTAGATCTGTAGACTGAAATTGACTTGAGCTCTCTGTAGATCTTTGAAGTCTTTGGAACGAAGAAGACTAGAGAGAATTGTATTTTGAAAAAGTTCTTCTTCCTTTTTACAGCAATTACAACAGTCCTTAAGAACGAAAATTATTTACTGCTGAAGAAAGTTTCTCTCTATATTCCTGACTGACTGTCTGATTGATTGTTGTTTTTCTGAGTTATATATTCAATCAGAATGAAAAATGACATAAATTTGAATTCCCAAGACAGTACATAATTTTCTGCAAGAATTTAGGAGCCCAAACAGCTTGAATTGTTGGCAACATAAATGCACTTCCATAACTGTCTTTATAAAATAAGCTAATAAAATATTCTGTGAATACCATAATTAATGTTTCATGAAATACGGCTATCAGCTTTAAGAATATCATCATTAATTATCAAAATATATTTGCCTTTAAATAATTGATCATAACCAAAATAAATACTTCTGACTGTTCTGAAAAACTGATAACTGAAAGCAGCATAAAATCGTAGAGCTTAGATCAGAGATCGTCGAACTGAGAACAACTATCGTAGAACTGAGATCATTGCTGAGAAACGCCAAATCGTCGACCTGAGCTCGTAGATCGTCGAGCTCAGTTCAGAGTAGAAGACTCTGAGATCGTCGATGGGAGATCGACGATCGTTGAGCTGAGTTCGACTATAGTCGAACTGATATAGAAAATCAACAAAATCTTTCTGAGTCTAAGTCTGAGTCCACTGTAATGCTGGTCTGCACAAACCTGACCTAAAAGGACCTATCTTAGACTAGACAAAGACCCTGGCTATACATGGGGGTCAAGACATCCTAAGAGTGAACCTAGCACAAATCCAAATAAGGGTTCCAACAATCTCCCCCTATTTGTGTGAGGTCACTCAAAAACAAAACAGAAAAGAAATAGAAATACAAAGACCATAAATATCTTTAGGGATGAAATAACATCAGCAGATATGTTATAGCAATGCATTGTACATAATCAGTTAAGAATTAAAACATTAAAGAGTACAAACTACAATTAATCAGATAAAAGATTAAAGGAGGGTTTAGAAAAGATTATCTTTCTGTTTGGATCTGGTACAGCCTTCTTAAAAATCATCAGTTCTTGTCCACCAAGAGATGTCTGAGTACTAGTCCTGAGCACAATTACTTCTGGATGCAATGTCATATATTCAGCTGGATTAAAAACTTTCCTGCTAACTTGGAGTTTGTCCAGCTCTTTTTCTCTGTAGGATGACATGGTGGTAAACCTATATGGATCTTCTCCTTCTTCTACAACTTTTCTTATCTGTGAAAGACCAATCAGTTCTTGAAGCCTGGCCATCCTAAAGTTTGGATCAACTTCCTGATCAATAGGTGGCTGATCATCTTGAGGAGGCAACATTGTAACTTCTTTGAACTGAGTGGATTAAGCCTGAAAACTTGTTGTGCTGTGTTGTTCATCACTCTGAGAATAAAGAGATTTTTTGTAGCAATCTCATTATACTTTCCTTTGGGCTTATGAGATTCATCATGTCTTCTGAGCTGATAGGTAGTTGTCTTTTGAACCTTGGGTAAAACTTGTTGTTGTTGAGGAGGAGAGAAGGAGGGATTCTGATAAATAACTTCTTTCACTTGCTCTGAAGAATTTTGATTCCTTTACTACTGACTGCTTCCTTGGGAGTGAGATCTGGATGATCTATCCTGCCTTCGATATGTTCTAGTGAAAGAGGTAGACTTGGAAGATGCATCATAAACTTGAGGAACAACTCCTAAAGCACCATCAACAGGAGGAGGAGGACCTCTTCTGAACATCTGAGGAGGAGGTGAGTATCTCCTGCTCTTCTTCCTAGCTTTCTGTTCATTTTTAGATAACCACATCCAGCTTTCCATGCCTGGATATGGAGTGATTCTTTTCAAGATGTAATAAGGAGTATCATTTGTATTGCCTGGCTTGGGTGAAGCTTTGGGATCAACCTTTCTTTTCTTTGACATTCTCTTTTTCTTAGAATCAGAATCTATGAATCATCATTCTCATCATCATCAAATGAATCAGGAGGGTTGTCATACAATTCATTTATTTCCTTTATTTGTTTGTCAGCAGTCTTTTTAGCAGCTTTCTCTTTGGCTTCTTCCTGAATATCAAGAGCAATAAGATCATCCAGAGAGGGAAGAGGACTATCATCTATTGGATAGGAAGGTCCAAGGGGACTTGGGACTTGATCAATATCCATAGAAGATAGATCAGCAAGAGGAGCACTTAGCTCACAAATGTTTATCAACCTTGTCTCTAGGGCTGAATTTAGACTTCTGGAAACCACTAGATAAATCAGTTCATCAGCAATTAGGAAAGCATCAAGCTCATCCTTATCTTCTGTAACAAGCATAGGATCAACATCCATAGGAGATAGCATATCTGAACAAACTATAACTGAATGAATATCTGTACAAATTGGAACTGATTGAATCTGCAGGAGTTGTTTCACAACAAGAGGACTCATGGGTTTGGTATAACAGACCATTACCTTGGAAGTACTGAAATCAACTGAAGGCAAAACTGTTCTAAACACAGAGAAAGAATGCAAAAGAGTCTGTATATCACAGGTGGGATTTATAAAACAATCACCACTGGAAATTCCAGGTAATGACACATCAGTGTCCTCATCTGAAGTCAGCAAATCTGAATATGAAACTATATCTGCACAAAATTTCTGAAAAACTTCTTCTTCTTGCACTACTGGAGGAGACTTAGCTTGAAGTTCTGCTGAGGCTGAACCTGCTGCATCTTCATTGGACATCTCCCCCTGCCTGGTTTCAGGGAGAACTGGAACCAGGCCCCTAGATTAAGAAGGGACAGTGGAAGCAGAAAGGGAAGTTGATAGAGTTGAGATAGAAAGAGCAAGAGGTGAAATAGCCTCTGCTATCAAGGATTTGAGAGTTGGAGTGATGAGCTCCGGAAGATGAGAAAGGAAAGAGGGATCAACATGAAGAAACTCGTTGAGAGTCTGAGTTGAGACAAAATGAAGAGAGGGAGCAGGAGTGAAATCAGTCATGATTTCATCCTGGATGGGGGAGTTTCTTGGAGAATTGAGTGTAGAATTGGGTTGTGTGGCTTCAATGTTGATGGGTGAATCATTTTGACGGGAAGGAGATGAGTGAGGTGAGAGTTGGTCAAAATTGGGAAAGGACATGGTGTGGAGGTTTTGAGGTTCAACAGGATGGAGGGTAAATGGTGACTGAGTAGGAGAAGAAAAGATAGTTGGGGATGAAAGAGTGGTTTGAATCATAGTGGTAGGAATAGAAGAAACACTGGGGATGACTGGGGAAGCTGGAGGTGGTGGAGGAGGAAGAACTTCTTCATTAGGGTGAGGAGTGGCTGTGTTACAGCCCTTGTGTCCTCAGATAAATTTGAGGAAGTTCCAGCCTTGGAGGGCTTTTGAATCGTCCTCTCCCACTTCCCAAACAAAGAGGAGTCCAACCTCTTGCTGGCATTGATAGCTATGGTTGTAGAAACCAGTAGCTCTGGAGCTTTCTTCTGAAGGAAGATTCCCAGAATCCTTCCTAAACAAACTTCCTTCTTATTGTTCTTTCTCTTAATCAAATCAAAGAACAAACTAGCCCAGTCTATGGACTTCTTATTAACTAAAGCAGACATAATGACAAACTGTTGCCTATTTATATTGTCATGCGCTGAATGCTTACCCAGCAGCATCTTGCCCACTATATCAGCAAGAAACTGAAAAACAACAGATAAATTTTTCTTTAAGAGCTTAGATGGGATGCCCTCAGCATGACCCATCTCTATTAACATCCTGCTGTACTCAGAACTATCCTGTTCCAGCTCGTCTGTTCCATTTTTCAACTCAAAAATTTCGGTAAAAATTGCAGGGTTTAGAATCACCTGCTGTCCTGAGATGAATCTGATCATTGAAACATCATCAGTTGAAGAAGAGAAAACCCATTCTTTGATTTCTGCAACAGATAATTTTATCTTGTAGTCGTGATCTTCTTAAGGCCCTGATCATCACATAACTGTAACAACTCTTGAAAAATAGGATCACAGTGACTGAACGATTCGAAGTTGACATCGAAACCAGTGTCGAACTTCGTCGCTGAAAGAACCGCTGTAGAAATCTCCATGGAAGATCTGTAGACTCAAGAGAGAAGAGATCACAAGCAAAGGGAAAAATATGAAAGCGCGGGACAGAGATCGAAGAGAAACCTACATATAGGTTTTTGGAATATGAAACAACGATCTCTTTCTGATGACAAAATCACAAACGTCGATCTTAGATCAACGATTAATTTGTAAATAAATAGTATCGTTGGTCTCTGATCTTAGTAGCATAAATTGATAGTCGAGCTTAGGTCGACGATTAATTTACTGAAGCAAAGTCGTCGAACTCCGGTCGACGATTTTTGTCTTCACACAGAGCTGTCGTCAAACTCAGGTCGACGATTGAGCTCAAGATGAGTTCGAAGATCATCGATCTCTGTTCGACGATCGTTGATCAAATCTTCACAAAGACAAAATTCAATTTTAATCCATGTCATTTATCATTCTAAGCTGATTCAAAAAGAATAGATGTTTTTGCTCATCCAAAGGCTTGGTAAAAATATCTCCTCTTTGAAAATCAGTGGGGATAAACTTGAGATTAATCTTGTTTTTGTCAACACAATCTCTAAGAAAATGATGCCTTATTTCTATATGCTTGGTCCTAGAATGCAGGACTGGATTTTGTGCAATTGATATGCCACTGGTACTGTCACAAAATATAGTGGTATTTTTGAGAGAGTACCCATAATCCAGTAGCTGATTTTTAAGGCACAAAATCTGTGAACAACAACTACCAGCTGTTATATATTCAGCCTTTGTAGTTGATGTAGACACAGATGATTGTTTCTTACAAAACAAGGACACTAACCTATCATCCAGGAACTGACAAGTTCCTGAAGTGCTTTTTCTGTCAACTTTGCATCCAACATAGTCAACATCAGAATATATAAATAATAAAAATTCTGACTCTGTAGGATACCAAAGTCCTAGATTAGGACATCCCTTTAAGTGTCTTAAAATTCTCTTGAGGAGAATTAAATGAGATTCTTTATGGTTGACTTGAAATCTAGCACAAATACATGTTGCAAACATTATATCAGGTCTACTTGCAGTAAGATATAATATAGAACAAACAATGACCCTATACTTTTTCTGATCAACAGGTTTACCCTTTTCATCAGAATCAATTACTGTATTAGATACCATGGGTGTCTTCATAGCTGAGGCATCAGCCATCCCAAAACTTTTTACTAATTCCTTAGCATACTTGGACTGAGATATGAAGATGCCATCTGAGGCTTGCTTCACTTGAAGACCAAGGAAGTAAGAGAGTTCACCCATGCTACTCATTTCAAACTTGGAATGCATATGGTCAGAAAACTTTTTGCAAAGTTTAGAGTCAATAGATCCAAATATAATATCATCAACGTATACTTGAACTAATAGAATCCTATCATGATGATGTCTTATAAATAAAGTCCTATCTACAATGCCTCTTGAAAATTTATGCTCTAAAAGAAAGCTAGCTAGGGTTTCATACCAAGCTCTTGGAGCTTGCTTTAGACCATAGAGAGTCTTATGCAATTTGAAAACATAAGAGGAGTGAGTTGAAGAGATAAAACCTGGTGGCTGTTCCACATATATTTCTTCCTTGAGTTCCCCATTGAGAAAAACACTTTTGACTTCCATTTGATATACCTTAAATTTCTTGTGAGCAGCATAATCCAAGAAAATTCTGATAGCTTCAAGTCTTGCAATAGGTGCAAAGGTCTGATCATAGTCAATACCTTCTTCTTACCTGTAGCCTTGTTGTACAACCCCATATTCGCTGGGTGGCACCCAGAGGCATCAACGGTCGAGGTTGGACTAGCCTCGAGCTAACTTGGGCATGAAGACCAGAAGCGCTCTCGCGCTGGAGGAGCTCCCGCCTAATGGCAGGCGAGATCCCACCCGTGACAAGAAACTGGCGAGAAGGCGTTGAGTGGTCTCAACACCGCGCTGGGTGAGCTCCACTCACCCAACGCCAGGGTCAGCAGCGACAGCGTCAAGATTAGGGGAGCTCCCGCTTGGAAACGGGCGAGAGCGTTCACCAGCAGTCAGCTAGGACCCGGTCTCGACAGAGTCGGCGAGAAGGATTAAACTAGCGAGAAGGCGGGGGCTGGCTCAGCTTGAGACATTTAACACTCCTTTTTAGCTCCCGCCAAATGAAGGCGAGAGGGTTCTCAGCATAGGGTTCTCTCCGAGTGGGGTCCGGGGTTCAGGGTAAAATTACTTAATCGCCCTCGGATAAAATTACCCATATACCCCCCAGGGGCTGCATTTAGTACTTTACAAACAGCGAGATTTTGCTATTGGCAGACCAGCCAGGGGTATTTCAGTAACTTTAGGTCAGTAAAAGACTATAAATAGACCCATAAGGTCTCCTTAGAAAGCAGACTCTCATTATTCTCCAAATCTCTAGTGCTTTCTAAGGAGCTCCTAGCCCAACTTCTGGCTTTGGAGGGGAAGCTCTCAGAGATCTTCCGGGTGTGCGGTGGGACCTCCCTGCTAAGACTTTGGGTCAGTCCTAGGTACTTAGCAACCAGTCGAGGGTCGGGACTCGAGAGAAGTAGGTGTTGGCTGCACCCCTGTTTTGAACTCCCGTTGAGGTCAATTTTGGCTACAACAGTTCTGGTGCGGTGAGTGTGGAAGGCAGTCGATACAGGAAAGCCTTGAGTTTGGTCCCATGACTGGAGCTGACGGTGAAGGTTCTGGCTCAGGAGGATCCCCCACCCGGGGAGAAGAAGCAATAAGGAAGATGCTAGAGGACTTCAGGCGAGAGGTCCAGCAGACCATCAGCTTGGCCTTCTCGGCGAGGAGTGAGTGGGCGACACCTCCAGTTCCGGTGGAGGTGGTCCCGCTCATGGGCGAGAATGCTCCTGGGCAGCGTCCCGGGAAGGAGATCCCAGTGGAGGTCAGCGAGAGGGACGTGGCCGCGCGGGAACTTTTCTCAGGCCAACGCCCCAGGAAGGAGATTCCGGCAGATTTAGGAGAGAGGGAGGAGGCTGTGCGGGAACTCTTCCCTGGGTGTGGTCTTGACGATCGAGCCAGTCAGTCGAGGCCGCGAGACGTGCCCTTCTGTCAACCAGGAGGCGAGAGCCCTTTCAGCGAGCTCATCATCTCAGCTCCGGTGCCAGAGGGGTTTCGGGAGCCAGACATGTCCTATTACTCAGAGAAGGATGACCCTGTGCAGCATGTACAGTGGTTCGAGGATGTAGTTTCGATCAGGCAGATGTCAGATGCCTTCAAGTGTCGGTTGTTCGCCATTACGTTGAAGGAAAAGGCCCGAGACTGGTTCCACCAGCTGCCGGCTAGCTCAATTTACAGCTTCGAAGATCTACGCAGGGGGTTTCTGTTAAGGTTCTCGACGTCAAAAAAGCGGAAGAAGGAGGCGGAGTGTCTGTTTACAGTAAGGCAGAAGCCGGAGGAGATGCTGGGTCATTACGTCGACCGGTTTCAGGAAGAGGTTCTCCTGGTACAGGAGGTCCCAGGGTACGCGCTGATGCTCGCCTTCACCCTGGGACTGAGCCCGGGTTTCTTTAGTATGGAATTGAAGAGATTCCCCCCCTCTCCTTCGAGGAGCTCATGGAGAGGGCGGAGAAAGAGATAGACTTTGAAAGGGCGAATCCGGCGTTTGCCAGGAAGTTGGCCAGATTAACGGAGGATGATGTGAAGGAACCTGCAACGGGAAGGCAGAGGGAGCAAAGAGAAGAGAGAAGGAGGGAAGAACCCCGAGGACAGGGGCAGCAACATGGATGGGGGGCCCGGGAGCCAAACAATTGGTTGGGTTGGAGGCCTCATGAGGGTCGCCCCTAGGGTCAAGTAGGATGTTTTCAAGGAAGGGATAACCTTCGGGAGCCGAGGAGGTTCGATCAGCAGGCGTGGAGGCAGGGGCCGAGGGATCACTTCCCGCCGCCGCAATAAGCAATGGAGGTTGGTAGAGGAAGAGGAGGAAGAAGAGGAGTTCGAGGGGCTGGAAGAAGGGGAGGTGGAGAAGGAAGAGGGGGCAGGGTGGCGTTGCCCTTCTGTGACTTCCACCAGGAGGAAGGTCACACGACAGCCACCTGCCCGAAGTTCTTAGAGATGAGGGAAGCTAGAGGAATGGGGAGGCAGGATCCGCCGGTAAGGATCGTGGAAGTGCAGCAAAGGGAGGAGGAAGATAGGTGCGAGGATAGAGCAGATGTGGGAACCCGAGGAGGGATCGGGGTGATCCACGGGGGAGTAGGGATTGAGGCAACCCGCAAGGGTAGCCTTCAGACCATGTTCCAAATAGGGGTCGCCTCGACCTCTCTGGCTCCCCCAGATGAAAAAAATCACATTTTCATCAGCTGACATGCTAGACTTTGAGGATCCGTTCTGCGATGCCTTCGTTATTCAGACAGCAGTGGAGAACTTCGCGGTCTCCAGGATACTAGTGGATAATGGGAGTTCTATGAATGTGATCTTTAAGAAGGCTTTCGATGGGATGAAGGTTTAGGGGAAGAGGATCCTAGCCTCAGATGGACCGCTCTTTGGGTTCTCGGGCGAGAGGAAAGAAGTTGAAGGGGGAGTAGGGCTATACGTGAAGTTGGGAGGTGTGTCGCGGAACTGCAGGTTCGTGATCGTGGACGCCCCAAGCAGCTACAACGCCATCTTTGGGCGTCCCCTCATCAGCGCTTTTGACTGCATCCCCTCCTCGTTTCATACATGTCTCAAGTTTAACAATGGAGGGGTGCAGGTCAGGATCAGGGGAGACCCAAAGGTGGCGAGGCAGTGCTACGTAACGGTGGTCAACACTGTGTCTTGGATGGCAGAGGCAGAAGAGCTGGAGAGGGAGCTAACAGAGCAAGGAGAAGATGTCACGGAAGAGGAGGTATGCCTAGGGGAGGCAATAAGGGAGAGCGTGGAGGAGCAGGGAGAAGTTGAGCAAGAGGCCCGGAGGGGAGTGGAAGTCGAGCAGCAGCAGGAGAGCCTGGGGGAGGCGATGGAGGTAGAGGAGGAGAAGGCAATAATAGGTTAGCAGGGGAGACCGGAGGAGGCAGCGAAGGTTGAAACAAGAAGGGGGGAGATAGAGCCTGAAGAAGAAGCAAGGGCCGGCTGGGAGCAGGCACGGCTGGAGCCGTCCGAAGAAGTGGTGGAAATGGAGGTCTTCACCAGCGGAGGACAGGTGCGGAATGTGCGGATCAGTGGGGGCCTAAGTCCCGAGGACCAGGAGCAGATGAGAGCTTGCATCCAGAGCAATGTCGACATCTTCGCTTGGAGCGCAGCAGATATGCCGGGCATTGACGCGGATGTGTCTTGTCATCGCCTGAACCTGGACCCCCGGACTCTCCCCATACGCTAGAAAATGAGGACCATCGCCACCAAGCTTGAGGAGCCGATCCGCGAGGAGGTCAGGAAGATCCTGGAAGCCGGCTTCATCTCAGAGATCCAATATCCAGGCTGGATCTCCAATGTGATAATGGTTAAAAAGGGGGGCGGGAACTGGCGAATGTGTATCGATTTCTCTTTATTAAGTAAATAATGCCCTAAGGATTGCTACCCCCTGCCTCGAATCGATGCGCTGGTTGATTCAGCCGTTGGTTTTTCTGTTATGAGTTTTTTGGATGCTTTTTCAGGTTACCACCAGATCCAGATGCACCCTCCCGATGTCAAGGACGTCTCCTTCATGACTAGGGAGGGGTGCTTCAGCTATAAAATGATTCCCTTTGGGTTGAAAAACGCAGGGGCTACCTACCAACGAATGATGGATCGAGTCTTACAGGGGCAAAGGGGGAGAAAATTGGAGGTCTATGTCGAAGACTTGATAGTGAAAAGCAAGTGTGTGAACTCGCACCTACGGGACCTAGAAGAGACCTTCGCCACCCTACGGAGATTCAAGATGAGGCTGAACCCCTTGAAGTGTTTCTTCGGGGCTAGTTGCGGGAAGTTCCTTGGGCATCTCTTGACCCCGGCAGGGGTAGAGCCTAACCCGGATAAGGTGAAGGCCATGCTAGACTTGGAATCACCTCGCGACGCCAAGGAGGTCTAGCGCTTGACAGGCTAGTTGGCCAATCTAAGCAGGTTCCTCTCCAAATCAGGGGACAAGTGTTCATCATTCTTCAAGGTGTTGAGGGGTAACCAAAGGTTTGAGTGGACCCCCGAATGTGAAGAGGCCTTCCAAGGGCTGAAGAGACAGCTCTCCCAGGCTCCTCTACTTTAAAGCCTAAAAGAAGGAGAGGATCTGGCCCTGTATCTAGGAGTAGGAGCGGAGGCCGTGAGCTTTGTTCTGGTCAGGGAAGAGGGAAAGAAGCAACTGCCCATCTATTACGTGAGCCAGATTTGTAAGAAGGCGGAGCTCCGTTACCCCATCCTGGAAAAGCTAGCATACGCTCTGGTTGTTTCGGCCAGGAAACTTCGGCCGTACTTTCAAGCACACTCGATTAAGGTGGTGACCGACCATCCTATTCGTAAGATCCTTGAAGGGGTGGAGCACTCAGGAAGACTTGCTAAGTGGTCCATCAAACTAAGCGAGTTCGACATCTCCTTCGTGTTGAGGCTCTCCATCAAGGCGCAAGCGGTGGCGGATTTCCTAGCAGATTATATAGTTGAGGCCAAGGAGGGGGAGCAACAGTCGCAGGGGGCGTGGAAGATGATGGTTGATGGGGCCCCGGGAAAGCTTTCTCTTGGGGGAGGAGTGGTGTTGATAAGCCCCCAGGGGGTCACCATAGAGCAGGCGGTGGCCTACCACTTTCCGGTAACCAACAACCAAGCAGAATATGAGGTTGTGATAGCAGGCCTTCGTCCGGCGAGAGAGCTTGAGATCTGAGACATGGAGGCCTTCACAGACTCGATGGTGGTAGCATCGCAGATTCGAGGAGAGTTTGAAGCTCGGGAGCCTACCCTCATAAAGTACCTATCCATGGTAAGGGCAATCGTCGGAGGTTTCCGATCATTCTCAATCCAGCACGTCCCCCGGGAGGAGAGTGCGGCCGCCGACCGGTTGGAAACGTTTGGGCCCCGGGGAGGCGGGACCCTGACTGAACTATTCCGACCAGCAATCGAGGAAGGGGAGTTAATGGAGGTAGGTCAGCAATCCTCGTGGGTGGATCTGTTGGTAACCTTCCTAACCACGGGCAAGCTAACGAGGGAGATTAAGGATGCAAAAAGATTCAGGCGTAAAGCGGCTCACTACCTGATGTTGGAAGGGGGTTGCATCGTAAGATGCTATCAGGGCTCTGGGCAAGATGTGTGACCAAAGAAGAGGTCCTGAGGATCCTGGGGGAGTTGCACTCGGGCGAGTGCGACAGCCACTCGGGAGGAATGATGCTGGAAGCAAGGGTGTTAAGACAGGGGTACTTCTGGCCGACCCTGAGGAGGGACGCAACTGAGTTTGCAAAGAGATGCCAGAAATGTCAGTTGTACGCCCCCCTCCATTTCCTGCTTGCTCAAAGGCTCAGGAGCATTTCGTCGCCATGGCCTTACGTCATCTGGGGGATGGACTTGGTCGGGCCTTTTCCTCCAGCTAGTGGGCAAAGGAGGTTCCTCATAGTCATGATCGATTACTTCTCGAAGTGGCTAGAGGTTAAGGCCTTGGCCAAAGTCACCTCACAAGTTATAAGGAACTTTGTCTGGGGAGAGATCATATGCAGACACGGTCTACCCCAAGCAATAGTGACAGATAATGGACCCCAGTTTGCCAGTGAAGAGTACATCAGCTTCTGTGTCCAGCTGGGGATAGATCTCAGATTTTCCTCTGTCCACCACCCCCGGAGCAACGGTCAGGTGGAAGCAGCAAACAAAATCATTGTGAACTTACTCAAGAAAAAAGTAGAAAATTTAAGGGGAAATTGGGTGGAGCAGCTCCCCTCAGTTCTATGGGCCTTGAGGACGACCCCGAACAAGGCAACGGGCGAGACCCCCTTCAAGCTTTCTCACGGGTGTGAGGCGGTCCTCCCAGTGGAATTCGAGGTTCGGTCCCCACGGGTCGCAGTCGCAAGGGAAGGAGATGAGGTTTGGAGGTTGGAAAATGAGGAAGGGTTGCGCCTCTCGCTAGACATGACGGAAGAAGCGCGCAACCATCAGGCAAGAAGAGATTAAGCGGCGTATGGCAAAATACTTCGACAAGCATGTCAGGATCAGACAGTTCGTCGAAGGAGATCTGGTATTGAAAAAGGTTGACGCGGCGGGAAGGTCAGCTCCTGTGGGCAAGCTCAACCAAAACTGGGAAGGGCCTTATATAGTAAAAGAGGTCCTTAGAACGGGAAGTTATTACCTCTAGGATGTGGAAGAGCGGACCTTAAGCCACACTTGGAGCGGTGATGATCTAAAGCACTTCTACCCATGAGGGGGAGGAGGTGATTGTAATCTTGTTTTCAAATTCTATCGTAATATATTCCATACTTTGAACCATTGGCAACTCTCTTCATTTTAAAGTCAGAATTAGAATAAGGTCTGGTTATGAAATCTTCAACAACACCTCGAGCTCGGCTCGGCCCTAGGTAGACCCGTTGCGCAGGCTCTCATCTAGCTGGCAGTTCCGAAGGCTCGCCTGTGGAGGAAAGGTTGGATATGAAACCTTTATCAACACCCCGAGCTCGGCTCGGCCCCAGGTAGACCCGTTGCGCAGGCTCTCATCTAGCTGGCAGGTCCGAAGGCTCGCCTGTGGGGGAGAGGTTGGATGTGAAATCTTCATCAACACCCCGAGCTCGGCTCGGCCCCAGGTAGACCCGCTGCGCAGGCTCTCATCTAGCTGGCAGGTCCGAAGTCTCGCCTGTGGGGGAGAGGTTGGATATGAAATCTTCATCAACACCCCGAGCTCAGCTCGGCCCCAGGTAGACCCGCTGCGCAGTCTCTCATCTAGCTGGCAGGTCCGAAGGCTCGCCTGTGGGGGAGAGGTTGGATATGAAATCTTCATCAACACCCCGAGCTCGGCTCGACCCCAGGTAGACCTGTTGCGCAGGCTCTCATCTAGCTGGCAGGTCCGAAGGCTTGCCTGTGGGGGAGAGGTTGGATATGAAATCTTCATCAACACCACGAGCTCGGCTCGTCCCCAGGTAGACCCGCTGCGCAGGCTCTCATCTAGCTTGCAGGTCCGAAGGCTCGCCTGTGGGGGAAAGGTTGGATATGAAATCTTCATCAACACCCCGAGCTCGGCTCGGCCCTAGGTAGACCCGCTGCACAGGCTCTCATCAAGCTGATAGGTCTGAAGGCTCGCCTATGGGGGAGAGGTTGGATATGAAATCTTCATCAACACCCCGAGCTCGGCTTGACCCCAATTAGACCCGCTGCATAGGCTATCATCTAGCTGGCAGGTCTGAAGGCTCGCTTGTGGGGGAGAGGTTGGATAAGAAATCTTCATCAACACCCCGAGCTCGACTCGACCCCAGGTAGACCCGCTGCGCAGACTCTCATCTAGCTGGCAGGTCCGATGGCTCGCCTATGTGGGAAAGGTTGGATATGAAATCTTCATCAACACCCCGAGATCGGCTCAGCCCCAGGTAGACCCGCTGCATAGGCTCTCATTTAGCTGGCAGGTCCGAAGGCTCGCCTGTGGGGGAGAGGTTTGATATGAAATCTTCATCAAATCCCCGAGCTCGGCTCGGCCCCAGGTAGACCCGCTGCGCAGGCTCTCATCTAGCTGTCAGGTCCGAAGGCTCGCCTGTGGTGGAGAGGTTGGATATGAAATCTTCATCAACACCCCGAGCTCACCTCGGCCCCAGGTAGACCCGCTGCACATGCTCTCATCTAGCTGGCAGGTCTGAAGGCTCGCCTGTGGGGGAGAGGTTGGATATGAAATCTTCATCAACACCCCGAGCTCGGCTCGGCCCCAGGTAGACCCGCTGCGCAGGATCTCATCTAGCTGGTAGGTCCGAAGGCTCGCATGTGGGGGAGAGGTTGGATATGAAATCTTCATCAACACCCCGAGCTCGGCTCGGCCCCAGGTAGACCCGCTGCGCAGGCTCTCATCTAGCTGGCAGGTGGAAGGCTCGCCTGTGGGGGAAAGGTTGAATATGAAATCTTCATCAACACCCCGAGCTCGGCTCGGCCCCAGGTAAACCCGCTGTGCAGGCTCCCATCTAGTTGGCAGGTCCGAAGGCTCGCTTATGGGGGAAAGGTTGGATATGAAATCTTCATCAACACCCTGAGCTCGGCTCGACCCCAGGTAGACCCGCTGCGCAAGCTCTCATCTAGCTGACAGGTCCGAAGGGTCGCCTATGGAGGAGAGGTTGGATATGAAATCTTCATCAACACCCCGAGCTCGGCTTGGCCCTAGGTAGACCCGCTGCGCAGGCTCTTATCTAGCTGGCAGGTCCGAATGCTCGCCTATAGGGGAGAGGTTTTGGTTAGGAAATCTTAATAAACACCCCGAGCAAGGCTCGACCCCAGGTGGACCCGCTGCGCAGGCTCTCATCTAGCTAGCAGGTCCGAATGCTTGCCTGTGGGGGAGAGGCTTGGTTCTTAGTTCTTGGTCCTTGGTTCTTGGTTCTTGATCCTTAGTTACTTTTGCACTACTCCGAGCTCGGCTCGGCCCCAGGTAGACCCGCTGCGCAGACTCTCATCTAGCTGGCAGGTCCGAGGGCTCGCCTGTGGGGGATAGGTTTAGTGTTTAGAAATGTTTCGATATGGATGTTCTAGACTAGACAAAACACACACCATGAAGGCGGACCCAAAAAGGTCTCGGACAGGAGAGGTCTCGGCCATGAGAGGTCTCGGCCAGGAGAGATCTCGACCAGGATATCCCAGCTGGGGGATCTCGCCAAATGAAGTCCCGGCGGGTCTAGGCAAGGAGACCCGATCGATCGCGCAAGGTAAGGAGGGGCGGTCTCCCCTTAAAAAGCCTATGAACGACACCCACGACAAATGGTTCTCGGCAGAATGCGTGAAAGATGTATTTAAGTCTTGTGCTCTCGGCAGGTTCTCACCTATCGACCGCTAAGAGAGACTATCCTAGAAGAGGCCAGGGGCCTCGGCGGAAGCTCTCTTGAGCAGCATTCGTTATCAACAAAAAAAAAGAAAAAAGGAGGGGTACAAACACTAACAATTTATACATTCAAAAGTTATTACAAAAGTTAGAGCGACTCGCTCATTACAGAAAAAAAAGAGAGAGAAGGAAACCCATCAGGGAGAAGCGCTGTATCCGCTCGAGCTCCCGCTTGAGCTACTATGGGATCTCTCTCCAGAGCTCTCCCCGGATGTCTCGCCAGCAGCCGTGGGGGATCTCGGGACATCCGGGGGCGGAGAGTCGGGCGCGCCTGGGGGCTTCGGGATAGGCTAGAAGATCCAGGGAACAAGCTGAGGAGCGGTGACGATCTTGCCACTCTCGTTCAAACATCCCACATCCCGCAACATATCAAGGGTCAGCCTGACCGTTGCTTAAGCGTTGGTCTGCAGGAGCTCGTCGATGTCATACTCCGAGAAGTGACGTCTCCTCAGCCTCTCGTCCAGCGATGGGGGATGCGGAACCACAGCCGTTTCCACGCGCAGGAGCTAGTCCTTTAGCAGGATGTTCTCGTATCTTAACTCGGTCAGCTCCACGCGAATGGCCGTATTCTGAGCAGAATCCTGCAGAAGGGAGAAAAAGATCAACACAAGAGAACCCGTGGATTGCAGAGGCGAGAGCGAGTGCTTGAAAGATCTCGCTTATCTCCTCCGCTGGATGCAAGGAAAGGCATTCCATAGCATCCGCCAACTGTGCCTTTAGAACTGCCGCCTGGGCCACCGCCTGGTCCCGCGCCTTAAGCATCTCGCCGAAGTTGCGGTCGATGGTGATGCTCCGGCGTGCGCACATGTGAGCAAGCTCGAACCCACGCATCAGAGCCCGGATGGAGTCAAAGGCCAGGAGCCTTGTGGGCAGCTGATCATAGAGGCCGGCGTACTCCCGACTGTAAAGGTCGTAGCCCAGTGCGAAAGCCTCGCCGGTGACATGGTCGCGCTCCGCCCAGCTGGGGAGGAGGGTCGAGACGGAGACTTGGTTGGTCTCAGGGTCCCACCACAGCAGGGGCTTCTCCTCAGCGTCAAGGCACTTCATGCCAATGCCAAAATTCCTGTGCCCCTTTGGCACCTCCTTAGACGGAGACCGAGTGGAGGTCTTGGCAGCCACCCCCTCGCCACCAGCCCCGCTTGCGGCTGGAAGGTTCTCGGCAGGGGCCCCGACGCTATTCCTGGCAGCAACGGTCATTGATGACTAGTTTTAGTCATCCTTTTTCGGGGTAATTAAGTAGTTAAAATCCCTAAGTTTTATTATAATTTTGTATTTTTGTATGCTTGTTATGATGTTGTTTTATTATTATTATAAAATAGGAATCTATAGTTTTATTTTATGTTTTGTTGTTATTTTATGTTATGTTCATGACATTGTTACGTTTAGTTTATAAATAGTATTATATTTATCTTTAGTTTGGTTTCACACAACCAATGATATGTTATTATGATTAATATTATAATTATTTTGTTTAGTATGAATTGTTATATGTTTTATGTTTAGTTATATTTTGTTATTATAAATTTAGCTAATGTTGTGTTGTTTTGTTTTATTTTGTAGGTTGAAACAAGGAGCAGCCCGAGCCCTCTTGATGAAGCCCACCTTTGGAGCAGCTCTAGTCCAAGCCTAGCCCTACCTGAGCCCTTGGAGCAGCCCTCTTCAAGTTCAAACATGTGCAACCCGAGCCTTCAATGCATGTGGCCGGACCTTTACAATTTGGTGCAGCCCCTAGCCTACCCGAGCCCACTAAAGCCCACCTAGCTGCCCTTTTTCCTCTCTACCCGAGCCCAAGAAAGCATTCCCCTTAGCATGGCCGGCCACCTTTCACTCTCATGCATGCATCTTCCTCCTCCACATTAACTCTCTCTCCCTCTCTCCTCATTAAATCCAAATGCATTCATTCCCCTATGCTTGGCCGACCACCTTTCTCCCTCTCCATCTACATTGAACCCCACTCTCTCTCTCCCTTCTACACACTTCCATTCATTTCCCCTCTTTATTTTATATTTTTATTTTCACTTCCCATAAATTAAATACATTGCATCTTCCCATCCATTCCCCCTTCATTTATTACATGCATGAACATTTCCACCTACATGGCCGACCCCTCCCTATTGCCCCCTTTATTTCCACATTTTCTAGAATCTTCCCTCCCCATCTATAAAAGGAGCCCATGGTCTCATGTTTTGGAGGTTGGCTTTTGGAGAGAGCTTTTGGAGAGTACAAGTCAAGAGAGTTTTTTTTCATTGTAATTTTCATTTCTAGTTTCCCTTTTTTGTAATCTCATTTTGTTTAAGTAATATCATTTTGTTTTAAGCTATTGTGCACTTTCTTTCCTTTTAGTATAAAAAATATGAAATCTTCTTCTCTTATTTTGTCTTCCTTTTCAATCATGCGTAGCTAATTTTCTTTTAGCATTTGATCATGAGGATCCATGATTTGAGATGAGAGTTATTTTTATTTCTTAGTTTTAATTTTGCCTAAATTATTATCGGTCCTTCTTTGATTTTTCTCGCGTCGACTCCGTATGTCCGGTATACGGTAGTAGGCCTTGTTCTCATTTCATAGTAGTTGAGAGACTCATTGATTTGAAAGATCGCTCAAAGAAGGAAGGAGTTGAACGCAACCCTAGATATATGATGACGTAAATCTTCCGGATTGGAGTCAAATCCAATAGTGCGGGTCACCTCGGTAATGCGACTTTAGGCCTTTTTGAATAGAAAGAGATTTCGATCAAAACGTCTATAAGTCTGGGGATTTAATTCTCTAGCGAGATTATTTCCTAATATCGGATCCGTCACGGCTGAGTTTAATTTGCAATTTTAAATCTAGCTTTTTATCTCTCTCGTCTCATTTCATGGTGAATCATTGATCGAATGCTATCTTTTTAATATAAGTTTTTCGTCTAAAAATTATCATTTATTTTATTTTTAAAAAAAATTCTCAAATGCCAATAGTTTTCCAGTAGGATAATAGTTCGAGCGTGAGTAGCAGTACTTGACATCCCCGAGTTTTAAATACGACCTTGATACTACGATTCGACAGGTACACTTGCCTGTTCGGGTTTTGGCCCATAGAGTTTTTGGCGCCGTTGCCGGGGATTTTTCTTCGTCAATATTTTGAAAACGCTTGCGCTATTACTTCTGCAAAAAAAATAAAAAAAAAATATATATATATAAATATTTATAATCAACCCACCTCATCTTATTTTCTACCCAACCTAAAATCTCTCGAAAAGGGTAAGGGGCTTTAAGCGCCACCATTTTACCTAGTACCTTGCGAACCCTTCACCGGTAGCCCTTGGGAAGTTCGAGAGCCAAACCGTAAAAATCTATTTTCAAAAAATCCTTTCTTCTCTTTTTCTTTCTTTTTCAAGTTTTAAAGTTTTCATTTTCATTACCCTTCGTCTTCTTTGCTAGTGCATGACCCGAGCGAATCCGTCGCTACTTGTTGATTTGGACCCAGAAATCGAACGCTCATTTCGGAGACAACTACGATTCGGGGCTTCCACTTCTCAAACAGCGGTTGAGGATTCATACGGGGATTGTAATTTTAATTCTGCAATGGGAGACACTAACCCAGGAGTGGCTCAGCAAAGGACCATGTCCGTTTATGCTCGACCCAACTTGGAAGGGACAGAGACAAGTATTGTTCGACAAGCGATTGCGAACAATAACTTCGAGCTTAAGCCTAACATCATTCAAATGGTGCAGCAATATGTACAGTTCGACGAATTACAAGATGAAGATCCGAACTTGCATATTGCTAATTTTCTTGAAATCTGTGACACCTTTAAGATTAATGGTTTTTCAGACGATGCTATAAGGCTAAGACTCTTCCCATTCTTCTTAAGGACCAAAGCCAAACAGTTGTTGAGTTCTCTTCCAAGAGGATCAATCACTACTTGGAACATTTTAACTGAAAAATTTCTCTCTCGCTACTCCCCCCCCGCCAAAACTGCTAAGCTATGAAATAATATAACTTCATATTCTCAAAGGTCTTCTGAGACCCTCTATGACACTTAGGAGAGGTTCAAAGAAATTTTGAGAAGATGCCCACATCATGCTCTGCCTGTATGGTTGCAGGTCCAGACATTCTACAATGGGCTAAACCAAGAAACTAAGCAGATGATAGATGCCGCTTTCGCTGGTTCTTTGGACCGAAAAACTCCGGAAGCCGCTCTTGAGCTTATCGAGGACATGGCGATGAACACCTATCAGTGGAATTCATCTAGGACTCGCCCATCTAAACCTGCAGGTATATATGAAGTGGATTCGGTGACGCAACTGGCGATGCAAGTGGAAATGCTGAACAAGAAGATTACGGAGATGACTGCTCCGTCCTCCGCTAAGGTATATGAAAATGTTGCTGCTGCCGAGCAGGTGGATTATTTGGGGAACATACCCAGGCCTGCTCAAAATAATTCTGCCAATATATTTTCTGCTTTTTCGAATTTTTCTTCTCCTCCTGGTTTTTCTTCTTCTTCGAACACTTATCATCCTGGATGGCGTAACCATCCTAATTTTTCTTGGAGTAATAATGCTAACGTCGTACGCCCACCGCACGATTTTACACCGCCACCACCACCACCTCAACAAAATTTTCAAAAACCTTCCCCTTTGGAAGAGATCCTTTCCAAATATATAAGCTCGAACGATGCTATTATTAGAAACTTAACAGGATCAATGAAAAATTTAGAAAATCAGGTCGGCCAACTCGCAAAGGCTTTTTCTGAGAGACCACCTGGAACTCTTCCCTCGAACACTGAGCCTAACCTAAAGGAGCACGCAAATGCGATTTCCCTTCGGAGCGGTAAGGTTGTTTACGAGCCCACCACAAGGGAAGAGCCAAGGGTGATTGTCCCTCATGTTATTATCCCCACGGAAAATGATAAATCAACTCTTGAAAATGAAAAATCTATTTTTGACAAAGAAAAAGATATTTCTGTTCTTTTTGATTTTCAAAATGATGCTCCTGTTATTATAAAGGAATCTCCGCCACCTCCTTATCCCACTCGACTTAGGAAGGAAAAACTAGACGATCAGTACAAACGCTTCCTTGAAATGTTCAAACAAATTCACATTAATTTGTCATTTCATGAAGCGATTATTCAAATGCCTAAGTATGCGAAGTACCTTAAGGATCTATTAACAAATAAGACGAAATTGGAAAATTTATCACATGTAACATTAAATGAAGAATGCTCGGCGGTCGTTAAAAACTCTAATCTTCCTAAAAAGATAAACGATCCAGGTAGTTTTTCCATTCCTTGTGTCTTTGGTGATTTATTTGTTAAATATGCGTTAGCAGATCTAGGAGCGAGCATCAATTTGATGCCTTTTTCTTTATTCAAGAAACTAGGATTGGGCACTCTTAGCCCTACAAGAATGAGTATCCAATTAGCTGATAGGTCCATTAAGTACCCATTAGGTATCATTGAGGACGTGCTAGTGAAGGTCGACAAATTCATCTTCCCGGTGGATTTTGTCATTCTTGATATTGAAGAGGACGTCGAGGTCCCTCTTATCCTTGGCCGACCCTTCCTAGCCACCTCTCAAGCGATCATCGATGTTAGTAACGGAAAGTTGTTCTTGCGCGTGGGAGATGATGAGGTCACATTTTCTATTAATCAATCAATGAAAAATTCTTTAAAAAATGATGACTCATGCTTCTTTATTGATGTTTTAGATGAAGATTCTTCCCTTTCTCTTTCTAACATCTCTTCTAACGAATTTTCCTCTTCTTTTTCTGAAATTTCTTCAAATGATTTTGAAAACACGGTGATGTCAATACAAAAGATTTTGAAAATAATTCCGTCTTTAGTAGAAAAAAGTATGAAAATCTCATTTTTGAAAAAGAAATGAATTTAAAAAACTCTTATGATGAACCACCTCATCTTGATTTAAAACCACTTCCCGAGCATCTCAAATATGCCTTTCTTGCAAAAGATTCTAAATTGGCCGTTATAATCTCGGCCTATCTTTCTAAATCCGAAAACGATCAGTTGATCGAAGTACTACAAAAACATCGTCGAGCCATAGCATGGCAAATTTCTGATATTCCTGGCATAAGCCCCTCTTTCTGCACCCACAAAATATTTTTTGAAAATAATTCTAAGGGTGTAGTCCAACCTCAACGTCGTCTTAATCCCAACATGAAAGAGTTTGTGAAGGGTGAGGTTCTTAAGTTATTAGATGCGGGAATAATTTATCCTATTTCGGATAGTCAGTGGGTAAGTCCGGTCCAGGTTGTTCCTAAAAAGGGTGGAGTCACGGTAGTATCGAATGAAAATAACGATCTCATTCCAACTAGGACGGTGATTGGATGGAGGATTTGCATCGATTACCGTAAATTAAATGATGCCACTCGTAAAGATCACTTCCCCCTCCCCTTTATCGATCAAATCTTAGAACGCCTATCCAGGCATAGTTTTTATTATTTTCTCGACGGTCTTTCGGGATATTTCCAAATCCTTATTGCACCCGAAGACCAAGAGAAGTCAACATTCACTTGCCACTTTGGAACCTTTGCCTACCGTAGGATGCCTTTTGGGCTATGCAACGCACCAGCTACCTTTCAGCGGTGTATGCTAGCCATCTTCGATAAATATGTAGAAAATATAATGGAAGTTTTTATGGATGACTTTTCAGTTTTTGGCGACTCGTTTGAATTGTGTTTAAATAATCTAGGAAAAGTTTTAAAACACTGCGAATAAACGAATCTCGTTTTAAATTGGGAGAAGTGCCACTTTATGGTACATGAAGGTTTAGTCCTTGGCCACAAAATTTCCGCTAAGGGAATTGAAGTGGACAGGACAAAAATTGAAATAATTGAAAAGTTACCGCCACCTACAACTGTTAAAGCGATTAGAAGTTTTTTAGGGCACGCGAGTTTTTATCGTAGATTTATTAAAGACTTTTCAAAAATCACTAAGCCTCTCACCCACCTTCTCCAAAAAGACACTCCTTTCGTTTTTGATGAATCTTGTCTCGAGGCATTTGAATTAATAAAATCAATACTTATAAATGCTTCTATTATGATCGCCCCAGTTTGGGGTTTACCATTCGAAATTATGTGCGATACGAGTAATCATGCGGTAGGTGCGGTTCTAGGTCATCGAATTGCGATGAACTTTCATCCGATTTTCTATGCTAGTAAAACTCTAACTTCTACTATAAGAAAATTACACCACGACGGAGAAAGAACTCTTAGCGGTTATTTTTGCTTTTGATAAATTCCGACCGTATGTTACTCTTTCTAAAGTTATTGTTTTCACGGATCATTCTGCTTTGAAGTACCTCCTTTCTAAACCGGATGCCAAGCCGCGTCTTATCCGTTGGATCCTCTTACTTCAAGAATTCGACTTGGAGATTCGGGATAAGAAAGGAGCGGAAAACTTAGCAGCTGATCATCTTTCGCGTCTTGAAAATCCCAACATTGATATTTTAAATGAAACTTTTATTAATGTCTCTTTTCCGGATGAGCGTCTTTTAAATATTTCTTCTTCTACCCCCTGGTTTGCCGATCTGGCCAATTATCTTGTGGCCCGGGTCCTTCCAAAAGAATACTCAACTCACCAAAAGAAGAAATTCTTTTCTAAGTTGAAGTATTATTTTTGGGAAGACCCATTTCTATTTCGCATTTGTGCGGATCAGGTGGTAAGGAGATGTGTTTCTCGGGAAGAGGGTCAACCAATTTTAAAACATGTTCATGAAGGTCCGACTGGCGGGCACTTTCAAGCAATCTGCACCACACACAAAGTACTTAGTGCTGGCTTCTATTGGCCAAGCATATTTAAAGATGCACAAATCTTTGTGGGCGGATGCGATCGATGCCAGCGGACTGGAAATCTCTCTAATAAAAATGAAATGGAACAAAACTATTTTCTCGAGTGTGAAGTTTTTTATCTGTGGGGCATAGACTTAGTCGGCCCATTTCCCTCCAGTTTAGGTAATAAATATATTTTAGTCGCAGTTGATTACATTTCCAGGTGGGCGGAAGCCCAAGCTTTACCAAATAATGATGCTCGCGTTGTTGTTGCTTTTCTTAAAAAATTATTTTCTCGTTTTGGTTTTCCTCGAGCGATCGTTAGTGATAGGGGAAGTCATTTTTGCAACGCCCAACTCGCTAAAGCTTTAACTAAATATGGTGTTACACATAAACTTTCGATTGCTTATCACCCCCAAACTAACGGTCAGGTCGAGGTAGTTAATCGAGAACTTAAACGAATTTGTGAAAAAACCGTTTCTACTTCTCGTAAGGATTGGTCTTTAAAATTAGACGATGCTCTTTAGACCTATCAGATAGCGTACAAGATCGCCATCGGTTGTACTCCTTTCCGATTAGTCTATGGAAAATCATGTCATCTTCCGGTAGAAGTAGAACACTGTGCGTATTGGGCGTTAAAATTTTTTAATTTCGATCCACACTCGGTCGGCGAGCATAAAAAACACCAACTAAATGAGCTTGATGAGTGGCGAGCGTACGCATATGAAAATAATAAAATTTATAAAGAACGCACGAAATTGTATCACGATAAGAACCTGCGCCATCCTAAAACGTTTAAACCAGGCGATCAGGTTCTTCTTTTTAATTTGCGTTTACGTCTCTTCCCTGGAAAACTTAAATCTAGATGGTCTGGACCGTTTACGGTCAAGGATGTTTTTTCTTACGGCATTGTGTTACTTTCGCACCCCGATAAGGGGGATTTTAAAGTGAATGGCCATAGACTAAAACTTTATTTTTCTAATGATTCTGTGTCTCCTGCACAGGAGAATCTTATTCTGGACTCTTAGATTATTATTTTATTATGGACATTTTTATTTTTGGACTACTTCTTATTATTATTATGAAACTCTTTTATTTGGATTATTATAATAAAGAACACTATTGGGCATCTGCCCATTGACTCTATTATTTTTCTGCTTTTATTTTGCTCTTCTCACCGGAGGCCAATCAATTACAAGTTCGTGGTCGCCGCTCCGCCGCTGCTGATATCAAATGGATCAAGTCAAACCTGCTGACGAACAAGTGCACTAAAAAGCAAGCATGGGGGAGCGACATCCGCCTTCATCTCATAACCCCAGGGAAGTCCTATTTTATTTATTTACTTTACTTTCTGCATTTTTTTCGTTTTCTCTTCCTCTCAGTCCCCTTCTCTTTCTCTTTTTGTTTCCTTCATTGAGGGCAATGAAGAGTTTAAGCATGGGGGAGGGTTTATTTTCCTTCTTCTTTCCTTTTTTTTTTAAAAAATTATGTTTTAAATTAGTATAGTACTTTATTTTAACTTCATCAACAAAAAAATCCAAAAAAATTATAAAATACAAAACCCAAAAAAATTAGAAAAAACAAAAAAATCAAATAAAAAAAAATGTGCTAAAATCTATTTGAAAAACAAAAGTTAAAATTATTTCTATCTTTATTTTTATGTTTCTTCTATTGATGTGTAGGCCCGTGCGGTTTTTGTAGTTCTATGTAGATTACTTTGAAAATATTTTCTAAACTTACCATTTTAGCATAGTTTTGTTCTACTAGTTTCTTTTTCTTAAATAGAGGCATCCGGTTTTTTACGTTATAAGTTAGCAATTTGTAGTTATGTCTTTTTATTCGGTTAGTTGCTTACGAATGGTTGCTAGGTATCATTAGCTCTTTTTCATTTGCGGGGTAGTCTTTCTTGGTGTCTAGAACTTGTCCCAAGCTACTCTCGAAACATTTGCGTCGTTTTTTACGTTCTTTAGAAATGATTTAGGCCACCATTTGACTAGTTTGAGCTTTTCTTGCCCACCAAAAATATCACCATTGCTAAACAATTTTGGGCCTTTTCATGTTTTCTTTGTTTTTAGCTCCACCTTTCATTTCACTATATTCACCAAAGCCAAAATGCCCTTCCTATTTTTCACACTATAACCTTGAGCTTAAAAATTATTTTTGTGGGGGGTATTATCTTTGAAATGAATAGGAAATTCTCAAGCCTATTTTTGGAGCTTTCTTATCAAAATGTTATCGAAAAATAAATGAAAAAAATCAAAATCAAAAAAATGAATGAAAGAAAAAATTTATGTTTGGCCAAATTTATAAAAGAAAATTTTATGGCCTTGTTTTGTAGTTTGAATTGGAGAAATGACTTGCTTGTCATTTCTCATTTTGTTATCATGTTTTTATTTTTATTTTTGAAGCTCACCTTGGTTTAGTGTCTTAGCCGTCATGTTTATCCTTGTTTTCACTTCCTAATTATTTACCTAAGCCAAGTCTTAACGCCTATTAAAAGTCCTATTGATCTTTAAAACATAAATTCGTGTAGTGGAGAAAGTGTGAACGTACAAGCCTATGGCCACTATCATTGATGGATTTCTTTGGAGGTTACCTTGAGGTGTTTTAGGGTTAATGTTTATCTAGCAACCTAGTAGTTTGTTAATGCGCCGTTTATTTAGAACCTCTACTTTTATTTTCCTTATCTTCATTTATTTTGGATGTCTTGTTTTAAAGATTTAGAAATGTGTAAGCTCTTCTTATGTTTTAATGAGATTTTTAGGGTTCCACTTTTAAGTTTTCTATTGTGCACTTCTCACCCCACTAGTTTATAACATGGAAATTAGGATAGTTTAATTTTTCATATTTTGTTTTTCTTAACTATGGAACCTAAAATAAAATATATGTCTTTTGTTTTTCCCTAGTTCTTTATTTCTATTTGCTTGAGGGCAAGCAAATGTCTAAGCATGGGGGAGTTTGATGACTAGTTTTAGTCATCCTTTTTTGGGGTAATTAAGTAGTTAAAATCCCTAAGTTTTATTATAATTTTGTATTTTTGTATGCTTGTTATGATGTTATTTTATTATTGTTATAAAATTGGAATCTATAGTTTTATTTTATGTTTTGTTGTTATTTTATGTTCTGTTTATGACATTGTTACGTTTAGTTTATAAATAGTATTATATTTATCTTTAGTTTGGTTTCACACAACCAATGATATGTTATTATGATTAATGTTATAATTATTTTGTTTCGTATGAATTGTTATATGTTATATGTTTAGTTATATTTTGTTATTATAAATTTAGCTAATGTTGTGTTGTTTTGTTTTATTTTGTAGGTTGAAACAAGAAGCAGCCCGAGCCCTCTTGATGAAGCCCACCTTTGGAGCAGCTCTAGTCCAAGCCTAGACCTACCCGAGCCCTTGGAGCAGCCCTCTTCAAGTTCAAACATGTGCAACCCGAGCCTTCAATGCATGTGGCCGGCCCTTTACAATTTGGTGCAGCTCCTAGCCTACCCGAGCCCACTAAAGCCCACCTAGCTGCCCTTTTTCCTCTCTACCCGAGCCCAAGAAAGCATTCCCCTTAGCATGGCCGGCCACCTTTCACTCTCATGCATGCATCTTCCTCCTCCACATTAACTCTCTCTCCCTCTCTCCTCATTAAATCCAAATGCATTCATTCCCCTATACTTGGCCAGCCACCTATCTCCCTCTCCATCTACATTGAACCCCACTCTCTCTCTCCCTTCTACACACTTCCATTCATTCCCCCTCTTTATTTTATATTTTTATTTTCACTTCCCATAAATTAAATACATTGCATCTTCCCATCCATTCCCCCTTCATTTATTACATGCATGAACATTTCCACCTACATGGCCGGCCCCTCCCTATTGCCCCCTATATTTCCACATTTTCTAGAATCTTCCCTCCCCATCTATAAAAGGAGCCCATGGTCTCATGTTTTGGAGGTTGGCTTTTGGAGAGAGCTTTTGGAGAGTACAAGTCAAGAGAGTTTTTTTTCATTGTAATTTTCATTTCTAGTTTCCCTTTTTTGTAATCTCATTTTGTTTAAGTAATATCATTTTGTTTTAAGCTATTGTGCACTTTCTTTCCTTTTAGTATAAAAAATATGAAATCTTCTTCTCTTATTTTGTCTTCCTTTTCAATCATGCGTAGCTAATTTTCTTTTAGCATTTGATCATGAGGATCCATGATTTGAGATGAGAGTTATTTTTATTTCTTAGTTTTAATTTTGCCTAAATTATTATCGGTCCTTCTTTGATTTTTCTCGCGTCGACTCCGTATGTCCGGTATACGGTAGTAGGCCTTGTTCTCATTTTATAGTAGTCGAGAGACTCATTGATTTGAAAGATCGCTCAAAGAAGGAAGGAGTTGAACGCAACCCTAGAGATAGGATTACGTAAATCTTCCGGATTGGAGTCAAATCCAATAGTGCGGGTCACCTCGGTAATGCGACTTTAGGCCTTTTTGACTAGAAAGAGATTTCGGTCAAAACGTCTATAAGTCAGGGGATTTAATTCTCTAGCGAGATTATTTCCTAATATCGGATCCGTCACGGCCGAGTTTAATTTGCAATTTTAAATCTAGCTTTTTCTCTCTCTCGTCTCATTTCATGGTGAATCATTGATCGAATGCTATCTTTTTAATATAAGTTTTTCGTCTAAAAATTATCGTTTATTTTACTTTAAAAAAAAATTCTCAAATCCCAATAGTTTTCCGGTAGGATAATAGTTCGAGCGTGAGTTGCAGTACTTGACATCCCCGAGTTTTAAATACGACCTAGATACTACGATTCGATAGGTACACTTGCCTGTTCGGGTTTTGGCCCATCAGTCATCTCGCTGGCAACCTGTAGACCTCTTCGAAGGACCGGTCGGGTGCGAGAGGTCGGGAGGGAATAGTCGTCACGGGCTTCCCTTTATCGGCAATAGTTGGCTTCGGTCTTTTTAGCGACTGGGATGAAAAGGCGCTAGGCTTTCACTTCCCGGCACTGGACGAAGGAGGCAGGGCAGGCTCCTCCCGGCAAGACTTAGCCGCGGATTTCACGAGAGCCAACGGATCTCTCGCAGCCTGGCCCTTGGTACCCTAACTCTCGGCAAAGGGTTGGTGCAGAGGAACTTCTCGCTCTCCTGCAAGGGCGACAATAGAATGTATTGAAATTTAGAATGGGAATATCAGGTTGAGGACGGGACCGTACCTTCGCCAGGAGGCACGGGAGGGAGAGAGTCGACGTCCCGTCGGAGGAATTGGACATCGAATTCCTTTGTCCCAAAGAACTCCAGAATGGCGCTCTCGCGCGACCCCAGGGTAGGCGACTTATAAGTGACATCCTCATATTGGATAGGCGCGAGAGGAACGCTGCCGAAGTCGCCAGAGACGAAAATAAACTTCTCGCCCCAATGATGATGCTTGTTGGCGAGACTGGCCGTCTTGAGCAGTTGCCCAGAGAAGAAGACTACCCCTCCCTTCGCGCGAAATATGAACAGCTTTCGGAAAATCGGGAGGCTGAACTCGATCTTCTCCAATCGCATGTAGCATATGAACGCTACAAGGATGACGACCGAGTTAGGGTTTAGCTGCGCGGGGACCACTTCGTAGTAACGGAGGGCCTGGCGCATCTCCGGCCAGAGGGGAAGGCGAAAGCCCACCTCGAAGTGTTCGAGGGGGATCGCGAGCTCCCCCACTCCCGCGGTGTTTACCCTATCTTGGTTGCCGGGATTTCTCGCTGTGAAGCCTGCGGGAACATACTGCGAGGTGATCCATTTGTACTCTTCAAGGGTTAGGAGACAAGTGGGGAAGTGATGCTTTCGGAAGGCTTCCGCGCAATGTGAACGCCCCTCGTTCTCGCCCGGCTTTTGTCAAGGGGATGGAAGGCGAGATCTCAAAGGAATGGGCGAGAGCGAAAGTTAGGCGAAAACAAGAGAAGAAGGCGGGGCAAGGGGAAGTTCTTGTCAAGTCGCAAAAGCAACGAGGAGAGGAATGAGGATTCCGGATCGGAGAAATAAATGCGTTTGGTGAACTCATCTATTTATAGTAAGCCGTGGTAATGATTACTTTCCAAAAAACAAAGAAAGAAAAATATATATATATTATGAAAATAGCGGCGGCGGTACAGGCGTCATGCCCCGAGACAGCGACGCCTCGGGTTCCGTCTTGGGATGACAGCGATCGGCCGAAGGTTCAGATTCGCGCGAGCATTTCGAAACGACCACGTGGAACATAAACGAAAACCAGAACAGGGATCGCTCTCGACGGGCGAGAGTTAAAAAGAAAAAAAACAACAATAATAATAAACAATGATTGAAAGCTTACAAGTGAACAGTCCAGAATATCAAGAAACAGGGTACATTGCGGGAAGGGAAGGCCGAGAGGTGAGAAGGGGCGAGGCTTCATCGATTAGTACGGCTCCCAGCGCCATCATCCTCGCTCCCGCTGTCTGGTCCTCGGGGGCACCAACGGGTTGTAGTAGGAAGACAGGGTGGTACACCCTAGGTTGATCCGACTAGCCTGGTCTCGAATCTGCGCGATACACTTCCCAGGGGAGGACTCGGCGGTAGGCCCGCCCGGCCGCCCCATCTCACCAAAGAAATAGTCGCGCTCAAGGGCCTCGAGCCTCTGCTCCACCATCTCGCAGAATTCTTTCGCCGCAGTGGCGCGAGCCCGCTCCCGCCGCACAAGCTTCGACAGGAGGGTAACAATCTTCTTCTCTCGTCTCTTCGCGCTCTCGGCTTCAACTACAATGTCCTCCATCTCGCCAGATGAAGGAAGGGGGGAGCTCTCGCCGTACTCTTCCTCACCCTCCTCATCATCGTCTTCATCATCTTCATCGGCCCCAGTTCGCGAGTCCGGATCCTCTTAGAAAACAGCTTTCATTGTTATAGCGAGAACTGAGTAAGAGCTACGATATTGTTTCGCTTACCTGCAGCATGACGAGAGCCACTGGCCGACGGCTGGCGAGAAGGCCCGGGCACCCCCTCAGTCCCATAAAGGAGGTGGAGTGGCTTTCCGCATCCCGGGCGAAAAGCCTCGCGCACAGTGATCTCGGCCTGGCCGGAAGCATGGGGGAAGTCGTTCTCTCTCGCGAGATGGCTGGCCTCCTTTTGGGCTATGGAGGGGTCGGTAGACACCCCTCCCTCCAGTATGGCAGGATTAGCCGCTTGGCCGAGCAGGTTAGAAGTAATTATTTCACCCTCCCGGGCAGAGAGACCCGGGTCGGCGGAAGCTGAGGATGCGAGAAGTCAGCTTGGACGTAGGTATTGGATACGAGTAAAATGGTCAGTAAGGGGTAACAAAAAAGGGGCATACCTGCGGTTCTCGGAGAGGCAGCCGGAGGAGTGACCTCCTTGACCCGTGGTCTATCCTCGGGAGGGTGAGGCGACAGTTCCGGAGGTACCAGCGGTGACCCGGTATCATCACCTCGAGCCGCTTTCTGTGAAAGATATTGCACCAGTTACCAACCCTTGCGCATGATCAGATCGTAGTTGACTCACAATCTTGGGGATCAGCAAATCAGAGAGGCATACCTTCTGCAGAGGGGAAGTATCATCCAGTCGATCGGGGGTCGGGGTAGGTGAGTCCCTGTTCTCCCAGGAAAGGTCCCGCTGGACCACCTTCGCCTTCTTTTTCTTCTTCTCTTTCTTGTTCTTTAGCGGAGAAGGATTAACGGTTGACGACTTTTTCGCCAGCCAAGGGGCAACCAAAGCGCTGTTCGTCGGGGCTCGCGCCTGGGCCGCGTTGATGCGGTCTTGGAGGTTTTGCGGGAGCGGCTTGTCAACACGTTTGGAACGCATGACGAGATCTCGCGAGAGCTCAGGCAGAGAGTGGCGACTCAGGAATAATTTTACGGCCTTCTATCCACTCATATATATATAGCCATGGTATGGCCCACCAAAAGATTCTCCTTTTTTGAAATGACACGTACCCAGCGAATATTGTTGGGTCGGACGTGTCTTTTCGAGCGCAGGGCTAGCTCGAAAAGAGCGGAGATTGTGTACAACCCCATCTTTGCTGGGTAGCACCCAGAGGAACCAACAGTTGAGGTTGGACCAGCCTCGGGCTAACTTGGGCCTGAAGACCAGAAGAGCTCTCGCGTCGGAGGAGCTCCCGCCTAATGGCAGGCGAGATCCCGCCTGTGACCAGAAACTGGCGAGAAGGCATTGAATGGTCTCAACGCCGCGCTGGGTGAGCTCCACTCACCCAATGCCAGGGTCAGCAGCGACAACGTCAAGATTAGAGGAGTTCCCGCCTGGAAACGGGCGAGAGCGTTCACCAGCGGTCAGCCAGGACCCGCTCTCGACAGAATCAGCGAGAAGGATTAAACTAGCGAGAAGGCGGGGGCTGGCTCAGCTTGAGACTTTTAACACTCCTTTGTAGCTCCCGCCAAATGAAGGCGAGAGGGTTCTCGGCATAGGGTTCTCGCCGAGTGGGACCCGGGGTTCAGGGTAAAATTACTTAATCGCCCTCGGATAAAATTACCCATACACCCCCAGGGGCTGCATTTAGTACTTTACAAACAACAGGATTTGGCTATTGGCAGACCAGCCAGGGGTATTTCAGTAACTTCAGGTCAGTAAAGATTATAAATAGACCCACAAGTTCTCCTTAGAAATCAGACTCTCATTATTCTCCAAATCTCTAGTGCTTTTTGAGGAGCTCCTAGCCCAGCTTCTGGCTTTGGAGGGGAAGCTCTCAGAGATCTTCTGGGTGTGCGGTGGGACCTCCCTGCTGAGGCTTTGGGTCAGTCCTAGGTACTTAGCAACCAGTCGAGGGTCTGGATTCGAGAGAAGTAGGTGTTGGCTGCACCCCTGTTTGGTTGTCCTCAATAGCGTTCCTTGGGCATATTGTTAGTGGTAACGGGATTGCGGTGGATCCGGCGAAGATAGCGGCAATTCAGGAGTGGCCTGAGTTGACTACGGTGGCGGAAGTACGGAGCTTTCTGGGGCTTGCCGGCTACTACAAGCGCTTTGCGGAGAATTTCTCACAGATCGCGCTACCACTCACGACGTTGACAAGAAAGGATCAAAAGTTTGTGTGGCCACTCACTAAGTGCGTGCAGCGCTTTTGAAGAGTTGAAGAGGCGGTTGATCTCGGAACCTATCTTGTGTTCACCAAGTGGGTCCGAAGGATTTGAAATTTATAGTGATGCTTCGGGCAGTGGTTTGGGCTGTGTTCTGCTACAGCATGGGAGAGTAATAGCGTACGGATCGCGACAGTTGAAGGTCCGTGAGAGAAATTATCCGGTCCACGATTTTGAATTAGCGACCGTGATATTTGCTCTAAAGCTGTGGAGGCACTATCTGTACGGTGTAAAGGTTGACATTTACACCGATCATAAGACCCTGAAGTATTTACTAGATCAGAAGGACCTGAACATGAGGCAGCGAATGGTGGATGGAGTTCTTGGGAGACTACACTTTCAAGATATATTATGTACCTGGGAAAGGAAATGCAGTGGCGGATGCTTTGAGTCGTAGGGCTCCAGCGCAGACCAACTGGTTGGCGGTGCATGATGAGAGATTAGTCCGTGATTTGGAGGCATTGGAGATCTCTTTCGTCGACAATCAATCTCGTGCTGAAGCAATATTGTGTTGGAAGGAGGTGCAGTACGACCTAGCTGATAGGATTCGGCGGGCTTTGGTTCAAGATAACACTATGAAGCAGGCATTGGATGAATCGTTGGATGGGTAAAATTCCCAGTTTGCAGTTGTGGATGGACTGCTAAGGAAGGACGGTCGCCTATGCATTCCTGGTGCGGATAGTCTTCGGGAGGAGTTGATGTACGAGGCTCATCATACCAAGTACTCAATCCACCCGGGGAGCACGAAGATGTATAGGGACATGAAGAAGTAGTTCTTGTGGCCTAGGGCTGAAGAAGGATATAGCACTGTATGTGGCAAAGTGCCAAACATGTGCCTTAGTAAAGGCGGAGTGCCAGAAGCCCGGTTGTTTCTTAAAATCCTTGCCTATCCCGGAATGGAAGTTCGACGACATATCCATGGATTTTGTGCACGGTTTGCCAAAGTGGCAGAAGAGGAATGACGCCATTTGGGTGGTCGTAGATAGACTGACAAAAGTGTCGCATTTTATTCTGAATAAGAAGGAAGATCTGGTGGAAAAGTTAGCCAAGCTCTATGTGGATAATATTGTACGGTTGCTTGGTGTGCCCCGCAGTATTGTTAGTGACTGAGAAGGGCGCTTCACGTCCAATGACTGGAGGCTGGTGCATAAGTTGTTGGGAATTAAGCTGAGTTTCAGCACAGCCTTCGATCCGCAAACGGATGGTCAGACCGAGAGGGTCAATAGGACGATGGAGGACATGCTCCGCATATGCGTCCTAGATTTCGGAAAACACTGGGAGGATCACCTGTACATGGTAGAGTTTGCATATAATAACAGTTTTCAAGCAAGTATTGGAATGACGCCTTTAGAGGGCCCTTTATGGGAGAAGGTGCCGCACACCATTGTCTTGGTTGGAGGCAGGCGAGTCGAACTTATTCAAACATAAGGCGGAGGAATAAGCCACTTCAATGGTACTTATGATTCAGGAACGGTTAAGGATCGCCCAGGATAGGCAGGCAAAATACTATAATGCCAAGCATAGGAATGTGGAGTTCAGTGTTGGCGATTGGGTGTATCTGAAAATCAAGCCGTTCAAGTGTGTCTCGCGGATTCGATGCTTGAAGAAGCTGAGTCCGAGATACCTTGGGCCGTTTGAGATCCTTAAGCGTGTTGGCAAAGCAGCGTATCAATTGAAGCTGTCGGTGGAGCTGAGTTGACTACATGATGTATTCCACGTATCGGTGTTGCGGAAGGTGGTTCAAGAGCCTTCACAAGTCGTTGCTGTCGATCATGTGTCGATTGATAGTGGGTTGACAACGAAGGTCAAGCCAGTTTGCATTGAAGACTTTGAAGTCAAACGGCTCCGCAACAAGGAAATTCGAATGGTTAAGGTTCGTTGGGATAACTGCGGACGTGAGAAGCTTTCTTGGGAGCGAGAGCATGCTATATTGGAGGAATATCCCGAACTTTTCAACTCTGGTAATTTTTAAATTGTTTTGTGTACCCTTTTCTTAATTTCGTGGACGAACTTCTTTAAGGGGAGGAGATTTGTAATACCTCGAAATTTAGAGTTGAAACGGGCGGTGTTTGTACCAAGTTTGGATCTTGGTAGGGTGAACATGGCCTATGACACGGGCGTGTCACACGCCCGTCATGTCATGCTCAGGTCGTCCAGTGAAGGACACAGCCTGGGACACGGGCTTGTCCCAGGGCATGTCAGTGCACACGGCATGGGACACGGGCGTGTCACATGGCCGTGTACTTCTGTGTAATATTTTGGGTTTTGGTGTCGACTGTGGAACACGACCGTGTACTGGTTGACACGGACGTATCAAATCTGACACGGGCGTGTCGTCACCCGTGTCCACCAAAGCGACGTGACGGTTGGCATGGCGGTTATTGGTGACACGGCCCATGGACACGGGCGTGTCGAGGACCCGACACGGGCGTGTCAGGTTGGGACACGGGCGTGTCCCAACCCGTGTCCTTTTCTGTGCTCGATTTGGGTGGCTGGATCGAGGCACACGGCCTGGAACACGGCCATGTGCAAAGCCGTGTTCGGCCCAGGATTAAAGATTTCAGGCTAATCTGAGCCGTTCGTTTTCTCTAAATAAGATCCAACGGCCCAGATGGGTTCCTGCTTGTGTTTAGTCCGGGATTAGAGGTTTTATTTCCTCATTCCATCCTTAACTCCCTCTTTCTAAGAAGTTAGAGAGAGAAGAGATCAAGGAAGAAGGAAGGGAGGAATCCGGCCGCCGGCGGAGCATCGGAGCACCAATCTGAGAACCGAGACTAGATCCGTGGAGAGAATTCCTTTGCGAAGCTTTCTATCCGACTAGTTTTTCATGGCGCCGAAGCGGAGTTCAAGGGTAACGATTTTCAACTTGAGCACTTGAAGCTTTTCTTCCTTTGCATGGGAAAACTGATGACTAGTTTTAGTCATCCGTTTTTGGGGTAATTAAGTAGTTAAAATCCTTAAGTTTTATTATAATTTTGTGTTTTGCATGCTTGTTATGATGTCATTTTATGTTTTGATATTAAAATCTATATAGTCTAATTATATGTATTATGTTACTATATATTATGTTATGTTTATGTTTATGTTGTATATGGTTGTTATTTTTTTTTTATGTTTTGTTAAATGTTTTGTTTAATGTCTTACTATTGTTATATTTAGTCTTATTAGAGTATATCATATTATGTGATGTTTAGTTTTATTTATTATTATTATTATGTAATATTTATAAATAATATTACGTGTCTAATGTTTGTCTTGTTTTGTTTTGTTTTATTTTGTAGGATTCAAGCCTTTGGTGGCCGGCCCTTCTTTGGTGCAACCCGAGCCTAGTGATGCAGCCCCCTACCCGAGCGCATCATTCAAGCCTCCACATTGGTGCAGCCCGAGCCCCCATTCAGCCCACTTGGAGCAGCCCTTTTCCTCCTACCCGAGCCCTCATAAAGCCCATACAAATAGCCCATTTTATCCCCTTGATGTGGTCGGCCACCTCTCTCTCCCTCCACATTAATTTACCCATGCATGCATGCACCTTGCCACCTCATTCATTCTCTCTCCCTCTCTCTCCATGTATTACATGCATGAATATCTCAAAGCATGTGGCCAGCCCCATCCCTCTTTTGCCACTTCTACACACTTCCATTTATCCCCCTCCTCTTTATTTTCACTTCCTTTAAATCAAATACAATGCATCCATACCTTCTCTCTCCCCTCATTTAATAAAGTGCATGAACCTTCTCCCCTTGATGTGGCCGTCCACCCCTTTGTCTCCCCCAAATCTAGAAGCTTCTCCATCTCTTATAAAAGGAGCCCATGGTCTCATGTTTTAGAGGTTGGCTTTTGGAAAGAGCAAGTGGAGAGTACAAGTCAAGAGAGCTTTTGTAATTTTATTTCCTAGTTGCCTAGTTGTAATTTCATTTTTGTTTAAGAGTTTTTAATATCATTTTGTTTAAGCATTGTGAACTTCTCTTTTTATTGTTATTAATGAAATTTTCTTCTCTTATTATTGTCGTTCTCTTTTCCAATATGCGTAGCTAATTTTCTTGTAGCATTCGATCGTGAGGATCCATGAAGTGAGATGAGAGTTTATTTTCTTTCTTAGTTTTATTTTTGTTATTTCATGCTCGATCCTTCTTTGATTTATTTTGCGTCGACTCCGTATTTCCGGTATACGGTAGTATACCTTGTTCTCATTTCATAGTAGTCGAGAGACTCATGATTTGAAAGACCACTCAAAGAAGGAAGGAGTTGCACGCAATCCTAGAGATAGGACGACGTAAATCCTCCGGATTGGAGTCAAATCCAATAGTGCGGATCACCTCGATAATGCAACTTTAGGCTTCTTTGGTTTGTAAAGAGATTTCAATCAAAGAGTCTATAAGTTAGGAGACTTAATGCTCTAGCGAGATTTTGTCTCATTTTCGGATCCGTCACGGTCGAGTATGATTTGCAAAATTAAAACTATGTCTTTTTTTTCTCTCTTATATCATTTCATGGTGATTCACTGATCGGGTGCTAGCTTTTTATTATTAGTTTTTCGTCAAAAAAATTATCTTTTATTTTACCTTTAAAAATTCTCAAATCCCAACAATTTTCCGGTAGGATAATAGTTCGAGCGTAAGTAGCAGTAATTGACAACCCCGTGTTTAAATACGACCTTGGTACTACAATTCGACAGGTACACTTGCCTGTTCGGGTTTTGGCCCACCAAGTTTTTGGCGCCTTTGCCGAGGATTTTCTTCGTCAATATTTTGAAAACGCTTTCGCTATTACTTCTGCAAAAATCAAAAAAATTATATTTTCTTTTATTATTATAATCAACTCATATCATCTTATTTCTACCCAACCTAAATTCTCTCGAAAAGGGTAAGGGGCTTTAAGCGCCACCATTTTACCTAGTACCTTGCGAACCCTTCACCGGTAGCCCTTGGGAAGTTCGAGAGCCAATCCGTAAAAAAATATTTTCAAAAAAAAACCTTTCTTCTTTTCTTTCTTTTTTTTCAAGTTTTCATTTCCATTCTCTTTCGTTTTCTTTTCTAGTGCATGACCCGCACGAATCCATCGCTACTTGTTGATTTGGACCCGGAAATCGAACGCTCCTTTCAGAGACAACTACGATTCGGGGCTTCCACTTCTCAAACAGCGGTTGAGGATTCATACGGGGATTGCAATTTTAATTCTGCAATGGGAGACCCTAACCCAGGTTTGGCTCAGCAAAGGACCATGTCCGATTATGCTCGACCCAACTTGGAAGGGACCGAAACAAGTATTGTTCGACCTGCAATTGCGAACAATAACTTCGAGCTTAAGCCTAGCATCATACAAATGGTGCAGCAATATGTGCAGTTTCGACAAAGAGTCTTAGATAACTATCCTAAATATATAAGTTTGATGACTACTTTTAAGATTCTCCTTTGTGGGAGACACAGAATCATTAGAAAAATATAATTTAAGTCTATGCCCATTTACTTTAAATTCACCCTTATCCGGGTACGAGAGTAGCACAGTGCCATAAGAAAAAAACATCCTTGACCGTAAACGGTCCAGACCATCTTGATTTTAGTTTACCAGGGAAGAGACGTAAATGCGAATTAAAAAGAAGAACCTGATCGCCCGGTTTAAACGTTTTAGGATGGCGCAGGTTCTTATCGTGATACAATTTCGTGCGTTCTTTATAAATTTTATTATTTTCGTAAGCGTACGCTCTCCATTCATCGAGTTCATTCAACTGATTTTTTCTATGCTCGCCGACCGAGTGCGGATCGAAAAAACTTCAACGCCCAATACGCACGGTGTTCTACTTCTACCGGAAGATGACATGATTTTCCATAGACTAATCGGAAAGGAGTACAACCGATGGAGGTCTTGTACGCTTTCCGATAGGCCCAAAGAGCATCGTCTAATTTTAGGGACCAGTCCTTACGAGAAGTAGAAACAGTTTTTTCCAAAATTCTTTTTAACTCTTCGATTGACTACCTCGACCTGACCGTTAGTTTGGGGGTGATAAGCGGTGGATAATTTATGGGTAACGCCATATTTAGTTAAAACCTTAGTTAGTTGTGCGTTACAAAAGTGGATCCCCCTATCACTAACGATTGCTCGAGGAAAACCAAAACGAGAAAATAATTTTTTAAGAAAAACAACTACAACGCGAGCATCATTATTTGGTAAAGCTTGGGCCTCCGCCCACCTAAAGACATAATCTATGGCGACTAAAATATATTTATTTCCTAAACTTGAGGGAAATGGGCCGACGAAGTCTATGCCCCACAAATCAAAAACTTCGCACTCCAGAAAATAGTTTTGTTCCATTTCATTTTTATTAGAGATATTTCCAGTCCGCTGGCATCGATCACATCCGCCCACAAAGATTTGTGCATCATTAAATATGCTTGGCCAATAGAAGGCAGCACTAAGTACTTTGTGTGCGGTGCGGTTTGCTTGAAAGTGCCCGCCAGTCGGACTCTCATGAACATGTTTTAAGATTTGTTGATCCTCTTCCCGGGAAACACATCTTCTTACCACCTGATCCGCACAAATGCAAAATAGAAATGGATCCTCCCAAAAATAATACTTCAACTCAGAAAAGAATTTCTTCTTTTGGTGAGAAGAGTATTCTTTTGGAAGGACCCGGGCCACAAGATAATTGGCCAGATCGGCAAACCAGGGGGTAGAAGAAGAAATATTTAAAAGACGCTCATCCAGAAAAGAGTCATTAATAAAAGTTTCATTTAAAATATCAAGGTTGGGATTTTCAAGACGAGAAAGATGATCAAGCTGCTAGGTTTTCCGCTCCTTTCTTATCCCGAATCTCCAAGTCGAATTCTTGAAGTAAAAGGATCCAACGAATAAGACGCGGCATGGCATCCGGTTTAGAAAGGAGGTACTTCAAAGCGGAATGATCCGTGAAAACAATAACTTTAGAAAGAGTAACATACGGTTGGAATTTATCAAAAGCAAAAATAACCGCTAAGAGTTCTTTCTCCGCCGTGGTGTAATTTTCTTGAGCAAAAGTTAGAGTTTTACTAGCATAGAAAATCGGATGAAAGTTCTTAGCAATTCGTTGACCTAGAACCGCACCTACCGCATGATTACTCGCATCGCACATTATTTCGAACGGTAAATCCCAAACTGGGGCGATCATAATAGGAGCATTTATAAGTTTTGATTTAATTAATTCAAATGTCGCAAGACAAGATTCATCAAAAACGAAAGGAGTGTCTTTTTTGAGAAGGTGGGTGAGAGGCTTAGTGAATTTTTGAAAAGTCTTTAATAAATCTTCGATAAAATCCTGCATGCCCTAAAAAACTTCTAATCGCTTTAATATTTGTAGGTGGCGGTAACTTTTCAATTATTTCAATTTTTGCCTTGTCCACTTCAATTCCCTTAGCGCAAATTTTGTGGCAAAGGACTAAGCCTTCTCGTACCATAAAGTTGCATTTCTCCCAATTTAAAACTAGATTCATTTCTTCACAGCGTTTTAAAACTTTTCCTAGATTCTTTAAACATAATTCAAATGAGTCGCCAAAAACTGAGAAGTCGTCCATAAAAACTTACATAATGTTTTTTACATATTTATCGAAGATGGCAAGCATACACCGCTGAAAGGTAGCGGGTGCGTTGCATAAACCGAAAGGCATTCTACGATAAGCAAAAGTTCCGAAGGGGCAAGTGAATGTTGTCTTCTCTTGGTCTTCGGGTGCGATAGGGATTTGGAAGTATCCTGAAAGACCGTCGAGAAAACAATAAAAACTATGCCCAGATAAACGTTCTAAAATTTGATCGATAAAGGGGAGGGGGAAGTGATCTTTACGAGTGGCATCATTTATTTACGGTAGTCGATGCACATCCTCCATCCCGTTACCGTCCTAGTTGGAATTAGATCATTATTTTCGTTTGTTACTACCGTGACCCCACCCTTCTTAGGAACAACCTGGACCGGACTTACCCACTGACTATCGGAAATAGGATAAATTATCCCCGCATCTAGTAACTTAAGAACCTCACCCTTCACAACCTCTTTCATGTTGGGATTAAGACGACGTTGAGGTTGGACTACACCCTTAGAATTATTTTCAAAAAATATTTTGTGGGTGCAGAAGGAGGGGCTAATGCCAGGAATATCAGAAATTTGCCACGCTATAGCTCGGCGATGCTTTTGTAGTAGTTCGATCAATTGATCGTTTTCGGATTGAGAAAGCAAAGCCGAGATTATAACGGGCAATTTAGAATTCTGTTCAAGAAAGGCATATTTGAGATGTTCGAGAAGGGGTTTGAGCTCTAAGTTGGGTGGTTCATTGTAAGAGTTCTTTAAAACTTTTTCATTTTCAAAAACAATATTTTCATAATTTTTTTTTCTAAACACTGGCTCACTTGCAGAGTTGGCTTGTGCGGACATAGCCGTGTCTTCAAAAACATTTGTAGAGAAATCAGAAAAAGAGGAAGAAAAATCATTAGAAGAAATATTTGAGAGAAAAAGAGAGGAGTCTTCATTTAAAACATCGAGGAAAAAACATGAATCGTCATTTTTTAAAGAATTTTTCATGGATTGGTTTATTGAAAACGTCACCTCATCATCTCCAACGCGAAGCAAACGTTTTCCATTACACACATCGATGACCGCACGAGAGGTGGCTAGGAAGGGACGAGCAAGGATAAGAGGGACCTCAATGTCCTCTTCAATATCGAGAATGACAAAATCCACCGGGAAGATGAATTTGTCGACCTTCACTAACACATCCTCAACGATACCTAACGGATACTTAATTGACCTATCAGCTAACTGGATACTCATTCTTGTAGGGCTAAGAGTGCCCAATCCTAACTTCTTGAATAAAAAAGGCATCAATTTATGTTTGCTCCAAGATCTGCTAACGCATGTTTTACAAAAAGGTCGCCAAAAACACAAGGAATTGAAAAACTACCCGGGTCATTTATTTTTTTTGGAAGATTTGAGTTTTTAATGATCGCCGAGCACTCTTCATTTAACGTTACATGCGATAAATTTTCTAATTTCTTCTTGTTCGTTAATAAATCCTTAAGATATTTCGCATACTTCGACATTTGACTAATCGCTTCATGAAATGGCAAATTAATATGAATTTGTTTAAATATTTCAAGAAAGCGTTGATATTGATTATCTAGTTTTTCTTTCCTAAGTCGTGCCGGATAAGGAGGTGGCGGAAATTCCTTTACAACAACCGGAGCATCATTTTGAACGTCATCTTTTTCTTTTTCAAAATCAGAAAAAACAGAGATATCTTTTTCTTTTTCAAAAGTAGATTTTTCATTTTCCAAAGGGATAATTGTTTCCAAAGCAGGAGGGACAAACACCTTTGGCTCTTCCCTTGTGGTGGGCTCATTAAAAACCTTACCGCTCCGAAGGGAAATCGCATTTGCATGCTCCCTTGGGTTAGGTTCAGTGTTCGAGGGAAGAGTTCCAGGTGGTCTCTCGGAAAAAGCCTTGGCGAGTTGCCCGACCTGATTTTCTAAACTTTTCACGGACCCAGTTAGACTTCTAATATTGGCTTCGTTCGAACTTATATATTTAGAAAGGATCTCTTCCAAGGGGGAAGGTTTTTGAAAGTTTTGGTTTTGTTGTGGTGGTGGTGGTGGTGGTGTAAAATCGTGCGGTGGGCGTACGATGTTAGCATTATTACTCCAAGAAAAATTAGGATGGTTACGCCATCAAGGGTGATAAGAATTAGAAGAAGAATTAAAACCAGGAGGAGAAGAAAAATTCGAAAAAGCAGAAAAATTGTTTGCAGAATTATTTTGAGCAGGCCTGGGTATGTTTCCCAGATAATCCACCTGCTCGGCAGCAACAACATTTTCATATACCTTAGCAGCGGAGGCAGCAATCATCTCCGAAATCTTCTTGTTCAGCATTTCCACTTGCATCGCCAGTTGCGTCACCGAATCCACTTCGTAGATACTTGCAGGTTTAGATGGGCGAGACCTACACGAATTCCACTGATAAGTGTTCATCGCCATGTCATCGATAAGCTCAAGAGCGGCTTCCGGAGTTTTGCGGTCCAAAGAACCAGCGGAAGCGGCATCTATCATTTGCTTAGTTTCTTGATTTAGCCCATTGTAAAATGTCTGGACCTGTAACCATACAGGCAGAGCATGATGTGGGCATCTTCTCAAAAGTTCCTTGAACCTCTCCCAAGTGTCATAGAGGGTCTCAGAATCAATTTGAGAATAAGAAGTTATATCATTTCTTAGCTTAGCAGTTTTGGCGGGGGGGGGGGGGGGAAGTATCGAGAGAGAAATTTTTCAGTTAAAATGTTCCAAGTAGTGATTGATCCTCTTCGAAGAGAACTCAAGCACTGTTTTGTTTAGTTCTTAAGGAGAATGGAAAGAGTCTTAGCCTTATAGCATCGTCTGAAACACCATTAATTTTTAAGGTGTCACAGATTTCAAGAAAATTTGCAATATGCAAGTTCGGATCTTCATCTTATAATCTGTCGAACTGTACATATTGCTGCACCATTTGTATGATGCTAGGCTTAAGCTCGAAGTTATTGTTCGCAATTGCAGGTCGAACAATACTTGTTTCAGTCCCTTCCAAGTTGGGTCGAGCATAATCGGAAATGTTCCTTTGCTGAGCCAAACCTGGGTTAGGGTCTCCCATTGCAGAATTAAAATTGTAATCTCCGTATGAATCCTCAACCGCTGTTTGAGAAGTGGAAGCCCCGAATCGTAGTTGTCTCCGAAAGGAACGTTCGATTTCCGGGTCCAAATCAACAAGTAGCGACGGATTCGTGCGGGTCATGCACTAGAAAAGAAAACGAAGGAGAATGGAAATGAAAACTTGAAAAAAAATAAAGAAAAGAAGAAAGGTTTTTTTTTTGAAAATATTTTTTTACGAATTGGCTCTCTAACTTCCCAAGGGCTACCCGGTGAAGGGTTCGCAAGGTACTAAGTAAAATGGTGGCGCTTAAAGCCCCTTACCCTTTTCGAGAGAATTTAGGTTGGGTAGAAATAAGATGATATGAGTTGATTATAATAATAAAAGAAAATATAATTTTTTTGATTTTTGCAGAAGTAATAGCGAAAGCGTTTTCAAAATATTGACGAAGAAAATCCCCAGCCACGGCGCCAAAAACTTGGTGGGCCTACGCCCACCTAAAACCCGCTCCCGCGAGTGTGCGGTGAATGCGCAGCGTTCCTTGGGGTAGATATGTGAAGTCCCCCTTGTTAGAGTCCGGAATCGAAGTACGGGCATATGCATTGTGTGTGAAGCCTACCCAGACATGTTTGTCTAGATCGGTGATGTTGCATTGCATGAATAGCCGGAGAAGACTTCGTGCGTTGCTTTCGGGTTTCTATGTGGTAGATTGCGATAGGGATCCTTGGAGATTAACTCCAAGGCGCACCCGAGAAACTGGGCGAAAACATTATTCTGCTAACTTGGCGGCCGGGGAGTTAGCGTTGAACATAACTGGGTTATGTGCTGTTTGGTAATGATTTAGGATCTGGGTGACGCTTGGTCCGCGCGTACGTCTTAAAGTGACTAGGGGACGTGAGCAACAGACGGGTGGAAACAGAACTGGTCTATGAGGTTCGGTGCTAGAGGCCCTAAAGTGGAACTGGCCATTGGCATAGTCGGGAGTCTTGGACTACGGTCGGAAGGACTCAAAAATGCTCACATTGCTTGCCATCCTAAGTATGGTGGTGAAGCCACAGAATTGACCGGATTCACCGTGAATGTGCCATGAGTGCACGGGGTGTTTGGCTGAGCGAGCCTACACCTGTGGCGAAAGTCTTTATTTGCACTTTATTATTTAGCTGAGCTAACGATATGCAGGGAAGGAGCACCGCCGTCCCTATTAAGGGGGCAGGGTCGTTATAATTTGGTCAGCTTTAGCTGACCGTTGCTCTGTTTGCCACCATGCGGTGGAATAATTGCTTGCAGGTGCTGCGTAACCAAGCACCAAGTTGCGGGATGAAGCCTAAGCTGCTATGCAGGCCCTCGAAGGCCGAAGTGAACTGCTATTTTTATTTTCTTTCATGTATGGCCGGCCTACGAGCCGATGTTGGTAAGACATTACCTTGTTAAGAGAAACTTTGTAAGGCCATAAGGCCATGTACGCTTTTATGTATTCATTTTATTTTATTCCTATTTTGGTTAGTGGACATTCATGCCATGTTTGTGCAAATTCTGGGTTCTATTAACCGTTTAAAAGCTTCCGTGAGAATTCTCTGTGTTTGGACGAATAGTTGAGTATTTGGTATTTTTCTGTAACCCCTTCGACTATCCGTGGTATATGGCGCCGGGTTCCAGCTGGACCTTCTGTTATATACCATACGACGGATGGGGGCGTTACACTTGGTATACCACTTCCATCGAGCTAAGGCTTAAGGAGGTTGGTTTGTGTTTAGCTAAAAATAATATTTTGTGATTTTAGCAAGAATCCCTTGATCAATTTTTATAAAATTATGGGTATGCGCAAATTTAGTTAAAACACACTTTCTCGGAGAGTTTTAGAACATTTGAAGTTGAATATTTCTTGGCAATTGAATTATTTTTATATTGTTACGCTTATGTATTAAAGAAATTAATATGACATGAGTAGTTACAAAAATCATGAAACTTTGTTAGTAGTATTATTTTAGCATTGTACATCCTTGGTAAATTATTTGAAATTTTTGGATGTCATAATCTTAGGGTTGCAGTTATAATTATCATTTTGTACCATTTTTATTATTGAAGTATTTGTGGTCAAATAGAGTTAGAAAATTATGAACCTATGACATAATTAATTATTTAACATTTGTAATCTCTAGTAATTTTTCTGGAATTATTAGATGAGCATAATATCTCATGTGTAAAATGAACTAGTGGATAAGATTTTGATAATTATAAATTAAATATCAAATATTACTGGATTATTATGAAATTTGGTCCAGACCTCTTATTTATCATTTTGATCTATGAAAAATAATTGGTACTATTTGGATCACTGGAAGTGTGTACAAATCCACTAAATATTTTAGGAATATTAAATTATGGTAAAATTAATTTGGAAAATTGGGAAACTGTGGAATTTTATAATAATTGAGTATCTAGACTCCTACAATTAATTGTAGGATATTTGGATCAAAATAATTGGTGGTTACAACCCTTAGGCTTAAATCGCTCATTTGGTCTACATATAGTAACGTCGAAGGGATGATGGTTAGTAGCGATATAAAAATTGGATATAGACAGGTTTGAGGTATGGTTATGATCATGATATGATGCTGGTTGGAGTCCTAAGGTATTTACAAAGAGGTGATGTGAGTTAGTGTACATGGACCCTAAGGGGATTTGTTAAGCTCGGAGATCGACGAAAGATCATTGCTCCCCTATAAGAGGTATATTCCACCCTAGGATAGATCAAGTGTAACTTGAGAGAAGGGTAGCATAAAATGGGTAAACACCAATAACAATAAATATCTTGAAAAGGGATATTTGGGATTTAACCCATCATATTTCCTAGTACCGCTGCAAGACCTTCACCGGGTAGCTCTCGGGAAGTCCAAGATTCACCTTAAACTTCTAAGTATAATTAACCAATAGACATGAGTAGTTTAAGTAGGTGAGAAAAGATAACAATGAACCTCGTCTCATGTTATGTGGTGGATTGGGGCCAAGACTCGTTAGTCATGAGAGTTGGAGGCTCAGTATGGTTATGATACAAGGACTTGTTAGTCCAGCGAGCTTGAGGCTCAGAAGGGTGAGGTGATACTTTGCATGTGCGTATGATGTGGTAGGTCCTCGATACTAGCCTAGTCATCACACTGATAGTAGTATGTGGACTTGGCAAGTTGATAAGGTCTAGAAGGATAGCTTAGTCTGGAGTGTGACACTTTCCGAAAGACTTTTCACTTGGCAATTAAGATTAGTTATTCTAGCAAAGGGTATGCAGAGACTCTAGAGTACACCAGAGATGGGTACAAAGGCGTATAGGGGGCTTAGGCCTGATAATGTATATACCCGCCTAGGAGTGGGGAGGTGCCCGATCCCCAGCCACTGTTTGACAACGACGGGGGTGCCCGATAGGTTAGCTACCTCCAAAGAGTGGGAACAAAAGGTCTGTGTGCACATCGTCGACTAGTGTGGGTGAGTTGCACTTGCATGAAACATAAGCTTTGTATTGCAAATCTAAACATTAATTCCTGGAAGTCCCGCATCATATAAATTAGTATGGGCTCTTTTATATGATCAGTTATTTTAATTGGAAATCTTAACTTATAAGTTTATATGAGCATTCATATAAGTTAAGGTATGCTTCTGTGATGGTAGTGTAGTCGTTCTTACTTACTTTACTTACTACTTATTTTTCACTTACATACTGCTTCCACCATTATTACTTATGTTGTTTACTGCTTATTATATAAACTATTAGGTAGTCCTATGTCACCTGCTTTACCATTCTGCTTTGTTATCCTCCACGTTCTTCCTCCCACATGATGCCTAGGAGTTGTGGGGTTGAAGTGAGGACGATAATGGCTTTGTCTTTGACTAACGATCGGTGGACCATATTATTTTAGGAGTGCCTGGTGACGCAGCTGCAGCACGACCTGGAGGACCAACAACATGAGGAGGCGAGATTTGAGGAGCCGTTGCAGCACACTACTACTACTATTATTATACGATAGTTTGATGAGTGATCTTTGATTAGCTTCCGCTAGATGTATTAGTGAGAGACAGTTTGAGCTTCTATTATTGGACATGTATCGGGCTTAAGCCCTTATTACTCTTTCTTCTATTTTTTTAATTGTGGACCATTATATATCTTTTAATATATATAAATGTTGTGATTGTGGACTTGATTGTCTTTTACTTCTTTTCTCATTGGCAATATGATATGATTGTACTAGTCGGCAGAATTGGTGTCTTGTGGTAGCAGCTAACCCAGGGTTGGTGTCACCGCAAGGCGGTGATTCTTGGCATAAAATCTTCCCTCGACTGTGCTCAATTACCGAGAGGGGGGATTTTACAACTGGTATCACTTGAACAAACAATCATAAGAGAAAGAAGTCCACAATAACACTGGTCCGCCCCGCACTAACATTAATTTGCGGACAAACTAAAGCAGCAGAAGAATTGGTGTGCCCATGTGTGGAATCACATCATCATTGTCCACTTGAAATGAGATTATGCCAACCATGTTTGTTATTTTTTAACCGCAAGCTACTGTTCCCCCTCTGCCAGTTGAGACCCCCTGCCAGCTGACAGAGATTGGCAAGGCTCTCACTACCATTTTGGAGGCTTTCAAAGCCCAGCATGCTTTGGCTCCGCAGACAAACCCAGTCTCAAACTGGCTGAGTACCTTCCGGGTCCTCTCCCCTCCTATATACTTTGGGATAAAGCCTGCAGATTGGACTGAGGAGTGGCTTGAAATCATCCAAGAGATGCTTTCAGGGATTCATTGTCCGACAGATGAGGCAGTGTCCCTGGCAGCTACGACATTGGAAGGGCATGCCAAGAGATGGTGGAAGTCCCTCATGGACTCCACCTATGCAGATTATGATTACTCTCAAATTACTTGGGACCAGTTCAGTGGAGCGTTGTTGGAGCACTTTGTATCACCGATGGATAGAGATTGCACTGGAGGATCGGTTCCTGCATCTAAGGCAGGGGAGCCAGTCGGTGATAGAATACCAGAGAGAGTTCTCACATATGGCAAGATTTGCTAGCGCTCTAAGTGAGAGAGAATACGCGAAGAAGTTTTATAGGGGGCTTCAGGACTCGCTCAGACATGCCTTACTGTTTGTCTCGGAGGACAGCTTAGCAAAATTATCGAGACCGCAAAGAAGTGTGTTGGGTCCATTAATCACAATGTCCCAGATTTGAAGAAATCTCACAAGTCAATAATATACACATGTATGTATTTTATATTTGTCTAAGTTCATATATACAGGTTGTCTGTTATTCAGTGTTTAGACAGGCTAAATGTATTAGAGGATTGGTTGGTCAGAAGTCGGAATATTTAGGAGAGGCAAAATATTATCTAATAAGTACAAATGCATTGAGTGAGTAAATCACTCAATGCCTGAGGCCAAAAAGCATCGACAGATAACCAGTCACTCAAAGACACGGTGAAGATGTAGTGAAATCTGTCTAAGTACAAAAGCGTTGAGTAATGGAAATTCACTCAACTCCCTAGCAGTTAAATCTATCTAAGTTCAAAAGAATTGAGTGATGGGCATTCACTCAACACCCTTTCAGAAATGCTGCCAAGTCAAGAAGAGTTGAGTGATGGATAATCACTCAACGCCTTCATCAGAAAAACTGCCAAGTACAAAAGCGTTGAGTGATGGACGATCACTCAACGCCTTCTCAGATAAGCTGTCAAAGGACAAAAGCGTTGAGTGAAAAAGGCTCACTCAACATGTAAGACCCCCCTCCCGGAGCACAGAACACGGCACAAGAGGGGTCTTATGCCCAGAACAGTCTCCTTGCGGTAACACTAACACTCGGGTCAGCATATACCACAAGACGCCTATCCTGCCGGCTTCAACCAATATCAACATATAAATGCCAACCCAACCATACAATAAAAGAAGTCAACCCACACCAAGCATAAGTCCATAAATATAGCAAAAGAGAAGCTAAACAAGCTTATACATAATCAGAGTACGAAAATAGAATTGCCCCAAAGGGCTACAACAAAATCTCTCTCACTCACATCTGTAACCGACGGTAGTGACGGTACCGTCCCCTCAGGCCCTGTCGTCCTGACCTGGCTGTCCAGCTGCATAGCCTGCTGCTCCACCTGTGGGGTTTCCTCCTAAAAAGGAAGACGTAGCAACCGTTAGTCATAAAGACTACGTGGCTTCACATCTGCTCCCCTGGCGACTCCTCGGCACCGGGCGGAGAAAGGAACAGGTACAATATATATAAAACAATAGTACAAGCAGGTGAAGTAAGTATACAAATCATAGGTAGCAATAAAAGTAGTGTATAAATGAACAAGCTCTTATTCTACAATTCTACCATCTACAGCAGCAAGAGAGTATAATGTTATAACAGTAAGTAACTTAACTTATATGAATGCCCATACAAGCATATAAGTTGAGGGTCGTTCAACAATAAGTAATTCATCGTATAGGAGTCCCCATACAAACTTATACGATGAGGGTCTTGTGTATGTAATGAAGTGCAATGCTATGTATGCAATGCAATGACACACCCATGATCAAGCACATGCAATCGCTATGTCGACACAGACTTATAGTTCCCACTATTCGAGCAGGTAGCTAACCTCTCATGCGTCAACCGTCGTGGCCAAACGGTGACAGTAGAGCGGGCATCTCAACTACTAGGCTGGTCTCCACACTTCCTGGCCTAGGCCTCCATACGCCTCAATGCTAAGAACACAACAGCGGAGCTAACATGCGTACTACGGCTCAGCGGGTTCTCTTGGGTAAATGAGCACCAAGATCCTAGCCCCGAACTGGCCTATGCGTGACACGGAAGGAGCCTCGGAAATGAACACGAGGACCAAGCCCAACCGTTCACTTGGCACGGAAGGAGCCTCGGGACGTGAACACCGAGGACCAAGCCCAACCGTCCAAGGTCTAGCTATCAACTCCCATCGGTGTGACGATTGGCGAGCCCGTAGACCTGCCACACTATCCTTAACCCGGGATTACGACACCACATACATCTCCACAATATCGTGGCAAGGAAGGAGCCTCGGGACGTGAACACCGAGGACCAAGCCCAACCATCCATCAAATACGGGAGGAGCCTCGGGACGTGAACACCGAGGGCCAAGCCCAACCGTCCAACTTTACTCATCTCAATCCCTTTCCATAGCGACAGTCAACACCGCACTTGTTACTTCCACCATGCTACCCGTAGGGAGACGACACTCTAAGCATTGGATTACTAATTCCCTTTTTATCCATTCAACATACATCATGGCCATTGTTAAAACATTTATACATCTATCAATTTATAACTACCCATTTATGTCAGGCCCTTTCCTTCAATTAGGCTTGTCCACAACTCATTATACGAATCCAGATCAATAACCTCAACTTATCATATCACTATGATGATTATGTCGAAAGAGTTCACTCAAGCCTCGAGTTGGATCGCAACATTAAATTCCACCAAATCGCATTCCACGTTACACAGCCCAGAATTTAGGTGCAGCCTTAATCCGGGCAGCAACTTCGACCAAGGATTCCCGAGGCTACAGAAATCTGACGAGTGCGTGTAACCACTCGTTGGAAAGATAATTTCAAGGGCTACAACTTTCTTGTTTAGTCGAAAGCCCAGATTTGATCGCATCACACCAGAAATTCACTCGAAGCCTGCTGCGTACAGGATACAGATTTCCTCGATGGAATTTCCCCCAATCGCAGCAGATTCGAACTGACTTTCCCGTGGCTACAGGTATCGCCCGGAAACGTGCACCACTCGTTGGAAAGATAATTTTGAGGACTACGACTTTCGTGTTTAGTCGAAAACCCAGATATGACCATAACACCCCCGAAATTTGCCACGAAGGTCGCTGCGTGCAGAAAACAGATTTCTGCACGCATCTTAAGGCGAGATGAACGGCATCTGTTCATCTTACTCCTTGCACCAATCTCCCAAAAACTCCTTCAGAAAATCGTCCACCCTAATTCACCCTCACGAAGCCATATTTCTTCACGAATCACTCTCTCATCTTCACTTTGAAGAATGAAGAGGTTGGAGGGGACTAAGCCTAGAAAACGACCTAGGCATGGCTTTTCCCTAAGAAATCTCCTCCTCACCATCAAGACTCTAAGGAGTCGATATCTCTCCTAGAATATTAAATACAGATCTAGCACCAAGGGAGAGGGGAGGAAGCTCACCTCATTTCCAGCGGTACCACCATTTCCGGCCATGGATCTAGTCATTCTTCTTTGCGGCATCTCTTGCTTGGTGCAGTTGTTCTTCATGGCAAAGGAGAGAGAGAGAGAGAGAGAGAGAGAGAAGGCCGCCTCCAGGAACTCCGACTGCTTCTCTTGGCTCCGTCGGTTTCGCGAGGTCCACGATGACGGCAAGAACGATCGGCAAGGATGGCTAGGGTTCGGCTTTATCTCCTCTTATAAACCGATGTATTAGGTTAAATCCTTCGGCCACGTGTCAACGCCCCATTGGACCGCCCCTAATGGGCCATATTGAAGTGACCCGGTCCAAGGAATCATCATCAGCACGAATCTCGAAGTCCGGTTCGGTCCGCCTATACAAGCCGACGAATCTGCCTGGGCGAAGAAAACGCACAAGTCAAATTCGACGGGAATTAACCGTCATTCTCGACGATCGGCGAGAATCGGCGAGCATTCTCGACGAATTCATCGGGTATCAACAATGATACCCGGCGAATTTCACTTAGCCAACTTATCGAAAATCCTGGCATTGAGTGCGTTGAGTATCAGTCAGCGATACTCGACGATCGGTGGGTATCACCGGGCATTCTCGACAATCGGCGAGAATCGTCGGGCATTCTCGTTGACTTTCACTTAACCTAATTACCAATCTGCAGTGCTGGATCCGGCGGGTATCGACCATCGATACCCGTCGAATCGGCGAGTATCATTCCCGATACTCGTCGATCGGCGAGTATCATTCCCGATACCCGTCGATCGGCGAGTATCAACTTCCATTCCCGTCGATTTTCCCTTGGGCTATTTCCTTTCGATCCGTTGGATATCACTCAACCCTACACTCTATTCTACGCACTTGACACCTTTTGCCAGTGCGTCCCGAGCCCGAGTCAAGTCTCTTTACTCAAAACTCGTGCGAGGGGCCTAGCGCGAATCGGAACGTTACAAATCCTATAAACAAAAATAAAAGATTTCGTCTCCGAAATCAGGCTAGGGCTATGGGGATGCAAGTACAAAATAATATGCGCTATAAAATGTTACCTTGGGAGAACAGCTCCGGGTAGCGCTTCTGCATCAAGTCCACCGGCTCCCAAGTAAATTCTTCCTTCCCATTATTAGACCATATTACTTTTACTAGAGGCACACTTTTGCGGCGCAAGGTTCTTATCTCATTATCAACGATTCGTATCGGCTCCAGTCGCACAGATCTGTCAGACGCCACCTTACCATCAGTTGTGGGGTTGTATTGTTCAGGCCGCAACAGCGCCTTCCAAAGCGACGATACATGGAACACATCGTGGAGATTTTCTAGCTCGGGCGGTAGCTCCAACCGATAGGCCAAAGGGCCAATCCTTTCCACTATGACATAGAGTCCAACATACCGTGGGCTGAGCTTTTTCACTCACCGCACCCGTGACACTCCATGCATCGGCCGAATTTTCAGGAACACTTTTTCACCCACTTGAAACTCCACTATACGGTGTTTTGCGTTATAATACTTCGCCTGCCGACTTTGAGCCTCCAACATGCGATCCCTTATCAGCCTAACCACCGCATCAGCATCATCAATATACTCAATTCCCAATGCCTTCGGGTCTTCGTCTTGCACCCAACACAAGGGGGTTCTACACCTTCTTCCATAAAGGGCTTCATGGGGCACCATGCCGATGCTAGCTTGATGGTTGTTGTTGTAGGAGAATTCCACTAAGGGCAAGAGTCTTTCCCACGGCTCTCCCCTATCTATCACACACAACCTCAACAGATCCTCCAATGTTCGGATGGTCCGCTATGACTGCCCGTCCGTCTGAGGATGAAATGTGGTGCTGAAGGTAAGGCGCGAGCACAAATACGCATGTACCGCCTTCCACTCCTTGGAGGTAAAACGACCATCACGGTCCGAAACTATCGTCTTAGGTACGCCGTGATATCGTACAAACTGCTCCACAAAAAGACATACTAAGACATCCACATGAGCCTCCTTCTTCATAGGGATGAACCAGGCAACTTTCGTCAGGCGATCAACGATCACCCACACTGAATCATTTCCTGAGCGGGAGTGAGATAGCCCATGTATGAAGTCCATGGAAATATCCTCGAACTTCCACTCGGGGATTGGCAACGACTACAACAGGCCACCGGGACTCCTGCACTCCGCCTTCACTCTTTGGCAGGCTTCACAATGCGTGACAAAGTACCAGACGTCCTTCTTCATTCCGGGCCAACACATCGTCTTCCGTAAGCCGGCATACATCTTTGAAATTCCCGGGTGCACGGAATATTGAGAGCAATGTGCTTCTCTCAAGATATCCTCCCGGATTCTGCCACCTTTGGGAATGTAGAGTAGGCCGCGAAAGTAAACGAGGCCGTCCTTTAGTGTGTACTCGTCGGTACTCCCGTCTTCGATTAACTTTATTGTCGGGGCCAAAGCCGCATCCAATCCTTGCTCCACTCGGATCCGGTCCCGGATATCACAAACTATGCTCATGCTGGACAGGTACTCCATATATTCCGAAGAAGCCTTAAATATTAAGGTAATGTCCATCTCCTCGATCATCCGTGCCAACTCCATGCTCATCAACCGAGGATATGGGCTCGAGCCGGGTACTTTCCTACTCAACGCATCGTCTACCGAGTTCGCTTTTCCAGGGTGGTAGTTCAAGGTGAACTCATAGTCGCATAGAAACTCTAACCACCACCGTTGTCTTAAATTCAATTCCTTCTGGGTATGGACGTACTTCAAGTTTTTATGATCCGAGAAGATTTTGCAGTGGATGCCGTATAGATAATGCCTCCATACCTTCAAGGCGAACACCACTGCTCCTAGATCCAAATGATGCACCGGGTAATTGATTTCATGCTTCTTCAATTATCTTGAAGCATAAGCAATTACGTGCCCGTGCTGCATCAACACCGCTCCCAACCCCTGATAAGAAGCGTCCGTGTAAACTTAGAATCCTTCCTTCCCAGACGGAAGGACAAGGATGGGGGCGGAGGTAATTCTATCCTTCAATTCCTGGAATGCCGCTTCACACTGGAGTGTTCACTCAAATGGCACACCTTTCTTTGTCAAAGAAGTAAGCGGGAGGGCAATCTTGGAGAATCCTTTTACGAACTTGCGGTAGTATCCAGCAAGTCCCAGAAAACTCCTCACATCGGCCGCCGACTTCAAGGGCGACCACTCCTTCACGGCACGCACCTTAGCCGGATCCACAGCTAGTCCAGCCCCACTGATTACATGACCCAAGAAAGCCACTTCCCTAAGCCAGAATTCACACTTGCTAAACCTTGCGAACAGGGCGTGCTCTTTTAACTTCTACAGAACTAAGTCCAAATGCCCGGCATGTTCCTCCTCTGACTTCGAGTAGACTAAGATGTCGTCAATGAACACAATGACGAAGACATCCAGATAGGGCTCAAACACTTTATTCATCAAGCTCATGAAAGCTGATGGGGCATTTGTGAGCCCAAACAGCATCACTGTGAACTCATATAAGGCGTACCTTGAGCTGAAAGCTTTTTTCGGAATATCATTCTCTTGTATTCTCAATTGGTAATACCCCGAGCGCAAATCTAGCTTGGAAGAACCAATGCGCTCCCACCAGTTTGTCGAACAACTAATCGATCCGAGGTAACGGATAAGTGTTCCGTACTGTCAGTCGGTTGAGTTCTCGATAGTCTATACATAAACGCAGGGTTCCATCTTTTTTCTTAACGAATAGAACAGGGGCTCCCCAAGGTGATGAGCTTGGGCGAACAAACCCTAATTCTACCAACTCCTACAGTTGAACTCTAAACTCCGCGAGTTCTTTTGGGGCCATCCGATAAGGGGTCCTGGAGACAGGCTTAGCTCCTGTTACAAGCTTAATCTGAAAATCCACTTCTCTATGCGGGGGTAACCCTGGCAATTTTTCAGGAAATACCTCAGGGAAATCCCGTGCTACCCGCACATCCTTCACATCTACCTTCATCTCCTTTAGTTCGAAACATATCATGTAGACTTCATCCCCTCTCATATGAGCTTTCACGGTCTGGATTGAGGATAACAATATTCGTGGTGCGAAATTTAAACCTTGGAAGACTACATCAGTATCCCCATGTATCAAATAGATGTGCTTCTTCGCACAGTCGATTCTTGCATGGTGCCAATCCAGCCATGCCATGCCCAGAATGAGGTCGAATTCTGGTATTCTCAAAATTGTGGCAGGGGTATCAAAGGTCTTTCCCCCAATGGTTATCTCCAACTCACACTTCGCGGTTGCCGTCATCTCAGATCCGTCTGGGAGGCGTACTCTTCGAGCAATACCAGTGAAATATTGTACTCCGTGTATATCCTTGATGAAGTCTTCAGACACGAAAGAATGTGAGGCACCGGTGTCAAATAACGTAAAAGCCGGTTTCCCGCCGACCATTACGTTTCCTAAGTGTCATTTAATAATACTCAAGCTAGACGTCTAGTATATCTTAAGCCACTAGAGGATATTAATGGAAGCAAAATGGCTAATTCAAATCGTACCTGCAATCATCTCTTGAGGATTCCGCTCTTTAGTCATGTCCAAGGCATACATCTGATCTCGAGCGGGTCCGGGGTTTCTTCCTCGTGGTCCTCGTCCTCGACCACGCACATACCCTCTCCCCCGCGGGGCTGCTGGAGGGAGAGCAAAAGGCGCATCTCCAAACAGTTGCGGGCAGTAGCGTCGAATGTGGCCCGGTTGGTTGCATTCAAAGCATACCCGTTCCTGCCTTCCGCCGTGTTGCTGAAATTATTGGGGTGGAGGTAATGCTGGCGGTTGCGGAACTGGGCGCTCTTCTCTAAAGTTCTGGGGAAAACGCCCGCCACCCCTCTGATATCCTCTTCCTCTTCTATTGTCAAATCTCCTTCTGTTGCTGGGGCCGGCTTCCATCACGCCCTCTGCTGGCCTCTTACCACTTTCCAAGTGGTCCGCTTCCAATCTCTTCGCCATATTGATAATCTCTGCCAGACTAGAGTCTGCTATAAACAAAAGGGCTTGGCTTAGGGGATCTCGCAAGCCTTTGTAGAATCGTTTGGCGTACCCTCTATCATCCAACTCATAGGAGTCAGCGAATCTAGCCAAGTGCTGAAACTCCCGTTGGTACTCTGTCAGCGATATGGACCCTTGCTTTAGTTGCAAAAATCTCTCTTCAAGACCATCCCGAGCGGCCGAGGGGATGAAATGCTCTAAAAAGGCTTCAGAAAATTCGCTCCAACTAATGTCCGTGTACACTCTTCAACGAAAAGTGGAGCCCATGAGGGACTTCCACCACCTTTTGGCATGCAGTTCTAAGAGTGTCACTACAAGGGTAACCGCCATATTGTTTGGCATCTTATTCCTGCCAACAATTCTTGTATAGTGTCGAGACACTCTTCCGTACGCACCGCCGACTCTGTCCCAATATAAGCGGGAGGGGAGAGAGCTCGGAAAGTGCTTAACCAACTAGATCCCGGACCCTATTGTTGTACAGGTGCTTGCTGAGATTGGGACCTAAAGGCGTCCAAAATAGCTGTGAGCGTCTGCCCCATCTCTGATTGTTGGAATTGTGTAGGCGCGGACGGGGCGGGGGTGCCCCTAACTGGCTCAGCATGTACTGGGATCTACACATAGGGTACAAACCTAAGGTTAGGTTGGCTAATCTAAGGTTAAAGATGGACAAACTTAGTGTGAATTACATATGGGCACACCACTGCTTCCGCTAAGTCAGTTTGTCCCCAAACTGAGTAATCAAACGGGGGTGGCACTATTGTTAAGTGACTTTCTCCTTGGAGGATCGTAGCAAGCTGATACCATTTATAAGACCCCCCTCCCGGAACACAGAACACGGCACGAGAGGGGTCTTATGCCCAGAACAGCCGCCTTGTGGTAACACTAACACTCGGGTCAGCCTGTACCACAAGACGCCTATCCTGCCGGCTTCAACCAATATCAACATATAAATGTAAACCCAACCATACAATAAAAGAAGTCAACCCACACCAAGCATAAGTCCATAAATATAGCAAAAGAGAAGCTAACCAAGCTTCTACATAATCAGAGTACGAAAATAGAATTTCCCCAAAGGGCTACAACAAAATCTCTCTCACTCACATCTGTAACCGACGGTAGTGACGGTACCGTCCCCTCAGGCCCTGTCGTCCTGGCCTGGCTGTCCAGCTACATAGCCTGCTGCTCCACCTGCGGGGTTTCCTCCTAAAAAGGAAGATGTAGCAACCATTAGTCATAAAGACTAAGTGGCTTCACATCCTCTCCCCCGACGACTCCTCGGCACCGTGCGGAGAAAGGAATAGGTACAATATATATAAAACAATAGTACAAGCAGGTGAAGTAAGTATACAAATCATAGGTAGCAATAAAAGTAGTGTATAAATGAACAAGCTCTTATTCTACAATTGTACCATCTACAACAGCAAGAGAGTATAATGTTATAACAGCAAGTAACTCAACTTATATGAATGCTCATACAAGCATATAAGTTGAGGGTCGTTCAACAATAAGTAACTCATCGTATAGGAGTGCCCATACAAACTTATACGATGAGGGTCTTGTGTATGTAATGAAGTGCAATGCTATATGCAATGCAATGACACACCCATGATCAAGCACATGCAATCGCTATGTCGACACAGACTTATAGTTCTCACTATTTGAGCAGGTAGCTAACCTCTCAGGCGTCAACCGTCGTGGCCAAACGGTGACAGTAGAGCGGGCATATCCACTACTAGGCTGGTCTCCACACTACCTGGCCTAGGCCTCCGTACGCCTCAACGCTAAGAACACAACAACGGAGCTCACATGCGTACTACGGCTCAGCGGGTTCTCTTGGGTAAATGAGCACCAAGATCCTAGCCCCGAACTGGCCTATGCGTGACACGGAAGGAGCCTCGGAAATGAACACGAGGACCAAGCCCAACCGTTCACTTGGCACGGAAGGAGCCTCGGGACGTGAACACCGAGGACCAAGCCCAACCGTCCAAGGTCTAGCTGTCAACTCCCATCGGTGTGACGATTGGCGAGCCCGTAGACCTGCCACACTATCCTTAACCCGGGATTACAACACCACGTGTCGACTCACACCACATGCAATTCCACAATATCGTGGCATGGAAGGAGCCTCGGGATGTGAACACCGAGGACCAAGCCCAACCATCCATCAAATATGGGAGGAGCCTCGGGACGTGAACACCGAGGGCCAAGCCCAACTGTCCAACTTTACTCATCTCAATCCCATTCCATAGCGACGGTCAACACAACACTTGTTACTTCCACCATGCTACCCGTAGGGAGACGACACTCTAAGCATTGGATTTCTAATTCCCTTTTTATCCATTCAACATACATCATGGCCATAGTTAAAACATTTATACATCTATCAATTTATAACTACTTATTTATGTCAGACCCTTTCCTTCAATTAAGCTTGTCCACAACTCATTATACGAATCAAGATCAATAACCTCAACTTATCATATCACTATGATGATTATGTCGAAAGAGTTCACTCAAGCCTCGAGTTGGATCGCAACATTAAATTCCACCAAATCACATTCAACGTTACACAGCCCAGAATTTAGGTGCAGCCTTAATCCGGGCAGCAACTTCGACCAAGGATTCCCGAGGCTACAGAAATCCGACGAGTGTGTGTAACCACTAGTTGGAAAGATAATTTGAGGGCTACAACTTTCGTGTTTAGTCGAAAACCCAGATTTGATCGCATCACACCAGAAATTCACTCGAATCCTGCTGCGTACAGGATACAGATTTCCTCGATGGAATTTCCCCCAATCGCAGCAGATTCGAACTGACTTTCCTGTGGCTACAGGTATCGCCCAGAAACGTGCAACCACTCGTTGGAAAGATAATTTCGATGGCTACGACTTTTGTGTTTAGTCTAAAACCCAGATATGACCAGAACACCCCCGAAATTGGCCACGAAGGTCGCTGCGTGCAGAAAAAAGATTTCTGCACGCATCTTAAGGCGAGATTAACGGCATCCGTTCATCTTCCTCATTGCACCAATCTCCCAAAAACTCCTCTAGAAAATCGTCCACCCTAATTCACCCTCACAAAGCCATATTTCTCCACGAATCACTCTCTCATCTTCACTTTGAAGAATGAAGAGGTTGGAGGGGACTAAGCCTAGAAAACGACCTAGGCATGGATTTTTCCTAAGAAATCTCCTTCTCACCATCAAGACTCTAAGGAGTCGATATCTCTCCTAGAATATTAAATACAGATCTAACACCAAGGGAGAGGGGAGGAAGCTCACCTCGTTTCCAGCGGTACCACCATTTCCGGCCATGGATCTAGTCATTCTTCTTTGCGGCATCTCTTGCTTGGTGCAGTTGTTCTTCACGGCAAAGGAAGGAGAGAGAGAGAGAGAGAGAAGGCCGCCTCCAAGAACTCCGAATGCTTCTCTTGGCTCCATCGGTTTCGCGAGGTCCACGATGACGGCAAGAACGATCGGCAAGGATGGCTAGGGTTCGGCTTTATCTCCTCTTATAAACCGATGTATTAGGTTAAATCCTTCGGCCACGTGTCAACGCCCCATTGGACCGCCCCTAATGGGCCATATTGAAGTGACCCGGTCCAAGGAATCATCATCAACACGAATCTCGAAGTCCGGTTCGGTCCGCCTGTACAAGCCGACGAATCTGCCTGGGCGAAGAAAACGCACAAGTCAAATTCGACGGGAATTAACCGTCATTCTCGACGATTGGCGAGAATCGGCGACCATTCTCGACGAATTCGTCGGGTATCAACAATGATACCCGGCGAATTTCACTTAGCCAACTTATCGGAAATCCTAGCGTTGAGTGCGTTGAGTATCAGTCAGCGATACTCGACGATCGGTGGGTATCACCGGGCATTCTCGATGATCGGTGAGAATCGCCGGGCATTCTCGTCGATCGGCAAGAATCGCCAGGTATTCTCGTCGACTTTCACTTAACCTAATTACCAATCTGCAGTGCTGGATCCGGCGGGTATCGACAATCGATACCCATCGAATCGGCGAGTATCATTCCCGATACCCGTCGATCGGCGAGTATCATTCCCGATACCCGTCGATTGGCGAGTATCAACTTCCATTCTCGTCGATTTTCCCTTGGGCTATTTCCTTTCAATCCGTTGGACATCACTCAACCCTACACTCTATTCTACGCACTTGACACCTTTTGCCAGTGCGTCCCGAGCCCGAGTCAAGTCTCTTGACTCAAAACTCGTGCGATGGGCCTTGCGCGAATCGGGACGTTACACAACACCTCTGAAGATTGTCAGAATTCAGCTAAGTGTTTTAGCGTTGAGTGAAGGCTTATCACTCAACGCTTATGAAGATAACATTTAAAGTACAAATGCGTTGAGAAACAATGCATCACTCAATGCCTGTGTAGATAATCTGAAAGAAGTTTCTAAGTCCACCACCATTACAACATGACTGCTAACGTCATCATCATATTCAAATTCAATGCAGTTTGCGTGCTAAAGGATAAAAGTCGCAATACTTCTTCTACAGTGTAGTTATGGTAAAGCAACCATTAAAGCTGACTATGCCGCTTTCCAAAAAGGAAGATAGATTCGTTGCAGTTGCAGGGGTATAAATACAGAACGAGAGCATCTTTTATAAGAACTTTTGCCATTTTCTCCAAACTCTAAGTTTTGCAAAAGTCGGCTAGCAGAGCTCAAGACATTTTTTGTTCACCTTCAAACCTGCAACACAAAAAATAAACATTTTCAAGCTTGAAGAAGAAGTAGAGCTCTGCAGAAGTTTTACACAACACAAGCTAATTCAACTCTGAAGAAATATTTTCTTGTTGTTGTGAAGAAGTAGGACTGTTTACAACACACTCAAGGAAGAGGACTCAGGGATTTATCTCTGGAGTCATTTCACTCAAACCATTATTCAAATTTGTAGGATCTCTCTGAGATTTGAGTTGTAAGCCAAATTTATAAAGGCTGAGTTATAAGAGTTAGTGAACTCTGAGGTAGGGTTATGGAGTGGATCTGAGGTAGGGTCCTGGAGTGGATTTGAGGTAGGGTCCTGGAGTGGATCTGAGGTAGGACTGGAAGCGGTTTGAGATATCGGAGTGGTGTACACTCTGAGTTGTAAGATCCTGAGGGATCTATGGTGTAAGCTCAAGGAGTTTAGTATAAAGGAGGAGTTAGCTGAATCTAGCCACTACTAGATAGGTGAAGGGGGAAAGTGGATGTACCTTAAATAAGGTAACTACTATAAATCTTTTGTATTTTTTATGATCTTGAAAGCTAACATCTAACATAAACACACATCAAGCTCTAACTTGAAAAATTCTAAAGATTTAAAACAAACATATTCACCCCCTAGGTGTTTAACTACCCTTATGTTGGACCCCTAGTTTGGATTTGGGCTAGGTTCACTAATATAGGTTGTATCAGACCCACATTATATAGCCAGGGTCTATTCTAGTGTCTTAGGTATCAGTTAGGTCAACAACTCAGTGAGATAAGATAAAGATATCAGAGACTTCGAAGACAGTAGAGACTGAATAAGGCAGAAATTGACTAAGTGAAAAGAGCTCGACGATCTTCGTTCTGCGTTCGACGATCTCAGATTTAATCTCTTAATGCTGAGATCGATGATTACTGAACTTAGTTCGACGATCTCTGATCTACTTTCAGGATTGAGATCGACGATCAACCATTTCAGTTCGACGATCTTGAAGCCCAGTTTGGAAAGCAGAATTTCAGTTCAACGATCACAGGGCTCATCTCAACGATAGAGGATGTTTGAGTTCGACGATCACAGGACCAGATCAACGATAACTGTCAGATCAACCTTTATTCTTTGCAGTTATTATTTTCCTTTATTGACTTAATATTTTATTGCTCATATGACTCTGAGTAATTGATGCATATATTCTCTGAATATAACCGTTCCTTGACAAGCATTAATTACTAGTATTCACAGAGTTATTATACAACTATTCATGGGACAGTTAGGGAAATGAATTTAATTCCCTTATAGTCGTTGCACAAGTTCCCATGATTTCGGCAGTCAATCAAGGTGTGCCAGTTCGAATTCAGATTGGATTATTCAAAAGGAATGACACACAGTGAATCAACACAGGAAAATACAGAGATTGACATTCACACAGAGAACACAAGAAAGAAAAAAAGAACAGTTTTCAGTTCTTCACACAAGTGTTCTTACAGGAAGCAAGAAGAGACATTCTTCACAATCAGTCTAAGCTTTTTTGAAATCAAGACCTACACCCTAACCAAGGCTTTGGATTCCTGAACCATTCAAGATCACAGGACAAGCCTTGACATCATCAGGATCACTCTCAAGTCTTCTCTCATTTGTTTGAGAATAGAGAAGACAACTCAATTTTTACTTTCCCCTACTGTATACAGGGTTCTTACTCCCTTCAAAAGTAATTCTTGGTTGTGAGGTCTCCTGATCAAAAGACTTCAGTGGTTTTCCGGCACCTGATCAAAAGCCAGAAGGGTTGCAATATCTCCCTGGAAATAGATATTATTTGGTGACAGTCACCTGATCAAAAACTGAGAGTGATTCCTACCCGGGTGGTAGAAGAATGAATGTACCCAGATTTGGGGAACCACAATAAATTTCTTGTGTCGTCTGGTTGTTCATTTTTTTCTTGCTCTTGCTGATTGCTGTGATAATTAGAATAGCTTGCTTATTTTCTTTTAGTTATTTATTATTGGTATCACTTATATTTTAACTCTGATATAAAAGTAAAAACAGCCAAAAAGTTTTAATACTCTTTTCACCCCCTCCCTCTAGAGTAGATCTGAATAACCTACTTCTTTCAATTGATATCAGAGGATTATCAATTGCATTAAGGATCCGTTTGGGGGGACTTATTTTCACCGGTCAAGCGGTCATGACCGCATGAACCGGACCTTAATTAAGTCCCGGTTCATGCAGTCATGACCGCTTGACCGGTGAAAATAAGTCCCCCCAAACAGAGCCTAAGTGATTTCTTTCAATTGGTATCAGTTGGTTGGTTTCTTTGGTTTAACAAGCTAACACTTGAACCAAGATCCTTGCTTATTCAAATTTTCTTTTTCCTTAGTTATTCTTTTATCACATGGCACAGAACAAGGACTATGCAAGCACTTGACCTCCAGTCTGTAACTTAAATAAGTTCAGTATCTGGAAGGCAAGAATCAGATTATACATGAACTCAATTGATGAAGACATTTTAAACTCCATTTTGACAAGTCCACCTCAACCAACTGCAGCCACTTATTCAACTGCTGACACTCATGCAATCCCACCACCAGACTAGACTGATGCACAGAAGAAAGCAAAGGTTACTGATGCCAAGTCCATAAACATACTGGCCCAGACCATGTCAGATGATATATTCCAAAAGGTTTGTTGATTGCACATCAGCAAAGGCCATCTGGGACTACTTGAACCAGATGGTGGCAGGCTCAGTAGAAGAAAGAAAGGATAGAAGATCCCTTCTCATCTCCAAATATGAGAATTTCATAAAAGAGGACAGTGAGTCAGTGGAAGAAATGTATGGGAGACTGAGTGCCATCATTAGTGAAGTGAAGACATTGGACAAGGACATCTCATTGACTGAGATCAATGACAAGATCTTGATGTGTCTTCCAAGCTCATGGGACACAAGGATCTGGCCAATCAAGGATGCCAGAAGCATTACAGAAATCTCCACATAAACTCTTCTGGGGAAGATCAAATCCTTTGAGCACCTGACAAAGACTAGGAAGGCAGAGCAAAAGGCTTCTACTCCAGTCAGAAAAGAGCAAAATATTGCATTCAAGGCTATAGAAGAAACATCATCTCCTGCTGCTAATGAAGAATTCTTGAGTCTCTTAGCAAAGAGATTTTACAAGATGGGCAAAAGAGACTTCAGGAAGTAGTCATCCAGACAAGAAGATAAGCCCAGGTATGACAAAACACCAACTAAAGAGGTTGTTTGTTTTGGTTGCACGAAACCTGGACACTACATCTCTGAGTGTCCAGAGAATAAGAAGAAGGAGAAAAGAAAATATAAGGACTCCAAAAAATAGAAGTATAGCAAGCCTTCCTCAAGCAAACATAAGAGGAAAGAGAAAGACTTTGTACCAGAAACTTGGAGTGATACTGAAGAGGATTCCTCATCCTCTAGCTCCACTGATGAAGAGGAAGAGGAAGCAAAGGCAAAGGAATTTTTCATAATGGCAATTGGTGCTTCCAGCATTCATTCAGAAGAAGACTCATCAGATGATGAAGAACCACTCTCTGAAGTTGACTAGGTACTCTCATCTTTTGATTTCAATTCAGAAGATTTCTTCCTTGAATTTAAAACTATGTGTATAGATTTAATTAGTTCAGAAAAAGAAATCAAACAACTTAAAGAGCAATTAAATGATCAAAGTAATCTAGTTATAGAGAACAATCAACTAAAAGATGATATTACACTTGCTAATGAACAAATAATCAAATTAAAAACTGAACTAGTTGAGGCAAGGCAACTTGAAGAATCCCTTAATGGGAGAAGCCTCAAGCTGATGGAGATTACAAGCACTGTTAATTCCAGACTCACTAGCAAGTTGGGCTATGGTGCTTCATCAAGCCAACCCCCACGTGTTCAGAAAAATGCACTAAGGACTCCTGTAAATTTCATCTCTGAAAAGGGTAAAGAACTAATCTATGAAAAACCCCCAACTGCAAATAGAAACAAACCTAACAAATAGAAACAGACAAAATCAAAACTAAAACAATGTTTAGCAGTTTTCGTCGAACTCTGATCGACGAAATGTTAACAGATCGTCGAACCTAGATCGACGATCTATGAATGAAAATATTTACTATAATCAATCGTCTTATGGCGATCGACGATTTATGTATGGATCATCGAGCAGAGATCGACGAACATGGGGCACAGAGAATGAATAATATCCCTCTCTGAGTAGAGATCGACGATCCCAACCCATGTCGTCGAACTCAGATCGACGATCTCACTTTCAATCGTCGAACCCAGTAAGAAGTAATAAAACTTCTAATCCTGACAGAAATTCTAACTTTAACAAAAACTCTAATCAGAAAAGGGAAACAGTTAATCCTTTCACACATTGGGAAATTCCACCTAGGAGATATCATCCTCTAGGATATCAATCTTAGCCAGCTAGTTCTGTTATTTCAAGATTTTCTTATCAATAAAATAAAGGACCCAAGGTAACCTGGGTCAAGAACAACTAACCTTTTAATTATTGCAGGTAAAGAGCTATCCATCATATAACTAGCAATGGTATCTGTACAATGGGTGTTCAAAGCACATGACAGGATGGAAGGACAACTTATCCAGCTACAAGTCAAAGCTAGGACCTAAAGTTATTTTTGGTGACTCCAACTATGGCCAGACTGAAGCCTATGGAGAAGTCAAAATAGGAGCTGTCACATTCAGGAAGGTAGCATATGTAAGTGGATTGAAACATAACTTGATCTCCATCAGTCAACTTTGTGATGAAGGATTTCAGGTATCATTCAATCAGTTCTCTTGCATTATTTCTTCAGCTGACAGCATAGTTGTTTTAACTGGTTCTAGAGTAGGTAACATTTATATTGTTAACTTTAACTCAGCCATAAATGAAATTTGTTTATTTAACCAATCTAGTAATCAGAATGAACTATGGCATAGGAGGTTAGGACATGTAAATTTAAAATACATTGCTAGGCTATCAAAGGACAAACTTGTAAGAGGATTGCCTTCTTACCCCTATAAGAAGGAAAGCATGTGCAGGGCTTGTCAACTAGGCAAGCAAACTAAAACTAGTTTCAAATCCATTAATAAGAGTGACTCACCTAGGATTTTATATTTGCTTCACATGAATCTCTTTGGACCCATTGCTGTACAAAGCCTAGGAGGAAAGTCTTACACCTTGGTTATTGTAGATGACTTCTCCAGGTTCACTTGGGTGTTATTCTTGAAAAATAAGTCAGATAACTTCATGGTTCTTACAGATTTTCTCAAGTGCATACAGATTGAGTTCTCTACTCAAGTTGTGTTGATCAGAAGTGATCATGGTACTGAGTTTGAGTCTCTTCTTATGCAAGAGTTTTGTGAGAAGGAAGGTATCAGACAATGTTTTTCTGCTCCTAGAACTCAACAAAATGGGGTAGCTGAAAGGAAAAACAGAACCCTGATTGAACCTGCAGGTACATTACTTGCTGATGCATACTTGCCCCTTTCCTTTTGGGCAGAGGCAGTTAGCACAGCTAACTATGTCCTGAATAGAAGCTTAATTCACAAGCTTAAAGCTAAGACCCCCTATGAGCTACTCAAAGGGAAGAAACCTAAAGTAGACTGTTTTAGAGTATTTGGTTGTGTTTGTTACATACATATTAACAACAAAAAATACACGAGAAAGTTTGAAGCTAAGTCTGAAATGGGAATTTTTCTAGGATATTCCCAAGTAAGCAAGGCTTATAGGATTTATAATAAATCAACTTTGAAAATTAAAGAGTCTATACATGTATCTTTTGATGAAGCTAACATGTTTTATAAGGAGAAGAATGCTTCTACCAGTCAGACTTTGCAGGTACCCACCTTGTGTGAGAAGTTGGAGAATGTGACCCTTACCCCTGAGGCTGTCACACATCCTTCTCCACAGGTTGCTGATAGCAGTGGTGAATAGGACAATATTCAAACAGAAGAAGTTACAATAGCAGTTTTGATTACACAAGAGGAATCAGTCCCTGAAGCTGTTGAACAACCAACTCTTCTTGCTGATTTAGTCACACTTAGAGATCATCCTGTATTTCAAGTGATTGGAGACATATCAGCAGGTGTGCAGACTAGGCATCAACTCCACCAGGATCTGATGCATGTCTGCTTCATTTCTCAAGTTGAACCTCATTCCATTCAAGATGCTGAGCAAGATCCCCACTTGATCCTTGAGATGCAAGAGTAGCTTAACAAATTTGAGAGATATAGAGTTTGGGAATTGGTCCCAAGACCAAAGAATTACCCAGTCATTGGAACAAAATGGGTGTTCAAAAACAAGTTGGATGCACAAGGAGCAATTATAAGAAATAAGGCTAGGCTTCTTGCTCAAGATTATAGGCAGGAAGAAGGCATTGATTATGATCAAACCTTTGCACCAGTGGCAAGGTTAGAGGCAATCAGAATTTTCTTGGCATATGCTGCATCTCAAAAATTCAAAGTCTATCAGATGGATGTTAAAAGTGCCTTTCTAAATGGAGAACTCAAAGAAGATGTGTATGTTGAACAACCACCAAGTTTTATTTCTCCAACTCAACCCTCTTTTGTTTATAGATTGCATAAAGCTCTCTATGGCCTCAATCAAGCTCCAAGAGCTTGGTATGAGAACTTAGCTAGCTTCTTGTTAGAGCATAGGTTTTCTATAGGCACGGTAGATAGGACTTTGTTTTTTAAGCATCATCATGATAAAATACTATTAGTACAAATATATGTAGATGACATAATATTTGGCTCTACAGATCCCAAATTATGCAAGAGGTTTTCCAACCTTATACATTCTAAGTTTGAGATGAGTAGTATGGGTGAGATCTCCTACTTCCTTGGTCTCCAAGTGAAGCAGGCACCTGATGGAATTTTCCTATCCCAATCTAAGTTTGCTAAAGAGCTGATCAAAAGGTTTGGCATGGCTGATGCCTCAGCTAAGAAAACACCTTTGGCTACAAATGCTGTGATTGATTCTGATGAGCATGGAAAACCAGTTGATCAGAAATTGTATAGGGCCATTTTTGGGTCCCTTCTATATCTCACAGCAAGTAGGCCTGATATAATATTTGCTACATGTCTTTGTGCTAGGTTCCAAGTGAACCCTAAAGAATCTCACCTAGTTTTATTAAAAATAATTTTGAGATATATAAAGAGTTGCCCAAATCTAGGACTCTGGTATCCTACTGAGTCAGAATTTAAGTTGACTGGATACTCAGATGTTGACTTTGCTGGATTTAGAGTAGACAGGAAGATTACCTCTGGAACATGCCAGTTCCTGGGTGCTAAACTTGACTCTTGGTTTTGTAAAAAGCAGATATCTGTGTCTACATCAATAGCAGAAGCTGAATATATATCAGCTGGCAGTTGTTGTTCCCAGATGTTATGGATACAAAATCAATTCCTGGATTATGGATACAACTTAAAAAATTAAACTATATTTGGTGATAGTACTAGTGTTATTTCTATAACATAGAATCAAGTCCATCATTCTAGGACAAATCATATAGATGTAAGGCATCATTTCATTAGGGAGTGTGTGGACAAAAAGAAAATTAATCTCACATTCATCCCTACTGATTTGCAAAGGGAAGAAATTTTCACCAAACTTTTGGATGAAAAGAAACATCTATTCTTTATGAATCAACTAGGTATGATTAATGGAGATGAGATTATTTAACTTTTTGTCTGAGCTCGATGATTTGTTGACAGTTCGTCGAACGGAGATCGATGATCTGCTAGCGTCTCGTGAAGTTGATCGTTTAACTGAGATCGACGATCACTTCTTAGTGAAACAATTATCGTCGAACGGAGATAGATGATTTTTGGTTCAGAGAATTCATCATCGATCTGAGATCGACGATTTATTCTTTCTCTTCAATTTGCTGTTATCGAACTCATTTTATATTAAAATATTTCGCAAACCACAGATTTGAAGTCGTTTTTTATTAGTTTATTCGCCCGACTAATTCCGTCTCTTCGGTTTCTTAAACCTTATAATCTAGGGTTTAGACGGAAATAGTCCCGCGCTTTCTATTTCCCTTCTGCACTTGATCTTTGTTTTCCTTGCAGGAATTCTCAAATGGCAATTACAGCTGCGATTCTGTCAAGTATGAAGTTCGATTCTGGCTTCGACATTGATCTTGAATCATTCAAGCACTGTGACCAGAATTTTCAGGATGTGTTGAAGTTGTTTGATGAGCCAAGGTTACAGAAGTTGATGACGCCAAGGATGAAGTTGCCAGTGACAGAAATTAAGGAATGAGCTTATACATCATCATCCCCAGATGGACAATCGTTGGTTGGAACCATTTCTTAACAGGCGGCAAGTCTAACCCATGTCGTTCTTACTGTGATTTTTGGTTTCATTAATGGTGAAGATGATATTTAAAAGGATAAGGAAGAGTTTGCTGCCATGCTTGCCTGAATGGGTCATGCTGATGCAAACCCTAGCAAACTTCTGAAGAAGAACTTGTCGCCTTAATACAAGTTCTTGGCAGATATTGTGGGAGAAGTGTTGCTTGGGAAGCACACTGCCCATGATAACATTTCCAGGCATCAGTTTCTTTTGATGAGTGCCTTGGTAAATCAGAAGGCAGTTAATTGGGCTGTAATTTTGTTTGAGTTGATAAAGAAGAAAACAAATAAGAGAGAGGTCTCTCTTGGCAGACTTCTAGGGATTTTTCTCACTGAAAAATGCCCTGAATTGTTGACATCCCCAACAGTATTTATTAATCCTTCCAAGAGGCTGACCCCAGTTCTCTTTGGAAAGTGGGAGAGGACCATCTCCAGGCCCTCCAGGGCTCCATCCTCCCACAGGGCATCTGAGGACACAAGGACTGTTTCAGTCGCTCCTCACCCTAGGGAAGATGAACCAGAGATTCCTCCTCCTCCACCTCCATCTCCAGCTAGACCACCTTCTCCACTACAACATCAAACAACTCCACCTCCAAGCCCTCCTCCATCTCCTCCTCCAGTATCTCCATCACCAACTAATCTAGCGGAGATCCTTTCCACTACTATTTCTATCCTAACCTCACCCACCTTTGATCTTAACATTCCTTCACCAACTCCATCTCCTTCTCCTTCTCCATCTCATTCACCATCTCATGAACCTTCCCCCCATCCAGAACCCATGGATATCCCTGAATCATCCATTACCCCTACCACTTCCACCATCTGTACAGCATGTGGACAATCCACTTCTTCTCTACCATCCACATCTTCTGATCCATCTGCTCTCATTGCTCTTTTGACCCCTACCATCAAAACTATTATAGAGGATGCCATTGCACCTCTCCTAGCTTCCATCAATTCCATTGTTTCCTCTATCTCTAGCCCTTCTTCATCTAGGGCCTGGAAGCAGAAATTACTGCTACCAGGCAGGGGGAGATTTCCAGTTAAGAAGTTTCCCCTCCTCCAGCAGTTGCAGTAGCAGAGGCAGCTATAGTTTTGTCAGTTGCAGATACAGTTTTATTAGATGCATAGCTTGAGACATTTTTGACAGATGATCCTTTTGACTCTTTGGAAGTAGAGGTTCTTTCTGTTGGACATACTATCCATCCTTCAGGGGAATTGTCTGATATCCTCGATCCTTTTGATCTTCTTTATAGCTGAATTCTTTCATTTGTTACACCTCAATATTGTAAAGATATTGTGTGTTGTATTGCTCTAGTGAGCACAGATATTTTGCAACAGTTTCTTCAGAGCTTTTCAGCTCCAGTGCTTGAGCTTTCTGTAGCTCCAGAGGCAGAGCCTATTAGCATGGCTGAGATTGAGATTTCAGAGCCCAAGGCTTTCTCTCCTCCAACCTATGTTTGTTCTACTTCTCCAGTCCCAGACTTGGATGAAATTATAGCTGCTGATATAGCTGGAGAACTTTCAGTTACAATTTCAAAAGAAGTAATTACAGAGATTGATTCTATGTATGATAATCCCCAAGAATCTTTTTATGATGATCAAACTGAGGATTCAGATTCAGATTCAGATGACAGTAAAAAGAAGAAAATGTCCAAGAAGAGGAAAGCTCTAGTGAAGGCAGTGCCAAAGTCTAATCCTCAAGATGACATCCCTTACTTTATCAGGCACAACATTACTCTCACTCCAACAACTCCTCACTGGATTAAATTTAGTAAGAATGAGTTGAAGTCTCAACAGAAAAGGAGAAAGACTTGTTCCTCTCCTGTCGAAGTTTTTAGGAAGGATCCACCTCCTCCTCCTCCTTCAGCAGGTGCTATGGGCAATATTGCTTCTATAACTGCTACCTCCTCCCAGCAGCAGAGATCTTATACCCCTCAATCTCATAGTAGACCATCCAGGTCTTACTCTAGGGTTTATTCAAGAGGGAGAGGTAGACAGCATGATCAGGCTTACAAAGAAGACAGTTTATATTTCAGTAGGAAATTCAGAATTCCTGGAAAGTTTAGTGAAGTCAGACCTCCTCCTAACCTTCATGACAGTCAGTCCCAACAATTAGCAACAGAAACAAAGTTTCAAAAACAATCAAGCACAGGAAGCATCAGAAGATTTCTCTTGATTCAGAAGAAGATACATCACAGTATGAACCTGAGCTAGATTCAAATTTCAGGATGGCTAGGTTTCATGAACTGATTGCTCTCTCCCAGATGAATAAAGCTAGATAATAAGGAGCTGACCCTTCTCAATTTTCAACAATGTCTAAATACAGGGAGAAAGAGCTTGAAAAATTTGTTGTAGTAATGCTTATATGCAGGTTCACCCTGAGGCAGTTGTTCCCAGAGCAGCATCTCTAAAGGTTCTTGGTGAAGCTGACTTTAAAATGTCAAGACAGCAAGCAGCAGATCCTAAAAGAAAAATTGAATTTTCAAAGCCATCTCCTGACAAGTCTTAGAACTCTTTCATTTTGTGTTTATATCTCTTTCTATAAATATCTGCTGAATTCTTTTTATATTCATGACAGATATGTTTGATTAGATTTGCTGTTGTATTCCTTTTTTTGTTATTTTGTTTAGTGACCTCACCCAAATAGGGGGAGATTGTTGGACCCCAGTTTGGATTTTGGCTAGGTTCACTAATATAGGATGTATCAGACCCACATTGTATAGCCAGGGTCTAGTCTAGTGTCTTAGGTGTAAGTTAGGTCAACAACTCAGTGAGACAAGACCAAGACATCAGAGACTTAGAAGACAACAGAGACTGAAAAAGGCAGAAATTGACTAAGTGAAAAGAGCTCGACGATCCTCGTTATGCATTCGACGATCTCAGAGTTAATCTCTTAATATTGAGATCGACGATTGTTGAACTTAGTTCGACGATCTCTGATCTACTTTCAGGATTGAGATCGATGATCAACCATTTCAGTTCGACGATCTTGAAGCCCAGTTTGGAAAGCATAATTTCAGTTCAACGATCACAGGGCTCAGCTCAACGATAGAGTATGTTTGAGCTCGACGATCATAGGAACAGATCGACGATAACTGCCAGATCAACCTTTATTCTTTGCAGTTATTGTTTTCCTTTATTGACTTAATATTTTATTTCTTATATGACTCTGAGTAATTGATTCATATATTCTCTGAATATAGCCGTTCCTTGGCAAACATTAATTACTGGTATTCACATGGTTATTATACAGCTATTCATGGGACAGTTAGGGAAATGAATTTAATTCCCTTATAGCCGTTGTACAAGTTCCCATGATTTCGGCAGTCAATAAAGGTGTGCTTGTTCGAATTCAGATTGGATTATTCAAAAGGAATGACACACAGTGAATCAACACAGGAAAATACAGAGATTGACATTCACACAGAGAACACAAGAAAGAAAAAAAGAAGAATAGTTTTCAGTTCTTCACACAAGTGTTCTTCCAGGAAGCAAGAAGAGACATTCTTCACAATCAGGCTACGCTTTCTGGAAATCAAGACCTACACCCTGAGCAAGGCTTTGGATTCCTGAACCATTCAAGATCACAGGACAAGCCTTGACATCATCAGGATCACTCTCAAGTCTTCTCTCATTTGTTTGAGAACAAAGAAGACAACTCAACTTTTACTTTCCCCCACTGTATACAGGGTCCTTACTCCCTTCAAAAGTAATTCTTAGTTGTGAGGTCTCCTGATCAAAAGACATCAGTGGTTTTCCGGCACCTGATCAAAAGCCAGAAGGGTTGAAATATCTCCCTGGAAATAGATATTATTTGGTGGCAGTCACCTGATCAAAAACCTGAGAGTGATTCCTACCAGGGTGGTAGAAGAGTGGATGTACCCAGATTTGGAGAACCACTATAAATTTCTTGTGTCATCTGGTTATTCATTTTCTTCTTGCTCTTGCTGATTGCTGTGATAATTAGAATAGCTTGCCTATTTTCTTTTAGTTATTTATGATTGTTATCACTTATATTTTAACTCTGATATAAAAGTAAAAAACCACCAAAAAGTTTTAATACTCTATTCACCCCCCCCCCCCTCTAGAGTAGATCTGAATAACCTACTTCTTTCAATTGATATTAGAGGATTATCAATTGCATTAAGTCATTTCTTTCACCTTAGAAAAGACTTTCAAGTGGTATCAGATGGAGGTTGTTCAAAAAGGATTTAGTAGTCAAAACTATATCTCCAAGGGTAGTAGAAGCATATCTTCATTGCTTCTAGTGAGAACCATTAGGAGTTAGGTTCTATGAAACTTTCTATCTTTAGGAAAGAGAACTTTGGGATTTGGAAAGAAAGGGTGAGGCTATTCATGGAAGCCTCAAACCCTAGGCTATACATTACTGTACAAGAGAGACCTTTCATTCCCATGAAGGTCTCTATTATTGATGCCAATATCCAAACTCCCAAGAGATATTCAGAGATGACTAAGAATGAGGTGGTTCTAGCCACCATGGATAAGAGGGCACAAAATATAATTGTCAGTGTCATAGATGATTCAACATTTCAAAATTTGGTCCATTGCAAAACAGCCAAGGAGATGTGGGACTCACTGATAGTCTACATGGAGGGAACATCAGAAGTGAGGGATGACAGAAAATCCCTCCTCAACCAACAGTATGAGGCCTTCAAGCAAGGCAAGAAGGATTCTATAGCTGATTGCTATGAGAAGTTCTTCAAGATTGTGAACAGTCTGATCACTTATCGCAAACAGTTCACCAACTATGAGCTAAATGACAAGTTTCTGAGATCTCTCAATAAAGAATGAGATATCAAGATCTGTGCGATCAGGGAGGTGGGCAACTTGGCCAACATATTGCCCCAGAATTTTTTCGGCAAGCTGATGTCACATGAGCTTCAACTGAATTCTAGAAAAGCTTAAGATGAAGCTGCCAAGTCTCTCAATAGAGAGAAGTAAGTGGCATTTAAAGCTGATGCCTCAAGAAGGAGAAGGGAAACGATGCCTTCTCCACCAAGAAGGGTTACTGAGTCAGAATGCTCAGGTCCCAGCACTTCAGGAGATGAGCTGTTAGATGGATAACTTACCTTGATCTCCAAGCAGTTCAAGAAGATGCTGAGCAGGAGGAGGCAGTGGAAGAACAATGTCTCATCTAGCTCAAGCTCCAGAAAGCCACAAGCCAACTTGGAGAAGTCCAAAAAAGACCCCTTTGGGGAATGGTATGATTTTAAACAGAATAAATACTTTAAGACTAATGTGGTTTGATATTATTGCAACATGTCAGGACATGTCATTGCTTACTGTCCTATCAAGAGGAAAGAAAACAAAAGTCTGATGATAAAAAGCATCATAAGGACAAGAAGGTAAACAAGAGCTTCTTGGCCAAAAAGAAGTCTTGCTAGTTAAAAAGTGATTCTGAGTCTTCAGAACCAGAAGAAGGAGAGGCATATATTGGTCTTATCTCTATAGAAGAGGAGTTGATCTTCCTACTGCCATAATGGGCATAAGGGCACCACTATCCTCTGTTGACAGTGACTTTGAAGATGATGAAGAGTTCAACCTCATGATCATGATTGAAGAAACTTAGGACAAATCTGATCTTGATGAGGTACACACTCTTTCCAACGCTCCTTCTATTTCTGAGACTAGCACAGATTCTGAGGAATCCACTTCATCTACTGAGGAGGATGGATCAGCATATGATGAGGATTTCAATCAATTGATTGACAAATATAATGCTATCCTAGAGGCTCTGAAGAAAATCAAAAGGGTTGTCAAAAGTCAGGCTGAAGAGATTGTCTCTTTACAACAAACTAAATCAATGCAATTTGAGTTAGCTTCACTGCTAGCTCAGATTAACAGAGAAATTAGTCAGCTAGGGTCTATGACTATAATCCAAATAAGCACCATAAGCTAGAAGAGCAATATATTTAGGAAGCTTGAAGAGAAGCTCCTCAAAGAGAGGATGTTAGTGGCTGATTTTTCCAAACCAAGGACAGTGTTGCCACCGATTGACTCATTCACCTCTCAAAATAATAAGGTTCAGGTGTAATGTTAGAGCTTCCCATTCCAAAGTGAAAAACAAGGCTGTAGCAGTGCCTCAAACCACCTTTTAGAAGGTAGTTTTCCCTTCTAACAGGTATGACTAGGACACCATATATGATAACTAGAAGAATGGAAGTTCTTCTTATAAGGGCAATATTTCTCCTTGCAATGGGGGATGAAAGGGCATGGGGTTGAGTACCTTGAAGGCTCCCTATAAAGAAATCCAAATAGCCCACCATGGACCATTTGTGTTTGGTGCTCCAGCACCCACTCTCAAGAGTAAGGTGGTAGCCTCCACACAAGATCTTTCATCAAAAAACAAGGCTGTTAAAAAGATTATAAGTAAGCCTCACATGGCTATTTCTGATGTCATCAACACCTTGTCAGCTGTAAATCAGACACATGTTGCTGTCAGTCAGAATAAACCAAGTGAACCTGCTGGCAGGCTAATCTTCAGCCAGATTATAGCTAAAAGAAATAGAAAGAGGGTTGTTGCACTCCTCTCTGAACAGAAAAGGCATGATGGATCACACACATCTAGGGATGTTTAGAAGAGGAGATATAATATTCATGAGTGTTGGTGGGACACTTTGCCATTGGACTGTTGGCACAACCCTAGTGTGCCTAGTGCGAAGAGAAGCCCTCCTGCCAAGGCTGCTGATGGGAGAAGTTTTCATGTTTATGCTAACAAGAACCAAGGACCCAAATTCTTTTGGGTACCTAACGTAAACTAAATATGTGATTGCAGGTTAGTCCAAGTACCCATCAAATGCCAATATGGTACTTAGACAGTGGATGTTCCAGGCACATGACTAGAACATTGAGCCATATGAAAGACTATACTCCAGTGAACAATGGACCCAAAGTCATATTTGGGGGTTCAGACAGAGGAGTTACTAAAGGCTATGGTATGATCACCAATGATATAGTCTCCATCATAAAAGTGGCTTATGTGGAAGGATTGCAACACAATCTGATTAGTATAAGCCAACTCTGTGATATTGGCTATGTCATTGTCTTCCGCAAGGATTAGTGCCTAATCAAAAGGTCAAGTGACCATGAGATCATTTTGTCAGACACTAGGAGTGGAAATATTTATTGTTTAAATTTCCTATATATAGATTCAGATTCCCCTGTGTGCCTAGTAGCAAATGAAAAAGACTCTTATTGTGTGCAATGACACGAGAGCCTTGCTCACTTGAACTACAAGGCTATCAACAAGCTCTTTAGTGAAGAGTTGGACAGAAATGGACCCAATTTGAAATGCACTAAAGTGGGCATTTACTCTGCATGCCAAAAGGGCAAAGAGATAAAGGCTTCCTTTAAAAGCATTGGATTCAAAGATTATGAGAGGTGTCTCTACCTCCTGCATCTGACTTATTTGGTCTTATGTTAATTCATAGTCAGGGTAGGAAAGTCTATACTTTTGTGATAGTTGATGACTTTTCCAGATTTACATTGGTGTTCTTTCTTAAGAAAAAGTCTGAAACTTTTGATAGCTTTGTGACTTTTGTCAAACAGATTCAGAATGATAAGGGTTGTACTATAGTCAAAATCAGAAGTGACCATAGCACAGAGTTTCAATCTGAAAGTATGATAGAGTTCTGCAAAGAGCAAGGGATCTTTCAGGATTTTTCTTCTCCAAAAACACCCCAGCAAAATGGCATTGATGAGAGGAAAAATAAAACTCTCATAAAGGTAGGGAGGACAATGCTTAGTCACACTTCTCTCCCAGAATATTTTTGGGCTGAGGCTGTGAACACTGCTTGTCATTTCCACAATATGGCTTCTATCAACAAGCACTACAAGAAGACTCCCTATGAGATTATGAAAGGCAGAAAATCAAATCTAGCCTATTTCATAATCTTTGGAAGCAAGTGTTTTGTGTTAAACAATGGGAAGTACTACCTGACAAAGTTTGCTGCAAAATCCTATGAGAGAATTTTTGTTGGGTATAACAACTACATCAAAGTCTATAGCATATATAACTTGAAAAATCAGGTTGTAGAAGAGTCTATTAATGTAGTGTGTGATGAAACTTCTATGATTCACAGTGAGCTGTCTAGCTCTTCTAGAACTGCAGGTGTAGAATTGAAAATGGACAAGCTGAGCATTAATGACACACCTCCTATTGAACAAGAAAAGGATGAGGGTGTGGTCATTCAAGAAGAAGTTCCGGGTGGATTAGAAATAGAAGATAATCTTCAGGCCCCTGAAGTTGAAGTTCAAGATGCTTAATAAAGGATGTCAGTAGCCGTCAGACACTTGAGAGATCATCTCAAAAATCTAATCATTAGGGATGCAAGCCAGGGTATAACAACAAGGAGCAGAAGCCACAATATTGCAATGTATTCAAGCTTTCTATCTCAGATTGACTCCAAGAAGTTTGAAAAAGCAAACATAGACTCATTCTGGATTGTGGCTATACAAGAAGAATTGAACTAGTTCAAAAGATTCAATGTCTGGAATCTGGTTCCTAGACCTCATGGACATAACATCGTATGAATAAAATAGATAAATAGAAACAAGCATAGAAATGCTACAATCTGACTCTCAGGGGGAGCAAGTCCAAGAAGATGTCCCTAGGACTGATACCGATATACATCAGGTTGATAAGGATGTTGCTCAGGTTGAGGGGGAGACTCATCTTGAGCTCTATACTCAAGAAGTTGATAATGTGATTGATTTATCTGATGTTGATGTGTATGCTGCAAACATTCCTGTTCATTCCTCAGAATATGAAGTTGCTGATTCAGATATAAGGGGAGATATACGGAAGGATGCTGAAGAAGTCAACTTTCTAGGGACCACTCAGCAGACTGAGGAGATGTCCACTCCTTTCTGGCTAAATTAAAAGGATTGTTAGATGAGCATATGAGGCAAATTGAGCTCTATGTGGATGATTCATCAAAGAACTGAGACAAAATCTTTCTACTGAGATCAAATCGATCAGATTTGAAGTGAATCCGCTGAAGGCAAATACAGTGGCATTCTTCAAAAGGGCTGCCCCAGCCATTACCTACATAAAATAAAAACTTGCAAGCATTGAGCAAAGGCAGAATGACATCATTGAAAATCAATGCCTTACTACTAAGAATATGAAGATGGTGCATGAAGTGCAAATATCCATCATAGAAGCCAACAAGGTCATTCTCGAAAGGAGGATGGATGCCTACACTGCCTTTCTGGATGACTATCTAATTCAAGTCAAAAATCATGTTACCAAAGGTATAAATCATTTAGATGCCCACATCTCCACCTCCAAGAACTCCCTAACCACTGTAATAACTAAATAAGTCATAAAGGGGAGAAATCAATTATTAAGGCCAGTGCTGACAATGTCATATGAACTTCAAATATAGTCAAAGAGGCATTGGGCCTAAATCCTTTTATATATGGTGAGCCTGTAATTCATGGAGACGAGGCTAAATCAGTTGGTGATATAGTTGCTGTTGTGCCTGTATTCAGTCCCACCACTCAACATTTGTCCAAGGCCAAAGGAAAGTTTATTGCAGATGTGGAAGAGGAAGCGAGATAAAGAAAGAAAAGACATAGAGAAGAGATGTAGAGCATGCCAGATTTTGAACTATAGATTCCTCAATATAGGGCTATAATTTTATATGCCTGGGATCAAATTAAAGAGAATAAGACTAAAAGAGGTAAATTATACAGTTTTATTGATTGGGCCAAGTTTGAGAGGTAAGAAGAAGTGAGAAGAAAATTCAAAAAAGATAAAAAAAAAGCTGGTACAGTTCAGATGGATGCTCCAGAGCCAAGCAGATACTTTCCCAAGCCTTACAGTTACTTTGAGAGACAGATGCAAAAGAAAAAGAGGCTGAAGACAAATCGGGAAAAAGATCTAGCTGGGGCATTGTCATTAAGGAAACTGAAACCTAACTATGATATATGTAATAGGTTCCTTAGGGCTGTTGGAAAATGTATAATTATTTTAGGCACACTACTATTATTATTTATCCTGTTTGTGATAATTAAATTTGTCTGTGTGTGCCATTTTCTATTCTATATTTGTGCAACTATTATTTTTTGTGAGTTAGTGTATATCATTGACTAGGATTCTGATTTTTTCAAATATGGGGAGATTGTAGGGTCCATTGATCAAAATATAACAGATTTGAAGAAGGCCCACAAGTCAATAATATACACAAGTATGTATTTGATAATTATCTAAGTTCATATATGCAAGATGTCTATTATTCAGTGTTTAGACAAGCTCAATGTTTTAGATGGTTGGCTGGTCAAAAGTAAGAATATTTAGGAGAGGCAGAATATTGCCTAAGTACAAATGAATTGAGTGAGTACACATCACTCAATGCCTGAGCCCAAAAAGCATCGATAGATAACCAGTCACTCAAAGCCACAGTGAAGATGCAGTGAAATCCGTCTAAGTACAAAAGCGTTGAGTGATGGACATTCACTCAACGCCTTAACAGCTAAATCTATCTAAGTTCAAAAGTGTTGAATGATGGACATTCACTCAACGCCCTTTTAAAAATGCTGTCAAGTCTAGAAGCGTTGAGTGTTGTACATTTATTCAATGCCTTCATCAGAAAACTGCTAAGTACAAAAGCATTGAGTGATGGACGCTCAATCAACGCCTTCTTAGATAAACTGTCAAAGGGCAAAAGCATTGAGTAAAGAAGGCTCACTCAACGCCTCTGAAGATAGTCAGAATTCAGCTATGTGTTTTAGCGTTGAGTGAAGGCTTATCACTCAATGCTTATGAAGATAACAGTTAAAGTACAAATGCGTTGAGACACAAGGCATCACTCAATGCCTGTGCAGACAATCTGGAAGAAGTTTCTAAGTCCACCAGCGTTGAGACACGACTGCTGACATCATCATCAAATTCAAATTCAAAGCAGTTTGTGTGCTAAAGGACAAAGGTCGCCGTACTTCTTCTACAGTGCAGTTATGGTAAAGCAACCATTAAATCTGACCATACCGCTTTCCAAAAAGGAAGATAGAGTTGTTGCAGTTGTGGGGGTAAAAATACGGAACGAGATTATCCTTTACAAGAACTTTTGTCATTTTCTCCAAACCATAAGTTTTGCAAAAGTCGGCTAGCAGAGCTCAGGCCATTTTCTGTTCACCTTCAAGCCTGCAACACAGAACAACAAACTTTCTCAAGCTTGAAGAAGAAGTAGAGCTCTGCAGAAGTTCTACACAGCACAAGCTAATTCAACTTTGAAGAAATATTTTCTTGTTGTTGTGAAGAAGGACTGTTTACAACATTGTCAAGGAAGAGGACTTAGAGATTTATCTCTGGATTCATTTCACTCACACCATTATTCAAATCTATAGGATCTCTATGAGATCTGAGTTGTAAGCCAAATTTATAAAGGCTGAATTGTAGGAGTTGGTGAACTCTGAGGTAGGGTACTATAGTGGATATGAGATAGGGTCCTAGAGTGGATCTGAGGTAGAGTCCTGGAGTGGATCTTAGGTAGGGTCCTGGAGTGGATCTGAGGTAAGATCTTGGAGTGGATCTGAGGTAGGGTCCTGGAGTAGATCTAAGGTAGGACTGGAAGCAGTCTGAGCTGTAGGAGTGGTGTACACTCAGAGTTATTAGATCCTGGGGGATCTGAGGTGTAAGTTCAAGGAGCTGAGTATAAAGGAGGAGTTAGCCGAATCTAGCACACTGCTAGATAGGTGAAGGGGGAAGTGGATGTACCCTAATAGGGGAGCCACTATAAATCTTGTGTGTTTTTTATGATCTTGAAATCTAACATCTAATATAAACACACATCAAGCTCTAACTTGAAAAGATTCTAAAGATTTAAAACAAACATATTCCCCCTATATGTGCTTAATTACCCTTAAAAAAGACATTCAAAGTGGGAGGTAGATAACCTGATGGTTCTGGGCTGGGGTAAAAGACCGGCTGAGGGGATATACCTTAGAGAGAGTAACAGAGGCCTGCAGTAGGGAAGGTTCATGAGACACATGAGTGATGGAGGATGTCCTCATCTTGATGTCAGCCGGAGTAGCGGCCTCCTGTAATACTAGTACCACCACCACGCATCTAGGAGTCGACAAGGAACGATTATCGAGGACACCCTCCATTTATATGTTTTGAGTGCAACCAGCCAGGGCATGTAAGAGCCCACTACCCCCAGCGATTCCCTCCACCTCCTCCTTCCCCTCCAGCAGCCCCTCCAGCACAGCAGGGCACGGGGCGAGGACAAGGTTGAGGCCGAGGACATCACGGTATAGGTCGATGGCTAGGTCATATGTGCCTTGGATATGGCTCAGCCAAGGAATCCTGGGGAGGTCATTACATGTACCTTAAGTTTTGATATTTAATTTAAGTTATCACTTAGTACCTTGCCCCTTAGTTAAATCACGAAGATATAACTCGACAATCATAACTACCCTAGGCATAGTGTTTGTGTGTGGTAAGCCTTCCCACACACTATTTGACACGGGTGTATCGCACTCATTTGTCTTGGAGGACTTCGCTGAGGATTTAGATGTCGTCTAGCAATTTTCGGGCATCATTTGGAGGGTACAACTGCCAGACGAATCAGAGTTGCAATCCACTACAAAATGCAACATGTGCGTGGATATTGGAGGCAAGCAATTCGAGACTCCGACGACGATCCTACGAATCTCGGGCTTTGATTTGATTCTGGGTATAACATGGTTACACAAGCACCATGTCAGAATCGATTGCCTTGCTAGGAGGATTATGTTGTGGCATGGGAACATTGAGGTTATATTCAAAGGTATTAGACACATTCCCCATTGATTATTATCATTTGTATAGGCTGTCAAGGCCCATGAGTAGAGAGACGAGATATATATGGTGTGCTTTGAGATGGCGGAGGCGGAGGCCTCCATTGATGACATTCCGGTAGTTCTGGACTTTTTTGACGTCTTTCCGGATAAGTTGCCTTGATTACCCTCGTATAGAGATGTGGATTTCTGAATCCAGGTGGTGGTACAAGAGAGGCCAGTATCTCGGGCTCCATATAAGATTGCACCGAAGGAGTTGGCCGAGTTCAAGACATAGCAGCAGGAGTTAGTGGGCTCAGGTTTTGTCAGTCCAAGCTCATATCCATGGGGAGCCCCATCATTGTTCATCAATAAGAAGGACGGATCACTCTGGCTCTGTATCGACTACCAGATTCTCAACCAGTTGACGATTCAGAACACCTATCCACTATCAAGGATCGACGAGTTTTTTGATTTGTTGGAGGGAGCTCACTGGTTCTCCAAGCTCAACCTCTGATCCAGTTACTATCATTTGATGATATAGGAGGGGGACATTCTAAAGACAGCATTTAGCTTGCGATATGGATTATGCGAGTTCACAGTGATGCCTTTTGGACTCACGAATACTCCTTCCTCATTCATGAGTCTGATGAACCATGTTTTCGGGCCATTCCTAGACATCTTCATGATTTTATTCATAGATGCTACTCCAAGACTAAGGAGGATCACACCCAGCATTTGACATTGGTTTTGGGGAAGCTAAAGGAGCAGCAAATGTATGTGAAATTTTCAAAGTGCCAATTTTGGCAGTATGAGGAGGCATTCTTGGGACATACTATCAATGAATCCATGTTAGTAGTGGATCCGGCCAAGGTACAAGCAGTTTGAGAGTGGCCCCAGTTGAAGTCAGCATTGGACATTCGTAGTTTCCTTGGATTAGCGGGTTACTATATCAAGTTTGTGGAAGGATTTTCCAGGATCACGCTTCCTCTTACTGTATTGACAAAGAAGGATTCGCCCTTTGAGTGGATGTCGAAGTGTGAGGCTGTATTTCAGGAGCTGAACGATAGGCTCACCTCAGCCCCCATCCTTGCCCTTCCATCTTGGTAGGAAGGATTTCAGATTTACAAAAAAGTATCATACCAGGGGATGGGTGCAGTTCTGATGCATCACGGGCATGTCATCGCCTACGCTTCTAAAAAGTTGAATAAGCACGAGTAGAATTACCCAATGCACGACCTTGAGCTCGGGGCGGTGATTTTTGTGCTAAGGATGTGGAGACATTATCTATATGGGGTTTATTATGAGATCTTCTCATATCATAAGAACCTCAAGTTTATATACATGCAAAAGGATCTCAACCTGTGACATCGAAGATGGCTGGAGTTCCTATGCAATTACGACTACACAATACATTACAACCCGGGGAAGGAGATTACCGTTGTCGATGCCTTAAGCAGGAAGGTATCACTCCTGGCTTGGAGAACCGATTGATGGCCATGGAGTTGGTCAAGATGTTGCGGGACATTGAGATTACCTTGGTAACCAAGGCCAAGCCTAACGCCTATGCAGAGTACTTACACTCCTTGAGTATCGAGTGCGACATCAAAGACCGCATCAGGGCAGAGTAGAGGCTAGATATAGAGTTAGAGATAATATTCAGAGCCCTGAAGGGGGCACCTAAGAGGACTATATATTGTGTGATGACCGCGTTCATTTCTGGGGTCGTATCTATATACCCGCATGAGGTGGGATCTGGGAGGATATTCTTAGGGAGGCACACTTCTCCAGGTATTCAGTGCACCCCGAGAACACCAAGATGACGACGGAACTGTGGAGGGACATTTATTTTCCCAAAATGAAGAAGGATGTTATAGGTTTTGTGACGCACTGCGAGGCCTGTTAGCTGAAGGTAGAGTGCAAGAGTCCTGGGGGACAACTACAACCATTGCCCGTGTCAGAGTGGAAGTTTGAGGATATAGCCATAGATTTTGTGCATGGGTTACCTCGTTCCCACTCACGACACGATTCTATTTGGTTCATCGTAAACAAATTGACCAAGTTAGCCAAGTTTATCTCGATCTGGAAGGATGCTCCCGTTGGTGTATTAGTGAGACAATTTGTGGAGCAGTTTGTGTGGTACCACGACATGCCCAAGGCTATTGTATGAGGTCGAGACGGTCGATTTACTTCCAGGGAGTGGAGGGCGTTGCAGGCGTTCTTAGGTTCTCAGCTTAAATTAAGCACCGCCTTCCATCCACAGACTGATGGGCAGACGGAGCATACTAACAGGACCATGGAGGATCTGTTATGCTTGTGCATATTGGATATAGGGAAGCCTTGGGAGCGGATGTTTCCTATGATCGAGTTATCTTACAATAATAGACACAAGGCCAGCATCAGTATGGCTCCCTATGAGGCTCTGTATGGGAGGAAGTGCCAGACACTACTATTCTGGGTCTAGGATGAGGACCCAAAGGCACTTATATCAGAGTACATCGAGGACATGGATGCACTCATTCGATTGATTATAGACCGGATGTTGGAGGCCCAGAGTCGACAAGAGAAGTACTATGATGTAAGGCATTGAAAGGTGGAATTCCAGGTGTGGGACTAGGTGTTCTTGAAAATACGTTCAATATACAGGGTCTCGCGGGTGCAGAGACACAAGAAGCTCAGCCCTTAATATATGGGGCCTTATATGGTCCTGGAGCGGATCGGTCCCTTAGCTTACAGACTGGAGCTACGGTTAGAGTTTGCCAACCTGCATGATGACTTGCATGTCTCTTCACTTCAGAGGGTCTTACTTCGACCGAAGCAGCACATTACTTCTACCTCGGGCCCAGTAGCATCTAATCGGTCAATTCGTTTGGAGCCGATCCGGATTGACGATACCGTCGTCCAAGTCCTGCAAAAGAAAGAAGTTCCTTTGGTTAACATGTTGTGGTCCAATCATTGGCAGGAGGAGCATACTTGGGAGCTCATGGACCTTATGCAGCAATGACACTCGGAATTCTTCATCTCTAGTACAATCTAAATAGATTGGGAATTTACTTAATTAATTTATAGTGCTTAAAACCCCGTAGACACAAACTTGAATTTTGGGGACAAAATTATTTTTTTTATTGGATTTATAACATCCTCATTCTTTCTAGACCCCTTGATAGTGTTAGGGCAAGAGTGGTGAGTTAGGGGAAGCAAGTAAATCTATGTTACCTTGAACCAAGATAAACCACTAAATGCACATCAGGGAGCACAAGTCAACCTAGGTTTATTCACCTCAAATTGGGTTCACCAACTCAAATTGACCTCATCAATACATCCCTAACCCTAAGGAGGAGTCAATTTACAAGCCAACCCATGAATTAGTAGGCCAATTGCATGGATTGGACCCAAGTCAACTTAAGGGCAATATAGGTCAACTCAACCCTAATTGGCTCAATTATGCTTCACATGGTCAAATTGACCTCACCCCTTGCCTTATAACATCATTAAGGGCTAAGGGGACCCAAAATCCTCATCATGAGGATATCAATTTCTCCAATTTGATCAAAGTCAAATATAGGCTAATTTTGATAAAACCTGCACCTTTTGGAAAATTTGGCCCAATTGGAGTCCCACCATGGCACAACCAACATGTGGTGGTGTCATAGAGACAACCTCATGGGACCAGTCAGCCCATCAGTTGACCAAGTAAACACTCCAAGTCAACCGTGGTCAAAATTGAACCTAAAAGAGAGAAATAAAGGCTCAACCAAATTCCTATGGGTTAAGGCCTTGAACTAAGGCCCACCCTGCAACCCACTAACATTATTTCATTTAAATATTCTGATTAGGGGAAATTATATGCTAATTACTGAGAAAAATTGGAGAATTACCCATTAATTAATTGGTAAAATAAAGAGTTTATGGCAAGAGATCATGAGGCACTCTTTTCATCTCCCCAAAGCATCCATTGGTCTCCCCTGATGCTTGGGATTATTTTCCTCATTACTCCTAGTCGGCCACCATCAAAGAAAACTCTAAATGTCATGGTCGATCACCTCCCCCTCATAGCATTCCTATAACTAGCCAACCCCACCCCATTATGACATTTCCACCACCTTCCATACCTCCTAAGCAATCTGCCCAAGCCTTTACCTGATGAAATTTGACTTAGGATTGCGGGTTGGAGCAAGCTCGCAAGAAAACACCTCTTCCATGGCCACCCGCCGCAGCAGCTGCCTCCAAGCCCATTTACAAGTCTGTTTCTCCTCCTCTCCCCTTATGATAGCTTCTTAGATCAATTAGGAGGGATTTTGGGATCAATTGAGCCCGATCCAATGTTAGCAAAGTGAAGAAATTCAGAAAATATCATGGTGTCGAGTTTGCCGAAAAACAGGACCTCCGGCAGCCAAACCACAGTCAACCGATAACCACCACCTCAACGGAGGTGGTGGTGGCAGTGGACAGCCGGGGAAGTTGTCGGATGGCCGTAAAATTGAGTTTGAATGAGCTCCAGGTTGGAAAAATCTCCATCGTCAGCTCAAGGAAGAAGATAACCGGATCCCGTTTAAATTGCTTTAAGATTCGTGCTAGAAGGATTTATATATACTATAGTATTTGATTAATATATATTCTGTCACACTATAATAGAGTTTTTAAAACAGAAATTAAGTGCCCTTTGAGGCAAAATTAGGAAAAGTCGTCAGACAACTTTTGTAGCCCTGAATGTCTATTTGCTGTAGGATTTGAAATCAAATCATTTGGAGCTATACAGCACCTTGTAAGGTAGTTTTACTGGGGCAGGTTCTTAGGAAGTACAAAACTTTGATTGAGAATAACTTTCACATTGTTGCATTCATGGAGCTAAAATTTAGACCTTGCCCATAGGTACCCTATACACAGCCCCTGGAAAAAAATCAGAATTTTTGGAGTACCTTTTCTTATAGTTTTAGGGAAAAATTTAATATTTTATGTATAATCAAAATACATAGGTAAATGACATCCAAGTGACCCCACATTTGTGTGGCTTATCTAAAATGATATTTGAAGACAGTAGCCAAAAATTCAAGTCATTTGGAGCTCTACATGTTGGGTATACCACTTGCAAGGAGATAAGGCTTAAGGAGGTTGGTGTGTGTTCAACCAAAAAAATATTTAGTGATTTTAGCAAGAATCCCTTGATCAATTTCTGTAAAATTTTGGGTATGCGTAAATTTAGTTAAAACACACCTTCTCAAAGAGTTTTAGAACATTTGGAGTTGAATATTGATTGGCAATTGAATTATTTTTATATTGTTACGCTTATGTATTAATTAAATTAATGTGACCTGAATAGTTGCAAAAATCCTGAAACATTGTTAGTAGAATTATTTAAGCATTGTAAAACCTTGGTAAATTATTTGAAATTTTTGAATGTCATAATCTTAGGGTTGAATATATAATTACCATTTTGTCCCATGTTTTATTATTGAAATAATTATGGTCAAATAGAGTTAGAAAATTATGAACCTCTCGCATAGTTAATTATTTAACATTTTTAATCTCTAGTAATTGTTTTGGAATTATTAGATGAGCATTTATAGTACCTCATGTGTAAAATGAAAAAGTGGATCAGATTTTGATAATTAGAAATTTAATATCAAATATTACTGGATTATTACGAAATTTATTTCAGACCTATTATTTATCATTTTGATCTTACGAAAATTAATTGATTCTGTTTGGACCCTTAGAAGTGATATTTCATGTACAAATCCACTAGTGACTTATATTTTAAGAATATTTAATTATGGTCAAATTAATTTGGAAAATTGGAAAACTGTGGAATTTTATCATAATTGAGTATCTAGACTCCTGTAATTAATTGTAGGACATTTGGAAAAAAATAATTAGTGACTACAAACCTTAGGCGCAAATCGTTCATTTGGTCTGCAGATAGTAACGTCAAAGGGATGATGGTTAGTAACAATATATAAATTGGATATAGACAAGTTTGGGGTATGGTTACGATCATGATATGATGTTGGTTGGATTCCTAATGTATTTACCAAAAGGTAATATGAGTTAGTGTACATGGAACATAAGGGGAGTTATTAAGCTCAGAGATTAACGAAAGATCATCGCTTCCCTATAAGAGGTATAACCCATCGTAGGATATATCAAGTGTAACTTGAGAGAAGGGTGTCATAAAAAGGGCAAACACTAATAATAGTAAATATCTTGGAAAGAGAGATTTGGGATTCAGCCCAATATATTTCTTAGTACCGCTGTAAGCCCTTCACCAAATAGATTTCGAGAATTCCAAGATTCATCTTAAACTTCTAAGTATAATTAACCAATAGACAAGAGTAGTCTAAGGTTGTGAGAAAAGATAACAATGAACCTCATCTCATGTTATAGGATGGATTGGGGCCAGGACTCGTTAGTCCTGAGAGCCAGAGGCTCAATATGGTAATGAAATAAGGACTTGTTAGTCCAACGAGCTGGGGGCTCAGTGTGATAAAGATTGGAGGGCTTTTTAGTCTTGCGAGTTGGAGGCTCGGATGGGTGAGGTGATACTTTGCATGTGCATATGATGTGGTAGGTACTCAATACTAGCCTAGTCGTCACACCGACGGTAGTACGTGGACTTGGCAAGTCGATAAGGTCTCGAGGACCAACTTAATCTGGAGTGTGACACTTTCCTAAATATTTTTAACTTAATCGTTAAGACTGGTTATTCCAGCAAGGGGTACGCAGAGACTTTAGAGTACACTAGAGATTAGTACAGAGGAGTATAGAGGGCTTAGCCCTGGTAGTGCGTATACCCACCTAAGAGTGGGGAGGTTCCCGATCCCCAGCCCCCGTTTAACCATGACAGGGGTAGCCAAGAGGTTAACTACCTCCAAAGAGTGGGAATAAAAGGTCTGTGTATGAAAGTGAGGGATAGATCTACTTTACACTAGAGGGGGTGAATAGTGTATATTAAAAACTTTATTTTATTTTTATAGCGTATTTAAAGTATGTGATATATATATAGAAAGAAAAAATCACAGCACACAAAATAAGAAGAATAACAATCACAGACGACACAAGGAAATTTATAGTGGTTCCCCAATAAATTTGGGTACGTCCACTCTTCTACCACCTGGTAGGAATCCACTATAGATTTTTGATCAGGTGCCCTGCCACCAGAAGATCTATTTTCTAAGGGAGATCTAACAATCCTTTGAGCTTTTAATCAGGTGCCCAAAAACCAAGCTTAAGTCTTTTGATTAGGAGACTTAGAAACCAAAAGATAACTTTTGAAGGGAGTTAAAAACCCTGTACATAGTTTATTAAATAAACTAAAAAGGTGATGATGTCTTCTCTGTCATGAATCTTTAAGAAGACTAGTGGATGTTGTAAGTAAAAGCTCCCCCTGATTTGTGTAGAGATTATGATCAGGAGAGGGAGACTTTTCTTCAGGGTGTAGACCTTCTTAAAAAACTTCACTGTCCAGAAAATGTTTCTGAGATATATGAAGTTGAATCTCAAATTGAGGATTTGTTCTTCAAGAAGAAGCTTGAAGCAGAATATCTTATTCTGCGTAAAAATAAATCGGTACTATCTAACAGTCTAACAATATTATTTGTATGTTTTCTATATTATCTCACAGTCTAACCCTGAGGTAGAAAACTTTTGTCAATATATAAAGAATGCCTGAGAGAGTTCAAACATTTGAATTCATTAATTCTTAAATGGCTGAAGCATTCTTTGAGAATTGTAACGGCTATATTCAAATATTTGGAATTAAAACCATTCCTTAACTGCCCTGATAATTAATTCGAAAAATAACTCTGTGATAATTCCATATTTAATGCTGCCAAAAATGGCTATATTCATTAAGAATATTTAGCATTTAATACTAGAATGTAACTTACTGAAATCACGCCATTCAAAATCAATCTGCCTCTGAATATAATAATGCCTCGACACTGCAAAGAATTAGTCGAACTGAATCTTGGAAATCATCGAACAGACCCCGGAATTCATCGAACTGAGAATGGAGTTCGTCAAACTAAATATGTCATTCATCAAACTGAGCTTGGCTATTGTCGAGCTGAGATGCAGAGTTGAGGTCAAAGTTCGTCGACCGAAACTCAACTTTCGTCGAGCTAAACTCAGAGGTAGAACTCTGAGTTTGTCAAGTTTAGCTCGACGTTCGTCGAACGCAGCTCTTCTTTCATTGAACTAAACTTCTGCTGGAATTCCTTCTGAGGCAATAACCCTGGAAATATCCTATGACCCTAGACTATACAAAGTGGGTCAATCTAAACATCCTAAACAAAAGATAGTGATCCTAGCCCAAATAAGTAATAGGGTTCCAATAATCTCTCTCTATTTGGGTGAGGATACTATTTATAAAGGAAAAACACAAAGCATAAAATATCTAGCAGAAAAACTTTCAGCAGATATAAAATTAAGTGCTTTGAGAGTTTAAAATCATATACACAGTTTAAAGACAAAATCAGAAATCAATTACCTTTCTTAGAAGCATCAGAGAGAGAATATGAAGATGGTTTAGTAAAGATCAACTTCCTAATAGGATCTGCAGCTTCTCTTTGACTCATCTTCAAATCTTGGGATCCAATGATCTTCAGAGAGGTAGTCTTTGGCACAACTGCCTCTGGATGCAAGCTTATGTCCTTGTCCACATTGATCAAGTTCTTTACCTGATACTTATCAAGCTCCTTCTGTCTGTAAGAGTACATGGTGGAGAACTGTGAGGTTTCCTTTCCTTATTCGTTAGATTTCTTTATTTGTGATAGAGCAACAAGCTCATTAAATCTAGCCATTCTGAAATTTGGATCCATTTCTGGATCATAAACTGGTGAAGGAGGCTTCTCTTGATCTGATTATTTTGAACTACTTTGTCTTGACTGTTGGCTGCTTTGCTTTATTTGCTGCTGCTGACTGCTTTGAGAACCTGACCTTGAAGGTATGTCTTGAGAAGGTCTAGAATGATGAGAAGAAGTAGGCCTTTCAGAAACATTTCCTGCTGCTCCTGCTGTTGGAGGAGGAGGAGGTCCTCTCCTAGTTTTTGTAAGTGAAGAGTATCTCCTCATCTTCTTCCTGTTCTTTTGCTTATTCTTAGAGAATCTCATCTAGTTGGGGAGATCTGGAGTGATAGTGATCCCATGCAGAATATAATAAGGGATATCAGTTATAGAGGAAGGTTTCGGAGCAACCTTTGCTGGAGCCTTCTTTTTCTTGAATTTTCTTTTCTTATAAATAGAGTCTTCTGAGTCATCTGACTCTGAGTCATCATTGGATTCATCCTCTGGATGATCATATAAATCATCTAACTGTTTAAGCAAATCAGACTAATCAGGAACTTGAACTTCTGGCTGAGTATTAATAATATTTGTAATGACTTGTATATGTACACTATCATCTTCTAGGTCCATGTCTTGAAAAAGAATATCATCAAAATTAGGCATAGGATTTTCAACCCATGTATAGGTAGGAGGGGAAGAAACTTGCTCTATAATATCCATTGAATTCTCAATAACTAAAGACTGAGAAACTAGAATAATGCTAGAAGAAGGAACAACTGTAAGGCTGGTCCTTAGTTTTTCTAAAACTGAAGGACTAACAGGAGCAGTGTAGCATACTATAGCTTTAGAAAGATCAAGCTCAAAAACTGGAAAATAACTATGTAGAGTATCAAAGTAAGATAATAAAGAATGCAAGTTGACTGTGGGATGAATAGAGGCATCACCAACAGTAATGACTTCTGGAATTACTACTGTCAACTCTTCTGTAAACTGATCTTCAATTAAAACAACTGCAAGCATTTCTGAATCCTGATTTTCATCAAAAATTGCTGCTGCTGAAACTGTTGTTATTGTTGCTACTAGAACTGGCTCAAAAACTGGAGCTTCTTCATAAAACATCTCCCCCTGCCTAGATCCAGGGAGACCTGAATCTAGGCCCCCAGAAGAAGGGACAAAGGAGGAAGAGGAAAGCTGAGAAGATAGAACAGAGATAGAAGCAGCAAGAGGAGCTAAAGCTTCATCTATATGTTTTTTTAGAGTTGGAGTTATAAATTCAATGAGGTTTGAGGCAATGAAAGAAAAATCCAAAAACAAAAACTCAGAAGGATTCTGAGCAGATGTTGATGTTGGATTTGGAGTAGAAGAAGATGGAGTAGATCTGTTTGCACAGATTTGATAGATGGTGAAAGCTTGAGGAATGGATGAATGAGGAATGTTAGTAGGAGTGTCATCAGGAATGATTTCCTGGATTGGGTAATGAGATGGAGATATATGAGATTGAGGTGGAGACAGAGGAATTAGATTGAAATGAAGTGGATTAGAAAGTAGAGGAGATGAGGGTGACTGATGAATTATGAATCTGTATGAAAAGAAGTGGATGGAATATCTTCAGATATATAAGTGGTAGAAGTGACTGAGGAAGAGGAGAATCATCATGTGGAGTTGATGATGTAATTTGTTCAGATAAAGAAGGTTGATGAGATGGAGGAGATGATAAAGGGGAAGAATGGTGTGGAGATGGTAAGGGAGAAGAATTTAGAGGAGCTGGAACCTCTTATGGGGTTGTGAGAGTGGCTGAAATAGCCCTTGTGCTTTCAGAAGCATTCCTAAAAGAGTTAGCCCTAGATGGCTTAGGGATTACCCTCTCCCATCTTCCAAAGAGGGCAGAGGTTAGCCTCTTTGAAGCATTAATAAAAATTGTCTGGGAGACCAACAGTTCAGGACACTTAGCATGTAAGAGTATCCCCAGGATTCTGCCATAACCAACATCCTTTTTATTTACCTTTTTCTTAATGGAATCAAACAAGATTGATCCCCAGTTCACAGACTTTTGATTAACTAGGGAACACAACAAGAGAAACAGGTGCCTGGTTATTTAATCATGAGCAGAATGTTTTCCTAACAGAACCTTACAGAACACATCAACCAAAAACTTATATTCTATAGAAAAGTTCTTTTTCAAGAGATGGTTAGGGTTTCCTTGTGAATGATCCAACCGTTCTAGCATTTCATTAAACTCAAAACTAGATAATTCAATATCATCTTCACCATTAACGAAACCAAAAATTTTAGATAAAATTTTAGGTGTTAGAGAAACCTGATTTCCTGTGACTAATCTAGTTAGAGTTGTAAGGTCTTGAATCTTTGCAGTATAGACCCATTCCTTAATTTCCATGATAGGGAGCTTGATTCTGGTGGACATAAAGTTTCGCAGATGATGCGCCTCAAATAGTTGCAAAATATCCTTAAAGATTTGATCTGAATAACTGAAAAATTCAATGTCTATGTTGAAGCCTATATCGAATTTCATCACCCAGAGGATTGCCTGAGAGATCGTCATTTGCCTGCAAAATAAAGAGATCAAGTGCAAGAGAAAATGGAGAAAGCTCGGGATAGAGTTCGAGTAAAACCTAATTATAAGTTTTCAGAAGTTGAAAAGGCGAACTCTGTCCGACGAAAAGCAAAACCTTGAACTCTTGTTCGATGAAAATTCTCAAAAAAAATACATTTCGTCGATCTCCGGTCAACGAAAGTTTTCTGAAAGAAATATATTTCGTCGAGCTCCGTTCGACGAAAAATACTTGAAACTAATTCGTCGATCTCCGTTCAACAAAAATTTCACAAAGACAGTTCGTCGATCTCTGTTCGACGAATGTCTTATGAAAAGTTCGCCGATCTCCGTTCGACGAAAGGTGTTCAATTTGTCGAGCTCAAACAAAAACTCAAATTAATGACTCTCCATTAATCATGCCTAACTGATTTAAAAAGAAAAGTTATTTCTTTTCATCTAAGGGTTTAGTGAAAATGTCTGCCCTTTGTAAATCAGTAGAAATAAAAATATGATTAATTTTGTTTTTGTCTATATTATCTCTAAGAAAATGATTTCTTATTTCTTTATGCTTAGTCCTACTAGATGGACTTGATTTTGTGTAATTGATATTGCACTGGTATTATCACAAAATATTGTTGAATTATTTAAGTTGTATCCATAATCAAGTAGCTCATTTTGGATCCACAAAATCTGTGAACAATAGCTGCCAGTTGCAATGTATTTAGCTTCAGCAGTTGAAGTAGATACAAAAGTTTGCTTCTTGCAAAATCATGACACAAGCCTATCACCAAGAAATTGACAAGTTCCTGATGTGTTTTTTCTGTCAACTCTGCATCTAATATAGTCAGCATCTGAGAATCCAGTTAATTCAAATTCTGACTCTATTGGATACCAGAGTCCTAGATTTGGATAACCTTTTATATATCTTAAAATCCTTTTTACTAAAATTAGATGAGATTCTTTAGGATTTACTTGAAACATAGCACAAATACAGGTAGCAAACATTATGTCTGGTCTACTGGCTGTTAAATATAATAAAGACCCAATGATGGTCCTATATATTTTTTGATCAACAGATTTGCCCTATTCTTCATTATCAACAACAGCATTAGAGGGCATGAGTGTTTTCATAGTTGAGGCATCTGACATCTCAAATATTTTAATTATCTCTTTAGCATATTTAGATTGGGATATGAAAATACCATCAGGAGTTTGCTTCACTTGTAAACCAAGGAAGTAGGATAATTCACCCATGCTACTCATTTTAAACTTAGAATGCATTAGGTAAGAAAACCTTTTGCATAGTTTGGAATCAGTAGAACAAAAAATTATATCGTCTACATATATTTAAACTAGTAAATATTTTATTTATGATGTCTAACAAACAATGTTTTATCTACTATTCCCCTACTAAATTTATTTTCTAAAAGAAAACTAGCAAAGGTCTCATACCAAGCTTTTGGAGCTTGTTTAAGACCATAAAGAGCTTTATTAAGTCAAAAAATATGAGAAGTGTGAGTAGGAGAGATAAAACCTGGTGGTTGTTCTACAAAAACTTCCTCTTTGAGCTCTCCATTTAGAAAAGCACTCTTCACACCCATCTGATATACCTTGAATCTCTTGAATGCGGCAAATGCAAGAAAAATCCCGATAGCCTCTAATCTTGCAATAGGAGCAAATGTCTGATCATAGTCTATGCCTTCCTCCTGTGAGTATCCTTGAGCTACCAATCTTGCTTTATTTCTTACAATAACTCCTTGAGCATCCAATTTATTCCCGAAGACCCACTTGGTTTCAATGACTTGATAGTCTTTGGGTCTTGGAACTAAGTCTCAAACTCTACATCTCTCAAACTGATTGAGTTTCTCTTGCATTACAATGATCTAGTGGGGATCTTGTTCTGCATCTTTGATGGATTGAGGTTCAATCTGAGAAATAAAACAAGCATGCATCTGATCTTGATTCAATTGATGCCTTGTTTGAACACCAGTTGATATGTATCCAATCACTTGATATCTAGGGTGATCTCTAAGTGTGACAAGATCAATAGGTAGAGTTGGTTGTTCAACTATTTGTGGTGCTAGTTCCTCTGGTGGAATTCATTAGCCACAATATTTTTAGCATAAATTTCCGAATTTTCTTCATCACTGTCTTCAGCAATCTGTTGAGAAGGATGTAATGTATCCTCTTGTGTTAGGATTAAATCATCCAGTTGTCACACAGATTTGGTACCTGAAAAGATTCTATGGTAGAGATATCTCTCTCATTGTAAAACATATTAATCTCATCAAAAGAAACATGCACAGACTCTTTCATTTTAAGGGTAGATTTATTAAAGACCATATAAGTCTTGCTGACTTGAGAATATCCAAGGAAAATTCCTTTTGCAGCATTGACTTCAAATTTTCTTAAATGTTTCTTATTATTGTTATGAATGTAATACTTACAACCAAAAACTTTAAAATAGTTTACTTTTTGTTTCTTAGATTTAAGTAATTCATAGGAAGTCTTACCCTTTAGTTTATGTATAAGACTTCTATCAAGAACATAGTTTGTTGTGCTTACTGCCTCTACCCAAAAGGATAGGGCAAGTGAGCATCTGCATGTAATGTTCTAGCAGATTTAATTAGAGTTCTATTTTTTTTTCTTTCAGCTACCCCATTTTGTTGAGGAGTTCTAGGAGCAGAGAAATAATGTTTGATACTTTCCTTCTCACAGAATTCTTTCAACAGAAGAGATTCAAACTAGGTGTCATGATCACTTCTGATCAATGCAATCTGAGTAGAGTACTCAATCTTGATTTTCCTAAGAAATTCTGTAAGAACTTTAAAGTTATCTGACTTGTTTCTAAGAAAGAGCACTCAAGTCAATTTAGAGAAATCATCTACAATAACTAAGGTATATGACTTTCCTCCCAAACTTTGTACTGTAATAGGTCCAAAAAGGTTCATATGTAGTAAATACAAAATTCTAGGTAAATCACTCATAGAAATGGATTTAAAATTATTTTTTGTTTGCTTGCCTAATTGACAAGCCTTGCAGATTCTTTTCTTCTTATAAGAACTAGAAGGTAGTCCTCTAACAAGGTTGTTCTTAGATAGTTTAGCAATAGTCCTAAGGTTTACATGTTCTAACCTTTTATGTCATAATTCATTTGTTTTACTTATTTGATTAAACAGACAAATTTTTTAATTAGTAGAGTTAAAATTAACTAAGTAAATATTACCTTGTCTAATTCTAATTAAAATAATTTTATTTTTATCAGAAGTAATAAAACATAATGACTTATTAAAAGATACCTGATAATCTTCATCACATAACTGACTTATGGAGATGAGGTTATGCTTGAGACCATTCACATAAGATACCTTCCTAAAGGTAACTATTCCAACCTTGACATTGTCATAGCCTTTTGTCTGTCCATAGTTGGAGTCTCCAAAGATGAATTTTGGTCCAAGCTTAGCTTTGAAGTCACTCAGGCTTGCTTTGCTTCCTGTCATATGTTTTGAACATCCACTATCCAAATACCAATGTTCCTCTATGGTAGGATAGTTCCTTTCCTATACAAAACAAAATTAGATTTCTTGACCCAGGTTACCTTGGGTCCTATTTTTCTTTCATAATGATAATTAGAAATGTAAGAACATTCTATTTGATCCTTATAACCAAGTGGATATCTTCTAGGAGGGATAATCCACTGAGTAAAAGGATGTATAAATTCTTGTGTTTGATTATAATTTTGAAAAGAATTAAATTTTCTATTTTGAAAATTTGGGTTCGACGAATTGTATTGAGTTCATCGAGCTGAGTTCGACGAATGGAAGTGAGTTCGTCGAGCTCCATTCACAGAATAATAGTTTTCTTTTTCTGCATTCCACATTCGTCGATCGCAGTTCGACGAATCATATTGATTTCGTCGAGCACCATTTCAATAATTAGACTCAAATCCTGTGTTCATAGTTCATCGAGCTCTGTTCGATGAATAATATTTATTTCGTCGAGCTCGGTTTGATGAATTATTTTGAACATAATTTTTCTGAAAATTTTTATTTTTATTTTGGTTATTATTTTGTAAAACTTTAGCGACTTTATCTGTAATTTGTAATACTTCTTTTCCTTTGGCAGAAACAAATTTTATAGTTGTAGATAAAATGTTTTTCTCTAACAGGTGAGGTTGACTTGATGAAGCTCCCAAGCCTAGTTTGTCATTTATCCTGGCATTAACTGTGCTTGTGATATTCATCAGTTTGATGTTTCTCCCATTGAGGGATTCTTCAAACTTCTTAGTCTCAGATAATATGTTTTCTAAAGATACTATTTGTTCAGATGCAATGTTCAAATCATCTTTAAGTTTTATGTTTTCAGAAGATAGATTATCTAATTCAGTTAATTTCTCTCTGAGAAGTTTTATTTCCATCTCAGATTTTATTAAATCTTTACATAGTAATTTAAAATCTATTTTAAACTGATCTGAAGTAAAATCAAAAGAAGAGATTACCTGATCTTCTTCAGATTCTGATTCAGACTCTAAATTGTTGCATGATGCATTGATTGCCATCAAGCAAACTTTCTTAGCCTTTGCTTCTTCTTAATCTTCACTTGTGTTAGATGAAGACTCATCATATGTTTCACTCCAGGTTTCAGCTACAAAGCCTCTCTCCTTCTGTTTGTGTTTACTAGAAGAGACTTTGTTGGAGTGCTTCATGTAGTCTTTCTCTTTCTTCTTATTCTTCTTCTGATTCTCAGGACATTCTAGAAGAATATGTCCCGGTTTCCTGCAACCATAACACACAATTTCTTTAGTGGGTGTTTTGTCATACCTTGGTTTGTCATTGTTTCTGGAAGATCTTCTCCTGAAGTCTTTTCTTTCCATTTTGTAGACTATCTTAGCCAAGAGACCTATAAGATCTTCATTCTCTAGAAGAACTTCTGCTTCTTCTATTGCTTGGAAAGTTATGCTCTTCTCAATCCTTACTGGAGGTAAAGTCCTTTGTTCAGCTTCCCTTATTCTGATGAGCTGCTCATAAGATTTGAGCTTGCCCAACATGGTCTCTATTGTAATCTTATTTATACTTCTGGCTTCTTTGATTAGCCAGATCCTTGAATCCCATGTGCTAGGGAAACACATAAGGATCTTATCATTGACCTCTGTCAATGTGATGTCCTTCTCCAAAGTCTTAAGTTCATTGATTATAATACTGAGTCTTGTGCACATTTCAGCTACAGATTCAAATTCTCCCTTTTTGAAGTTCTTATATTGAGAGATAAGGTGAGATCTTCTATCTTTTCTCTCATCAGTAGATCCAACAACCATTGTATTGAGGGATTTCCAGATGTCCCTTACTGAAGTGCATTCAGCAACCTTTTGGAAAATATCATCTGACATTGTTTGAGATAAGATGTTCATTACTTTTGCATCAGCAATTTTTGCTTTCTTCTGGGCTTCTGTCCATTCTGGAGGTGGTACAGCACTAGTACTTGTTGTTGCCACTGGTAGAGGTGGACCTGTCAAAATGGAGTTATAGATTTCTTCATCAATAGATTTCATATAAAGTCTAATTGTTGCCTTCCATGGTGAAAACTTATTTAGATTGCACACGGGAGGTCTAGTGCTTGAATATTCCTTATTTTGTGTCATGATAAATTTCTAGGTAAAAATAAAACCTATCAGATCTTATGGTTTAGGTGTTATCCTGTAAAACCAAAGAACCAACCTCCGATACCAATTGAAAGTGAGGGATAGATCTACTTTACACTAAAGGGGGGTGAATAGTGTATATTAAAAACTTTAATTTATTTTTATAGCGGATTTAAAGTAAGTGATATATATATAGCAAAAATCACAGCACACAAAATAAGAAGAATACCAATCACAGACGACACAGGGAAATTTATAGTGATTCCCCAATAAATCCGGGTACGTCCACTCTTCTATCACCTTGGAAGGAATCCACTACAAGTTTTTGATCAGGTGCCCTGCCACCAGAAGATCTATTTTTTAAGGGAGATCTAACAACCCTTTGAGCTTTTGATCAGGTGCCCAAAAACCAAGCTTAAGTCTTTTGATTAGGAGACTTAGAAACTAAAAGATAACTTTTGAAGGGAGTTAAAAACCCTGTACACAATTTATGAAATAAACTAACAAGGTGATGATGTCTTCTCTATCTAGATTCTCTGAGAAGACTAGTGGATGTTGTAAGCAAAAGCTCCCCCTAATTTGTGTAGAGATTATGATCAGGAGAGGGAGACTTTTCTTCAGGGTGTAGGCCATCTTGAAAAACTTCATGTCCAGAAAATGTTTTTGAGAGATATGAAATTGAATCTCAGATTGATGATTTGTTCTTCTAGAAGAAGCTTGAAGCAGAATATCTTATTCTCTGTGAAAATAAATCTGTACTATCTAACAGTCTAACAATATTATATATATGTTGTCTGTATTATCTCACAGTCTAACCCTGAGGCAGAAAACTTCTGTCAATATATAAAGAATGCCTGAGAGGAATTCAAACATTTGAATTCATTAATTCTAAAACGGCTGAAGCATTCCTTGAGAATTGTAACGGCTATATTCAAATATTTGGAATTAAAACCATTCTTTAACTGCCCTGGTAATTAATTAGAATAATAACTCTGTGATAATTCCATATTTAATGTTGCTAGAAATGACTATATTCATTAAGAATATTTAGCATTAAATATCAGAGTGTAACTGACTGAAATCACGCCATTCAAAATCAATCTGCCTCTGAATATAAAACTATCTGGACACTACAAAGAATTAGTCGAACTGAATCCTGGAAATCGTCAAACAGACCCGGAATTCGTTGAACTAAGAATGGAGTTCGTCGAACTAAATATGTCATTCGTCGAAATGAGCTTGGGTATCGTCGAGCTGAGCTGCAGTGTTGAGGTCAGAGTTCGTCGACCGGAACTCGGCTTTCGTCGAGCTAAACTCAGAGGTAGAACTTTGAGTTCGTCGAGCTGAGCTCGACGTTCGTCGAACGCAGCTCTGCTTTCATCTAACTAAACTTCTACTGGAATTCCTTCTGAGGCAATAACCTTGGAAATATCCTATGACCCTAGACTATACAAAGTGGGTCACTCTAAACATCCTAAACAAAAGATAGTTATCCTAGCCCAAATAAGTAATAGGGTTCCAACAGTGTGTATAGAGTCGACTAGTGTGGGTGAGTTGCACTTGCATTAAACATAAGCAATGCATTGCATATCTAAACATTCATTCCTAGCAGACCCTCATTATATAAATTAGTATGAGCTCTCTTATATGATGAGTTATTTTAATTGGAAATCTTAACTTATAAGTTTGCATGAGCATTCATATAAGTTAAGGTACTGTTCTGTGATGGTAATTAAGTTGTTCTTACTTACTTTACTTACTGTTTATTATTTACTTACATGCTGCTTCCATTGTTATTACTTTTGTTGTCTACTACTTATTATATAAACTGTTAGATATTGTCATGTCACCTGATTTTCCATTCTGCTTTGTTGTCCTCCACTTTCTTCCTCCCGCACGATGTCTATTAGTCGTGGGGGTGAGGGGAGGATGATAATGGCTTAGTCTTTTGACTAACGGTTGGTGGACCATATCATTTTAGGAGCGTCTAGTGACACAGACGCAACACAACCCAAAGGACCCACAGTACGAGGTGGTGAGACCTCAGGAGTTGTTACGGCGCACTACTACTACTACTACTATCAGACGATAGGTTGATGAGTGATCTTTGATTAGCTTATACTAGATGTATTAGAGTGAGAGAGAGTTTAGCTTTACTATTGGACATGTACCCCTAAATCCCTTACTACTCTTTCTTATGTTTTCTCATTGTGGACCATTATCTATCTATTGATATATATATATATATATATATATATTTATATATATATAAATGTTGTGATTGTGGACTTGATTGTCTTCTACTCTTTTCTCAGTGGCAATTTGATATGAATGTACTAGCCGGCAGAATTGGCGTCTTGTTGTGGCAACGAACTCGGGTGTTGGTGTCATCGCAAATAGGCAGTTTTCGGCATAAAATATTCCCTCGGCCGTGCTCAATTACCGGGAGGGGAGGATTTTACATTATTAATAGGAAATTTGTAACATTTATTTTAACGTTGGGAGAAACTGAATGGGGGTTATATATTCTATTAGGTGCATGTTTTTTGAAATTCGAAACGCTAGTCGATACCTTACATAATTTTGAAGATAAAAGATTTTTTATTGATTTAACATTTTTGCACAAATATTTTTAATGATTCTAGTTTACGTGTTAAGGCACTATTTAAATCAATCAACTTTTTACTATGATCTTTAAAAATATTTAGCTACTTTTCAAAAATCTTGAATTTTTCCCTAAATATTTTGCAATCAAAACAAGGTATAATATTTTCAACTACAGAGAAAAAGAGGGAACATGATACATCAAGCTTTGGTTCTACATTTAGTTGTATTTTTTAAATTTTATTTTCTAAACGCAATTATGAATTAATATTTTTCAATTTGTTTTTTTTACGTTTAGCCGCATCTAGCACATACAATGTAGAAATAAAATTATAAATAAGAAAGGAGTTTGATTTTCTTACATCGCTCTTGGATGAGGCATGATTTGAACACAAGGTTCTTTTGTCATCTTTCTCTTAACTTTCCTCTTCCAAATATATATTTTCATCTTCCCTTCCGCTTGATGTGTTCTCTTCTTTTTTTTATTTCTTAATGTGCACTCCTTACTTATAGAAAGGAAATCATAAATATTTTTAAGAAAATTCCAAATTTCATAAGCGGTAGGTAAAGTATAAATAAGTTTGAAAATTTCTTGATGAAGTGCGCAAAATAAATTATTCTTTGATTTAGCATTTAAAAATATTTCATTTAATTAAGTATGCTTGGGGGCTTTCTAATTGTAATATTCCAAACCTCTGTGTCTAAAAATTTTAAAAAAATTTACATAACTATTTTCCACCCTTTATAATTTCCACTCATAAATAAAGGTGGTTCTAAAGATTTTTCATTTAATAAACATTCATTCCCTCTAGATGATGTGAGATCATGAAGTGTCATTATTTTCGGTTGTTAACCTGATTTGGAATAACCTGGCTCTGATACCACTTCTTGAATCTTACGACACCTTTAGAGGGGGTGAATAAGGGCTTTAAGAAAATTAAAATCTTACTTTAAAATATCAGAATCACTTTAAGAAGTTTTGGAATATATTATAGCGGAAGAATTGTAAGACCCCCCTCCCGGAACACAAGACACGACACGAGAGGGGTCTTATGCCCAGAACAGCCGCCTTGCGGTAATACTAACACTCGGGTCAGCCTCTACCACAAGACTCCTATCCTGCCGGCTTCAACCAATATCAACATATAATGCTAACCCAACCATACAATAAAAGAAGTCAACCCACACCAAGCATAAGTCCATAAATATCACAAAAGAGAAGCTAAACAAGCTTCTGCATAATCAGAGTACGAAAATAGAATTACCCTGAAGGGCTACAACAAAATCTCTCTCACTCACATCTGTAACCGACGGTAGCGACGGTACCGTCCCCTCAGGCCCTATCGTCTTGGCCTGGCTGTCCAGCTGCATAGCCTGCTGCTCCACCTTCGTGGTTTCCTCCTAAAAAGAAAGACGTAGCAACCGTTAGTCATAAAGACTAACTGGCTTCACACCCGCTCCCCCGGCGACTCCTCGGCACCGGGCGGAGAAAAGAACAGGTACAATATATATAAAATAGTAGTACAAGTAGGTGAAGTAAGTATACAAATCATAGGTAGCAATAAAAGTAGTGTACAAATGAACAAGCACATATTCTACAATTCTACCATCTACAACAGCAAGAGAGTATAATGTTATAACAGTAAGTAACTCAACTTATATGGATGCTCATACAAGCATATAAGTTGAGAGTCGTTCAGTAATAAGTAACTCATCGTATAGGAGTGCCCATACAAACTTATACGATGAGGGTCTTGTGTATGCAATGAAGTGCAATGCTATGTATGCAATGCAATGACACACCCATGATCAAGCACATGCAATCGCTATGTCGACACAGAATTATAGTTCCCACTGTTCGAGCAGGTAGCTAACCTCTCAAACATCAACCGTCGTGGCCAAACGGTGACAGTAGAGAGGGCATCTCCACTACTAGGCTGGTATACACACTACCTGGCCTAGGGCTCCGTACGCCTCAACGCTAAGAACACAACAGCGGAGCTCACATGCGTACTACGGCTCAGCGGGTTCTCTTGGGTAAATGAGCACCAAGATCCTAGCCCCGAACTGGCCTATGCGTGACACGGAAGGAGCCTCGGAAATGAACACGAGGACCAATCCCAATCGTTAACTTGGCACGGAAGGAGCCTCGGGACGTGAACACCGAGGACCAAGCCCAACCGTCCAAGGTCTAGCTGTCAACTCCCATCGGTGTGATGATTGGCGAGCCCGTAGACCTGCCACACTATCCTTAACCCGGGATTACGACACCACGTGTCGACTCACACCACATGCAACTTCACAATATCGTGGCATGGAAGGAGCCTCGGGACATGAACACCGAGGACCAAGCCCAACCATCCATTAAATGCAGAAGGAGCCTCGGGACGTGGACACCGAGGGCCAAGCCCAACCGTCCAACTTTACTCATCTCAATCTCATTCCAACTAGTGACGGTCAACACCGTACTTGTTACTTCCACAATGCTAACCGTAGGGAGACGACACTCTAAGCATTGGATTACTAATTCCCTTTTATCCATTCAACATACATTATGGCCATAGTTAAATCATTTATACCTCTATCAATTTATAACTACCCATTTATATCAAGCTCTTTCCTTCAATTAAGTTTGTCCACAACTTGTTATACGAATTCAGATTTATAACCTCAACTTATCATATCACTATGATGATTATGTCGAAAGAGTTCACCCAAGCCTCGAGTTGGATCGCAATATTAAATTCCACCAAATCGCATTCCACGTTACACAGCCCAGAATTTAGGTGCAGCCTTAATCCGGGCAGCAACTTCAACAAAGGATTCCCGAGGCTACAGAAATCCGACGAGTGCGTGTAACCACTCATTGGAAAGATAATTTCAAGGGCTACAACTTTCGTGTTTAGTCGAAAGCCAAGATTTTATAACCTCACACCAGAAGCTCACTCGAAGCCTGCTGCGCACAGGATATAGATTTCCTGGGTGGAATTTCCCCCAATCGCAGTAGATTCGAACAGACTTTCCCGTGGCTACAGGTATCGCCTGGAAACCTGCAACCACTTGTTGGAAAGATAATTTCGAGGTCTACGACTTTCGTGTTTAATCGAAAACCAAGATATGACCAGAGCACCCCCAAAATTGGCCACGAAGGTTGCTGCATGCAGAAAACAGATTTCTGCACGCATCTTAAGGCGAGATGAACGGCATCCATTCATCTTCTTCCTTGCACCAATCTCCCAAAAACTCCTCCAGAAAATCATCCACCCTTATTCACCCTCACGAAGCCATATTTCTCCACGAATCACTCTCTCATCTTCACTTTGAAGAATGAAGAGGTTGGAGGGGACTAAGCCTAGTAGACGACCTTGGCATGGCTTTTCCAAAGAAATCTCCTCCTCACCATCAAGACTCTAAGGAGTCGATATCTCTCCTAGAATATTAACTACAGATCTAGCACCAAGGGAGAGGGGAGGAAGCTCACCTCGATTTCAGCGGTACCATCATTTCCGGCCATGGATCTAGTCATCCTTTGTTGCGGCATCTCTTGCTTGGTGCAGTTGTTCTTCACGGCAAAGGAACGAGAGAGAGAGAGAAGGCCACCTCCAGGAGCTCCGACTGCTTCCCTTGGCTCCGTCGGTTTCGCGAGGTCCACGATGACGGCAAGAACGATCGGCAAGGATGGCTAGGGTTTTGCTTTATCTCCTCTTATAAATAGATGTATTAGGTTAAAACCTTCCGCCACGTGTCAACGCCCCATTGGACCGCCCCTAACTGGTCATATTGAAGTGACCCGGTCCAAGGAATCATCATCAGCACGAATCCTGAAGTCCGGTTCGGTCTGCCTGTACAAGCCGGCGAATCTGCCTGGGCGAAGAAAACGCACAAGTCAAATTCTACGGGAATCAACCGTCATTCTCGACGATCGGCGAGAATCGGCGAGCATTCTCGACGAATTCGTCGGGTATCAATAATGATACCCGGCGAATTTCACTTAGCCAACTTATCGGAAATCCTGGCGTTGAGTGTGTTGAGTATCAGTCAGCGATACTCGACGATCGGTAGGTATCATCGGGCATTCTCGATGATCGGTGAGAATCACCGGGCATTCTCGTCGATCGGCGAGAATCGCCGAGAATTCTCGTCGACTTTCACTTAACCTAATTCCCAATCTGCAGTTCTGGATCTGGCGGGTATCGACCATCGATACCCGTCGAATCAGCGAGTATCATTCCCGATACCCATCGATCGGCGAGTATCATTCCCGATACCCGTCGATCGGCGAGTATCAACTCCCATTCTCGTCGATTTTCCCTTAGACCATTTCCTCTCGATCCGTTGGATATCACTCAACCCTACACTCCATTCAACACACTTGATACCTTTTGTCAGTGCGTCCCGAGCTCGAGTCAAGTCTCTTGACTCAAAACTCGTGTGAGGGGCCTAGCGCGAATTTGGACGTTACAAGAATATATTTTATATCTCATAAAATATTATATTGGAGACTATTTTGAATAGATTAGAATACAATTGATCTTCACTACCATTAGCGATAAGTATTACCGTCGAGCGCTACTACCAGAAGATGAAATCCTTGAGCAAATTCACCAAAAGTAATTTCCTATGTACTTAGAGTTGAGGATTTGATAGAGAGATATTATATAAGTGTTTCATGACATATGAAATAAAATTATAATAAAACAAAAGGATAGACATGATTTTTATTTCAATAAAGAGGATTACAAAACTTTGATCTTATGATACTAAGTCAAGGTGATAAATAAATAAAAATCTGTTTTCCTTTTCTATACTGACCCTTCTCAAGGACCTGTTGTCTCTCTCTCTTCTTCTCAAGAAGATTGACGAGCCTGCTCCTCACCTTCCTCCCCGGAAGGGTCTTAGAGCCTACTAGATCTCCCAAATCTAGACCTCCTTCCAGGACGATTTCCTCACATTCCTCCCAGAAATCTGACGGCCTCCCAGGCCGATTTCTCGCATACTTCTCCCAGGAATTTGACGTCCACACCGAAAGATTTCTCTGCGCAGAATACAAAAAGGTTAAAGAAAATATAAGAATAAGATAAAATTCCCCTCTAACTAGAACCTTTGATTTTGATGTTGATTCTCTTGTAAAGTTTCGATCTTTGTGCCTTGAGAGTCTTCCTCTTCAATGTCCTTCAAATCTGTGAAGGTTTGCGCTTGATGAGAGTTTTTTGCAACGAGGATCCTTCATGTGAATATTATGAAGAAGGATTCTTGATCATCATGTTGATAGTCTTCAATCCTTACGCATGAATTCCTTTTGATCTCCTTTGAAGAACTCTCCTCCTAAACGAGTTGGGTAAACCCCTTCCTCCCCTCTAGATGCTAGGGAGAATTCCCCTTTTAAATTTTGTGAAAAACCATCTCATGAAACACAATTTTAGGTTGTTTTAAATAGAGAAAGTTTTGCAGGGAGCTACCGCGCAGCGATAGTGGGGCTGTAGCGGGAAGTCTTCAAAATCCTTCCTCATCTTCATTTCAATTTCGTGGATTTTGCCTTCATCTTTAGAAATAAATTATTTCTCATGAAAATAAGATATATCCTTGCCTTCCAAATGATATTTGATTCTCCTTCCGATTTCTCAATCAAATCATGATATATTTGAAGTTTCCTAAAGCTATCGCCAGACGATAGCTTTGTATGCGCTGCACTGTCAAAGCTCTTTCCTTTCTGCTCCTCACTCAGCTGAAGATTTGCGGGCTTTTATAGTTTTTTTTAAAATGAGCTACCGCTAGTGCTAAGTTTATCACGCGGTAGTAGGTCTTTTCACGCGTTGTTTCGAGCTATCCATCACTAAATTAGAAAAAAAATCCTAAAATATTATTTTGCCACTTTTTAATTGTGCGCAGTACATTTATTTGTTGTAAAAGGGGTCCAGTACATTTAATTTGTTGCATTGTACATCTATGGTAGCATTTCTAGTTAAACGCCGCAATAGGTGACCCATATATTGAGGTGATTTCAATCTTTATGCGACCATATATTCAAGAGGCTACAACCACTTGTTTTTTAAAAATGCCACAAATGGCTACTACGACGACGGTATCTTTGACGATTTTGTGTTAAATGTTGTATTGTGATCCCTCTCTCCCCCATTTCCTTCTCCTCCCCCTCTTTTTCTTTCTCTTCCCTCCCCCTCCCCCCTTTTTTCCCTATCATACCAAAGAGGAACCCAACGGCCCCTCCGGTCGGGCCTCACTCTAGTATGACTGAATATCTTTAAAAAAATTGTTTTAATTTTTTTTTCCTAATAGCCTATCCTAATTCCTGATCCCTCTCATTCTCTTCTACAGGCTCTCTCTCGCTCGCCCTTTTTCTCCCCCGCCATCATCGTCGCCTACAAAATCCAGTCATTTAGGCTCTGTTTGGCTCAATTACAGCGACTGCAGAAGCAGTGGTGAGAAGTAGTGGTGGAATAATCAGTTGTTTTCCAGAGTGGTGACAGAATCTGTGAAACTGTTTAGATGAATAGCTTTTGTAGAGTTGTTTCAAACGAAGAATCTGTTTAATCTGTTTGGCAATACATATGTGTGGTGCATAGTTCATTTTTCTTGAAATTAAACACAATCAACAATAACATAAAAAGAACAATTTAACTTAATTCATTCTAAGTGCCCAATAATAATATTGAAAAATAACAGACTATTTTCAAAAGGATTATTTCAGTCATGAAAATCATAAATGTGCTCTGTCATGCTGATGAAACTTATCCCTCGATCATCGATCGTTAACTGCACATCAAGAATAAATATAATTATTGAATTTTTTTATGTATGTTTATAAATGTAAACGTCATATTGGTGTATACCTGTGATAATCCGTGAGTTGATCTGCAATGTAGTCCCTAATATTGGTCATTTTTGTAGCTCCCGCCCCCTCAAATGAGCTTGGTGCAATGTTCGAATTTGAATCGATAGTTCATGGACGATTATTTGGTCGCAACTCATATGCCTCTGGATGAATAAAGATTTTGTTTCTGTCATATACATCAAACCTAGGTTATCCCTTGATGGATGTTTTCTAATAAAGTTGTGGAGCAACAATGTAACGACCACAACAACACACTGCTTTGAGAATTCAAAATGAGGCATTTTGCCAAGTATGGGCCACTTTTTCTTCCATACACCAAAGCTCCTTTCGATCATACTATGTAGCGATGAGTTTGCTTTATTAAATATTTCACAAACAAACATTAACACACACACACATTTTTTCCTAGACACACAAACACAATCATACACACACTTACACAATCATACACACACAAATAAACATTGACACAAACACAATCATACACACAAAAACACAATAATACACACAAAAACACAATAATACACACCCACACACACACAAATCACACACACAAACACAATTATACACACACACACATACACAAACACAAATCACACACACACAAGCATACACAAACACAATCATACACACACACACAAACATACACAAACACAAATCACACACACACAAACATAAACAAAAATAAACACAATCATACACACACACACACACATACACAAATCTGTACACAAACATACACAAACACAAAACATGCACACAAGTATACAAACCCCTTCATCAAGAGCTTCACACGAATGCTTACCACAAAAATAAAATCACACATTCAATAGATGCTACTTCTCTCTTTGTAGGAACAAAAAAAGGAAAAGGTTATTCCTAACCGGATGAAAAAGGTCAACCTGAGAGGAGGAAGAAGGCCTTGTAGGCGTTAAAAGAAGATGCTCCTTGCTGTGGTCGCCAGAGAGGAGGAAAAGGAGTGGCAGTTGGCTCGATCGCCCAAGACAGTGCTCGACAGAAACTGATGAAGGAAGAAGAAGAATATCGTGACTCTGGAGGAGGAGAAGGTGAGATACATCGCTGGATAGGAGAAGAAGAAAGCTCTCCAGAGTGGAGAGGTGCAATAAGTAGATTCCTCACCAGAGATGGGCGCGATGGAGGATTTTGGGGTCGACGGAGCGCGGGTTAGGGTTCAAGCAGTGGAATCGGAGATTTCCACGATCTGGAGTCGTGAGAAAATATTACGACTCCAGGTCGCTGTTTTTTTGCGATTATAGGGCAGAGGTGACTGCAAAATCCGGACTCAATTTTCCATTTGGAGGAGCTACAATGGAATTTGCGGCACACTAGTCCAAAAACCGGCGCTAAACAGAGCCTTTATCGTCCAGAGAGCTTTTGCAGCTTCTCACTGGAGCTTCTTCCACGGGAGACCTACTGTGGGTTTTTAGTGGAGGTTCAATTTCATTGACTCAGGATGTTTTGCGCTATGCTGCCCTCCGCCGATTGAAGACGATAAGGAAGGTCAAAGTCTCCTCGCCGGTGTTGGTGGACGGTAGGTTGGGAGGGAGCCTAAGAATTGGAGATCTATCTGAGCTTGGAGGGAGCCTAAGATCAATCATCTTGCCTACAACTATTGTTTACCACCGTCAAACCATGACCTTGGCCACCGCCGTAGCCATCCGGGCCCTCCCCTCCTCGCGGATCGTCGTCGGTGGAAGGCTTCCACCTCTGCTTCATGACTCCTCTCATGTTCTCCATTCCCAGGGCAGCCAGTCCTTGAAGTTCCTCTTCTACTGTGAGGCCCTCTTCTTCACATTATTTTATGAATCATTTTGAATTGGATGTTAAACCCCTCACCTGGCAGTTTTTGGTAATGGACAATACCTTCTGAGCTAATGCTTGCTTGTAAGATGTAAATACTGCTAATTTCCTTCAAATTGTTCTTCCTATCAAGGTTCTTTCATTGACTTCTTTTAGTTTGTGTTGCACGACCTTGAAAAGTGGTAATGCTTCACATTGAAACCTAAAATAGCATAGCTTTGTTTGAATAATCTCTTAGGGTGTGTTTGTTTCGTAAGTTTTGAGAGGCAAGAATTGGTTTTGGCCGAAAACCTACAGCGTAGAGGTTTTTGAATGGTGTCAAAACTAATTTTTATGTTCGTTTGAGAGAACACTTTTTTTGGAAAATTTATGATTCTTACAAGGAATTCCAATTCTGGTTTCAAATTAGACGATACGAATAATGGAATTGGAATTGAGATACCCAATTCCAATTCCCTTTCCCCAATTCCAGCGAAACGAATGCACCCTTAAGATGAAGAAGGGGGCTGCAGATCCACACTTATGATACATTTATTGCCTTTAATTAATTAATACTAAAAGAAGTGTACATTGATCTCCATCATTTTTCTAATATAGAAGATATTGTGTTTGTTGTCTTAAGAGAATCTCTCTTAATTGTTGGTACATTATATTCTCATTTTTTGTATGTGATCCAATTTATCTTAAAATTATTTGAAATATATATATTTTTACATCAAGGTGCGTGAAATCTTTATGTGAACATGTTTTTTTTAAATCAAAAAACAATTGAGTACTAACAAGAGAGAAACAACACACAACAGAATAATTAAATAAAAGAGTAATTAAGTACTAACTACTACAAAGAAATTTGTATTCAGTTAGCAGTACCAGTACAATCTACTACTAAAAAATAGTAATAGCCTGCTCATCAGCATCATATGCTCATTAGGTCTAACTAAAGTAGACATCTCAAATTAGGATGATTTTACTAACTTTAAGTTCATCTAGTCTAATTACAAACTACGATGATTGTTGTCTTATGTCTAATTGACACAGTCGTCACAAAGATGATGATTTCACCAACTAAGGTAAACACTAACCTGGGCATCTCAAACTAGGACCACTTTCTAATCCCTAGATTATCACAAATCTAATAGTCTCACTTGAGCTAATTATAAATACACTAATAAAATAGGCAATAACTATATGCATACCGACTTCGGCTATGTGCAGACCATACAATTTCATAGCAGTTATGTACAGGTCAAGGCCTATACGGGTTCACAACTTCATGTGGTTTTTTTAGTTTGGACTGCACATAGCCAAAAATGACATGCATATAACATCACCCTAAAAATAAAAGTAAAGATACAAATTGGGTTCAAGCATGTATACAAATAATACTACGTATATTCCCCTAAATTGAATTCTTTATGGAAATAGGTGCTGAGTTGAGTAAGAAATTCTTTTCAGCCTTGAGTACGGAGATTCTGAGTTTCCTTCTTATTTTTTTTCATTCCCTTCCCTTCAAAAGTTGAGCGTTGTGTGCCTCAACGAAGGGTTCTTTCTCTTCCTCTTCCTCCGACATAAAGATTATGAAGATAAGCTTTTTGGATCTCTTTGGTAGATAACCTCTAGTCCGCAAGAAAGTAGCTCCAAATCCCGTTGGATATGACAGGACTACTTAAGCTTGGAGTGGCCAAGCCTACTTTGTATCATAGAATATACTTCTATTTATATTCCCGATGGAAATTTGTGCATATTGGTACTACTTATTCAATAAATGAGAGGCTTTATTCAATCTAAAAGGATCATGGTTGTGAATTAGAGACCTAATTAATTTCTACATGAATGGATTTTAAATCAAAGCTCCTATTCATCCAGAATTAATTATACTCTCTATTCAATAATCCAGGTTCCTATACGATCAAAGTCACTATTCAACGAAATGGATTCGCTATTTATCCAAATTATAGATTTGCATTTTCAACATAAATCGGTAGCCAAATTTTATTAATCGGATGACGGATTACTCCAGAACCAAAATGTTATCTTTATAGTGAATCATTGATCCCTTTGGGAAATCACTGGTCTAATTTCCTTTGGAATGACTTGTAGTCCTGATTAAGGAGTTGCCTAGTCTGATTTCCTCTTTAATGAATTAGTGGTTGATTGAATATATTAGTGCATCTAATTCATCTAGGTTCAGTGCATTCTTAATGTATTATGCAATTGTCGCATAATTACTAATCTCAGATGTTTGTGCTTAATTGAGGTTAAATGGACAAATATTTTAAATTATTTTTGTTTAATTAATTGGACGTCGGAATTAATTGCATATTGAGTCATTGCATTTGCATCACATTAAGATTAACTTTCATTAGTTCATCAGATTGCATGTTTGCATTCATTCAAATCTTATTTTGGATGGTATGTAGCTCTGTTGACATTTGTCACATGATTGTTTGCATTCATTTAGGGTTAGAGCATCAGACGCCCTTCGTCTGTCGATTCATCATGTATCACATAGTATCAATTGCAATGTTCTATTAGTTTCAATTTAGTAATTTATTTGTTACCTCACTTCTGTGTAGAGCAGCTCAATTCCCCCTAAAAAAGTGAATCTATATTTTCTCATTCTGTTACTACTCACACCTTCATAATTTCATTTTTCATACTAACACAGGCCATAAAAATGCACCAAATGTTGTTGTTATGGCTACAGGAGAAACACCAGCTGAAGTTGCCACAGAACTTCCTGAATTTGTTACAGCCTTACAAGAAGCAGTCCGTTTTATATTTATATTCTTGTTTCTTTGATTGCATAAAGTAGGGTTGAATGGCTTTAACTTGCAATCTCTTGGTAGGCAGTGGGAGAAACTTGATGTTAAATACGATGTAGCTTCAGTTGCAATTGTTTCGCTAATTGCTCTTTATGGCTCAGTTGGACTGATCTCAGTACGTATAGCAGAGCCTACCCTCCCCCACCTTTCTCTCTAAATACAAATAAAGTTTATTATATGATTTTTTTTCCATTTTGTAGTGGTAAAGTACTGTCAAAGTAGTTATGGCCAAGACACTCTTGTTTATTTTACTATTAAAATTATAACTTGTCTTTCTATGCAGGCAATTGACAGGCTTCCTATGGTTCCTGGTCTATTTGAACTAGTTGGAATTGGTTACACTGGTGTAAGTACTCATGACACATAAGTACAAGATCTATTTTGTTTCCTTCAAATTAAAATTCATGTTTGTTGGATATCTAGTCCTGCAATGGGAATCTCATGTTTCCTTGTGTATTTTATGCGTTGTAAGATCTTTTCACATAATATCAATTGGTTTTAGGTTAGATGCTTTGATTTTTAACACAATCATTGCAGGCTTGGACCTCTTCCCTCTCTTTTACCCCGTATTCCGATGTTATTTCGTCGTGTGAGAGAGCATCTTGTTACTACAAGATCTTTTCCATCGTTACTTTTAATTTACAGATGGGTGTAATTACTTGAATAAACATTTTATTTTAAATTATCTCAGACTCATCACTATTACTTGATGTATTAATGATTAACATTGGTGGTTCAAGCTTATGAATGCAGAACTATTATTTTCATATCATTACCAATTCCCTTTCACTTCTATAACTTTCTTCTAGCATTTAAAAATCCTTTATTACTCATTGTGATAAACTAAATTGATAACAGTATGTACATTTGTTCTATACACAGTGGTTTGTCTACAACAACTTAGTGTTCAAGTGTGACAGGTACACCAACTTTCATTCAAGGAAATTTTTTCACTTAAGGCTCTATTTGGTAGGGCGTCGACAGTGGAAACCCAGCAAATGCCGCCTCCATTTAGGACCGAAGAGGGAGGGCGGCGCTTTTTCAGCATTCCACAGAGAGAGGGCGGGAGCAACCGCTGCCACCCAGCGTGTTTGTTTGTTTTTTCGTAGAGAGAGGACTATGAATCAATCTAGTGAACATGATGATAATCTGATACTATTGGGTTTTTTGCTATTTTTTTTATCAGATAGCTTTGAGGTGTGAGAGGATGGGAGAAAATGCCTCCATTATGGTGAATTTGGGTTGCAATAAACCCAGAAATCTTGAAGGGACAATGACTCCAAGTTTTTTCCTTACATCAAGAAATAGCCCTTTCAACATTGGCTTGAATCTTTTTTCCAGTAAAATTAAAACTCGTTTGAGTTATTGTTGTAAATTGCATTAATTTCTATTGTTACTTGTTTGTAATGGATTAATGAGGTTTACATTTAGTAAAGAACTCCAATGATATTTTAATGACAGATCGATGTTCTTCCAAGATTTTGATTATAACTTTTCATGCTGAATTTTTGTGTGAACGATGTAATTGGTCCATATTGTTGACTGGAATCACCAGATGTTTATGCAAAATTTTGTTATTTTAATACTATTTGGTTCTTTCGAAAATTAGACAGAAATATTGAATCATTTAAAAAAAATGCGGTGTTTGGAAGTAAAAACGTGGCAATAGGGTTCCAGTGCATTTAATTTGTTTCATTGTACATCTATGGTACCATTTCTAATTAAACGATGCAATAGGTGACTCACGTATTGAGGTGATTTCAATATTTATGCCACCATAGATTCAAGAGGCTACCGCCACTTGTTTTTGAAAAATGTCGCAAATGGCTGCATTGACGATGGTATCTGCGACGATTTTGCGGCGTTTTATTAAATGCCGCAAAATAATATGCGACGTTTAAAAAAAGTCGTAGAAACTACTAAAAAACTTGTCCGTATGTGTTAAATGGTGCAGTGTGATCCCTCTCTCCCTCCTTTCCTTCTCCTTACACGCTTTTTCTTTTTCTTCCCTCCCCCTCCCCCTTTTTCCCCCTCATACAAGAGAGGAACTCGTCGCCCCCCCCCCCCTTGTGGTTTTGATTTTAGATGTTCTAAATGTATGCATTTTGTGTTGGATCTTTGGATATTTTTTAAGATCTAAGCTTTTTACAAGTAGGGCTTAGAAATAATATGGATGAGACATAGTTTTTATAAAAAATTTGAGTCAAAAATTTTGAAAGGGATTTAAATTTTTTAATGTGGTTTCTTAGTGAATGTGATATGGGCTCGTTAGATTTTTTATTTTGAAATATGATGTATTTTTCGTGTATTTTAGAAGTGGTTTTGAGAGTTTTTCAGAAGAAGATGAACAATATTCCTGAAACTAACACTCGTGTTAACAACAGAAATTTGAATTGATGTTTTTTCACAGGAGATGGCTTCTTCCAACTCTTATGGGTGGCGCGCTCCGGCCAGCAGGCGTCAAGGAGGTTACGGATTACATCCAGTAGTGAGGGAGGCCGCTATCAGCATGGGGATGTTGCTGGGAGTGGACATGTCCATCCATTCCCACATTTATGCATACCTGGCTGCCTCAAGAATTTATCTACTATAGTTGGTGACAGCTTCTCTACAACACTCGTCAAGGAATTCTACAATAATCTGGAGGATCCAGCCCGAAGACGTCTCAACGATGGTGTGTGGTTGGTTCTCCAAGACGAAGAGGTGGATATATTGCGAGTGGATCTATAGAATGAGTTTGGTTTGGTGCAGTGCGAGAAGAGACTGGATATTGTAGAGAGGTTTTGCACTCTATAAGATCAAACTCTTATGAACGTGGTTTTGTATAGGCAAGAGGACACAATGGATATGACCACTACTACTTTCAATCTCACCCCTGAAACTTATATCATTCAGGAGATTCTGCGTCATACTATTATGTACAAAGGCGGGGATACAAAAATGATTACAGCTCAGCTGACTATGGTTACATATCATATTTTGTAGAGGATTCCCTTCGATGTGGTGGATCTCCTTTTATTTTTTATGAGGTATGCATTCAAGTTGAACGATCCTAAACGATTGACGATCAATTCTCTACCACTATGTGGGATTATTCAAAGGGTCGTCTATGAGAAGTATCCAATTCTCAATATCGATCCTTATTTAATCGATTGTCGACCTACTTAGCTTGTTACCTCTTCGATCTGTCTGCCGCCACAAGAGAGACCTTTCACATCACAGCGTCTGATCAATTGTGGGGGATCAGTTCGCGAGACTCGACGAGATATAAAGGACTTGGTGGTGGAACATGGAGCTGATCTAAGGAGGATGGATAAAACGATGAGCGAGATGTCGAAGATGATCAAATGTACTATGAATGGGCTCAAGCTCACTCCTACTCATGTTGAGGAAGCTGAGTGGGAAAGTCCTGACGAGGAGCTGCCACGCCGATAACTTCACCGAACCAGACGTGAGAGGTACATGAGAGAGGGTAGTAGCCGAGAGAGGGAAATGAGTGAGGAGTGGTTTTATTTTCATGTATATTAAGACATATTTTGGACATATACAAGTTTTTGTAGCTAACGCCTAACGTTAGTTTACTAATATTGGCGCAAGTTCTATAGACTGGCTTTTTTTTGAACTTTTTTGTGATGCTTTCTTAATCTTATGTTTTATTTATGCAATTTATGTGAAGTAGGATCCGGGTATAGTAATTTTTTGTAGTTGGATATTTCCTACTTCACTATTCAATGATATCTAGCAAAAGAGGGGTTTGGGTATCCATTGGGGACCAAGTATGGTGGTCCCTTTAAGTACCTAGATGTAGTGTGGAGACTTATTTGGAGACAGTGATGAAGGTAGCCAATGAGAAGCTATTGTGATGATTTTTATGGGTACCCAAATGGTTTTTGTTTTAGGTCATAATTAATGTGTTCTTACTATGTTATTTCTATCAATAGGTCTTCATTCATACCCAGGAGGAATTTTATTATAGTTACTCAAGTTTTCATGGTAATTAAATTGAGAATAATTGTGAATCCCGAAACATTTATTTGTAGGAAATTTAAGTTTATTTAACTTCATGTTGAGTGAGGATTGATCTTGTGAGAGATGGTGAAGATGGTGTTCTCCTTTCCTTTTGTTTAGCTTAGGGTATAGTATGGAAATTCATGCTCAACATGCATTTGGATTTTGCTTGGTTTTGTAGATTTATGTTTTTTGAGTTTTAATTCATTATCTCTTTAAGCATGTTGAATTTTTTTTCAATTCTTTGTTCTTAATCTTGAGTTTTTGTCTAGCTTTGTCATAAGCGATTGTGTTATTCTTAAAAGTGGTGACTATATAATTTATATGTGTTTTGTAATCATTTCTTTAATTTTCAAAGGTTTCATTCATCACTTAATTTCAATTTTTAAATTTTCGCACTGAGCACACTTATTTTTCAATGATGTATTTGTAGAAAAATTAATTTTGGATTCATTATCGAGCTTTGTTTTTAGAGTTTTGTTTTCTAAACATAATTTTGAAGTTATATATTTCTTCTTTTTAATCTTATGTTTAGTAATTTCAAGCATGTGCAATGTGGAGATAAATATTGTAGCACAAGGAGAGAAAATTACTTTGCTTATAGTGTTATTGGAAGGGGAAAAATTTGAACATCAAGTTTATTTGACATCTTTATTGTTTTGTCCTTTCTTTTCCATAAGATTTGCCATCTTCCCTTTCACAAGAAGAGCGCTCCATGGATCATCAAAAAAGGAGCTTTCTTGAATACTTAAGCCCGCTTGTATGTTCTCCAATTCTTGTGCTTCATCCATACATATATGAGGAAGACTACAAATTTCATCAAGGAATTTCCAAATTTTGTAAGAAGTAGAAAATAGTAAACTAGTTTTAAAATATCTTTTAAAATTGCACATAATAGACTATTTATAGCTTTAGCATTTAGAATACACTTTTTTCTATTCAATTCACTTGGGGGTTCTCTAAATGTAATGTCCAAAACTTTGATATCCAAATATTTATGAAATATTTCCATCCAACTTTTCAATCATTCATAATTTTTGCCTTCAAACAAGGGTGGCGCTAATTAGTTTTTGTTTATATAAGATTCATTCCCTCTAGTAGAAGCAAGATCAAGAAGCATCATTATTCCTGATTAGTTAGGCCGATTTGGAATAACTCGCCTCTAATACTACTTGTTGGATCTATAGGTGCCCTTAAAGGGTAAATAAGGGTTTTAAAATATTTTACGATTTAAAAATGAGAAACATATGAAAACAGAAGAGATAAGTTTTTGGTTGCTACCGCCAGCGGTAAGAATTACTGCTCGGCGTTAGTAATAGATATTTTCCTTTAACTTATATAAACTTGATTAGAAAATCAATCAGCATGAAATAAAATAAAAGATAATTTAATTTAAGAATAATGTTTACAAAATGTTGATCCCAATAACACTTGAGATTGAGGCAATAGTAAAAATCTTTTAGTTTTTTATACCGGCCCTTCTCCTAAAGACCGGTTGGCTCTAGTCTGTCTGCCCTCAGATGAGACCTTGAGCCACGCCTTGATCTAGCCCTAGACCTAGTCGCCACTACTTGTGGCAAATTGCCCCTAAGTCCCGCAAGACTCAGTCACCAACACATGCGATGAATTTACTCCCATCAAGGAAAAGATACAGTGGAAGCAATAATAGATGAAAAACTCCCTCAATATGAAGAACTCGAAGACGAGGATTAAGGTGCTTCAACGAAGTTGGAGTTGTTGTGTGCGGCCTTCTTATAGAATCGGCGGGTAGATTCCTCCGTCTAGTTCTCAACCTTTTAAATGGTACAGGGAGATCTCTTGGCTCTGGGAGGAGAGCTATCATAAAAATCTCTGAGTTGTGGTTCTAATTCATAAATGGTGATTCTTCTATGAAATTAGGAGGTCAGCTCTTTAGATAGGCAAAGAAGCTAGGGTCGGCGTAAGTTTTACCTCGAAGCGATAATTTCTTTAGGAAACTGACCAACACATAGATCCAGCCAAAATTGGAAACACACTGCTCTAATTTAGGCAATCCTTCCTTAACGCTCAGCATTAGCATTGATGCTTGGCATTAGAGATATTGTCTCTGCACCGTCAGATGTCCTTCCTTTCCTGCTCCTTGATCAGCGGCTAATTGGAGGTGTTACCAAATGTTAATGCCAGACATAAGTCTTAATGCCCACCGGTAGGACTTGCCTATTTCAGCACCAACCTTCCTTTATCTCTGATATTTCCTTTCACGCCAATATTGCCTTTAATTAATGTTAGCACCAGTGTTAGCGTTAATGCTCCGCGATAGCAACCAATTTGGAGCACCATCTTCATCGTTCTGAATTGAATTCCAAGTAGTATTGAACATGTGGTTCCTGAACACTATAAACACACGACAAGCATGATCAAAGACAAACTAAGATTTATTATTCTCAAACAAAGAGATTCAGAATGCATGTTCCAAGACCATGCAACATTTTTCTGTGGCGGTGATCAACTTTTTCCTCCAAATAAAGCCACACATTGTTGTCGTGAACTTCAATCCGGCCATCTACATCAGTGAATATCTCACACAAGTCCTTAAACAAGTTTAAGGTAACCCAAAAACCATGCACCTGAAAGAATGCAATAAGGCCCAAGATCCCCATCATACCGATAGGAGTGAACTAGGAGACTGATGTGCCGCAAATCTTGAAGATCTTAATCGCCTCCTCTGAAGGAGGAAGATCAAATCCTGATCTATAAAAAGACTCGTAGATAGTCATGTTGTCAGTCGGAGGATTATGCGCATTCTCCTCCACACGCAAGATCTTCACTTCAATACCACAAGGTAGTCCATAATGCTTTCTCCAATTATCGATCCGATTAAGAATAGAGCGCAACAGCATCGGCCACCCATGGTTGCATCGCTTCGATACTTGAAAATCAATGGGCCAATAAAAATGATTTCACAACTAGCGAACCACCGTGACGCTAATCATACACATGACGGAGCGTTCAGTCAAATCGAAAAAACGAAACAAAATGTGACCACGAAGCACAAACACGCACGCTTGTGAGGCAGCACTAGCGCACGACTGTGCACCCGCACGGCCGCACAAACAGAAGATTGCGTGCATGCACAATGATATGGTTGCATGATTGTGTGCCCGCATGGCCAGACAACCATATTCCAGCATGGTCGCACAAGCACATAAACGTATGTCTCGTATAGGGCGCAGTCATAGGTCTACATGCCTTCAAACCTCCTGAGGAAATAGCAGAAATTGAGAGAAAGTTCCCTCACTCCTTTTGTCCAAGCTGCGTGCTCCAGAAACATGGGAGCAAATGATGGGGACGGCCTTTAATTTATAAGGGATTTGGCTTGCAAATAGCTAAAATCCCATCATCTCCACTACTTCAGTGGGGAAATGGGGACTAAGGGGGTTGACCAAAAAGTCAACCCACTAACCCCACTCACGCCACGATCGCATGACCACACACAACGAAGCATGATAGCCACCACGGACAACAAACCACCCCTATAGGGAGATAAATTTCGTCGCCCAGGCCGCCGCCCGGTCGCATGTCCCCTTGGTCATGACGCCATACATCCATGCATGCCCATGTGCATAGCTGCATGACCGCGCGACATAACTACACAGTAGCACGATCGTGCGTCGTCATCGCGCGACCACAAGGCAGCGCGATCACACGACTATATGGTCGTGGGTGCCCATGCACGTGGCCACATGGTCGCGTGTTGTTGCACAGCTGTGGGCCGCGATCGCACAGCTTCCTTGGCCGCACAGTCGGTCGTCCGACTGGGCTCCTTGGTCGCATGGTCGGCCTCCTTGGCCCCACGACCGGCCTCCTTGGCCATACAATCATCCCCTTGGACACACTTCCCGCCCCTTGGTAACACGACCGGCCTCCCATCGGCCTCTATCGGTCGGCCACCACTGATCAGCCTCTACAGGCCGACCTTCACTGGTAAGCCATAATGACTGATCTCCATCGGCCAGACTCTTGGCTGCCACCCATCCTCTATTATCTTCCACGACCCGCCATCCACGAAACCACAATTATGTGGTGTATGTATAGTTCAAACCGCATAATTGGTGTGTATTATCGAATAAATTAATACGGGTTTGTGTGTAGCAAGATATATGATGATGGGTGTATATAATGAAAATTCACATGGCGGTGTGTGTATAGTAAATTATGCTGTTATGTTGTGTGCATAACCATATAATTCATCGTGAGTGTGCGTATAACGATGGAACTACCCATAATGTGTGTGCAAATAACATATTATATGGTTACAGTGTGTGAATAGTCAAACTCCCTAACCACTCAATTATGGAAAGAGGAGAAGTTTACACGCTCAATCAAACGGATCAGATCTTTGTTCTTGCTGTTGGAGAAGTTCGGCTACGCCACCACTGCGCCATGGCACCAGTCGTTCATCTCGCCTCCAAACCGCGAACAAGGTCCTCCTCTACTTCTTCTTTCATGGATAGATCTTAGAAATTCTTTAGGAGAGATATCGAGTCCAAAAAGATTAGATCGGATGGGAGTTTCATCGTATTTCCATAAATTAATGGCGGCGAGTTCGCCGGAAACCGCCATCTCCGGCAGCCCAATCACCGCCGATCGATAGTCGTAGCCTCAACGGAGGTGGTGGTGGTGGTGGCTGGCCAGGGAGGTGACTGAACTGCCGGCGACGGATCACGGAAAGCTTACAGGAAAAATGGTTTTTCTGTGTTTGGTTTTCGGGTTCTGTAGAAGATGAACAGTAAAAACTGTTTATAATATATAAATTATGTAAATAATTTTATAAGGAAAATATACTTGGATGGGCATATTTTGATGCTGCAAAACGAGGCACTTAGAGGCCGTTTTAGGAAAATTGACCAGACACAAAACTCGTAGCCCTTCGAGTCTAGATTAATCTAAAATTTTTTCAACTCGTTTGGGTAAGCGGTTTGGCCACAGCACCCGTTTTAGTGGGGGATGTACCTAGAGTTGGGCAGAAATTAAAATGGATGCCCACTCTTCGAACCTTGTCCAAATGACCTGAAATTTGGGCAGGGGGTTGACCTTAGCTATACCTAACGGCAGACCAAAAATGGGAATTTTTGGAGATACTTTTGCCTAAAGTTTTTTGTAAAATTTTAATAAATATTATAAAATTAATTAGGAGATGAAATTAAGTCCAAACTCCCCCAAATTTTGGGTGGTGGTCCCTGGCATCAATGTTAAGATCTGTACAAAATTTCAACTCAATTGGTCGAGTTTTGAATAGGGAAGTATCAAGTCCTAGATAGGTCTTGGTGAGGGATACTTTGGGGAAAAGTACGATTGGAAATGGAGTGGACAAATCTCCTCAAAAGAGGCTGATGTTGTGGCCACTGATTTGCTAAGTCTATTTCTACCCTCTTGGGTAACATGGTGTGGATTAGGGTGGATTTTACCCTAAGAGATTGGCTCAAGTCCAGTGGGTGGGAGTTTGAGTTTTGTGAAGGACATAGGAGCAAAAGCACTTGTATGCCCTTGAAATTCGGAGGAGAGGGGGATGATATGATGAAAACCCTCTGGTTGAAATAGTGAAGGAATTGGAGGTAATTAGGTACCTCGAAAGTTGAGATTTTGGATTAGGATAAAAATGTAATTTAGTTATTTTAAGCACTAAATCTAATCCAAAAATTATGAAACTCACGAGGAGGGAGTTTTAGGATGTTTTAGACTTATGGTAATTTTTCCTGGAATTTTATGATTAATAAATATTATACTTCATGTGTTAAATGATTATTAGCCCGATTTGTTGTTTAATTATTTGGAAGTTTCAAATTAATTATAATCAGTTAAAATTCTGGATTTAGATCTTGACTAGTAGAACATTGATCCCTGAATTTTTATAGAATTTTATGTTGAGAAATTTTAGAGGTTCATTCACAATGTTTTAATATGGGCTTTTGAGCATTAAAATAAATTAGGGCTTGTACAATTGCTGGAAAATTATGATAATTGGAACTTAAGGTTCTTAGGCCCTTTTATATCACTGGGAATTATTTGGGAATTTTTAGAGTTACTGTTATAGCACTTCATTCACAAAGCATGTTAGATTGTAATTTAGTATTTGATTTATTATGATTTAATTACCAGCAAGAAAATTATGGGATTCTGTCAAAGTTATTTTCATGATAAAACCAGCACCCTGTATTTTATTTGAATTATTTGGAGGACAAGTCAAGGTAGTTTATTCATTAAGCTTGAAATAACTGAAAGAATGATTAAATAAGTTTAGGCCCTTGAGAATCATTGTAAAACTATCAAACTTTGGAAACTTGATATTTAGGCCTACTATTATTTACCTTAATTTTGTGATAGCTGGAATCAACTAGAATGTTATACCTCATGTTCAAAATGATGATATTAGACCCTTAAGAATAAATAAATAAGTTATCGGATTTATTAGGAAAATTCCAATATTTTGGATTTAGGCAAATCTTGTTAGGATAGACCCCCGATAAATAAATGGTGGCATTTGGATGAAAAAGTAAATTACGTGTAATCTTGATTATCGTGTAGCCTAGGTGAGTCCCTAGGAGGCTTGGTTTAGCACTGATGGTAGTTGGAAGATTAGGTGTTACGCGGGTATGGCGGAAGACCGTCTTTCCGTGTGGAGAGGGTGAAGAGTCAAGCTACCCTAGGTTTAGTTTAATGTAACTCTTAAAGGGAAAAGGTAAGGGAGATCAACCAATAACAATAAGTGCCTTGCGAAAGGGAACTTCGGGCCGTAATGCCGCCGTCTTGGTTCCTAGTGCCCCTTGAGAGCCCTTCACGGGGAATACCGGGGGCAGTCCTGGGCTAACGTAAACTGTAATAACAAACTGGCAAGAGTAACTTAGAAACTAGGGCTGCACCTTTCACAAACACTGTTGGCACAGGAAGATTGATGGGAGCTTCGGCTCGGTTGGTCTGGAGACGGACGTTTAGGTCCGGGGAGCTTCGGCTCAGTTGGTTTGAAGACGGATGTTTGGGTCCGGGGAGCTTCGGCTCGGTTGGTTTGGAGACGGACGTTTTGGTCCGGGGAGCTTCGGCTCAGTTGATTTGGAGACGGACGTTTTGGTCCGGGGGGCTTCGGCTCGGTTTTTGTGTGTTTACGATTGAACTTGCATGTGCATAAAATAGGAAAAAGTTAAGGTGGTGGGTTTTACGATATCGGGGAGTTCGATTGCACCGACACCGATATCGTTGACTCGGCGAGGTGATTAGCACTTCGCCAACAAAAGTTCGGTGCGCCAGCCGGCAAGAGTACGCAGGCGTCCGCTTAGTGCACCAAGCGTTGAGGCGTACGATAGGTCAGACCAGTGGTGCTTTTACTGGTTTTGAGGTGGGCGAGGCCCAACCCACCGCTTCTGTCCGCCACTACGGAGGTATCCTGGGAGGTAACGGCTCCGAAAGGGGGAACTAAAGGTCTGTGTGCACAGAGTCGGGTGTGTGAGTTGCACTTGCATGTTTCATCATACCCACTAGCATGTCATAGCATAATCGATTCATTTAACCCTTATACCTAAAGTATAAGTGGTATGGGACGCTTATACATTAGGACCTGCAAAACGACCCCTTGGTCTATAAGCTTGTGTGGGCAAGTTTATAAATCAAAGGTTAATTTCAATATATAAACATATGCTGTTGTTTGATAACCGACACTCCAGCGTATAGGTGGTATGGGACACTCTATACGATGGGAGCCTTGCAGAAGATCCCTTGGCTTATGCGCTTTCGCACATAAGTTAAGGTTACTTTTCTTACTTTCTGTTTTCTGTCATATTATTATAGCTCACCTAACACAATTGCTAGATTAGTTCCGCTGCCATTTGTTTCTTGATTAATCTCCACCTTCATGTCCTTCCCTTTCTTCCTCTCCGCTCGGTACCTAGGAGCCATGGGGGAAGGGATAGGGGATGATAGGGCTTAGTCTTTATGGCTAACGGTTTTCGAACCGCATCATTTAGGGGATCGTGGAGCCCAGCATGGAGGAGCAGCCCAGAGATCGGTGCGCCTGGAGATGGGGCAGTCTAGCTCCGGAGTTCATACAGCCGGGACCGTGAGTCTCGACCCTGAGTAGTTCCTATTTTTGCTTCCGCATGAGAGACTTGTAGTGAGGACATTTTGTACCGGGCATAAGCCCGCATTTTATAGTACTCTGATTATTGTTATTCTGTGGACACTCCCTTCGTGGAGTTTTATATATATATGTGATTTATTTCCAGTGGACTTGCTCTTACATCAATTATTGTGCTACCTTTCTGTGATCGAATTGGCCGGCAAAATCGGCGCCTTGTGGTGATGACCCTTCAGGACGTGAAGGTGTCACCGCAAAGCGGCGATTCTGGGCCTAAGACCCCGGGTTTTAAAAAGAAAAAGAAAAAAAAGGGGGTCTTACAAGTGGTATCAGAGGGAAACATCGATCTAAAAAGGTAGCAGTCCACTAACCCTGGGTCACCCCCGCTCGAGTTTAGTTTGGGGACAAACTAAGCAGCGGAAGCAGTGGTGTGCCCATATGGGGATCACATATAAATTGTCCACCTTTATGTAATATTTGAACGTTTTCTCAGCATGTGTTTTTGTTACGCAGCCTCCAGCACGGCCTACGCCACAAGGTGGAGTTCAACAGGATCAGGATGTTGCACCACCCCCACCGGTCCCCACTCCTTTCCTTCAGTCAGACATGGGACAGACTCTGACTGCCATCCTAGAGGCTTTCAGGGCCCAGCAGGTTCCGGCCCCGCAGCCAAACCCGGGGGCCAACTGGCTGAGCATCTTCCGGGGTCTTTCTCCCCCGTCCTATTTGGGGACAGAGTCGGCGGTTCGGACGGAAGAGTGGCTAGATATCATGTACGAGATGCTGACCGGGATACGGTGTCCCTGGGAGGAGAGGGTGGCTCTGGTTGTCTCCTGCCTGGAGTCCCATGCAAAGAGGTGGTGGAAGACGCTGTTGGACACGACATTTGCCGATAGGGAGGTTGCGGAGGTTTCTTGGGAGGAGTTCAGGGCCGCACTGCTGGAGCATTTCGTTCCGCAGTCGGCTAGGGATGATTTGGAGGAGCGGTTCTTACAGCTGAAGCAGGGCACCCGGACCGTGGTGGAGTACCATCGAGAGTTCGACCATCTGGCTCGATACGCAGATTCCTACCAGCTGGACGAGGCAGGGTATATCAGGAGGTTCTATAAGGGCCTGCGGGAGGACTTGAGGGAGGCTCTGTTGTTTGTATCTGACGGGCCCATCTCCTGGATTTTGGAGATGGCAAAAAGGATTGAGGCAGATTGTCACGCCACCCAGGGCCGGAAACGGCCAGCAGAGGATCAGGGACGGAGAGGTAGAAATGACCAGCGGCGAGGTGCTGTACTAGAGGGGAGGAGGACAGAGGACCAGCCTCGTCAGGACATGAGGCAGGAGCCGAGGGAACAGGTGATATTGGCCCCTCCACCTCTTCGGATGCAGGAGATGCCGAGACCCGGGGGAATGGCGTATCCCCCACCAGAGTGCTTCCTTTGTCATCAGATTGGGCACATTCGGAGGAACTGCCCCATGAGGGGGGCACCACCTCCAGCACCACAGGGCGGCCCACCAGCTCAGCATTACGGAGGCCGAGGACGCAGCCGCGGTCGTGGATACCAGGGGGAGATCGTAGACAGGAAAGGGAGCAGGTATATGCCTTGGACCTCGCGCAGCCTCGGAATCCGGAGCAGGTCATAGCAGGTACGCTGCAATGCCCTTTATTTTCATAGAATTTCCCTTTCAATGGTTAAAACTTTGAATCACACCAGATAGATTAGCAAGGAAAGTAAAACTCACTATAGAACCCTAAGATATCTAATCACCCCAGGTATAGTCTTCATCAGCGGCAAGCCGGCCCGCATGCTGTTCGATACTGGAGCTACTCACTCCTTTGTGTCGGAGACGTTCGTAGAAGGACTGGAAGGTGTGGAGCGGTTCACAGGCTCGAGGATGAGGGTGCGACTACCAGATGGATCTGAGCTCCTTACCACGGATCACTGTAATATGGAGGCAGAAATTGGTGGAAAAGCGTTCGAGGCTCCAGCGACGATTTTGAAGCTGACGGACTACGACCTGATCCTGGGCATGGTATGACTGCACTGGAACCATGCCCAGATTGACTGCCAGGCAAAGAGGATCACCGTGAGACAAGGGACTCTTTCATTACCATCGAAGGTAAAAGACCTGTCTCTCGTATACTCTTATCTTCGGTACAGGCCGTTAAGGCCCATCTGCAGGGAGAGGAGGTCTATCAGATTCTATTTGAGATGGCGAAAGTTAAGGAGTCGGTGACAGACATCCCGGTGGTGTGAGATTTCGCTGACATCTTTCCAGAGAAACTGCCAGGACTACCTCCACACCGAGAGCAGGACTTTCAGATACAGCTTGTGCCGGGGGCCAAGCCGGCATCTAGGGCCCATTATCGAATGGCCCCAAAGGAGTTGGCAGAGTTTCGTACTCAGTTGCAGGAATTGGTTGAGGCAGGATTTGTTAGACCGAGTTCCTCGCCATGGGGAGCACCGGTCCTATTCGTGCAGAAGAAGGATGGGACACTCCGCCTGTGCATCGATTATCGAGCACTAAACAGGCTGACCGTCAGGAATACCTATCCGCTCCCACGGATAGACGAATTGTTCGATCAGCTGGAGGGGGCCCATTATTTCTCGAAGCTGGACTTGAGGTCAGGATACTACCAGCTACGGATCCAGGAGGAGGATATCCCGAAGACGGCCTTCAGTAGCAGAGATGGCCTGTATGAGTTCACTGTGATGCCCTTCGGGCTCACGAATGCTCCGTCGGCGTTCATGAGTCTCATGAACCGGGTTTTCGAGGCCTACTTGGATGTGTTCGTCATAGTATTCATAGACGACATCCTGATCTACTCTAGGACGGAGGAGGAGCACACTCGGCATCTGGCACTCACTCTGGAGAGGTTGCGGGAGCATCGCCTTTATGCAAAATTCAGCAAGTGTCAGTTTTGGTTGAAGGAGGTGGCCTTCCTAGGCCACATTATCAGCGGAGCCGGGTTGGCAGTGGATCCGGCAAAGATTCGGGCAGTTCGAGATTGGCCGCAGTTGAAGACAGCCACCGATGTACGAAGTTTCTTGGGACTTGCCGGTTACTTCCGGAAGTTCGTGGAGGGGTTCTCTCAGATTGCCCTCCCCCTCACATCTTTGATGAAGAAGGAGGCACCTTTCGTTTGGACCCCGCAGTGCCAGGCGGCTTTCCAGGAGCTGAAGGACCGACTCATCTCAGCCCCTATTCTGGCCCTTCCATCTGGAAAGGAAGGATTCCAGGTGTACACCGACGCATCATACCAGGGGATGGGAGCAGTGCTGATGCAGAACGGACACGTCATAGCATATGCCTCCCGCCAGCTGAAGACCCATGAGAAGAACTACCCAGTGCACGACCTTGAGATGGGAGCGGTCGTTTTTGCTCTGAAGGTCTGGCGTCATTATCTTTATGGAGTCCACTGCGACATCTACTCCGACCACAAGAACCTGAAATACGTGGACACTCAGAAGGAGCTGAATATCAGGCAGAGGCGCTGGGTGGAGTTCTTAGCAGACTATCAGTATGAGATGCACTACCATCCAGGGAAGGCAAACGTGGTGGCCGACGCATTGAGTCAGAGAGCTGCCACTTCCGAAGCTGGGCCCCAAGTTATGTCCATGGAGCTAGTCCGGTCATTCAGAGATATACAGATATCCCTAGTGTCCGAGGATGATCCAGAGCTGTATAGGGAGTATCTGACATCGATGGTGGCCATAGACGATATTCGGGATCGCATTCGGGATGGACAGAGGATAGATGCGTGGGCAGAGCCGATGTTCCGAGCCTTGGAGGAGGGTTCGACAGGAGATTATTCCCTGAGAGATGGTGTGCTATATTTCAGAGGCAGAGTATATATACCCGTAGGAGGCCAGATCCGAGAGGATATTATGACAGAGGCGCATTGCAGCCGGTACTCTGTGCACCCGGGGATCACAAAGATGACCGCTGATCTGAAGAAGATGATGTTTTGGCCGGGCATGAAGAAGGACATTACGTACTTCGTGACCCATTGCGAGGCGTGTTAGTTGGTGAGGGCGGAGTGCAAGAACCCCGCAGGATTGTTGCAGCCACTCCCGGTGCCGGAGTGGAAGTTCGACGATATAGCTATGGATTTTATACATGGTCTTCCCCGGTCTCGGACGGGGAACGACTCGATCTGGGTGATTGTTGATCGATTGACGAAGGTGGCCCGCTTTATACCGATCAGGAAGGATGACTCGGTGGGAGTGCTGGTACGGAAGTTCGTGGAGCAGTATATCCGATATCATGGCGTGCCCTGGACGATAGTGTCGGACCGCGATGGACGGTTTACATCCAGGGAGTGGCGGTCAGTGCAGGCATATTTGGGCACCCGGTTGACTTTTAGCACGGTCTTCCACCCTCAGACGGATGGGCAAACAGAGCGCACCAACCGGACCTTGGAGGATTTACTACGACTGTGTATACTGGACCGAGGGGAGCCGTGGGAGAAGATGTTACCGTTGGTCGAGTTTTCCTATAACAATAGCTACCAGTCCAGCATCAGGATGGCGCCTTATGAAGCCTTGTATGGAATAAAATGTAGGACCCCGCTTTCTTGGGTTCAAGACGAGGATCCGAAGGTGTTGGGATTGGATTTTGTTGAAGACACCGAGGCTCAGGTGAGACTGATCAGAGATAGGATGTTGGAGGCGCAGAGCAGACAGGCTAAATACTATGACGCCCGGCGTCGTCAGGTGGAGTTTCGGGTAGGAGATCGAGTGTTCTTGAAGATCCGGCCCATGCACGGAGTCTCACGGGTGCGCGGTCGGAGGAAGAAGCTCAGCCCTAGGTATATGGGCCCTTACCGGATCCTGGAGCGGATCGGACCCCTAGCCTACAGGCTAGAGTTGCCGCCGGAGCTGGGAGCTCTACACGACGTCTTCCACATTTCTTCGCTGATAAGGGCTCTACTATGCCCGGAGCAGCGGATTTTGACCACCGAAGGGCCGGTAGCTTCAGACCGATCTGTTCACTTGGAGCCGGTTCGGATCGACGACAAAGGAGTACGGATCTTGCGCCGCAAAAAGATCCCCTTAGTCAAGGTTCTGTGGAGAAACCACGGTCAGGAGGAGCACACCTGGGAACCGCAGGATCTGATGAGGCAAAGATACCCGGAGTTGTTCAGTCAGGTACATCTCACCACCTCTCGGTATACTATAGATTGCCTTCTTGTTTTGGACAGTTAAGACTAGATAAGGAAAATTCAGGACCTAGGTATGCGTACTCAATCAAAAAGGTAGGGGCTAATCTTTTGTTTATTGGGGAGATTGTCTTCGTTTATCAAACGAATAGTCGCTTGAACCCAATAGAAAGATCGTATGGGATGTTACAAGTTTAATTTATTCTGATAGAAATCCCCGTAGGCTCAACCTTAATTTCGGGGACGAAATTTTTGTTTTGTTTATTGGGATTTATAACATCCCATTTCCGGCTAGACCCCTAGGAGTCGGTTGGGCGTGACAGAACCCTAGGAAGCCCAAAAATTGAAATAAATCGATCGAAATTTCGGATCACGGGTTGGTCACGCCCGTGACCGACCCATCACGCCCGTGACTTTGGGCGTGACTACTTCGACGATCGTCGATCTCCGTGAGACGATCGTCGAACTTGCTGCCCAGGCATGTCACGCCCGTGACCAAGGTGTCACGCCCGTGACCTAGGGCGTGACTCCTTCGACGATCGTCGATCTCCGTGAGACAATCATCGCACTTGCAGCCCGGGCATGTCACGCCCGTGACCAAGGTGTCACGCCCGTGACCTAGGGCGTGACTCCTTCGACGATCGTCGATCTCCGTAAGGAGATCGTCGAAATTGAAACTCGGGCCTGTCACGCCCGTGACCTAGGTGTCACGCCCGTGACCTAGGGCGTGACCACCCTTCGACGACTGTCGATCTCAAATCGACGATCGTCGACCCAGAATTAACCACCCGGGCCTGTCACGCCCGTGACCCAGGTGTCACGCCCGTGACCACCCTTCGACGATCGTCGATCTCAGTTCGACGATCGTCGAACCCAGAATTGGCTATCCGGGCCCGTCACGCCCGTGACCTATGTGTCACGCCCGTGAACAAGGCCGAAACGTCAGCCAGACTGGAAATTTAGGTAACCGACATTGTAATCAATTCTGATTATGGGAAGTTACACCCGGAGTATTTATGGGCCGTTTCCTTCTTTAATTATTTAAATAAATAAGGAAATGTTGGTCCAATAGGAAATCACCACCTGGCGAACACTCTTCGTTTTCCAGCGTTTCAACTGCCCTGCATCATAACCGAAACGTTAGGGGAGAACATTCATGACCATTAAGGATTTACCCTTTCATCTCCCCACTTGCTGACTTATAAAAGCCCACTTGGAGCAAGAGGAGAAGTTTACACGCTCAATCAAATGGATCAGATCTTTGTTCTTGCTGTAGGAGAAGTTCGGCTACGCCACCACTGCGCCATGCCACCCCGTCGTTCATCTCGCCTCCAAACCGCGAACAAGGTCCTCATCTACTTCTTCTTTCATGGATAGATCTTAGAAATTCTTTAGGAGAGATATCGAGTCCAAAAGGATTAGATCGGATGGGAGTTTCATCGTATTTCCGTAAATTAATGGCGGCGAGTTCGCCGGAAACCTGCCATCTCCGGCGGCCCAATCACCGCCGATCGATAGCCGTCGCCTCAACGGAGGTGGTGGTGGTGGTGGCTGGCCAGGGAGGTGACTGAACTGCCGGCGACGGATCACGGAAAGCTTACAGGAAAATGGTTTTTCTGTGTCTGGTTTTCGGGTTCTGTAGAAGATGAACAGTAAAAACTGTTTATAATATATAAATTATGTAAATAATTTTATAAGGAAAATATACTTGGATGGGCACATTTTGATGCTGCAAAACGAGGCACTTAGAGGTCGTTTTAGGAAAAGTAACCAGACACGAAAGTCGTAGCCCTTCGAGTCTAGATTAATCTAAAATTGGTTTCAACTCGTTTGGGTAAGCAGTTCGGCCACAGCACCCGTTTTAGTGGGGGCTGTACCTAGAGTTGGGCAGAAATTAAAATGGATGCCCACTCTTCGAACCTTGTCCAAATGACCTGAAATTTGGGCAGGGGGTTGACCTTAGCTATACCTAACGGCAGACCAAAAATGGGAATTTTTGGAGATACTTTTGCCTAAAGTTTTTTGTAAAATTTTAATAAACATTATAAAATTAATTAGGAGATGAAATTAAGTCCAAACTCCCCCAAATTTTGGGTGGTGGTCCCTGGCATCAATGTTAAGATCTGTACAAAATTTCAACTCAATTGGTCGAGTTTTGAATAGGGAAGTATCAAGTCCTAGATAGGTCTTGGTGAGGGATACTTTGGGGAAAAGTACGATTGGAAATGGAGTGGACAAATCTCCTCAAAAGTGGCTGATGTTGTGGCCACTGATTTGCTGAGTCTATGTCTACCCTCTTGGGTAACATGGTGTGGATTAGGGTGGATTTTACCCTAAGAGATTGGCTCAAGTCCAGTGGGTGGGAGTTTGAGTTTTGTGAAGGACATAGGAGCAAAAGCTCTTGTATGCCCTTGAAATTCGGAGGAGAGGGGGATGATATGATGAAAACCCTCTGGTTGAAATAGTGAAGGAATTGGAGGTAATTAGGTACCTCGAAAGTTGAGATTTTGGATTAGGATAAAATTGTAATTTAGTCATTTTAAGCACTAAATCTAATCCAAAAATTATGAAACTCAGGAGGAGGGAGTTTTAGGATGTTTTAGACTTATGGTAATTTTTCCTGGAATTTTATGATTAATAAATATTATACTTCATGTGTTAAATGATTATTAGTCCGATTTGTTGTTTCAATTATTTGGAAGTTTCAAATTAATTATAATCAGTTAAAATTCTGGATTTAGATCTTGACTAGTAGAACATTAATCCCTAAATTTTTATAGAATTTTATGTTGAGAAATTTTAGAGGTTCATTCACAATGTTTTAATATGGGCTTTTGAGCATTAAAATAAATTAGGGCTTGTACAATTGCTGGAAAATTATGATAATTGGAACTTAAGGTTCTTAGGCCCTTTTATATCACTGGGAATTATTTGGGAATTTTTAAAGTTACTGTTATAGCACTTCATTCACAAAGCATGTTAGATTGTAATTTAGTATTTGATTTATTATGATTTAATTACCAGCAAGAAAATTATGGGATTCTGTCAAAGTTATTTTCATGATAAAACCAGCACCCTGTATTTTATTTGAATTATTTGGAGGACAAGTCAAGGTAGTTTATTCATTAAGCTTGAAATAACTGAAAGAATGATTAAATAAGTTTAGGCCCTTGAGAATCATTGTAAAACTATCAAACTTTGGAAACTTGATATTTAGGCCTACTATTATTTACCTTAATTTTGTGATAGCTGGAATCAACTAGAATGTTATACCTCATGTTCAAAATGATGATATTAGACCCTTAAGAATAAATAAATAAGTTATCGGATTTATTAGGAAAATTCCAATATTTTGGATTTAGGCAAATCTTGTTAGGATAGACCCCCGATAAATAAATGGTGGCATTTGGATGAAAAAGTAAATTACGTGTAATCTTGATTATCGTGTAGCCTAGGTGAGTCCCTAGGAGGCTTGGTTTAGCACTGATGGTAGTTAGAAGATTAGGTGTTACGCGGGTATGGCGGAAGACCGTCTTTCCGTGTGGAGAGGGTGAAGAGTCAAGCTACCCTAGGTTTAGTTTAATGTAACTCTTAAAGGGAAAAAGGTAAGGGAGATCAACCAATAACAATAAGTGCCTTGCGAAAGGGAACTTCGGGCCGTAATGCCGCCGTCTTGGTTCTTAGTGCCCCTTGAGAGCCCTTCACGGGGAATACCGGGGGCAGTCCTGGGCTAACGTAAACTGTAATAACAAACTGCCAAGAGTAACTTAGTAACTAGGGCTGCACCTTTCACAAACACTATTGGCACAGGAAGATTGATGGGAGCTTCGGCTCGGTTGGTCTGGAGACGGACGTTTAGGTCCGGGGAGCTTCGGCTCGGTTGGTTTGAAGACGGACGTTTGGGTCCGGGGAGCTTCGGCTCGGTTGGTTTGGAGACGGACGTTTTGGTCTGGGGAGCTTCGGCTCGGTTGATTTGGAGACGGACGTTTTGATCCGGGGGGCTTCGGCTCGGTTTTTGTGTGTTTACGATTGAACTTGCATGTGCATAAAATAGGAAAAAGTTAAGGTGGTGGGTTTTACGATATCGTGGAGTTCGATTGCACCGACACCGATATCGTTGACTCGGCGAGGTGATTAGCACTTCGCCAACAGAAGTCCGGTGCGCCAGCCGGCAAGAGTACGTAGGCATCCGCTTAGTGCACCAAGCGTTGAGGCGTACGATAGGTCAAACCAGTGGTGCTTTTACTGGTTTTGAGGTGGGCGAGGCCCAACCCACCGCTTCTGTCCGCCACTACGGAGGTATCCTGGGAGGTAACGGCTCCGAAAGGGGGAACTAAAGGTCTGTGTGCACAGAGTCGGGTGTGTGAGTTGCACTTGCATGTTTCATCATACCCACTAGCATGTCATAGCATAATCGATTCATTTAACCCTTACACCTAAAGTATAAGTGGTATGGGACGCTTATACATTAGGACCTGCAAAACGACCCCTTGGTCTATAAGCTTGTGTGGGCAAGTTTATAAATCAAAGGTTAATTTCAATATATAAACATATGTTGTTGTTTGATAACCGACACCCCAGCGTATAGGTAGTATGGGACACTCTATACGATGGGAGCCTTGCAGAAGATCCCTTGGCTTATGCGCTTTCGCACATAAGTTAAGGTTACTTTTCTTACTTTCTGTTTTCTGTCATATTATTATAGAATTGCTAGATTTGTTCCGCTGCCATTTGTTTCTTGATTATCTCCACCTTCATGTCCTTCCCTTTCTTCCTCTCCGCTCGGTACCTAGGAGCCATGGGGGAAGGGGTAGGGGATGATAGGGCTTAGTCTTTATGGCTAACGGTTTTCGAACTGCATCATTTAGGGGATCGTGGAGCCCAGCATGGAGGAGCAGCCCCAGAGATCGGTGCGCCTGGAGATGGGGCAGTCTAGCTCCGGAGTTCATACAGCCGGGACCGTGAGTCTCGACCCTGAGTAGTTCCTGTTTTTGCTTCCGCATAAGAGACTTGTAGTGAGGACATTTTGTACCGGGCATAAGCCTGCATTTTATAGTACTCTGATTATTGTTATTCTGTGGACACTCCCTTCGTGGAGTTTTATATATATATGTGATTTATTTCCAGTGGACTTGCTCTTACTTCAATTATTGTGCTACCTTTCTGTGATCGAATTGGCCGGCAGAATCGGCGCCTTGTGGTGATGACCCTTCAGGACGTGAAGGTTTCACCGCAAAGCGGCGATTCTGGGCCTAAGACCCCGGGTTTTAAAAAGAAAAAGAAAAAAAAGGGGGGGTCTTACAGCACGCACAACCTGCTCATGAGTTAAGATGGTTTGTTTTTGACTGGTTCACGAGTGCATTGAGTGACACGCGACAAAAAGGATATATATAATTCAAGCATATTTTGCTTAAAAGATTTTGGTGTTTTTTAATACGTTCAAGCAAGACTTTTGAGATATTCATTTATAAAAACTTAATTTATATTAATTTAATGTACAAAATTATTTATATACAAAATAGGAGTAAATATTGCACCTATAATTGTTATCTGGACTCCACTATTGGCTATCCACACTCTATTTAGGGGGTTTTTTCTCTCCCCCCAAAATAGATAACTGCACTTTAGATTTTCCAATCTTCACGCTCCAAGCCCTCGTGGTTGTCGAAACTCCTTCGCGTGGTTTCTGAAACTCCCATCGCCGAAATCCTTCGTTGGGCCCACGACCATCCCTTCATCGGTCATCAAGCCCCGCCTTCTCCCTCTTGTCGGCGCCCACTCCAACCTTTGAGCCCTTGTTTCATCTTGGCACCATCTGAAAGCCCAACCTCAGTGTTTTGTTACCCACTGCAAGCCCTACCACCCTCAAGATCGGCTCCCTTTGCAACCTGACCACCATCTTATCCAGCAGCCCTCCAAGCCCCACCTATATTCCATTGTTCTATATATTTCATCTTTTGTGCTTCACCTCCAAAAATAATTTTTTTTGTTATTCCATTAGTGATTTTTTTACTAGAATTAATGTGATGAATGGGGTTTTTGTTTCTTGGATTGTCATGATGTCTGATGCTTTCATAAATTTAGAAAATGCATGTTTAGCAATAACTAGTACGAAGATCATTTAGTTTTAACCTTTCGGTATGTTTTTTATGATCCACGTTTAATTAGTTTTGTGTGTTGTTTTTTCAAGATTCAAAATTTTTCAACGATGAAAAAGAATCAAAGGTTGTGGTTGATGTGGGCATGCATTTTGAGACAAAAAATATTTTTAATTCAAAAGAAGAGTTGGTAGATTGTGCTCATTCTATTAGTAGAAGTCTTGGTTTTGTTGTCACTATTAAGGCGTTTGATAAACATGTTTGACGTCTTAGACCTACTATTTTGCTGGGTTGTGATAGAAGATGATACTATAAAGAAAATCAAAACCACAAAGGTTGGGATAAGAAAGGTCTTCTCAAAACTACATCCAAGAGATGTGGTTGTTTATTTGCACTTAAATGAAAGAAGGTGGCCAATTTAGATGAGTGGCGAGTTGAAGTTATTTGTGGCATCCACAATCACAAGAAAATCATTTAGAGGCGCATGTTTATGCTGGAAGGTTAAACTTGGAGGAAGAGAATCTAGTTGAATAAATGTGCAGTGCATGTGTTAAACCGAGGAAAATATTATCATACGTGAAAGGGAAAAATGTTGCTAACACTATCGTGATGCGTACAATATATAATGCAAGGGCTAAGTTACACAGAAAACAATTAGAGGGTCATACTCCAATACAGTGTTTGTACAAGTGCATTCAAAATGCGGGCTATGTCAGTTTTAATAAAGTCATGGGAAATTCTACGAAACTTCAATGTCTCTTTTTTGCACATCCTACTTCAATCAAGTTGACGAATATGTTTCCAACCGTTTTTCAAATAGACTGTACATATAAGACAAATAGATATCGAATGTCTCTTTTATGTATTATTGGGATGACTTCTACTTGTAAAACTTTATATTCATGTTTTACATTTCTATCGTATGAAATTCAATCTAGTTATGAATGGGATCTGGATTGTTTTAAGTCTATACTTGCCTCTGAGTGTTTGCCAATAGTTATGGTGACAGATAGAGAAATTGCTCTAATGAATGCTATATCTAAAGTTTTTCTAAATGCCAAAAAAAATTTATGTCGTGTTCACATCAACAGAAACATTTTTGCTCATTATAAAAAATTATTTACCAGTGACAAGGAGTTTGAGAAGTTTATGTTTGAATGGAAAATATTGATTTAAGTTGTTTCGGAAAGTGAGTTTAAGATTATCTGTAATGAATTAGTTGCTTTTTATTGTACATTTCAATCTGATGTTTTGGAGTATGGTATCACAACTTGGATTGAGCCATATAAAGACAGGTTTATCCCACCATGGACTGATAAGATAATACGTTTTGTTAATGCATACACTAACCATGTGGAGGGAGGTCATAGTCAGTTGAAAAAAAAATTGGAGGTTTCAATTAGCAACTGGACAACAATATGGAAGACTTTTGACCAAATGATAAAACTTCAAATTACAGATATTAGAAGATCATTTGGCGAAAGTCGTATCAAGATAATCAATGATTACACAGGTGTATTGTACTCAAATGTAATCGTGAAGGTTTCATTACATGCTCTACGGTTCATTAAGGAGACAGAAGAATTAGTAAAAAAAGGGATGCATATTTCGTTAGTTCATGAATGCTCGCATTTGTAGAGAAATACTTTGGGATTACCATGTATGCATGAATTATTTTCATATATAACGAACTCCAAAGAATTTTTTTATGGTCTATTCATCCGCATTGGAAAGAACTTGTATTAAATGAAACTTTTGGTGTGGGCGTAAAGAGAAACATTGACATTGAAGTTGAAAAAGTTGTACAAAAATTCTACGATTCAGATGAACAACATAAAAATCGATTGCAAGTTACGAGAAATTATAGATCCAACTTTGAGTCATACAATGGAGTCATCGGTACCATTAAAGTTACAAGGGAGACCAAAAAGAAGTTACAAAAAATTTAAAGAAGATGTTCTCTCAACAAAACAACACCCCTCCCACTTTGAGTATGCATTGTTGGAGGATAGTGTTGGAAAAAAAAGTTGCATATTTGAAAGAACCCAAAATTTGTTGACAAAGAACGTCACAATTTCACAACTTTTTGGTCTGAACACATAGTGGACTCCTTTGACGTTGGGCGATGGACATTGTGGATACCGGGTGATTAATGAAGGTTTGAATGTAAAGGGTGATTGGCCATAAGTACGAAATGGTCGTTATTGGGCACCTGAAAACAAAAATATTTTGTATAATGTGATTTATGGAAGAGAAAGACGGTTAGAGTTGGCATAATTTTTACAATGCACAGAAACTCCCGCTTCGTTTACCAAATGGATGACACTACCATTTATGGGGCTTATAATCTCATCATGCTACAACATAATATTGGTTCAGTTGTCTAAGGAGCAAAGCTTGACTTTTGTACCACTTCACTCATTTATCCAAGTGCTGACACATAATTATATTGGTTTCATAAATGGTAATCATTACATTCAGTTGCATTTAAATGATTGCTCTCTGATTCCACAAATTACTCCATGTTGGGTGAAACATCTTGAATGGACTGCAGATGATTGGGGAAGACATTATAACGGACGATGTCAAGTACCGCCACCAGTTATGGGACCAACCAATTTAATAGTGTTGGATAATCTTTAATGATATGAGGTTAAAATATTTAAATATAAATTTTAACATATACTTATTCAATTTATAGGTTTTAAAATTTTAACATTTTTAAGATTTACAAATTTAAAGATTTACAAAGAAGACAACATTGAAGAAATGTTGGTTTCCAAATTTTGTTAATTACTTGAGGTACAACATTGAAGGTTTATATTAGCATATAGATATTCAACTTACAAATTTAAATTATTTAACATTTTTTACACATTAATTTCAAGTTTAAATGTTAAAGTGAAGTGATCGACTACAAAGAAGACAATATTAACATTTTCTGATTGTTAAATTTGAATAGTTTATTTTATATGTTCTCAAAAAATATTCAATTTTGACAACTTTAGATTATATTATGGACAATTAGAATATTTGAGAAAAAAACTGTGTTACAATTTTTTAAATATTCATTTTGCGATATCAAAAAATTGATTGCGGATAACAATTTGATTTGCGGATATAAATTTAAAAAAACTATTTTCCGGATAACAAAAAAATGCGGATAGCCAAAACTATAGTGTGGATAACAATCACCTTAAGATATAGACGTCTTAGAAAGACTAAAACAATATTGTACTCTTTTAAGAATATGTGAATGAGAAGTCAACTGAGCTTCCACATAATAGAAAAAATATGATTTAATATGTTAAAATCAGAGTATTATATCATTCAAAGAGTTATTGTTTTTATTTATCAATACATATATAATGAATTACATGATTTATCTAAAATCTATTTATGAATATTATTATATATTTGAAGTAATTAATATTAAATGATCAATAAAGAAACATTTTACACATGACTACTTTAAAACCAATGCATGGTCATTCTTTCATTAAAAATACCATTAATATTTATTTATTAATTAGGAAATATTTTATTACTTAATAGGTTCGTAAAAGAATTCAATGCCTAGAAAATCCACTCCCTATCAAAAGCTAGGGTAGGCCTCAAGCCCGATATTATGTTTTATTCGGGTCATTAAGGGTGCAAACAAGTCGAGACAGGCAAAATTTCCAAGCTCGAGCTCGAGCTAATCATTTCGAGCTCAAGTCGACGAGCTCATTTTATCTTGGCTCGAGCTCGAGCTCAATGACTACTTATCAAGCTCAAACTCGAGTTTCGAGCTCGCGAGCTTGACTTGAGTTGCTTACGAGCTTTTTTGCTCATGAGCCTTATTTTCTTTATATTTTTATCTTAAACAAATATGTAGAAATAAAAAGCTCGTGCGAGCCCATGAACAATAAAATTTGAGCTCAATCTCGAGCTCCACAGACTCAAGCTCGAGATGAGTTTTTTTCGAGCCAACTCAACTCAACTTGCACCCCAATGTGTCGTCCCACCACTAGGTACGATAATAAATAGATTATTCAAAAATCTGGGCCCACCCATTTCATTTTGCTTGACTCGTCTTTCCAAACGACTCCTCACTTATTTCTTCATCTTCCCAGCATTACCTTGGCAGCGCGGCCGATATCCTCATCTCAAACATTATGCCTTAAACCATGACCACGGGTTCTCCGATAGTAAGTGTGTGATCTCCGGTAAAATGTCCTCTTCTTTTTTATTTCCCTGCTTGATCACCTGTCATTTTTCAGAGGTAACCTAGGCAAGGCCGACAACATCCTCCCTCTACCATTTTTAAATCTCCTATCTCATTGTACAAGTGTATTTCAATTATTTATGTTTTTTTGAGTTAAAACATATATGTAGTTGTATTACATGTTCAATGTATAACTGTATTTTAGTCATCCTGAGTAGCATGTGTGCAGCTTGATTGTACATCTTAAACACATTATATCTGGTTGTATTTCTAGTACATTGAGATTTTGTCTAGCCAATGCTCTTACATTTTTGTACATCATAAACACATTATAGTTATTGCCTTCAAAAAGTTAGTCGTGATTGTAATGCATTTGGTTTTGTGTAATTTCCACAAATAACTTTGATTGATTGGTTGTTCCTCAGATAGCTCATGCTCTTACAAATATTATATAACTCATGCTTAATTTTTTGTTTATTCCTTAGATGTCGGACATCAATTATTTGAGTTGTCGTTGTGTCGTCTTCACCTTCGTCTCAAACGCCCGTCAACTATTAAATTTTATCTCTGAGAACTCCAAAAAAGTTCTTAGGGACGCAAAAGATTTGTCTTTATTTTATATGTCGGCACTTCCATTGAATATGTTGGAACCCATGATCCGCATCTATTTAGTTTGACAATATCAAATCCCAAGTTGTATTTTATCATATTTGTGTTGGGTATAATGTGCAAGTTTACAAGTATGAAGAACAAGATTTTCAATCTTTGTGACCTACCGTCGGGCATTAGCTCTACCCTTGGCGGTAGCGACGCAAGATTAAAGTAATTGTGCAATGATATCTCTCTATGACCTACCGTCGGGAGCTAGCCATCTCGATGACCGTCGATTCAACTGCGTCAAGAAGAAACGCTATCGTCGGGCGCTAGCCATACCGCGCCGCAGTATCCAAAAGCGGCGAGGATATTTTAGGATATTTTTCCTAATTTTATTGACAACTGGCGACACCGTGTAAAAAGACCTACCGCTAGGCACTAACTCTACCGCCGGCGGTAGCTTATTTATAAAGAGACTATAAATGCACGCGTTTCTTTTTTTGAGGGGAAAGGAGGAGAATTATCAGCCTTGGCTTCGGCCACCACCTCTGTTGTTTCGAACCACCGTCTTCGTGCAAGGAAAAGAGAAATCTCTCCCTATCATTCGTGATCGAAGAACTCCGAAGAGCGAAGTCTACAACAACCATCTGCAGCCAATCGATTGTGAGAAGAACTACATTAAGAGGCATCGATCGCGCACCGTTCTACGGAGGAATTCTTTTTGAGAGAGCAATAATTTCAAACTTCTTTATATTTCTTTGTACTTTATCTTTTCCAATCATTCTTTGTCTAAGGAAAATTGACCGGGGAGGTCGTCGGAATCCAGGGAGGATTCCGTAGGAAATCAACTTGGGAGGACGTCGAGATCTGTGAGATCTAGTGGGCTCTAAGATTCTTCCTAGGAGGAAGGTGAGAAATCTGCTTGTCAATCTTCTTGTGAATAAGAGAAAGAGAAAGCCAACCGATCCTAGTTGAGGGTCGATAAAGAAACCAATAAAGATTTATTTGATTCATCGCATCCGATCTCCGACGTCACGGAGATCTAGTTGTATTGTTATAAACCCTGTTTTTAGTTTGAATGAAATTATATTTTTCTTATTTCATCTCGAATTTCTGGTTGCATGTTGCTAGGGTTCTAAGGGGTGTGTGTAAATTCAGAAAACAACTTTCCCAGGGAAAAGTGGTTCTATGACCTACTATTGTCTTGTAGCATTCTACCGCCCCGTGGTAGCTTCCAGAAAAAGTTGCCCTATAGAACTTGTATTTTCTATGAACTACCGCCGCGCGATAGCAGCTTACCACCCTGCGGCAGCTTCCAGAACAGGTTTTCTTGGTCAAATTCTTTTTTATTCTAAATTTTAATTGAAAACCTTATTCACCCCCCCCCCTAAGGTTGGGCTACCAGATCCAACAAGTGGTATCAGAGGCAGGTTACTTCGAAAAGGGATTAAAATCCTGAAGTAGATGACCAATGTTAATCGTGTCTTTCTTGAGGGACAAGGAGTGAGTAGGCATCCATTGTTTATGGGGAATGATTATAGCCACTGGAAAATGTGCATGAAAATAATCTTAATGACACAAAGCATGGACGTATGGGTCATGGTCGAAACGAAATACATTGCACTCACTATTACTGTGTCAGATAAGATTGTGGAAAAACCTCGTTATAAATGGGATGACACTGATAAGCTGAGGTGTACCAATAATGCAAAGGTCAAGAACTCTTTATTTTGTGCCTTAGATAAGATTGAATTTAATAGAATCTATAATTGTGAAACTGCTTATGATATTTAGCATTTGCATGAACTAACTCATGAAGGTACCTCGCAGGTAAAGGAGTCAAAGCTGCTTTGACTGGAGTCTGAATATGAACAGTTCCGGATGGAGATCGAGGAGGAGGTGGATAACATGTACACTCGCTTCACAAAGATCGCCAATGCCTCTAGATCTCTTGTAAAGACTTTCTAAAATGGGGACTTGGTAAGGAAGATCCTGCAGACTTTGCCTCCGCGATTCAATCCAAAGGTGACTGCCATTGCTCAATCTCACAACATCAGTACTGTGGAGATAGATAGCCTCAATGGGAACCTAAAAACCCACTATCTCGAACTGAAAATTCAAGTTGAGGAGTATCCCAGGGAATAGAAGAAGAAGGCACTGGCACTGAAGGCCGGAAGGGAAAAAGGTGACTGATGACGAGGAGAGTCTGTATGCCCATGGCTTCAAGAAGTTCATCAGGAACCCAAAGAGGTGAGAGAAGTTTCAAAGATTCATTAAGAATTGTGCGGAAGAGAAGAAGGGGTGGAGAAAACCATCAAAAAATGGCAAAGAGTGATGAAGAAGAATCCGCCCCTAAGTGCTTCCACTACCACAAATCTAGACACTTTAAGCATGATTGTTCTATGCTCTGAAGGAAGAAAGGGAAAGGAAGATCCGTGGAAAAGGGAAGAAAAGAAAAAGGTGTTAAAGGCATCAACCTGGAACGATACATCAGTATACGAGTCAGACACGTCGAGCTCGAGCAGTGAAGAAGAGGCAAATGTGTGTCTCATGGGAAAACACCAAGACGAGTCTGACAGTGATTCTAGTGTCCATAACGATACTGAGGTAACTCCTCCAACTTACGAAAAACTTTATGATTTATATGAAAAATTATGTGATAAATTAGATGATTTGAGTAATAAAAAAAAAATTAAATCTGAAAATAAGCAAATAAAAAAGGATTTAAAGTGTTTCAATAATGAACTGATTAAATGTGGAAAAGAGAAAGTCAAGTTCCAAGAATGTTCTCACTCTTTAAGCACTATAAAATAATTGGAAGAGAGCCTCTCCAAGACTTCCTCCAAAAACAAAACTCTTACCAAAGAGAGGAAGGACTTGGAAAGAAAGCTATAAACTTCTCTTAGCCATATTGAGAATGGAAAGAAGCAATTCGCAAACCGACGTGTAATGCTTGTCACAGAAAACACTGCATTAAAGGAGAAGATCCATGGCCTGAACTGTGTCATCCAAAAGATTGGAATAAGCAAAAAATCTCTTAAAATATTGCTGGGATATCAGTGTTAGGGATTTGGAAATTTTGGGTTGGTATACAAACATGTGAAGCTACCGCTTGGCGATATCATTATCGTCGGCGATAGCTCTTCTCCAGCAAATCCGACAAATAAGCTTCAGAAACATAAAGTGAACAATGTTAAAGCTTGAAGACTATATCCATCCTCCAGCATGAGCCTAAATACAACACAAAAGGTAATATACACCTCTTATGTCAAGTGTGTCAAATATAATAAATTTGGTCACACTAATGGCTCTTGCTTGAAGAAAAGATTAACTAAAATTGCCCAAATCTGGATGTCAAGGTCGACTACCTATACTATGGGTAGATAACTTGGATAAACAGATATTTACCCTCATCCTTATTTTAGGTGTGTTGGCAGGATGATGCGCGTCGCAGGCCCCCTTTAGAAAGACGAAGTTTTTATTTAATTATTAAGAAGGGGTGGTTTAGCTTAAGTGGGCGGAGCCCGCGAGCAATTTTTCATTTTAATTTAAGATTTTAACGAAAGGAGGCAAGTACACCTATCGTAAGTAGTACCGGATATTCCGGTGGGGAATATCGGTGTTGTATTGTTCTTGGGGTCGGGTTGATTATTTCTACTCCTCTAGGAGGGACTATTATTTTACCAAAAATATAGGGTGTTAGATTAACTAACTAAAGCAGTTATAAGAAAGTATAGAAAATAGACTTAAAAAACCATCGATGAAGAAATAACGCTCGGTATCGAATCGATTAGGACTAAAATAATTTTAACTAACTATAGATCCTATATTTCAAATTAATTAAAGGGAGACTTGGCTGTGGAGGTTCCATAAAAATGAGCTCACTTATCTCTAGGAATATCGCTCACCTGAACATTAAGACTATTCGACCAAGATCTCGCTCGACGAAGGATTCCTCTGAATTGCCTGCATTACGCTAAGAACCCCACTATTGGGTGGGGAACCCAATACGGGAGAATTATGCTTCTCCTCTCTCGAGGTGGTGCGTGCAACTCTCTTTACCCAAGGGTGATCGGTCCATACGAACGGCCTCTCGGCTAACTAGCGTATGGACAACGGAAATAGAGCTCACACATTGATATGTGGTCCTATGCATCGTATATCCGGGATAAACCTTAAGTGCTTTAATTAAAGAGAAAAATAAAACATTTTGTTGGGTATTGTATCCACAATGGACCTGATTTGAAGAAGCCCCTGAACAAGCTAAGTATAATTGACAATGTATTTTACGATCTTCTATCAAGTTGTGCTTGCAGCTATTCTATGTTAAGTACACACCAATGTCAGGGTGCAGTGGGTCAATATACATGGGTCTGCGCAACGTAATCCCTCATTGAGTAGATCAGTGTGTTGACTCACGTGTGCTCTCTCTATTGGAGTGTACTTATTTTCAAGTAAAGGGTCTAGGTAGATCAAGAGCAGAAGAAGGAGCAATGTTGGGTCAAAGACCAAGTCATCAAAGGAAGGAAGAGAAAATTCTTCTAAGTCAAAATCGATGGGAATCACTAAGTTATTCCCGCCGACTTTGACGGGAATCACTAGTGATTCCCGCCGACTTAGACGGGAATCGTTAGTGATTCCCGCCGATTCGTCGAGTATCACTTAGCCTCTCCCGCCGACTTCTTCCGGCTGACAGTTTTCAAACAGGGATTCTGCTAAGGCAGAATCGACGGGAATCGTGAGTGATTCCCGTCGACATCGACGAGAATGACAAACGATTCCCGCCGATTTTTCCTTAGGCAAATTTCCTCTGTTCGCTGGACCGAACCAAGATGTCGTGCGCTGTTTAGGCCGGGGCTAGGGCTTCTCCTTGTGGGCCCCACAACGGTCGTTAGGGTTGGATTAGGGTATATATATACGCGTATTTTGAACTTCTACCGACAGACATTCTCGGAAATCAAAAGCAGCCGACGTCGTGCCCTAGCCGATCGCGGAAACCGTCGATCGTTTGTCGCCACTCGCAAGTTCGTCGCCGCCGTTGATCTCAGTGCTTCTCTGATCTTCCAACGACAGTACCGAGGCAGGCCGAGCATCTCACGCATCTCTCTTGAGATCTCTTGTCTCTCGATTTGTTGAACGAGAATAGTTCTCCATTCCGAATCGGTGGAGACGATTGATCCGACTGAGATCGTTGGTAGACCTTGCTTGCTTCGTCAAGAAGTTTGGATCTACAAAGTATCGCCGCCGCAATCACTTGCCGTCGCCGATCTTGAGAAGACCCATTCCAAGAGAGAACTCCGGTTGTGGACTCTTCGTATTTTTCATGCAAGCTACAACGAACGAAGAAGGACATCGGAATCTCCAAAACCTTTGTTTGTATTTTCTTTTACATTCAATTTTGGTTTGTTGTAAAGGAATTTTCATTCCTTGTTGTAAGGGTTGGGTGCAACCCGTGGTGGTGGAGTTGTTACTCCTTTGTTGGAAGGGTTCCTTCCGTAGTGTGAGGATTGGATGTCAATCCGTTTGGAGAAGTGACCGAGTCATCCCTTGGTGGGAGATAGGTCGAAGGGGAAAAGTGGACGTAACCAAATCGGGGAACCACTATAATTCTTTTTTTGTTTTTTGTGTTGTGTTTGTTAATTTGTGCAGGTAAATTTAATTCTCCAAAAGACTGCACGACACCTATTCCCCCCCCCCCATAGGTGGATTAAGTCAACACTAGAGACTTTCAAGTGGTATCAGAGCGAGGTTACTCATCAGTAAGGTTAACACCTTGAGTAAGATCCAGTGTCTAGTGTCAAGAGGAAAGAAGATCTCGGGAATGGACAGACTCAAGTATTCAGGAAAGATCCCAGTATGCACCAAGCTGAACTTTCCCATCTAGAAGGAAAGGATCAGGTTCTACATGGAAGCAGTCGACCCCCGACTCTTCATGATAGTGGAGGAGGGCCCTTATATCCCCACTAAGGCCTCCACCATTGATCCTACCAAGATGGTGCCCAAGAAGCTCTCTAAAATGGATAAGGATGAGATGGTGCTTGTCGGACTAGACAAGAAAGCTCAAAACATCTTAGTAAGCATCGTCGATGATTCCATGATGCAGAATTTCAGCAACTGCAGGACTGCCAAGGACATATGGCACTGCCTGATCATTCTGATGGAAGGCATAGATGAAGTAAGGGATGATCGAAGATCCCTTCTGAACCAGAAGTATGAGGCCTTTAGACAAGGTCCCAAGGAAGAAATCGGAGTGACATTCGAGAACTTCCTGAAGATCGTCAATGCCCTGAAGGGTTCTGGCAGAGTGTTCACCGATGGTGAACTAAATCACAAATTCCTTAGATCCCTTACTAAGGAATGGGACACCAAGATCTGCGCCATCAGATAATTTAGCAAGCTGGCAAAAACTGATACCCAGATTCTGTTTTGAAAGCTAATGTCCTACGAGCTTGAGCTGAACACCTAAAAGCTGAAGAAGAAGTCGATAAGGCCGCAGCCAAAGAAAAGATTGTGGCCCTGAAAACTAGTCACTCAAGGAAAGGCAAGGGTGCAGCCTCGTCCCGCTCTTGGAGAAAGGCTGAGGAAGAAGACTCTGAGCCATGCTCTTCCGGCTCAGAGCTATCTGAGGAAGAATTCTCCTTCATCACTCGAGAGTTCAAGAAGTTCCTCAAGTTGAGGAATCAGACAAAAAAGGATGGCTCCTCCTCCAGACATCGGAATAAGAATTACTCTTCTGACAGGTATGAGTCTAAATAGAACAAACATCATTCTACTGACATTATCTGCTTTCGATGCAATAAGCCAGGTCACAGCATTGCTGACTGCCACCAAAGCAAGAGAGATAAGGGGAAAGGAGAGGAGCACAAGTCCTCTAGAGATAAGAAAAAGGAGAGGAGCTACATTGATAAAAAGCCAAAGACACTGAGTGAATCTGACTCTTCAGACTCCAGTGATGATGAGGAAGCCTACTTTGGGCTAATGGGTCGCTCCGACTCAGATGGAGACTGTCCCCCATTTACTGGGAAAGTAAAAGATCGCACCCCCCTCTCTGACTCTGACTCTGACTCTGAGTCTCCTAAAGATGATCACGAGGACAGTCCATCTGCCCGTGAAGCTGAACTCCTCGAAAATTATGAGCTTCTGCTCAATACTTTCGAAGAGTGCCGAAAGAGGTTGAGCGCTCAGAAAAAGGAAGTCAAATTCCTTAAGGCTGAGGGTGTATCCCTAAGAGAAGAGATCACTAGCTCGATTTCTCTCCGACAGGAACATCTGGACCTGACTTCTGAGCACTCAGATTCTCTAAGGCTCCTTGACCAAAAACAGGAAGAAATCAACAAGCTGGAAGAACAGCTTGCGGTAGAAAGGAAGATTGTCAAAAGCTTCTTTATGCCCAAGACCGTTCTTCCTCTGGTTGATGTATTTTCTGGTCAGGCTAAGGGGGCTGGCTTAGGGCATGTGGGAGTGTCTGGCAAATCATCCAGGAGAAACAGAAATCAGAGGAAAAATAAGGCTGCTAAGAAGGCCTCTGCTGCAGAAAAGTGAAAGGCTCCACTCGGTCCTATTTCATTCAGAAAGCCTGACTTTCCTTGCAATGAGCAGGACTTTGAGTCAACCTATGGCCACTTCTTCTAGCCCTCAGTTGAAAAGCCTAAGAGCCGGTATGATGGTTGTACCTTCCCCCGCAACTACGGTGAGAGTGTCTTCAAGGCACCTTATGAGGAAATCCAAGTGGATAATTATGGCCACTTCTCTAGCCGCCATAATAGGAAGCAGGCACCAAAGACCAAGCCTGTCATACTGAAGGAACAAGAAGTGAAGAAGTCGTGTGACTGCTGTCATCATGATGCCTCCACCTCTAGATCCAAGGCCCCGGCTGGACCCACCATTCCAAGGGTGAAGCAGGAGCCTAGGAAACGGTACAACAGGTTTGACTGTTGGTGTTGTAGCAAAGTTGGTCACTTCGTCGTGGATTGCTGGTTTAAACCAAGATTCAACGAGACTCCTCATGTTAGCAATGCGAGGCCGACCACTCGTAGGGTTAACCACCCGAGGGGGAGTATGCTAACAAGGAATCTAGGACCCAAGTTCAATTGGATTCCTAAGGGAAACTAATTCTGTTTTGCAGGTATGTCCAAAGGCCACCAAAATGCCAATCTGGTACTTGGACAGTGGATGTTCCCGGCATATGACCGGGACAAGAAGCCCGTTGCGTGATTACTCCCCAGTCGAAAATGGACCCAAAGTCATCTTTAGAGGATCTGATCGAGGATTCACCAGGGTTTATGGTATGATTTCCAACGGTGTATTCTCTATCACAGACGTGGCCTATGTTGAAGGGTTAAACCATAACCTGATCAGTGTAAGCCAGTTGTGTGATAAAGGATATGACGTTAAGTTTTGCAAGGAAAAGTGCTTGATAATATGGTGTGCCTCTTCGGAGACGGTATTAACTGCCATTAGGAGCAGAAATATCTTTTGCTTAGATTTTCTTAGCTTAGACTCTTCTACCCCCGTGTGCCTAGTAGCAAAAGGCAGTGCATCTCTCTGTGAACAATGGCACAAGAGATTAGCACATATTAATTTCAAGACTATTAATATGTTGTTTTCCAAGAATTTAGTAAGGGATTCCCCTACTATTAAGTGCATCAAAGATAGCCCTTGTCCTGCATGCTAGAATGGCAAACAGACTCGGGCTACCTTTAAGGGCATTGCAGACAAAGACTCTTCCAGATGTCTTTATCTTCTGCATATGGACTTGTTCGGTCCAGTGCAAGTCCATAGCTTAGGAGGCAAATCGTATACGCTAGTGATTGTTGATGATCACTCTCGGTTTACGTGGGTTTTTTTCTTGAAACGAAAGTCAGATACGGTTGACATCTTCACTAATTTTATCAAGCAGATACAGAACGAACTTAACTGCTTCGTAGTCAAAATCAGAAGTGACCATGGAACAGAATTCGATTTTGGTGCTATGACAGAATTCTGTGAAGAACATGGTATCTTTCAAGAGTTTTCCTCCCCGCATACTCCTCAGAAAAACGGAGTTGCGAAGAGGAGAAATAGAACACTCATTGGGGCATGTACGACAATGTTAAATGACGCTTCTCTCCCAGAGTACTTCTGGGCAGAGGCTGTCAATACAGCCTGTCACGTGCAAAACCGGGCTTGATAAACAAGAATCATCGTAAGACGCCTTATGAGCTATTGAAAGGCAGGAAACTGACCATGTCCAATCAAAGGATTTTTGGTTGCAGATTCTATGTACTCAATAATGGGAAGTACCTACGTACTAAATTCGGAGAAAAATGCTTCGAAGGCATCTTCATGGGCTATAGTAGCCATAGTCGGGCATATAGGGTTTTCAATAAGAAAACCCTAGTGGTAGAGGAGTCCATTAATGTTGTATTTGATGAAGGAAGTCTGCTTCATAGCAATTCTTCCAGTGGCATTCTTGAAGATGCAGGTGCAAGGCTTGAACAGCTAAGTCTAGATGAGACTGCTAAAGATGGAACTCCCAAGTACGTTAAGGTCTCCACCTCAATGCCACCTGGAGAAGATGATGGTTAGGATAAAGAAATTCTCCAAGAAGAGGGAGGAGCCCGAGAAGCTGTTGGAGCTCCAGATGCCAGACTCTTAGAGCTCAGACACGTGAGGGATCACCCAAGAGATCAAATCATAGGAGATCCTCGGGACGGTGTCAGAACTCGCAGAGGTACAATTAACGAGATTCTGCACCTAAGTTTTGTGTCACAGGTTGAGCCAAAGAAGTTAGATGAAGCGAACAAAGATGTGTCATGGATATTGGCAATGCAAGATGAACTGCATCAATTCGAACGATGAAACGTCTGGACACTTGTTCCCAGAACAAAGAAAAAGAATGTGATCGGCACTAAGTGGATCTTCAGAAACAAACTGGATGAACATGGGGTCATCATCAAGAACAAGGCCATACTGGTGGCTCAAGGTTACGGACAAGAGGAGGGGATTGACTTCGACCAAACCTTTGCACCAGTTGTAAGGCTCGAGGCGATCAGGTTGTTCCTGGCATATGCCTCTCACAAAGGATTCACGTTCTATCAGATGGACGTGAAATCTGCGTTCCTAAATGGAAATTTGAAAGAGGAAGTATATGTTACGCAATCTCCAGGTTTTGTTAATCCAACATTCCCTAATCATGTTTACTTTCTTAATAAAGCATTATATGGCTTAAAATAAGCTCCTCGAGCTTGGTATGTGACTCTGTCTAGTTTTCTTCTTTAGAACAAGTTCTCAAGAGGAAAAATAGATAAGATATTGTTTCTTAGGGAAGTCAAAGGCAAGATTTTGCTTGTGCAAATCTATGTCGATGATATAATATTCGGCTCAACGGACAACAACCTGTGCAAGAAGTTTTCTAAACTTATGCAAGGGAAGTTTGAAATGAGCAGCATTGGTGAGCTGAAGTACTTCTTGGGACTTCAAGTGAAACAGTCTGAGGATGGAATTTTCATTTCTCAGACGAAGTTCACAAATGAACTCCTCAAGAAATTCGGAATGGAGAATGCAACTTCTATGAAGACTCCAATTGGATCCACTATGTCTTTGGACAAGGATGAGAAAGGGAAACCTTTTGATGAAACCAAATACAGAAGCATAATTGGATCCCTACTCTACCTTACTGCTAGTAGACCGGATATTATGTTTTCCACATGCGTTTGTGCCAGATATCAGGTGAACACTAAGGAATCTCATTATATCGCTGCAAAGCGAATTCTTAGATACCTTAAAGGTACACCAAATCTTGGCTTGTGGTATCAAAGAAACAATGATGTTGAGCTGATAGGCTTTTCAGATGCTGACTTTGCAGGAAGCAGGGATGATAGGAAAAGCACTTCCGGGACGTGCCAATTCCTCGAAAGAAGGCTTATTTCGTGGAACAGTAAAAAGCAGAACTGTGTCACAACCTCTACGGCTGAATATGAGTACATGTCAGCAGGCAGCTGTTGCGCACAACTTATATGGATCAGAAATAAACTCGAAGATTATGACTTACAGTTCAGAGAAGTTCCTATGTATTATGACTCCTCGAGCGCAATAGCAATTGCGAACAATCCTGTGTCGCACAGCAGAACAAAGCATATTGAAGTGCGCTACCACTTCATTCGGGAGCATGTGGAAAACAAAGATATCTCTCTCTGCTATGTCCCCACGGATAAGCAGATTGCAGATATCTTCACAAAGCCTCTAGACGAGGCCAAGTTCAGTCTCTTAAAAACTGAACTCGGCATGCTGAACTATGAAGGTTGAAGACTGAAGGACTCCAGGCTCTTGGAATAAGGGGGAGCATCAGCGAGGAACTCAAGATCGGGCACGGATGCAAGAACTGAGGGGGAGCTTTGTGCTCCAAGTGAAGTCCCAGATTTGCAGAAGCCGAAAAGGGGGAGATTACCCTCTCGGCTATGTCTAAGGTGGCTGGCAATGCTAAGTATGCTCTCTGGAGAATGGTAATGGATTTCACTCTTAACTGCATTTTAATTTTATGATTTTCATTCCCATCTATTCTATTCACCTTAGATTGTAGGGTTTAGGCTTCTAATAATAGGGGGAGATTGTTGGGTATTGTATCCACAATGGACCTGATTTGAAGAAGCCCCTGAACAAGCTAAGTTGAATCTACAATGTATTTGACGATCTTCTATCAAGTTGTGCTTGCAGCTATTCCATGCTAAGTACACACCAATGTCAGGGTGCAGTGGGTCAATATACATGGGTCTGCGTAATGTAATCCCTTGTTGAGTAGATTAGTGTGTTGACTCACGTGTGCTCTCTCCATTGGAGTATACTTATTTTCAAGTACAGGGTCTAGGTAGATCAAGAGCAGAAAAAGGAGCAAAGATGGGTCAAAGACCAAGTCATCAAAGGAAGGAAAAGAAAATTCTTCTAAGTCAAAATTGACGGGAATCACTAAGTTATTCCCGCCGACTTCGACGGGAATCGCTAGTGATTCCCGCCGACTTCGATGGGAATCGTTAGTGATTCCCGCTGATTCGTCGAGTATCACTTAGCCTCTCCCGCTGACTTCTTCCGGCTGACAGTTTTTAAACATGGATTCTACTAAGGCAGAATCGACGGGAATCGTGAGTGATTCTCGTTGACATCAACGGGAATCACCAACGATTCCTGCCGATTTTGCCTTAGGCAAATTTCCTCCGTTCGCTGGACCGAACAAGGATGTCGTGCGTTGTTTAGGCCAGGGTTAGGGCTTATCCTTGTGGGCCCCACAACGGTCGTTAGGGTTGGATCAGGGTATATATATGCGTATTTTGAACTTCTACCGACAGACATTCTCGGAAATCGAAAGCAGCCGACGTCGTGCCCTAGCCGATCGCGGAAACCGTCGATCACTTGTCGCCGCTCGCAAGTTCGTCGCCGCCGTTAATCTCAGTGCTTCTCTGATCTTCCGACGACAGTACCAAGGAAAGCCAAGCATCTCACGCATCTCTCTTGAGATCTCTTGTCTCTCGATTCGTTGAACGAGACTAGTTCTCCATTCCGAATCGGTGGAGACGATTGATCCGACTGAGATCATTGGTAGACCTTTCTTGCTTTGTCAAGAAGTTTCGATCTACAAAGTATCGCCGCCGCAATCACTTGCCGCCGCCTATCTTGAGAAGACCCATTCTAAGAGAGAACTTTGGTTGTGGACTCTTCGTATTTTTCGTGCAAGCTACAACGAACGAAGAAGGACATAGGAATCTCCAAAAGCTTTGTTTGTATTTTCTTTTACATTCAATTTTTGTTTGTTGTAAAGGAATTTTCATTCCTTGTTGTAAGGGTTGGGTGCAACTCATGGTGGTGGAGTTATGACTCCTTTGTTTGAAGGGTTCCTTCCGTAGTGTGAGGATTGGATTTCAATCTGTTTGGAGAAGTGACCGAGTCATCCCTTGGTGGGAGATAGGTCGAAGGGGGAAAGTGGACGTACCCAAATCGGGGAACCACTATAATTCTTTTTGTGTTTTATGTGTTGTGTTTGTTAATTTGTGCAGGTAAATTTAATTCCGCAAAAGACTGCACGGCACCTATCCCCCCCCCCATAGGTGGATTTAGTCGACACTAGAGACTTTCACATTCAATTATTTAAAAATATTTTTATGCCTCAATGCACTTCGATACTAAGGGCTAAGAGTGATTAGCCACTCATCGGAATGGAGACGACTTATAGGTTTTGTGAGACGTGAGTAAAAAATAAACACTAAACGATTATAAAAATACTGGAAAAAAAACTTATGCACACCAAAGCCATAAAAAAGAGAAAGACATAATTGAAATTGCGAGTCTTACTCAAACGAGTAGGCGGGAAATAACAAGTCCTACTCAAACGAGTAGGCGGGAAATAACAAGTCCGACTCAAATGAGTAGGCGGGAAATAAAAGAAAGTCCTATAAATGCGATTTATAATCTCATACACGCACGCACTCTACATAAATTGAAGAAAGCAAAAAAAGAAAGAAGAAAAAGCTATCTCATGCACGCACGCACTCTACGTAATTGAAGAAATCAGTAAAAGAAAGCGATAAAATCTAACTCCTACACGCACACACTCTACAAAAAGAAAAAAACAAAGTGATCAAAAAAAATTAAAACAACTATATTTTTACTGTTAGAATTTGCTAAAAATGCATAAAAAGAAGAAATAAAACTTAAAGGAGAAAAAAGATTTCAAAATAAAAGCAAAATCAAAGACTTTGAAAAATTAAAATAACAACTTTTTCATTCTTATAATTTTATAAAAGTACATAAAAAGTGAAAATAAAAATTAACGGAACAAAAAGTTTTACAAACTATGAAAAAGTAAGTAAAAAAATAAAAACACTTTTAGAACACCTTTATAAATTAATAAGAATGAAATAAAAAGCACTTAAACAATATAAAAGCTAAAAAGTCTAAGGCTCCATTCGTATCAATGGAATTGGGGCTTTGGAATTGGCATTCAATTGCCAATTCCAATTGTGACTGTTCGACGACCATAATACTACATTGGAATTGGAATTCATTTCAATTCCCATGAGAATTGATCATAGAAGAAACATAGCTCCCTCAATTCTTACCTCACGAGGTCTTCATTCATGATTCCCACCCCTACCAGTGCGTCCCTGACTCTCTCAAAAATATATCAACGCAAATTTTGCTGTTCGCCCAGGATCGCATTTTTTGCCAAAGAGCGGAATTTTTGACGAGGCGCACATTTTTCTGTCCGGGATCGCATTTTTCGCCCAGGCGCGCATTTTTCGCCCGGGCGCGCATTTTTTTACCGGACGCGCATTTTTTGGCCCGGGCGACCATTTTTCGCCCTGACGCGCTTTTTCGCCCGGCCGCGCATTTTTCGCTAAAGCGAAAATATGCGCCCAGGAGCGCATTTTTCCCTCGGGCACGATTTTTTCGCCCAAGAGCTAATTTTTCGCCCGAGCGTGCATTTTTCGCCCGAGCGCGGTTTTTTTCACCCGGAAGCAGATTTTCGCCCGGACGCGGATTTTTCGCCCGGACAAAAAATTTTCGTCCGGATGCAATATTATTCGCCCGAGCGCCCATTTTTCGCCAGGGCGTAAATTTTTCGCTCGGGAATGAATTTTTCGCCCGGACACGAATTTTTCTTCGGGATGCGATTTTATTCTCCCGGGCGCCAATTTTTGGCCCGAGCGCACATTTTTCGCTCGTACCCGTATATTTCAGTCGGGCACGCATTTCTCGCCCGTGCGCTGAATTTTTTGCCCGGGCGCACATTTTCCGACCGGCTGCGAAATTTTCGCCCGGGCGCAAATTTTTCACCCGGTCCAGAATTTTTCACACGGGCGCACATTTTTCACCCGAGTGCGCATTTTTCGGCCGGTGAAAAATGCGCGCCCGGGCAAAAAAAAATCGCAGTCCGGCGAAAACTGCGCGCCTTGCTTGAAATGCGCTCCAGGGCACAAAATGCGCATCCGGGCGAAAAAAATATGTGCCCTGACGAATAAAATGTGCGCCCGGGCAAAAAATGCGCGCCCGGGCGAAAAATTGTAATACTGAGCGGAATAGTGTAATTAATAATTCCAATTCCCGTGACAGAATTCCTGCATTTAGCCGAATGACAGAATTGGAATTGACTTCAATTCCAATTCCTGCGGGAATTGGAATTGAAGTCAATTCCAATTCCTGCGGGAATTGGAATTGAAGTCAATTCCAATTCCTGCATTTCAATTCCTGCGAAACGAATGGAGCCTAAGGGAAATGAGAAGAAAAGCTAGCATAATAACTAATTATAAGAGAAAACCTAAAACAAAACTAAGTAAAATGATAACCTGAAAACTTGAAAAGAAGATACAAAAGATCACTGAAGATGGGGCACTCAGATGCATTCAAAAACACAATAAGAAGAGAAAATCTACATATTTTATTAAGGAAAAGGGGAGTTACAAAAAGCTAAAACAAACATAAAAGAGAGGGGGAGAAAATTCTCCTTACATATCATGGAAAACACCTAAGCAGCCCCACCTAATAGCAAAATGGTTCCAAAAATTTGAACTCTTTGTACTTATAGAAAATTTAAATATATAGACAGAATTTCTGGGGTGACACGCCCTGGTCACGGGCGTGACAGGGGGCATGTCATGGTGGCGTGTTGGAAAAGTCGAAATCCCGGTGACTTGTCTAATTCTGAAAGCTTCTAAAACGGGACATGTTGCGGTCACGGGCATGCACCGAATGATACGGGTGTGTCAGCAAGGTCTGACTAGTGAAGGCGTCGAGCGTCGAACATCGAGCGTTGAACGTCGAATGTCGAACAGGATTGACACGGGCGTGTCGAAAAGGTCACGGGCGTGATCATGGTGTTGAGTGTCGAGTCTGCTGGAGGCGTTGAGTGTCAAGCCTACTGGAGGCGTTGAGTGCCGAGTGAGCCGACATGGGCGTGTCAAGCTGGACACGGGCGTGACTTGATTTTTCCATTGCAGGAGATAGTTTTCGACTGGAATCAAAGTAACACGCCCAGGTCACGGGCGTGTCCGAAGTGACACGGGCGTGACATGGGCGTGTACTTTGAAATTTTGACTTTTCTACAAAAATTTTGGAGAACAAATAAACTTAAGTTAGAAGGGTATTTACAAAAAAGTAACAATTTATTGAACAAAAATATTTAAAATAATGAAAATAGACTAAAATGCCAAAATAAAGTATTGAAAAATACGAGTATTTATAATTCATCAAATACCCCCATACTTAAGCGTTTGTTATTTCAGAGCAAAAGTTGGAGATGAACTTATAAGGAATTGAAAAAATTCTAAATTTAGCTACTGCTTAAATTAATTAAAGAAATATAAAAATAAATATTCAGGGTATAAGAGTTAAGTCCTAAATTATAAATATGATTTAAATAGAGGAAAAGTTTTGGCCAAAAGACTTCTTGATGTAATCAAATAGAAAGCAGATTTTGTAATCGTTAGTTTAACAAAAATAAACTGGAATTATAGGAACTTTTAGCTACTAAGAGTTTAAAGGAAATAATGCAATTTAAAAATTATGCTCTCAAAAAGATTTTAAATTAAGTGTAGAATCATTGAAATTGGCTAAGGGGGTTTGTTTTGGTTTATGACGAGCGCTTTGGCTTTAGAGGTGAGGTATTTTTTCTCAAACCTCTAATGATTTTTTTTTGTATTTGAATGTTTAGGAAAATGAAATCTTATTTTCCATAATATTTTGTTTTTTAAACAACTTCATATTAACCCAATGTATATATATAGGAGTAATGAATTTTATCCTCTTACTCTGTAACATATAATTTTTTAGAATATTGGATGCCTATGTTTACGGAATGAAATCTTATTCCTATTGACATAGGTTCTTTTAAGAATAAAAAGGGTTTTAGGTTTTTCATATAAGAAAACTAGATTTTAATAAATTAAAATTGAGAGCAACTTTGATAAATTGAACGTTCCTGTGTTTCAAAAAGCTTGAAGTAAATATAATTGAAGTCCGAGATTGTTTTTTCTAACATTATACGTGCCTCTATTTTAGATAAATTAGAAGTAGTGTCGAAAACGAGTCTCTTATCTCAAGAACAAAATATAAAAAAAATTTAAAACTTAACCCCAAACACATAAATCTATCAATCTCTAATTAATAAAAAAAATAGCAAATAAAGGATTAATAAAATTCGCTTATAGATAAAACTCGAAACAAAATTTTTGGAAAGCAAAGAGGTTAAGAATGGTGTATTCGATTTATTTGTTTCATAATAATATTTTTTGGATTTTTTTTTAGAGTTATGATCTTTTTTTATTATTTTTTTAGGGTTATTCTGTATTTTTGGAAAAAAAAATTTTGAGTTATGATCTTTTTTTTCACTTACGAACATATTTACAAGAAGAGTAAGAGAAATTATTTACAAAGATGAGAGAGAAAGGAAGAGGGGAACGAGAATATTTACAAAAATATTTGCAAAGTAAAAAAAAAATTTGAAAATTTTTTTTATAATTTTTTTTATTTTTGATTTTTGATGATGGAAACCCAAAAATAAATTTTTTTATAGTTTTCATTTTATAAATTTTTTTTGTTTTTTTTTTGCTTTTTTATTTTTTTTTTGTATGTTTTTAAAGAGGTGCAGAAAATAGATGTGTAGAAAATGAAAGTACTAAAAATAGGAAAACACCCTCATACTTAATTCCAACATTGCCCATAATATTGCAATGTAAGTCTGAGGAGCGATAAGAAATAAAATGCAAGTATGTACATAAATAAAGAGGAAGGGGGCAGGAATTTCAATGGAACGTGTTCGGGGAAGCCTGTTTTAGAAACCCTGCAAAAATTCAAAAAAGATAGCAAATAAAATGCAAAAAAAAGATAAACACAGGGTTCCTCCTAGGAGCGCTTTGTTTATAGTCGTGTAGCTTATTTAGGCGGGGGTTATAGTTTGAGGCAGGGTTATATACGGAGGAGGGGTATGGGAGTGAGGAAATAGTTGTATATGCAACTATATAATTAACTTTTTGGTTTTTTGAAATAAAAAAATATATATCATTTCTTTCATTTCGAATTTTTAAATTTAGAAAAGAAAAGAAAAAAGAAGGCGACCGACCTTTTAATTTTTAAAAATATACTACATAATAAAAAAAAATATTTTTGATTTTTGATTTTTGAAATAGAAATAAAAAATATTAAGACAAAGGTGGAGAAGCACGAAAAATAGGAAACTACCCACATACTTAATTCCAACATTGTCCCCAATATTGCAATGTAAGTATGAGTAATGATAAAAAAAATAAAATGCAGGTATGTACATAAATCAAGAGGAAGGGGGCAGGAACTTCCCTGGAACGTGTTCGGGGAGGCCCGTTTTAGAAACCCTGCAAAATTCAAATAAGATAGTTGTTGGGTATTGTATCCACAATGTACCTGATTTGAAGAAGCCCCTGGACCAGCTAAGGTGAATTGACATTGTATTTGATCATTTGTTTTCAAGTTGTGCTTGTAGTTATTCCACGCTAAGTACACATCAATATTAGGGTGCAGTGGGTCAATATACACGGGTCTGCGCAACGTAATCCCTCGTTGAGCAGATCAGTCTGTTGGCCTATGTGTACTCTCTCTATTGGAGTGTACTTACTTTCAAGTACAGGGCTGAGAAAGATCAAGAGCAGACAAGGAGCAAGGATGGGCCAAAGAGCAGCTCACGGGTGGAAAGACGAAAAATCGTCTAAGTAGAAATCGTCGAGAATCACTAAGTGTTTCTCGCCGATTCGACGAGAATCACTAGTGATTCTCGCCGAATCGTCGAGAATCACTCGCTGATTCTTGCCGATTGCAGCCGGCTGTCTCAACGCCGTCTTGATTTCTGCTTAAGGTGGAATCGTCGAGAATCACTAGTTGATTCTCACCGAATCGACGAGAATGACTTTGCATTCTCGCCGATCCGTCGAGAATGAATATTGATTCTTGCCGATTCTCTCCGGTTGGCTAGATCTTCAGCCAGAATTCTGCCAAGTAGAATTCGGCGAGAATCAAAAGTGATTCTCGCCGATTCGTCGAGAATCACCTATGATTCTCGCTGAATTTGCCTTAGGCAAAATTCTGGTACTCGCTGGACCGGACCAAGTCTCAAGCGCTGTTTTGAACCGGAGCTAGGATTTCTTTTGGTGGGGCCCACAACGGTCATATTGTATGATCTACTGTATAAATACATCGGTACTTTGAACAGTAATAGCACGAACATACAAGAAAGAATACCGAGCCACCGACGTAACCTAGATCGCGGATTTCTCTTCCGCCGCCGCCGTCATCACTCGGGAAGATAGTCGCCGCCTGTGATCGTGGATACCTCCTGATCTCCCGGCGACAGAAGCTCAGCCAAGCTACGTGTCTCACGTGTCTATCCAGAGATCTTTTGTCTCTTGGTTCGTTGATCGGTAATACCTTCCCTTTCTGAATCGATCGAGACGATCGATCCTAGTGTGACCGTTGGTAGACCTTGCTAGCTTTGCTACGAAGGTTGGATCTCTAAAGCTCAGCCGCCGCCGATCCCGAACGCCAAGCCGCCGCTCTTCTTGCCGCTGCCGGTTTCGTGGAGATTCATTCTAAGTGACAGCTAAGGTCGTGGACTCTTCGTCTTCATCAAGAACGCGTCATCGAAGGAAGAGGGACACCTAGCCTCCATAAGAAGTTTGTATATTTTATACATTCCATTTTAATTTTGTTGTAAAGGAACGTAGGTTCCTCGCTATAAGGGTTGGGTGCAACCCGTGGTGGAGGAGTGGTGACTCCTTCGCTTGGAAGGGTTCCTTCCGTTAGTGTGTGGATTGGATTTCAATCCGGTTGGTGAAGTGACCGAGTCGTCCCTTGTTGGGAGATAGGTCGAAGGGAAAAAGTGGACGTACCCAAATCAGGGAACCACTATATATTGCTTGTGTCTTTCTGTGCTGTGTTGTTTTGTTTATTTGTGCAGATACAATTTTAATTCCGTAAAAACGCTGCAAGACACCTATTCCCCCCCCCCCATAGGTAAAGGTAGTTGGCACTAGGTGGACTTTCAAGTGGTATCAGAGGGAGGTTACTCATCAAAGGGGTTAACATCTCGAGTAAGTTCCTGCCACTAGTGTCAAGAAGAAGGCAGATATCTACTATGGACGGACTCAAGTACTCAGGCAAGATCCCAGTGTGCACCAGGCTAAACTTTCCTATCTGGAAGGAAAGGATTAGATTTTACATGGAAGCAGTCGACCCTCGACTCTTCATGGTCGTGGAGGAGGGACCTTATATTCCCACTAAGGCCTCCACCATTGATCCTACCAAAAAGGTGCCAAAGAAGCTTTCTGAAATGGACAAGGACGAGATGGTGCTGGTCGGACTTGACAAGAAGACACAGAACATACTAATCAGCGCAGTCGATTACTCCATAATACACAACTTCTGCAACTACAGGACAGCCAAGGATATCTGGCACAGCTTGATTATCCTGATGGAGGGCACAGACGAAGTGAGGGATGATCGGAGATCCCGCCTGAACCAGAAATATGAGGCCTTTAGGCAGGGGCCCAAGGAAGAGATCGGAGTTACCTTCGAGAACTTCCTCAAGATCGTCAATGCTCTCAAGAGATATGAAAGAGTGTTCACTGATGTTGAACTTAATGATAAATTCCTTAGGTCCCTTACTAAGGAATGGGACACGAAGATCTGCGCCATCTGAGAGTTTGGCAGATTAGCTGAAACTGATCCTCAGATACTCTTTGGGAAGCTCATGTCCTATGAGCTCCAGTTGAACACGAGGAAAGCTGAATAAGAAGCAGAGAAGGCCGCAGCCAAGGAAAAGACTGTGGCCCTAAAATCCATTCACTCCAGGAAGGGAAAGGGTGCGGCTTCATCCCGCGCGGGGAAAAAGGATGAGGAGGAAGACTCCGAGCCATGCTCCTCCGGCTCCGAGTTGTCTGAAGAAGACTTCTCCCTCATCACCTGAGAATTCAAGAAGTTCCTCAAGATGAGGAATCAAAGAAAGAGAGACGGCTCCTCCTCCAGAAATCAGAAGAAGAATTATTCTTCTGACAGGTATGAATCAAAACCGAACAAACATCGTCATACTGACATCATTTGTTTTGGGTGCAATAAGCCAGGACACGTCGTGGCCGACTGCCATCAAGGCAAGAGAGAGAAGGGGAAGGGAGAAGAGCACAGAACCTCTAGAGATAAAAAGAAGGAGAGGAGCTACATCACCAAAAAGTCAAAGACACTAAGTGAGTCTGATTCCTCAGACTCCAGTGATGATGAGGAAGCCTACTTCGGGCTGGTGGGTCGCTCTAACTCAGAAGGAGAATGCCCCCCATTCACTGGGAAGGTAAAAGCTCGTACTCCCCTCTCCGACTCTGACTATGAGTCTCCTGATGATGATCTCGAGGACAGCCCATCTGCCCGAGAAGCTGAGCTCCTCGAAAAGTATGAGCTTTTGCTCAACACCTTTGAGGAATGCCGCAAGAGATTGTGTTGGTACCCTGGATGTGATTTGGCTTATGTAATCCCTTTCCGGCCCCTCTTGATCCATATAACTATATATGATCATGTTTAGGCCTTGTTCAGTTTCCCTAGGACAGTTTATAACTGACCTAGAGCTTAGGCTAGTAGTTCTAGATGTATTTTTGGTTAAGGCTTTTTCCGTTCGACCATCGTCGAACGAGGCCTCGCGATCGTCGATCATTGGTCGACGATAGCAGGGCTATTGAATCGTTGAAGTCAAGACAATTATTGTCGACCGATGGTCGACGATCTCAGAGCAAGTTTATTATGCTCTGAAGGTTGGTCGACGATCTGCCATCAGCAGTTCTACGATCGTGTTCTCGCTTCACGATTTCTGTCTCGACAGATCTTTTGCCTTAGTCGTCGACATCATGAGATGTTCGACGTTTTTTTCTGCTTCGACAGATTCTTTGTTGGTCGACGATATCTTGAGCTAGTCGACGATTTCTGGTCGACAATTTCTGTTTCGACAGATTTCTGCTTTTAGTCGACGATCTGTTAGCTAGGTCGACGATCATCGAATCCCTGTTCGACGATTTCTGTCTGCCTTTAACAATTTGCACTTATTTTATTCCTTGGTTTATTTCCAAGTGTTTTAGCGTGTGGTTAGAAAGATTTTCTGAAGATTGTTTTTGCTAATTTATGGCTTAAATTCAAATGAATTAATTACCAAATATGTTAAGCATAAATTACGGGATTTCGTATTTTGATAAAGCATTTTTGTCTTATTATACAAAAATATATTGCCAGGCTGTATTCTAGCCGTTGGCGGTGTATGCTATTTCCAAGAATGATAAGTCTTTATGCTGAGATATTTTCCTATTCATTTATTTCCTTATTGGGACTGACAGTAAGCTAATAGGTCATTCTATTCCTATTGCTATATTCTATTTTGAGATAATCTGTTGCAGGGCTCGAGAATTCAAATCAATAGAGCCGTTCCAAAAGAAAAAATGAGAAGATATATTTAAGAGAGATTTTTTTTCAGAAAAATAAGAAGTCACAGATACAGAGAGATTTTTTTTGTGCTGCATTCTCTCAAGCATCTCCAGAGCAACTCTTCACCATCTCACAAAAAGAAGAAGAAAAGCTTTCCTGAAGCAAAAGCCCAGAGCAATTTCTTTCATTCTCAAGTCTCCTGAGCATCTGCTTAGAGTTTTCAAGACTTCAGAAAGAGCTCCAGATCTGCTTCACGTGCTCCAGAATCTGAAGACCTGATAAAAATCAGTCTACAGATCTCTGAGGATTTAGTTTCAGTATATCTGAAACTCCTTCATCCTGAAGCAAAGGCTTTCCCTGGACTTCCACTGAGCCAGGGGGAGACTTTGATTCTTTAGAGAATCCACAAGTCTTCTCTAATCTGTATTAACAACAGAGAAGACAATCTAACCCTCTCAACCCCTTTGTAAAAGAGTTTTCACACCTCTTCAAAAGTGAACATTGGTGACAGGGCACCTTATCAACAACCTGTGGTTGAGCATCCTTATCAAAAGCTCAAAGGGTCTGTTTGATCTACCTGAATCAGATCATTGGTGGCAAGGCACCTTAGCAAAAACCTGTAGTGGATTCCTACCAGGGTGGTAGAAGAGTGGAGTACCTATTAAGAGGGAACCACTATATATCATGTGTCTCTCTGGCTGTTTTTGTTTAATTGTCTTTTCTATGGCTGTGATAGAACTACCTAGGATTGCTAGTTGCTGTGATAGGTTTATAGTTAAACTGAAATTTCAGTTAACTCTCTCACTTGTGCACGTCACTGTGTTAGGCTCTTAGGGTTCAAGTATCAGATTATTTTATTCCGCAAATAAACTCCAAGAGAGTTGACTAGTTATTCATAAAATTTGAATACTCTATTCACCCCCCCTCTAGAGTAGTTTACAACTTATCCCCTCACTTTCAATTGGTATCAGAGGCAGGTTAGCTGTTCATACAGGCTAACACCTGAGTTAAAAGATCCTGTGATAAGTTGTTTCCTGATACCATTCACAAACACTTTCACACATGGCCCAGTCTAAGGATTATTCAAGCACCAGACCTCCTGTATGCAACTTGTCCAAGTTTGGCATATGGAAGGCCAGGATAAGACTATACATGAATTCTATTGATGAAGATATCTTCTCTTCTATTTTGACAGGACCACCTGCTAGGCCTGCTGCTGCTTCCACTTCTACTGATCTCAGTGCTGTGCCACCACCTGACTACAATGAAACTTACAAGAAGGCAAAAGCAGCTGATGCAAAAGCAATGAATATCCTAGCTCAGACAATGTCTGATGAAATATTCCAGAAGCTTGCTGAATGTACCTCAGCCAAAGCTATGTGGGATTCCCTCAACCACATAGTTGCTGGCTCAGCTGACGAGAGGAAGGACAGGAGATCCAACCTCACTTCTCAGTATGAAAATTTCAAGAAGGATGATGCTGAAGACATTGACACAATGTACACAAGACTCAGTTCAATAATAAGTGAACTGAGGTCTTTGGACAAGGAGATAACTTTGTCAGAAGTCAATGACAAGATCCTGATGTGCCTTCCCATCTCTTGAGACTCAAGGATATGGCCCATCAAGGATGGAAGAAACACGGTGGAACTCTCCACAGAAGCTCTGTTGGGAAAGCTCAAGTCATATGAGCAAACTTTAAAGAGCAGAGCTGCTGCAATTGAAGTAAAAACTCCTACACCTACAAAGAAAGAGCACTCTCTAGCTCTTAAGGCTGCTGAGACTTCTGAAGGAAGTCAATCAAATGAGGAGTTACTGGCACTCATTGCCAAGAGGTTCTTCAACATGGGAAGAAGAGACCTCAGAAAGAAGTTCTCCAAGTATGAGGACAAACCAAGGTATGACAAAACTCCATCTAAAGAAATCATCTGTTATGTTTGCAGCAAGCCTGGACACATTACTCCAGATTGTCCAGAGAAGAAACATAAGGAGAAGAAACATGAGAAAGAGTACAGGAAGCACCACTCCAAGTCCTCCTCACACAAATACAAGAAGAAGGACAAGGGATTTGTGGCTGCTACCTGGAGTGAAACAGAAGAGGATACCTGCTCCTCTAGCTCCAGTGATTCAGAAGAAGAAGAAGAGAAGAAAGCCAAAGAGGTCTGCCTCATGGCTATTGATGCCTGCAGCTCTCTGTCAGCTGCAGAGAATTCTGAAGAAGGAGACAATGAAGAAGATTCCTCTATGGAAGACCAGGTAATCGACTCATTTGATTTCTCATCTCCTGAGTTCAAATTGAAATTTAAAACTCTATGTTTAGATTTACTATTGTCTGAAAAAGAAATTAAGTCACTTAGATTAAAGATAATGGAACTAGACATGGAAAGTATTGAAATAATTAGATTAGAAAAGGAATTAGAAAGCTCAAAAGAAGAAGTAACATTCCTAAAATTAGAACTAGCTAAATCTAAGAGATTAGAAGAACAATTAAATGGCAGAAGCCTTAAATTATCTGAAATAACCAGTATAGCAAACACTAGGGTTGGTAATGATAAACTAGGCTTAGGTGCTACATCTAGTGAACCCATCCTCCTCACAAAGGAGAGATTTAGCACTCCAGTAAAATTTATTTCTGAATCAGGAATAAAGAATACTGAGGAAATTGAAAAATGCAAGAAAATTCAGAATAAGATTAAGAAAGAGAACAGGAAGAAAAAATTTCTAGCTTTACAGAAATCGTCGAACATTAATCGACGATCGTCAAACCAATCGTCGAACGTCTATCGACGATCGCTGAACACCTTCACCAAGTATGATATCTTCGGTGCAGGAGATCGACGATCTCATCTTGAGTCGTCGACCAGTGATCGACGATCTCATCATGAGTCATCGACCAGTGATCGACGATCGTGGAATCCAGAACAAAGCACTACTACAAATGATCGACGATATGACTTGCGATCGTCGACCGTGGATCGACGATCTGGACTTAAGCTGGAAAATAAATTTCAAACTTCCAGAATTGCAAATCCAAATCACTACCCTAGGTCGTTTAATCCTTTAACTGAATGGATTATCCCACCTAGGAGATCACACCCTTTAGGATATAAATCTAAGCCTGCAAAATCGTTTATATCTAGTTTTTGTTTTGTGAAGAATACTGGACCCAAGGTAACCTGGGTCCACAATGTATAATTGATATCTTTGCAGGTGAAGACCTATCCAGTCATACATGACAAATGGTATCTGGATAGTGGATGCTCAAAGCATATGACAGGAAAGAAGAAGAATCTGTCAGAGTTCAAAGCCAAGCTGGGACCAAAAGTTGTATTTGGGGATTCCAACTGTGGACAGACTGAAGGGTATGGGAGCTTCACCATAGGAGCTTTAACATTCAAGAAGGTTGCTTATGTCTCAGGACTAAAGCACAACCTAATCTCTGTAAGCCAAATGTGTGATGCTGGGTACAAGGTATGGTTTACTGACACTGCTTGTAATATTGCTTTAAATAATACTGTTGTGTTAGTAGGTATTAGAATTGGTAATGTTTATGTTGTAGATTTTAACTCATCCAAATCTGAAATATGCTTATTTAATGAAGTAACCAGTAATAATACCCTTTGGCATAAGAGACTTAGTCATGTAAATTTGAAAAACATTTCTAGGCTGGCTAAATACAACCTTGTAAGAGGCTTACCTTCTTGCCCCTACAAGAAGGAAGGCCTTTGCAAAGCTTGTCAATTAGGTAAGCAAACAAGAAATAGCTTTAAATCAGTTAATAAAAGTGATTCTCCCAGGATTCTGTACTTGCTACATTTGGATCTATTTGGTCCTATTGCTGTATAGAGTCTTGGAGGAAAGTCTTACACTCTAGTAATTGTAGATGACTTCTCTAGGTTCACTTGGGTATTCTTCTTGAGAACTAAGGCTGATAACTTCAAGGTTCTTACAGATTTTCTAAAGTGTATACAGAGTGAGTACTCTACTCAGATTGCCTTGATCAGAAGTGATCATGGTACTGAGTTTGAGTCTCTTCTTATGCAAGAATTCTGTGAGAAGGAAGGTATCAAACATAGCTTCTCTGCTCCTAGAACTCCTCAACAAAATGGGGTAGTTGAAAGGAAAAACAGAACCCTAATTGAAGCTGCAAGTACATTGTTGGCAGATGCTAACATGCCTCTGTCCTTTTGGGCTGAAGCAGTTAGCACAGCTAACTATGTATTGAACAGAAGTCTGATACATAAACTTAAGGGTAAGACTCCCTATGAGTTACTTAAGCAAGTGAAACCTAAAATAGACTATTTTAGAGTATTTGGCTGTGTTGCTTTTGTTCATAACAATAACAAAGAATACCTTAGAAAATTTAAGGCAAAAGCTTCAATGGGAGTCTTTCTGGGATACTCTCAAGTAAGCAAAGCCTATAGGGTCCTCAATAAATCCTCCCTTAAGATAGAAGAGTCTGCACATGTCTCTTTTGATGAGACAGTCATGTATTATAAGGAGAAGGACTCTTCCTCTAATAGTACAGTGCAAGTCCTAGGAGTAAGTAAGGATTTGGAAGGTTTGAGACTCACACAGGAGAATCATCCCCAACAAACTCCTCAGGTTGCTTCTTCAGATTCTGAATCTGATGTAGAACTTCTTGAAGTTAAAGCACCTGCTCCAACAGTTGATCAAATTCCACATGAGGAATTAAATCATGAACATGTTGAAGATCAGATCATTGTTGAACCTACTAATCTTGTCACACTTAGAGATCACCCTGTATCTCAAGTGATTGGAGACATTTTAGTAGGAGTCCAGACAAGACATCAACTCAATAAAGATGTGATGTTTGCTTGTTTCCTTTCTCAGGTTGAGCCCCTAACCATTAGAGATGCTGAGCTTGATCCACACTAGATTATAGCCATGCAAGAGGAACTTAACCAGTTTGAAAGATGTAAAGTTTGGACTTTGGTTCCAAGACCAAGAGACCAACTGATCATAGGCACCAAGTGGGTGTTTAGAAACAAGCTTGATGCCCAAGGCATAGTAGTTAGAAATAAGGCTAGGCTAGTAGCTCAAGGCTATAGACAGGAGGAAGGCATAGATTATGATCAAACTTTTGCCCCTGTAGCTAGACTAGAAGCCATTAGGATTTTCCTAGCCTATGCTGCCTATAAGAAATTTAAGGTCTTCCAAATGGATGTGAAGAGTGCCTTCCTCAATGGAGATTTAAAGGAAGAAGTGTTTGTTGAACAACCACCAGGGTTTGTTTCATCAACCTTACCCACTCATGTGTTCAAACTCCAAAAGGCTCTATATGGACTTAAGCAAGCTCCTAGAGCTTGGTATGAGACCTTAGCAAATTTCCTTCTAGAACACAAGTTTGTGAGAGGTGTAGTAGATAGAACTCTATTTATTAGACATCATAAGGACTCACAACTGTTAGTTCAAATCTATGTAGATGACATTATATTTGGCTCCACTGATCCCAAACTATGCAAGAGGTTCTCTGAACTAATGCACTCCAAGTTTGAGATGAGCAGCATGGGTGAGTTATCCTATTTCCTTGGTCTCCAAGTGAAACAGTGTGTTGATGGTATCTTCATTTCTCAATCAAAATATGCCAGAGAGCTGGTTAAAAGATTTGGAATGTCTTATGCTTCATCAATGAGCACACCTATGGCCTCAAATGCAGTTATTGATTCTGATGTCAATGGCAAGTCTGTTGATCAAAAGAACTATAGAGCCATTGTTGGTTCCCTGCTGTATTTGACTGCAAGTAGGCCTGACATAATGTTTGCTACATGCCTATGTGCTAGGTTTCAGGTCAACCCAAAGGAATCTCACTTAACTCTTCTCAAGAGGATCTTGAGATACCTTAAGGGATGCCCTAACTTAGGACTGTGGTACCCAGCTGAGTCAGGATTTGAATTAATTGGATATTCAGATGCTGATTATGCTGGTTGTAGAGTTGACAGGAAAAGCACCTCAGGGACCTGTCAGTTCCTGGGAGAGAGACTTGTCTCTTGGTTTTGTAAGAAACAGGCATCTGTGTCTACTTCAACTGCTGAGGCTGAATATATAGCAGCAGCTAGTTGTTGTTCACAAATCCTGTGGATTCAAAATCAGCTAGTGGATTATGGGTACACACACTCAAAAACAAAAATTCTGTGTGACAGTACCAGTGCAATATCAATTGCTCAAAATCCTGTGCACCATTCCAGGACCAAGCACATTGAGATTAGACATCATTTTCTAAGAGATAATGTGGAAAAGAACAAGATAGCAATGGAATTTATATCCACAGACCTGCAGAGAGGAGATATTTTCACTAAGCCCCTTGATGAACAAAGGCATTTGTTCTTCCTGAACCAGCTTGGTATGATTAATGGTTCAGAGTAGTGAAAATTTGGATAGATTTGTTTTCTGTCTAAAATCGTCGAACGACTGCTCGACGATCTTCGACCAGGTCAGAACTATCGTCGACCAACGGTCGACGACAGCTCGTTCGGTAGTAAGGCAGAAATCGTCGATCAACTGGTCAACGATCTCTCCTTAGGTATCTATCGTCGACCAGTGGTCGACGACAGATTTTCTGTGCTGTGTGGAGAATCGTCGACCAACATATATTGATCGACGATCGTGGTGATTGCTTGTAGTCGGTCGATGTTTTTCGATTAGTCAAATATTGACTATCGTCGGTCATTGTTCGACGACCATTTTTATTCCGGGTTCGACGATCGCAGATTTATATCTAATAGTCGATTTAGGTCTGGAGATCGTCGTCCTTCCGCTCCGTCTTTTCATATTCCATCTTCTGGCTTAGAATTCGCTCTCGAACTCTAATCCCGCGCGATTCTCTTCTCCCCTGCCTTGCATCTCGATTCGTCATTCACTCTTCAATCTAATGGCGATTCCTTCTGCAGTTCTCTTCGGAATGAAGTTCGACACTGGTTTCTGTGTCGACTTCGATTCTTTCAGTCGATGTGATCAACCCATCCAAGACATTCTGCAGCTGTGTGAAGATCAAGGGCTAAAGAAATTTATGTCATTCTCACCAAAGATTCATATACCAGAGATTCGAGAATGGGTATATACCTCGTCCTCCAGCGACGAAGCGATGACTGGAAAGATAAATGGAGAGGAGGTCATTCTGACTCCTGAAGTTCTGACTGAGTTGTTTGGTCTACCAACCGGTACTGAGGACTATGAGCAAAATTCAGAGGAATATGGCCGCATGCTAACTATGGGCCATGCTGAGGGTATTCCAGCTAAGCTGCTGAAGATAAACCTGTCTCTAGAGTACAAGTTTCTGGCAGACCTGGTGGGCAAGGTCGTTTTGGGAAAGCACTCTGCTCACGACAACATCAACAGGCAACAATTTGCCTTAATGTCAGCTTTGGTGAATAAGACGCAGATAGCCTGGGGAAAAGTTCTGTTTGAACTAATAAGGAGAAAGAACAATCAGAAAGAAGTAAACCTTGCCAGGGTGTTGGGTGTGTTTCTATATGTGAAAGCACCCCTGCTGCTTGTTTCTGCACCCTCCGCAGTCAACGCCAGCAAAAGGTTGGACCCCTCTCTGTTCAAGAAATCTCAGAGAGTCATCAAGAAGTCAGCCAGGGTTGATCCTAACCCTCCATCAGACACAAGGGCTGATTCAGCCACTCTCCAGCTTGCTGGGGAAGGCTCAGCAATCCCTTCATCCTCCCTCTTTACCCCTGCATCCTCATCTCTTGCATTACCCTCCACACAATCTGCAGTGCCACCACAACATGCATCTTCCATCCTACATGCATCTCCACCCCAGTCACCCATACCACAACATCTGGCAGTCGCAGCCAGTATTGACATGGTAACTGCTACCATCCTCACACACTTATCTCAACATGAATCCCACACTCATGTTGATGTTCACCCATCTCCACATGATTCATTTGATCATGTGGTAGATCATACTGCTTCCATTCCATCCACCTCCACATCCTCAGCATTTCAGATAACTCCTGAATTGCTTGCAAAAATTGTAGAGCTCATCACTCCATCCATACAAAAAATGATTGAGGCTGCCAATGCCCCTCTCATTGCATCCATCAAAGCCCTCACTGAAGCCATCAAATCATTTCCACCCTCTGCTGAGCCCTCTTCAGTAAGATGCATGACTCCAGTCCCCACTGAAGTCATGCAGGGGGAGATGTCTGTTGAAGTGGTCTCAGGTGATGCCTTGGCCCTTCAGGACAACTCTTCTCTTCCCCTTACAGCAATTGTAGAAGAACATCAAGAGTTTCCAGAGAAAGAGTCTCTAATGAAAGATCCAGAGCAATCAGAAGGTAAAACACTTCCTCTAAAGGTTATAATCAGGACTTTAAATTGATATCTTTATCTAACAAAGACATTCACTCCCTAGTGAATCTAGCTTCTGATGAAGATCTCCCAGAGAAAAATAATGAGGAAGTCCTCATGGACTTGTGTGAAAAAGTTTCAATAAACACTACTGACTCAGAAGTAGTGGTTCAACAACTTGAGAATGCTACTGCTCAACCAGATGGTATAGTTTTATTTAAGTTTCTAATTAATTCAAACTCCAACCTTGAGTTAATCTCTTATCCCTTCCTTCCCATCTCAGCTGCTGATGATCTTGCATCAGTGTTGCAAGTTGATGCTGCTATCTCCATTGGCTCTGATAATGCTTTGGAATCCTTTCTCAATTCAGACTATGAGTTCACACTCACATCTCCTTCTGTTCCTCCTTCTCAAGAGAAAACGGTCCCTTATAGACCTGAGTACCTTGATGACCCCTTGGTCAAGGACTCTCTCTTCTTTTCCTGTATGGCACTCCTCGTGTGCCTTGCAGAGGTGTCTATCCCTGATGTCACTGAACATCTAGAAGGAATTATAACCTCCTTCCTAGATGCAAAGTGGTATCTTGTGTAGATCTCAGGTAACTCTATCAATTACCTGCTGTTGTTCACCTTGGGGGAATAATCTATTCCCACTTGGTTGTTAACTTATCTTTCTTTGTATGCAGGCACAATCAACATCCCTGCTGCTGCTGCTGCTGAAGAAGCTGAGGGTGTACAAGACTTACAAGAGAATGCCTCCAAAATGACTGAAAAGGAATCAAGCTCAGGTACTCTCAACCTTGAACAATTTATAGCCTTTGTGGCTGAGAATATTTCCTCTGAGTACATTGAAGGGTTGGCTAATTCTCATATGGATTCCCTAGTCATCTCTCTAGAGAAAGCATCTGCCCCTGCAGATACAGTCATCTTTTCTCCACCTATCCTTACCTATCCTCTACCCATTCCTTCTATTGCAGAACTGGTCCCCAGGATAGTTCCTGACTTGTATCCTGAATCAGAACTCTGGAAGAGATCTCCCAATGTCGATCTTGATGCCCTCCTTGTGCAAGATGCCATTGAGGAAGCAAGAGAAAAAGAAGATAGAGAGAAGCAGGAGAAAGAAAAGGCTGAACATGCTATAGCTGCCAAAGATATCTCAGAACAAGATTTTGATGATTATGCTGGCAGAACCTCATCCCACTCCTCTGATGATGATGACTCTGAGGATTCTGATAGTACCCAGAAGAAGAAAAAGGCTATATCCAAGAAAAGAAAGGCATCTGCTCATCCTACTGCTAATCCAGACAAGGATGTTCCCTATTTCATTCTGAAGGGAATTGATCCCAAGAGCAAGGAATTTCAACCATGGATGAGACTTTCAAAGAATCAGACAAGAGAGAAGAAGAGAACAAAAAGATATGACACTCCAATTCAGAAATTCCCCCCCAGAGGTCCTCCTCCACCTCCTGGTGCTGGAGCCTCTGGAAGTCTCTCTTCTGCCCCATCTGCAAAATCAGCAAGTTCCAACACCTTTAAGTCTTATCAGAGAAGGAGTAACCAAAGCCAGGGAGGCCAAGATGTATCAGGACAAGGAAGGAAAAGAAATGAAAATGTTCCCATGGAACAAATAAAGGAGATGACATTTCAGCAATCTACTCTCTCTCCTCCTCCTGCTCCTAACAAGAAAGTTCCAGAATGGAAACCTTCTCCTCCCAGGAAAGGTCCATCCTCCACATCAAGGAAACCTGCTGCTTCTGAGACAGTTGAAACAAAAGGAAAAAGAGTGGTCTATTCAGAGAAATTCCACAAGAAGTTCATTGAACTTGCACCTCCCAGATCTCTATATGCTGAAACTGATCCTAAGAAGGCTGCACAGATTCCTCTTGATTCAAGCAAATTAGCCACAGCTCTTCAAAGGAACATGGAGATTGCAGCTCAAGCTGATACTGACAGACCATCCTCTCCATCAGATATGATTGAAACTGAAAGAATTGCCTCTATGGCAAGATTTAAGGAATCTATTGCACTAAGCATGATGGAGAGAGCCAAAGCTCAAGGACTAGACCCTACAGCATATACAACTATGTCTGAATTCAGAGAAAAGGAACTCAGCAAAATTCAAGTCAACTCTGAAATTTTTAATTCTGAAGAATACATGAGGTTGCACCCTGCTGCAGTTTTGCCAAGCTATGCTGAAAAGAAAATTATTGGTGAACATGATCTAATGCTATCCAAAAGACAAGCAGCAAATCCAAACAGAGAAATTATTTTCAAACCAGCTGTAATCCCTAAGAACTCATCTGATGCCAAAACCTCTGATAAATCTGCTTGATACTTTACAGTTCTGCTGATTTATGCTTTTATGTTTTTCTGTGGATTGCCTGTGATTTAAATTTTTTGGTTAATCTCTGCTTTTGATATTGTGTGCTTTAGTTTTAGATCGGATTGGATAACATAATCCAAATAGGGGGAGATTGTTGGTACCCTGGATGTGATTTGGCTTATGCAATCCCTTTCTGGCCCCTCTTGATCCATATAACTATATATGATCATGTTTAGGCCTTGTTCAGTTTCCCTAGGACAGTTTATAACTGACCTAGAGCTTAGGCTAGTAGTTCTAGATGTATTTTTGGTTAAGGCTTTTTTCGTTCGACCATCGTCGAACGAGGCCTCGCGATCGTCGATCATTGGTCGACGATAGCAGGGCTATTGAATCGTTGAAGTCAAGACAATTATCGTCGACCGATGGTCGATGATCTCAGAGCAAGTTTATTATGCTCTGAAGGTTGGTCGACGATCTGCCATTAGCAGTTCTACGATCGTGTTCTCGCTTCACGATTTCTGTCTCGACAGATCTTTTGCCTTAGTCGTCGACATCATGAGATGTTCGACGTTTTTTTCTGCTTCGACAAATTCTTTGTTGGTCGACGATATCTTGAGCTGGTCGACGATTTCTGGTCGACGATTTCTGTTTCGACAGATTTCTGCTTTTAGTCGACGATCTGTTAGCTAGGTCGACGATCATCGAATCCCTGTTCGACGATTTCTGTCTGCCATTAACAATTTGCACTTATTTTATTCCTTGGTTTATTTCCAAGTGTTTTAGCGTGTGGTTAGAAAGATTTTCTGAAGATTGTTTTTGCTAATTTATGGCTTAAATTCAAATGAATTAATTACCAAATATGTTAAGCATAAATTACGGGATTTCGTATTTTGATAAAGCATTTTTGTCTTATTATACAAAAATATATTGCCAGGCTGTATTCTAGCCGTTGGCGGTGTATGCTATTTCCAAGAATGATAAGTCTTTATGCTGAGATATTTTCCTATTCATTTATTTCCTTATTGGGACTGACAGTAAGCTAATAGGTCATTCTATTCCTATTGCTATATTCTATTTTGAGATAATCTGTTGCAGGGCTCGAGAATTCAAATCAATAGAGCCGTTCCAAAAGAAAAAATGAGAAGACATATTTAAGAGAGATTTTTTTTTAGAAAAATAAGAAGTCACAGATACAGAGAGATTTTTTTTGTGCTGCATTCTCTCAAGCATCTCCAGAGCAACTCTTCACCATCTCACAAAAGAAGAAGAAAAGCTTTCCTGAAGAAAAAGCCCAGAGCAATTTCTTTCATTCTCAAGTCTCCTGAGCATCTGCTTAGAGTTTTCAAGACTTCAGAAAGAGCTCCAGATCTGCTTCACGTGCTCCAGAATCTGAAGACCTGATAAAAATCAGTCTACAGATCTCTGAGGATTTAGTTTCAGTATATCTGAAACTCCTTCATCCTGAAGCAAAGGCTTTCCCTGGACTTCCACTGAGCCAGGGGGAGACTTTGATTCTTTAGAGAATCCACAAGTCTTCTCTAATCTTTATTAACAACAGAGAAGACAATCTAACCCTCTCAACCCCTTTGTAAAAGAGTTTTCACACCTCTTCAAAAGTGAACATTGGTGACAGGGCACCTTATCAACAACCTGTGGTTGAGCATCCTTATCAAAAGCTCAAAGGGTCTGTTTGATCTACCTGAATCAGATCATTGGTGGCAGGGCACCTTAGCAAAAACCTGTAGTGGATTCCTACCAGGGTGGTAGAAGAGTGGAGTACCTATTAAGAGGGAACCACTATATATCCTGTGTCTCTCTGGCTGTTTTTGTTTAATTGTCTTTTCTGTGGCTGTGATAGAACTACCTAGGATTGCTAGTTGCTGTGATAGGTTTATAGTTAAACTGAAATTTCAGTTAACTCTCTCACTTGTGCACGTCACTGTGTTAGGCTCTTAGGGTTCAAGTATCAGATTATTTTATTCCGCAAATAAACTCCAAGAGAGCTGACTAGTTATTCATAAAATTTGAATACTCTATTCACCCCCCCCCCCTCTAGAGTAGTTTACAACTTATCCCCTCACTTTCAGATTGAGGGCCCAGAAAAAGGAAGTCAAATTCCTTAAGGTCGAGGGTGTCTCCCTAAGGGAAGAGATCACTAGCTTGATTTCTCTCCGATAGGAGCACCTGGACCTGATCTCTAAGCACTCAGAGTCTCTAAGTCTCCTTGACCTTAAACAGGAAGAAATCAATAAGTTGGAAGAACAACTTACGGCAGAAAAGAAGATTGTCCAAAGATTCTCTATGCCAAAGACTATTCTTCCATTGGTTGATACCTTCTCTGCTCAGGCTAAGGGGGCTGGCTTGGGGCATATGGGTGTGCCTGGTAAATCATCCAGGAGAAACAAAAAACAGAGGAGAAATAAGGCTGTTAAGAAGGCCTCTACTGCAGAAAAGGGAAAGGCCCCACTCAACCCTGTTGTATTCAGGAAGCCTGGCTATCCCTGCAATGAACAGGACTTTGAGTCAACCTATAGCCACTTCTTCCGGCCCTCGGTTGAAAAGCCCAAGATCAGGTATGAGGGGTGGGCCTTCCCCCGCAACTTTGGCGAGAGTGTCTTCAAGGCACCTTATGAGGAAGTTCAAATGGAGGATTATGGCCACTTCTCTAGCGGCCATAATAGGAATCAGGCACCCAAGGTCAAGCCTGTTACACTGAGAAACCAGGAAGTAAAGAAATCATGCGAATGTTGTCATCATGATGCCTCCACCTCCAGGTCCGAGGCCCCGGCTGAACCTTCCGTTCTAAGGGTGAAGCAGGTGCCTAGGAGAAAGTATAATAGATTTGACTACTTGTGCTGTGGCAAAGTTGGTCACTTTGCCGTGGATTGCTGGTTTAATCCGAGGAATAACGAGACTCCTCATGTTGGCAATGCGAGGCAGACCACTCGTAGGGCTAACCATCCGAGGGGGAGTATGCTAACGAGGAATCTAGGACCCAAGTTCGATTGGGTTCCTAAGGGAAATTAATTCTGTTTTGCAGGAATGTCCAAAGGCCACCAAAACTCCCATATGGTACTTGGACAGTGGATGCTCCCGGCATATGACCGGGACAAGAAGCCTGCAGTGTGATTACTCTCTAGTCGAGAATGGACCCAAAGTCATCTTTGGGGGATCAGATCGAGGAGTCACCAGGGGTTACAGTATGATTTCCAACGGTATAATTTCTATCACCAACGTGGCTTACGTTGAAGGGTTAAATCATAACCTGATCAGTATAAGTCAGTTGTGTGATAAAGGTTATGACGCTAAGTTTTGCAAGAATAAATGCCTGATAATATCGTGTGCCTCTTCGGAGACGGTATTAACAGGCATTAGGAGCAGAAATATCTTCTGCTTAGATTTTCTTAGTTTAGATTCATCTACCCCCGTATGCCTAGTAGCAACAGGCAGTGCATCTCTTTGTGAACAATGGCCCAAAAGATTGGCACATATAAATTTCAAGACAATTAGTATGCTGTTTTCTAAAAACTTTGTAAGGGATGCTCCCATCATTAAGTGCATCAAAGATAGCCCCTGTCCAGCATGCCAGAAGGGCAAACAGACTCGGGCTACCTTTAAGGGCATCGTTGACAAAGACTCCTCCAGATGTCTTTATCTTCTGCATATGGACTTGTTTGGTCCAATGCAAGTTCATAGTTTGGGAGGCAAGTCTTATACGCTAGTGATTGTTGATGATCACTCTCGGTTTACTTGGGTGTTCTTCTTAAAATGCAAGTCTGATACGTTTGACATCTTCACCAGTTTTGTCAGGCAGATTCAGAACGAACTTAACTGCTCGGTGGTCAAAATCAGAAGTGACCATGGAACAGAGTTCAAGTCTGGTGCTATGACAGAGTTATGTGAAGAACTGGGTATCTTTCTTGAGTTTTCCTCCCCGCGCACTCCTCGGCAGAATGGAGTTGCGGAGAGGAGAAATAGAACGCTCATTGAATCCTGCACGACAATGTTGAATGACGCTTCTCTCTCAGAATATTTCTGGGCAGAGGCTGTCAATACGGAGTTTCATGTACAAAACCGGGCCTTGATCAACAAGAATCATCATAAGACGCCTTATGAGCTACTGAAAGGCAGGAAGCCAACCATGTCCTATTTTAGGATCTTTGGCTGCAGATGTTATGTACTGAATAACGGTAAGTACCCACGTACTAAGTTTGGTGAAAAATGCTTCGAAGGCATATTCATGGGCTATAGTAGCCATAGCCGGGCTTATAGGGTTTTCAATAAGAAAACCCTAGTGGTAGAGGAATCAATAAATGTTGTATTTGATGAAGGAAGCTTGCTTAATTGCAATTCTTCCAGTGGTTTTCTTGAAGATGCAGGTGCAAGAATCGAACAGCTACACCTGGATAAGCCCGATAAAGATGCAATTCCAAAGTACGTCAAGGTCTCCACCTCAACGCCGATCGGAGATGATGACGGTCAGGATGGAGTAGTCCTCCCTGAAGAAGGAGCCCCAGAAAATGCTAGAGCTCCTGATGCACGACTACTAGAGCTCCGACACGTGAGGGATCATCCCAGAAATCAAATCATCGGAGATCCTCGAGACGGTGTCAGAACCCGCCGAGGTACACTTAACGAGTTTCTGCATTTTAGCTTCCTATCGCAGGTTGAACCAAAGAAGTTCGACGAAGCAAACAAAGATGCGTCTTGGATATTGTCCATGCAAGATGAGCTGCATCAATTCGAACGATGCAACGTCTGGATGCTGGTTCCCAGACTAAAGACGCAGAACGTGATTGGCACCAAGTGGATCTTCAAAAACAAGCTGGATGAACACGGGGTCATCATCAAGAACAAGGCCAGACGGGTGGCTCAAGGATACAGACAGGAGGAGGGGATCGACTTCGACCAAACGTTTGCACCGGTTGCAAGGCTCGAGGCAATCAGACTGTTTCTAGCATATGCCTCTCACAAAGGATTCACAGTCTATCAGATGGACGTGAAATCGGCATTCTTGAATGAAGACCTGAAAGAGGAAGTATACGTCGCTCAACCCCCAGGTTTTGTCAATCCTACTTATCCTAATCATGTATACTTTCTTAATAAAGCTCTATATGGCTTAAAACAAGCTCCACGAGCTTGGTATGAGACTCTGTCTAGTTTTCTTCTTGAGAACAAGTTCTCTAGAGGAAAAATAGATAAGACATTGTTTATTAGGGAAGTCAAAGGCAAGATCTTGCTAGTGCAAATCTATGTTGATGACATTATATTCGGCTCAATGGATAATAATCTTTGCAAAAAGTTTTCTAAACTTATGCAAGGAAAGTTTGAAATGAGCAGTATGGGAGAGCTAAAGTATTTCTTGGGACTTCAAGTGAAACAGTCTGAGGATGGAATTTTCATTTCTCAAACGAAGTTCACAAATGAACTCCTCAAGAAATTTGGAATGGAGAATGCAACCTCTATGAGGACTCCAATGGGATCCACTATGTCTCTGGATAAGGATGAGAAAGGGAAACCTTTTGATGAAACCAAATACAGAAGCATTATTGGATCCCTGCTCTACCTTACTGCAAGTAGACCGGATATTATGTTCTCCACATGCGTTTGTGCCAGATATCAGGTGAACACTAAGGAATCTCACTATGTCGCTGCAAAGCGAATTCTTAGATACCTTAAGGGTACACCTAATCTTGGATTGTGGTACCCGAGAAACAATGATGTCGAGCTAATAGGCTTTTCAGATGCTGACTTTGCATGAAGCAGGGATGATCGGAAAAGCACTTCCGGGACGTGTCAATTCCTTGGAAGAAGGCTTATATCTTGGAATAGTAAGAAGCAGAATTGTGTTGAAACCTCCACAACTGAATCTGAATATATCTAAGCAGGCAGCTGTTGCGCACAACTACTATGGATCAGAAACCAGTTAACAGACTATGACCTTCAGTTCAAGAAAGTACCAATGTACTGCGACTCCTCCAGTGCAATTGCCATTGCGAACAATCCAGTATCGCACAGCAGGACGAAGCATATTGAAGTGCGCTACCACTTCATTAGGGAGCACGTGGAAAACAAGGACATCTCTCTCTGCTATGTCCCCACGGATAAGCAGATTGCAGATATTTTCACAAAGGCCCTAGACGAGGCCAAGTTCAGTCTCTTCAAAACTGAACTGGGGATGCTAAACTATGAGGAATGAAGACTACAGAAGCTCCAGGCTCGTGCATCTAGGGGGAGCATCCGCAAGAAACTCAAGTGTAAGCCCAAATGCAAGAACTGAGGGGGAGCATTGTGGCAAGTGCTAAAGTCCCAGATTTGTAGAAGCCAAAAAGGGGGAGATTGCCCTCTCAGCTAAGGTGCTAAGGGCTAAGGTGCTCTCGCAAAGTATGCTCCAAATGCTCTAAAGATAATGGTATGGAAATTCTTTCTCAACTGATTATTCAGTTTATGTTTTTCTTCCATCCGTTATATTCACTTTAGCTTGTAGGGTTTAGGCTTCTTCAAATATGGGGAGATTGTTGGGTATTGTATCCATAATGTACCTTATTTGAAGAAGCCCCTGGACCAGCTAAGGTGAATTGACATTGTATTTGATCATTTGTTTTCAAGTTGTGCTTGCAGTTATTCCACGCTAAGTACACATCAATGTCAGGGTGCAGTGGGTCAATATACACGGGTCTGCGCAACGTAATCCCTCGTTGAGCAGATCAGTGTGTTGTCCTATGTGTACTCTCTCTATTGGAGTGTACTTACTTTCAAGTACAGGGCTGAGAAAGATCAAGAGCAGACAAGGAGCAAGGATGGGCCAAAGAGCAGCTCACGGGTGGAAAGACGAAAAATCGTCTAAGTAGAAATCGTCGAGAATCACTAAGTGATTCTCGCCGATTCGACGAGAATCACTAGACGAATCGTCGAGAATCACTCGCTGATTCTTGCCGATTGCAGCCAGCCGTCTCAACGCCGTCTTGATTTCTGCATAAGGCAGAATCGTCGAGAATCACTAGTTGATTCTCGCCGAATCGACGAGAATTACTTTGCATTCTCGCCGATCCGTCGAGAATGAATATTGATTCTTGCCGATTCTCTCCGGTTGGCTAGATCTTCAGCCAGAATTCTGCCAAGTAGAATTCGGCGAGAATCATAAGTGATTCTCGCCGATTCGTCGAGAATCACCTATGATTCTCGCCGAATTTGCCTTAGGCGAAATTCTGGTACTCGCTGGACCGGACCAAGTCTCAGGCGTTGTTTTGAACCAGAGCTAGGGTTTATTTTGGTGGGGCCCACAACGGTCATATTTTATGACCTACTGTATAAATACATCGGTATTTTGAACAGTAATAGCACGAACATACAAGAAAGAATATCGAGCCGCCGACGTAACCTAGATCGCGGATTTCTCTTCCGCCGCCGCCGTCGTCACTCGGGAAGATAGTCGCTGCCTGTGATCGTGGATACCTCCTGATCTCCCGGTGACAGAAGCTCAGCCAAGCTATGCGTCTCACGTGTCTATCCAGAGATCCTTTGTCTCTTTGTTCGTTGATCGGGAATACCTTCTCTTTCCGAATCGATCGAGATGATCGATCCTAGTGTGATCGTTGGTAGACCTTGCTAGCTTTGCTACGAAGGTTGGATCTCTAAAGCTCAGCCGCCGCACTTCTTGCCGCCGCCGATCCCGAACGCCAAGCCGCCGCTCTTCTTGCCGCCGCCGGTTTCGTGGAGATTCATTCTAAGTGAGAGCTAAGGTCGTGGACTCTTCGTCTTCATCAAGAATGTGTCATCGAACGAAGAGGGACACCTAGCCTCCATAAGAAGTTTGTATATTTTATACATTCCATTTTAATTTTGTTGTAAAGGAACGTAGGTTCCTCACTGTAAGGGTTGGGTGCAACCCGTGGTGGAGGAGTGGTGACTCCTTCGCTTGGAAGGGTTCCTTCCGTTAGTGTGTGGATTAGATTTCAATCCGGTTGGTGAAGTGACCGAGTCGTCCCTTGTTGGGAGATAGGTCGAAGGGGGAAAGTGGACGTACCCAAATCTGGGAACCACTATATATTGCATGTGTCTTTCTGTGCTGTGTTGTTTTCTTTATTTGTGCAGGTACAATTTTAATTCCGCAAAAACGCTGCAAGACACCTATTCCCCCCCCCAAAGGTGAAGGTAGTTGGCACTAGGTGGACTTTCAATAGCAAAAAAAGAAATTGTGAAAAAAGAAAAACATAGGGTGCCTCCTAGGAGCGCTTTGTTTATAGTCATGTAGCTTGACTATTTAGGCGGGGGTTGTAGTTTGAGGCGGGGTTATATACAGAGGAGGGGTATGGGAGTGAGGAAATAGTTGTATAGGCGACTATATAATTAACTTTTTGTTTGTTTGAAATAAAAAAGTTTTTTTTATTTCGAATTTTTAAATTTAGGAAAGAAAAGGAAAAAGCAGGAGGCCGGCCTTTTATTCACTACTAGAAAAATGGCTTTTAGCCACGATTTTTTTTGCCACGGGGGAAAATCGTGGCTATTACTTAAGTATTAACCACGGTTCCTATTCCGTGGCTAATAAGCTAGTATTAGCCACGGATGACTAATCCGTAGCAAATAATCACGGTTTTGGACTTTTAGCCACGGAAATCTGTCGTGACTAAAAGTCTGTTTTCTAGTAGTTATTTTTTAAAAATATACTACATAATAAATATAAAATTTATTTTTCATTTTTGATTTTTGAAATAGAAATAAAAAATATTAAGACAAATGTGGAGGAATTTTTTTTGTTTTTTAAGAAGTTTTAAAGTTTTTTTTTAGTTATTTTTTAAGTTTTTTTATATAAGTTTTTTGTGGTTTTTTTTAGATACGTTTCTTTTAGAAGTTTTTTTTATTATTAGTTTTTTTTTAGTTTTTTAACTTGGTTTTTTAGATAATTTTTTTGGATAGTTATATATATAGATAAAAGTAATAGCTTCCTAGATTCAAAATAACAAAACGAGAATTACCTGGCGATGGCGCCAAAAACTTGATACACGCGGCGGGCCCCCTTTAGAAAGACGAGGTTTTTATTTAATTATTAAGAAGGGGTGGTTTAGCTTAAGTGGGCGGAGCCCGTGGGCGAATTTTTGTTTTAATTTAAGATTTTAACGAAAAGAGGCAAGTTTCATCTATCGTAAGTAGTACAGGATATTTCGGTGGGAAATATTGGGGTCATATTGTTCTTAGGGTCGGGTTGATTATTTATACTCCTCCAGGAGGGACTATTATTTTACCGAAAATATAGGGTGTCGGATTAACTAACTAAAACAGTTATAAGAAAGTTCAGAAAATAGACTTAGAAAAACGATCGATGAAGAAAAAACGCTCGGTATCAAATCAATTAGGACAAATAATTTTAACTAACTAGAGATCCTAGGTTTCAAATTAATTAAAGGGTGACTTGGCCGTGGAGGTTGGATAAAAATGAGCTCACCTATCACTAGGAATATCGCTCACATGAATATTAAGACAATTCAACCGAGCTCTCGTTCGACGAAAGATTCCTCTTAATGCCCGCATTACGCTAAGAACCCCGTTATTGGGTGAGGAACCCAATCTGGGAGAATTACGCTTCTCCTCTCTCGAGGTGGTGCACGCAAATCTCGGTGGTTGGAGTTGTAGGCTCACTCGGACCAGGCTCTCATCAAGCTGGTAGGGTTGTAGGCTCACTCGGTGGTTGGAGTTGGTTGAGAAGACGAGACCCCGAGAAGACCCGCTGACCAGGCTCTCATCAAGCTGGCAGGGCTGTAGACTCACTCAGTGGTTGGAGTTGGTTGAGGAGAGGAGACCCCGAGAAGACCCGCTGATCAGGCTCCCATCAAGTTGGCAGGGTTGTAGACTCACTCGGTGGTTGGAGTTGGTTGAGGAGAGGAGACCCCGAGAAGACCCGCTGACAAGGCTCTCATCAAGCTGGCAGGGCTGTAGGCTCACTCGGTGGTTGGAGTTGGTTTGGAGAGGAGACACCGAGAAGACCAGCTGACCAGTCTCTCATCATGCTGGAAGGGTTGTGGACTCACTCGGTGGTTGGAGTCGGATGAGGAGACGAGACCCCGAGTAGACCTGCTCACCAGGCTCCCATCAAGCTGACAGGGCTGTAGGATCACTCGGTGGTTGGAGTTGGTTGAGGAGAGGAGACCTCGAGAAGACCCGCTGACTAGGCTCTCATCAAGCTGGCAGGGTTGTAGGCTAACTCGGTAGTTGGAGTTGGTTGAGGAGAGGAGACCCAGAGAAGACCCGCAGACCAGGCTCTCATCAAGCTGGTAGGGTTGTAGGCTCACTCGGTGGTTGGAGTTGGTTGAGGAGAGGAGACCCCGAGAAGACCCGCTGACCAGGCTCCCATCAAGCTGGTAGGGCTGTAGGCTCACTCGGTGGTTGGAGTTGGTTGAGGAGAGGAGACCCCGAGAAGACCCGCTGACCAGGCTCTCATCAAGCTGGCAGGGTTGTAGGCTCACTCGGTGGTTGGAGTTGGTTGAGGAGAGGAGACCCCGAGAAGACCCGCTGACCAGGATCCCATCAAGCTAGCAGGGTTGTAGGCTCACTAAGTGGTTGGAGTTGGTTTGGAGAGGAGACCCCGAGAAGACCCGCTGACCAGGCTCCCATCAAGCTGGCAGGGCTGTAGGCTCACTCGATGGTTGGAGTCGGATGAGGAGAGGAGACCCCGAGAAGACCCGCTGACCAGGCTCCCATAGAGCTGGCAGGGTTGTAGGCTCACTCAGAATTTGGAGTTGGTTGAGGAGAGGAGACCCCGAGAAGACCCGCTGACCAGGCTCCCATCAAGATTACAGGGCTATAGGCTCACTCGGTGGGTTGAGGTTGTTGAGGAGAGGAGACCCCGAGAAGACCCGCTGACAAGGCTCTCATCAAGATGGCAGGGTTGTACGATAACTCGGTGGTATGAGTTGGTTGAGGAGAGGAGACCCCGAGAAGACCCACTGACCAGTCTCCCATCAAGCTGGCAGGGTTGTAGGCTCACTCGGTGGTTGGAGTTGGTTGAGGAGAGAATACCCCGAGAAGACCCACTGACCAGGCTCTCATCAAGCTGGCAGGGTTGTAGGATCACTCAGTGGTTGGAGTTGGTTGAGGAGAGGAGACCCCGAGAATACCCGCTGACAAGGCTCTCATCAAGCTGGCCGGGTTGTAGGCTCACTCGGTGGTTGGAGTTAGTTGAGGAGAGGAGACCCCGAGAAGACCCGCTGACCAGGCTCCCATCAAGCTGGCAGGGCTGTAGGCTCACTCGGTGGTTGGAGTTGGTTGAGGAGAGGAGACCCCGAGAAGACCCGCTTACCAGGCTCTCATCAAGCTGGCAGGGCTGTAGACTTACTCTGTGGTTGGAGTTTGTTGAGGAGAGGAGACCCAAAGAAGACCCGCTGACCAGGCTCCCATCAAGCTGGCAGGGCAGTAGACTCACTCGGTGGTTGGAGTTGGTTGAGGAGAGGAGACCCAGAGAAGACCCGCTGACCAGGCTCTCATCAAGCTGGCAGGGCTATAGGCTCACTCGGTGGTAGGAGTTGGTTTGGAGAGGAGACATCGAGAAGACCCGCTGACCAGTCTCTCATCAAGCTGGAAGGGTTGTAGACTCACTCGGTGGTTGGAGTCGGATGAGGAGAGGAGACCCCGAGTAGACCTGCTCACCAGGCTCCCATCAAGCTGGAAGGGCTGTAGGATCACTCGGTGGTTTGAGTTAGTTGAGGAGAGGAGACCCCGAGAAGACCCGCTGACCAGGCTCTCATCAAGCTGGCAGGGTTGTAGGCTCACTCGGTGGTTGGAGTTGGTTGAGGAGAGGAGACCCCGAGAAGACCCGCTGACAAGGCTCTCATCAAGCTGGTAGGGTTGTAGGCTCACTCGGTGGTTGGAGTTGGTTGAGGAGAGGAGACCCCGAGAAGACCCGCTGACCAGGCTCCCATCAAGCTGGTAGGGCTGTAGGCTCACTCGGTGGTTGGAGTTGGTTGAGGAGAGGAGACCCCGAGAAGACCCGCTGACCAGGCTCTTATCAAGCTGGCAGGGTTGTAGGCTCACTCGGTGGTTTGAGTTAGTTGAGGAGAGGAGACCCCGAGAAGACCCGCTGACCAGGATCCCATCAAGCTGGCAGGGTTATAGGCTCAGTCAGTGGTTGGAGTTGGTTTTTGAGAGGAGACCCCGAGAAGACCCGCCAACCAGGCTCCCATCAAGCTGGCAGGGTTGTAGGATCACTCGGTGGTTAGAGTTGGTTTGGAGAGGAGATCCCGAGAAGACTCGCTGACCAGGCTCTCATCAAGCTGACAGGGTTGTAGGCTCACTCGGTGGTTGGAGTTGGATGAGGAGAGGAGACCCCGAGAAGACCCGCTGACCAGGCTCTCATCAAGCTGGCAGGGCTTTAGGCTCACTCAGTGGTTAGAGTCAGATGAGGAGAGGAGACCCCGAGAAGACCCGTTGACCAGGCTCTCATCAAGATGGCAGGGCTGTAGGCTCACTCGGTGGTTGGGGATGGTCTCGAAGGGGACCCTGTAGGAACACGTTGACCAGGTCCGCCTAGCTCGTGAGGTCGTGAGTAGGTTGAGTTGCAATACAAATGATGAAATGTCTTAAAGGAAAAAATCACTGTTGGTCGGCACAATGAGGGAGATCCCAGTCATGATGTATAGGGAAGTTTCCTTCCTAAGGAAAAAGATGGGGGAAACTGACCACTCGAGGCCACCTGCGCCGGAAGGAATTTTGGAGCGAGGCGAGAAGAGGAAAAAAGTCGGCCCCATACGCGAGAGCGACGGGGGCGCGACGACTCGCGCTCTGGGCAACGTTTATACTCCCGCCCGGAGGCGAGACGAGGGGTGACCTTATCCCGCAAATATGAGTAGATCTTCAGATCATCTCGCAAATAGCCCAAACGAAAAGGAACCTACCTGGGAGCGGCGCATTACAAAAAGAGAAATGTGTATTTCATATCACAACCATTGGATGTAGTCCAGTATAAAATCAGGTCAATTACAAAAAGTGGCACATTAGAATGACAAAAAAATCATGTTCTGGAAGCTTGTTATTCTTTCTCGCTGGAAGGCGATCCTTCTTCCTCGCCATAAACTTCTGATACGAGGTCGCGGGCGGTGATGTCCTCGCATGCATCCTTGACGACGCCCATCTCGCGCATCATCTTCAGGATCAGCTCGGCGGTTCTGATGTTCGCGTCTCGGCAAAACTCCTCGAACTCCTCATGGGTGTAATGAGAAGGGGGAGGTGGGTGAATCACCGAGAGAGAGGTCGAAGGAGTGGCATCCTTGAGCTGGACGATCTGGGCCCTTAGCTCTTTCACCTCTGCCTCCAGCTCCGCTACGCGTGAGTGTAACCTCTCCGCTGTCTCGGCATCCTGCAGAAAGCCTTTGTTAAATTGGTGTCAGGAACATAGAATACGAGCTAAGGGAAAAATCACCACTCCGCCGCGAGCCTTGGCGAGAAGGTTCTCGGCTACCTCTAGTCTCTTCGCGAGATCTCCCGACTTCTCGCGCTCGGTGGCAAGGTTGGCCTTGGATTCTTTCCAATTTTGGTTGTTGTAGATTAGGCGGCGCGAGAGCCTATGCAAAAGCTCCAAGGTGCGTAGTTGGGAGTGAGTCACCCTCAGGACCAGGTCTCGCGAGGAGGCCTTGACCTCCGTAGAGACCAAAACCCAGGGAGAAGGCGTGGCCTGTAGGCTAGTCCTTCTCACTCCCAGAGGGGAGCAGGGTTGAGACTGAGACTCGGTGCGCCCCCTTATCCCAGATCAGTGTTGGGTCATTGGCGGCATCAGGGACAACGGGGCAAATGTTGAAGTTGAAGTTGGCAGACGGTGTGGGATAGTGAGAAAGAGCCCCCTCGCGAGAGGGAGACCTGGATGGTTGTTGAGAAGAGCTGGCGTGTTGCGCAAGCAGTGCCGTCTCTTCAGATAGCGAGACGGCCTTGCGAGGAGAAACCCAGGGAGGGGATTGGGGGGACTGGGACCCTAGGGAAATGGGGCTTAGGGACCCCGACACCACCACCGTCTCCTCGGGAGTTTTCTTCTTGTCGGGTGGGAGAGAGACCACTTTCTTCACCTTCACTTTCTTCTTCTTCGAGAGGCTAAGGCGAGACGGAGCGGAATCCTCGGCCGACCTCTTTAGGGAGGGGGTCAGTAATTCTTTAGCCGCCTCGGTTGCCATGTTGGCGAGAGTGACGCCCTTGGACAGCTTGATGTTGCTTTTATAAGGGGGGTGAACTGGCACGTTCCTCACTCCTGATAAAGGCGAGACAGAGTGTTAAAGGAAGAAATCAGCGAGAGGGAAGTAGTAAAGGCGATACCAAAAAGGATGGTCGAGCATATCTTCACCAGGAAGCACAGGGAGGAGTGAGCCAAGACTACGCCTCAAATATTGGACCTCAAAGTTCTTTTCGACGAAGTACTCGCAGAGGAGCTTGTCCGTGCCGCCGACTTGGGGGGTTGCGTGGTGGAGACGACGGCCCCAAAGTTGTTGATGACGGCACGCTAACGGACGACCCTCCTTCGTCTCCAACAAAGGACTCACGTCGCCATGACGTTCGTATGGAGCGGCGCTACAATCTCCGCCCTCGGCGCAAGACAAATAACTAGTTGAACTTCTTCTATTATTAGCTTGAGAGCATTTATATTTTTAGCATGCTTTATTTAAACATTTGGAGTATGTTATTTTATTTGGGTTGCATGTAGCCATTGAGTGTGTTTTTTTTTTTGGGCTACATATAGCCAAGACTTGGTGTTAAGCCTATATATAGGCATGTAGTGTTTTGTTTAAGTGAAGTTGAATTGAAAGAACCCTAATTTTCCTTACTTGCTCTCTCTCTTCTACTCCTAACCGCCACCCTCCTCTCTCTCTCTCTCTCTCTAAGAGTTCGGCCAACCCCTCTCCCTCTTCTTCCTCTTCCCAAACCGCCACCCCCTTCCTCTTCTTCCCTCAAATCCGGTTGCCCCTCTCCTTCCTCCTCCATAGCCGCCCACTCCTCTCCACCTACATCAACCTGATCACCTCCATCCTTAGTCGGCCGACCACCAACCTCCACCACCCGAGCAACCCCTTGAAGAAAACAAAACCGGCCACCCATCTTCTCTTGGAATTTTATCCGAGAAAGGTCTCCTTCTACGACGAGAAATCTGGATATTGGTGTGAAGTGGCCAAGGCGGACGATCTTTCTCTCCATCCGGCGCAACTCCGGCGGAACCGTGGAAGAGTGATCCTTTGAAGATAGTTGGAATTATCTATTCCGACTTGGGTAACGATCCTCTCCACTCAAGTGTGATTCTCTCTTGATAGTCTAGTGGTCGGAAAGATTTTTGCGTTGGATTTGAATCGTTAGATTCTTCGTGGTTTTTCTTTTGATTTGCATCTATCTTAAACGTGTTATTTTCGAAAGGGTTTGGCGAGCCCCGTAATTTTGTTGGGAGAGATCTACCATTTTTCGATCGCACTTTGGGTAGACCTCTTTTGGTACAACCTCGCTTGTTCGGACCGGGTGGGTCCTTTTTTGCTTGGGAGAACATCAGCCAATAGCCGTTCGTTCGACCTTTCAGCAGTGTAGCTACCGTACGTTGGTGAACTGGGATAATTCGCTTGCGAGTGCGCTGCGGTTAAATCTTGTGCGAATGTAATAGTGGAATTAGAGAGGCGTCCGCATTATTCCCATAGCCCATATTGTGTCTACGGTAGAGGCATACATCAATTTGGTATCAGAGGGAGGTTCTTGTCAATTTTTAATTGGCACCCTACCCTCTTATTTAGCACGTTAACCCGCACTTCTGTTTGCACGTTAGTTGTCAAAAATCTCAAAAAAAAAATTATTTATATTTGGTTTGCCAATAGCGGCTTAGATTTCTTATTTTTCTGCAAAAAAATCAAAAAAAAAATTATTTTCCTATAGTCATTAAGCGGGATTAATTCCTTCTGTCGTCTGTCTACGTCTGTTGTCTTCTTTTTGCATGAGCACTAGGCTAGGTATGAAATATCCTCCCTCGTCTTCTAATATGGATGATGACCGGGGTGAGGGTCGTGCCCTCACAGAGATTGAGGAACTCCATCAGGATTTCACGGAGTAGTTGACGGCGATTAGGGAGGCACTTCATGGAATGGGATTACCACAAGGGGCACCCCGTAATCAACCCGCTCACCAACGGGTGGGATAAAATCACAATCCTTACCCCCACCCTCCTAATGAGCACGCTCCACAAGCACCTTACGAATTTGATCTTACTCGGGCCGTCTGAGTCAAGCCACCATCCTACGATGGATTGGGGGATCCCCAAGTCTTCCAGGACTAGATCATGGAGATCGAATGCTATTTCGAGTGGTATACTCTGAACGATGCGGATAGGGTGCGAGTAGCGAGGATGAAGTTGCTAGGGCGTGCTAAAATATTTTGGTTAAATGAGGAGCGGCGTCTGAGAGTCGAGAACGGTGCGTTGCCCATTGGCTGGGATGACATGAAGGCTAGGCTGACAGAGCAGTACGTCCCAACGTACCATCGAACACAGATGTTCGATGATTTAGCTACCCTTAAGCAAGGGACTAGGTCGGTGTCTGAGTATATGAGCTTGTTGAAGGACATGATGGTTAGGTGTGACGTGAAAGAGATGCCCAGGGTCACCCTCTCAAGGTTCCGTAAGGGACTAAACCCCGATATCCAAGGAAAGCTTCTGCGTTATGGTCACACCAACTTGTACGTCACATTCAACGCTGCCTTAGATATTGAGAAGCACAATATGCTTAAAGGTAAATCTCGCTCGTTCCAAAAGGGCAAGTCCATTTTAGGATCGCCTCCCACCTCCACCTATAAGGATAAAGGAAAATATAAGTCCTCCGACTCGACCTCCATAGTCGTAACGGCTAGGAATAATAGAAACCCCTCTGGTGAGAGAGTCCCAATGGGTAAGGTCAACAGAACGAATGCCACCTGTTACGCTTGCGGGATCCAAGGGCACTATGCTAGTGATTGTCCTACTAAACCCAAACCATTAGCCCTGTTAGATTCCACTGGTGGGTCAGACGACCTTACTTATGAGGCAGGGGAAGAGAGCGAGTCGGACGGAGTGCCTAGTGATATGGAGGATGACTCCCATATGATGGTTATGAGGTGTATTCCGGTGACCCCACGAGCGTTAGACGATTGTAATAGGACGAACATTTTCACGTTGAATTTTAAGAGTGCTGAAAAATGGTGTAGGTTGATCATCGATAGCGGTAGTTGCATGAACGTTATTTCTGAAGCCGCGTTGAAACGTATGTCTCTTGCTGCCGAGCCGCACCCTCACCCTTATAAGGTGGCATGGGTAAACAAGTCGTCCCTCCCTGTGTCGAAGCGATGCTTGGTACCCCTTACCATCAAAGCTTATTCTGATCAAATTTTGTGTGGCGCCATCCCTATGGATGCTTGTCACGTCTTGTTGGGTCGCCCTTGGTTGTATGATCGTGACGTCACCCACTTTGGTCGGGCCAACACTTACGAGTTTAAATTTAATGGCAAAACCATTATCTTTAAACCCACTCCACCAAAGGATCCTTCGGCCCCCTCCAAGGACACGGTCGTCCCGGTCGAGAAGAAAACATTGAGTCTGATAGGGAAGAAAGAATTGAAGCGTACTACCTTTGTAGACGGTGTCCTCTATGCATTAGTATGTCTACAAGTTAAGGAAGATGCGGCAACTTTTGAGAATTTGCCGCCGGCGTTGAGAAAACTCTTAGAAGAGTTTGTGGACGTGTACCCGGACGAGCTACCATCTGAGTTACCCCCCATGAGGGATATCCAGCATGCCATTGATTTCATCTCGGGCTCATCATTGCCCAATCTCCCACATTATCGGCTAAACCCTTCCGCACACTTAGAGTTACAAACCCAGATTTCGGATTTATTACAAAAAGGTTTTATCCACCACAGCATGAGCCCGTGTGTCGTACCCGCCTTACTTGCCCCCAAGAAGGACGGCTCTTGGAGGATGTGCGTGGATAGTAGAGCCATTAATAAAATCTCTATTAAGTACGGATTTCCCATCCCTCGCTTGGACGATTTATTGGACATGTTAGCCGGTGCCACGATTTTCTCGAAATTGGACCTTAGGAGCGGCTACCATCAGATCCGAATAAGGGAAGGCGACGAGTGGAAAACCGCATTTAAGTCTAAGGAAGGGCTCTATGAGTGGCTAGTTATGTCGTTTGGGCTTTCCAATGCGCCGAGCACGTTTTTGAGGATGATGACCCACGTATTCCAACCCTATATGGGAAAATTCATCGTGGTATATTTTGATGACATTTTGGTTTTTAGAACCTCCACGATCGATCATGAGTCACATTTAAAAATCATCCTTACCACGCTGAGATCGAAAAAATTATTCGTGAATATTAAGAAGTGTACTTTCCATGTGTCATCGGTTGAGTTCTTCGGTTATATCGTTAGTTCGAAGGGGATCTACGTAGACCCCAAGAAGGTGCAAGCCATTAGAGATTGGCCCGAGCCCGCCAACATTCGGGATGTTAGGAGTTTTCACGGGCTCGCTACATTCTATCGGCGATTTATTAAGGATTTTAGTTGTATTATGGCCCCCATTACCGAGTGCATGAAAAAGGCTGAATTTACATGGACGAACTCGGCCGCTAAGGCGTTCCAATTAATTAAATCGCGCATGTCGGAAGCCCCCCTCTTGCGACTACCGGATTTTACCAAAGTTTTCGAGTTGTCATGTGATGCGTCTGGAGTGGGAATTGGTGGAGTGTTGAGTCAGGAAGGCCACCCTGTGGGGTATTTCAGTGAGAAACTAGCGTGTCCGAAATTAAATTATTCCAATTATGATCGGGAGTTCTACGCGGTCATTAGATGCCTTCAACATTGGCGGCATTATTTACTTCCTAAGGAGTTTGTCATCATATCTGATCATGAAGCGCTAAGGTTTATTAACTCTCAAACTAAGGTTAGTCCTAGGCATGCCAAGTGGGTCTCCTATCTCCAGGAGTACACTTTCATTATCAAACACCTTAAGGGAACTCTCAACCGCGTAGCCGACGCTCTTAGTCGTGTTTCGTTATTACTATCCACACAAGAAGTTAAGGTGATTGGCTTTGATAGGATTAAGGACGAATACGTCCACTGCCCAGATTTTAAGGATATCTATTTCACCACTCAAGACGACTTGCCTACAACCATTACTTCTTTTTACATTCGTGACGGCTATTTAGTTAATCATTCGAAGCTATGCATCCCCTGTTCCTCCCTACGACACTTCATAGTGTGGGAATTGTATAGCGGAGGGCTAGGTGGACATTTTGGCTGTGACAAGACGATCACGTTAGTAGAAGACAAGCTCTATTGTCCCGGTCTTAAGGCCATGGTTAATAAAATCGTGGGAAGTTGTCGAGCATGCCAATTGGCTAAGGGGAACTAAACAAATGCGGGGCTTTATACCCCTCTTCCGATTCCTTCTATCCCCTGGGAAGACGTTAGCATGGACTTCATTCTCGGCCTCCCAATCACATTTAGACGTCACGACTCTATCTTAGTTGTTGTAGATCGTTTCTCCAAAATGGCCTATTTTATCGCGTGCAATAAAACCAACGATGCGTCACACGTTGCACAATTATATTTTAAAGAGGTAGTTGGCCATCGAGGCATTCCAAAATCTATAGTTACCGATAGGGATGTGAAGTTTACTAGTTATTTTTGGAAGACCCTGTGGAGGATTATGGGCACCAAACTTCTATTCTCTTCAGCTTACCACCCGCAGACGGATGGGCAAACCAAAGTTGTAAACAGAAGTTTGGGTAGTTTGCTCCGATGCCTTGTAGGAGACCACAAGGGTACATGGGACCTTATCCTCCCTCATACTCAGTTAGCGTATAATAATTCCAAAAATAGGTCCACGTGTTTGTCCCCGAATGAGATCGTGCATGGTTATAAAGCACCCGTGCCACTTGACTTGATTCCTTTACCGCCATCTTTTAAGTCAAGTCAATTTGCACAGGACTTTGCCTCTCACATCCATGATCTGCACAAGCACATAAATGAAACGTTTACCACTCAATACGCATCTTATCAAGTTAATGCCAACGCACATAAGAGAGTGTCTCATTTGAAAGTTGGTGATTTAGTCATGGTGCGTCTCATCCCTGAGTGGTTTCCTACGGGCACCTTAAAAAAGTTAGCGGATCGGCGAGCGGGACCTTTTCGGATTTTAAAGAGGTTAGGAGACAATGCATTTCTTTTGGAATTACCCACTAATTGGGGTATTTCCCCTGTTTTTAATGTTTCGAATTTAACGCTATATATTGCTCCGCCACTAGAATTATCTTCATGTCTGTTTAGTTCCACTACATATTCTCATGGTTATGGGGTTGAGTGGGGTAAGGGATCGCTCTCTCCGTCAGTCTCCAACGGAGGTACGCTAAATGTTGATGATCTAGATTTTCCCCCTTTGCTGCCTAATGCTTTTCCCAAGTTTTCCAGGACAGCATTTTTGCCAGACAGGATTCTCCAGGATGACGTGTTTCCCACTGCAGATGGCGATGTGCGCCGCTACTTGATTCGATGGTGTGATCTCCCCGCCTCTGATGACTCTTGGCTCCCGAAAGCGGAGGTCGCTCTATTGGATGGTGTTCTTATACGACGGTATCTTCAAGTCAACTCATCGGTGATGAGTCCTTTCAAGCGGGGGAGGATTGGTGGAGACGACGGCCCCCAAGTTGTTGATGACGGCACGCTAACGGACGACCCACCTTCGTCTCCAACAAAGGACTCGCGTCGCCATGGCGTTCGTATGGAGCGGCACTACAATCTCCGCCCTCGGCGCAAGACAAATAACTAATTGAACTTCTTCTATTATTAGCTTAAGAGCATTTATATTTTTAGCATGCTTTATTTAAACATTTGGAGTATGTTATTTTATTTGGGCTGCATGTAGCCATTGAGTGTGTTATTTTTATTTGGGCTACATATAGCCAAGACATGGTGTTAAGCCTATATATAGGCATGTCGTGTTTTGTTTAAGTGAAGTTGAATTGAAAAAACCCTAATTTTCCTTACTTGCTCTCTCTCTTCTACTCCTAGCCGCCACCCTCCTCTCTCTCTCTCTCTCTAAGAGTTCGGCCAACCCCTCTCCATCTTCTTCCTCTTCCCAAACCGCCACCCCCCTTCCTCTTCTTCCCTCAAATCCGGTCGCCCCTCTCCTTCCTCCTCCATAGCCGCCCACTCCTCTCCACCTACATCAACCCGATCACCTCCATCCTTAGTCGGCCGACCACCAACCTCCACCACCCGAGCAACCCCTTGAAGAAAACAAAACCGGCCACCCATCTTCTCTTGGAATTTTATCCGAGAAAGGTCTCCTTCTACGACGAGAAATCTGGATATATTGGTGTGAAGCGGCCAAGGTGGACGATCTTTCTCTCCATCCGGCGCAACTCCGGCGGAACCGTGGAAGAGTGATCCTTTGAAGATAGTTGGAATCATCTATTCATACTTGGGTAACGATCCTCTCCACTCAAGTGTGATTCTCTCTTGATAGTCTAGTGGTCGGAAAAATTTTTGAGTTGGATTTGAATCGTTAGTTTCTTCGTGGTTTTTCTTTTGATTTGCATCTATCTTAAACGCATTATTTCCGAAAGGGTTTGGCGAGCCCCGTAATTTTGTTGGGAGAGATATACCATTTTTCGATCGCACTTTGGATAGACCTCTTTTGGTACAACCTCGCTTGTTCGGACCGAGTGGGTCCTTTTTTGCTTGGGAGAACATCGGCCAATAGCTGTTCGTTCGACCTTTTCAGCGGTGTAGCTACCGTACGTTGGTGAACTGTGATAATTCGCTTGCGAGTGCGCTGCGGTTAAATCTTGTGCGAGTTTAATAGTAGAATTAGAGAGGCGTACGCATTATTCCCATGGCCCATATTGTGTCTACGGTAGAGGCCTACATCATTGCGTAGAAGACTTCGGCGGGTGAGACAGGCGCGAGCGGGACGCCACCCAGGTTGTCGCGGATGAAGACGAATCGCGTGAGCCAATGATGGTTCTTATTGGGTATCTCGCAGACTTTGAGGCCTAGCCCTATGAAGTAGGACACCCCGTCCTGATTGGCGTGGTAGATGAACAGCTTGCGGAAGACAGTTAGGTTGAACTCTATTCGCTCTCGCCGCCTGTAGCTCGCAAAGGTGACCAGGACGGAGATGGCGTTAGGGTTCAGCTGGGCTGGCACGGCGCCGAAGTATTTCAAGACTTGCTTCAATTCCGGCCAGAGAGGTAGTCTCAACCCCGCCTCGAAGTGCGAGACGGGGAAGGCAAGCTCCCCAGGGTAAAACGTGTTTATGCTCTCGCCGACTCTGGGGGGCGCGATTCGAAGCTTTCTGGCAAGTATTCGCGAATGAAGGCGTCGTACTCGTCCGAAAAGATACGCCCGGGTGGAAAATCGTGATCCGCGAATCGCTTCCCGCAGCGGCTGGGTCCCTCGCCTTCTTCAGCCTTATTCTTACTCATAATCGAGCGAAATGGCCGGAATTGGAGGCAGAGGAGGCTGGCGAGGTGACCCGAGGGTGAGGAGGCGAGATGGCAGACGAGCGGTCGGCACGCGAGAGGGACGAAGAATGGGGGGTCTGAAGGCGAGCGATTTGTGAAAGCATGGGTCTGACCCCGGTGAAGGGGATATTTATAGCAATCATAGGGTTTGGGAAAAGAGTGTACGGACGGAAAAATTGTGCAGGGGAAGGGGAAGAGGCGGTCGTCCTTTCCTCTCTCCAGGCCTCGATTTGTGTAGCCCTAGGTGGGCCCTCAGCACAGCCAAGCGGTGGGAATAAATTAAAATTGAAAGAAAAAAATCGGTAGATCAAGAAAAATTAGCATAAATGCAGAATTTAAATACTGATTACAGAAAATTAAACAAATACGGAGAAGCGGACAATTATTAAATTAATAAAGTTCATCCCGCGCGAGGCGGGCGGCAAGTTCACAGGGCGCATAGTTTGCGCGAGACGGAAGTATAAATAATTACAAGCCATAAATGGAGGAAAGAGACTCGAGACAAGACGAGAGCTCATCAATTCTTGTGCCACCTCCAACGCCCTCCGCCGCGGGATCTCGCACAGGGAGGGTGGTTGGGGAGGTGGAAAGTGCGAGCCGCGTCAACACCACGGCGAGCGAGACGGAGCTGTTGGTCGACCTCACTCAAGATAGCATGGGGGTCGGTCTCGTCTATTCAATATCAGCATCGATCTCCGAAGACAGGCGGGCGCACTCCACCTCCAGCCAATCGATCTGATGGTCCGCAGCTTGCTTCCCCTTTTCCAGCTCCTGGATGATGCGTGCGTGCTTCTATAACATCTCTGCTACCCTACGCTTCATTTCCAACTGATCCATGGGATCGCCTAGGTAGTCTTCGATTTTGTCTATGGGAGGAGGGGGCGAGACGACCATCTGTCTAGAGTAATCATCAACGGGCGAGTCCTCAGCATGCGAGTCGTGCATACCTGCGTAGAAAATTGGGAAGGTGAAATGGAGAAATGGTAGCGAAGAAAGGCCCGAAAGGAAAAGTTTCTTACCGAAGCGGCGAGAGGAACCCGTGGTATTAGGAGGATCGCCCCTCCTCGTCACGGGAGTAGATGAAGGAGTAGAGGGTTGTGGCGAGATGGACTAATGGCGGTGTTCGGAGATATTGATTCGTATGGTCTCCGGATGATGAGAAGGCGCCATGACCTTCTAAATACGGGCAGCAAGTAAGAAGACAAGTGGGATGGAGATGAAGGCATGTCGATGTTGATAGATTTACCTCCTTTTCTCTAGGGTTGGCCGGGGTTGGAGGGATACACCTCCCCGGGACAGTGCGAGAAGGCTCCCCTGCCAAAAGGGCAGGATCAGCGGCTTTCGCCTTCTAGGGAGGGGAAGAATTTCTGATTCTTCCGGGTACGAGGTGGGACCTCCGCGTTGGAGCCCCCGGTCTAGTCTTTTGAGATCCATTTCAAGAGAGTGGTCCAAAGAGAGTAAGTGTGAGTTGCACCTTTAGTTCCGAGCTTTAGGAGGATAGAGTGAAGGAAGCGGCCCCCTGCAGGGGGATGAGTCCTATATTTATAATCTGGGCAAGGGGCCCACCAAAATATTCCCTCATAAATTCACTTTAATGACACGAGCCTCGGTTGGACTATCTTTCCGAGTTTGTAACAACCTCAAAAAGAGCGGGGATTGTGTACAACCTCGGGCTCGCAGGAGCCAAAGGCTTGAGGAAGGGAGCTAGCCGAGATGGCCCAGGGCGGTCGTCAATTTGCAGAGCGAGTGGATCCTGGCAAGAAGGACTTAGGCGAGAGGGCCCAGGCGAGAAGGTCTAAGCGAGGGCTGCACCATGAGAGGGGCGAGCAAGTGCCAAGGGAGGAGGCACTCGCGAGTGAGTGGCCGACTCGCCATGCGAGATGGCTCTAGAGGGGAGCTCTCGCTAGCAAGATGGTGCTCTCGCCAGGCAAGAGGACCCCAAAAGGGAGTTCTCGCCAAGCACCGGTTCGGTTTAAAACTGGTTCAGGTAGGGTCGGGTCGATCTTTTAGCCCCACGGGATCTTACACTTTTGCCCTGGGTGGTCTGCGTATAACCCTTCAAAACAGCGGAGTTTGGCTGTTGGCAGACCTGACTAAGGGTATTCTAGTAGTTTTAGGTCAGCTCCATTTGTTTATTGGCAGTTCCAGTTCAGAGGCCTATAAATAGACCGGTAAGGTGCCTTAGAAGAGATGCATTCCTAACTCTTCTTCTCTTCTTCTAAGGCACCTAGCTCAGCATTGGCTAGGGAGGGGGAGAATTTCCGATTCTTCTGGGTACGAGGTGGGACCTCCGCGCTGGAGCCCCCGGTCTAGTCTTTCGAGAGCCTTGTCAAGAGGGTGTTCCAAAGAGAGTAAGTGTGAGTTGTACCTTTAGTTCCGAGCTTTAGGAGGGACCGACCTTGTTGGTTCCAACAGCGGAGACTAGCGAGACGTCCAGGAACTTTTCTATCATGTTGGGGGAAGGAGGTGGCGAATGGCAAGTCAGCTCAAAAGATTCTTCCGTCTCGGATTGGACAGGGAGACCCGCAAGGACAATTAATCCTGGTGAATGTATAATAGGTGAGTACTTCAAAAGAACTATGTGAGATGGTCCTATGAAAGTGGAACTTACAGGATGAGCTCAGCTGCTCCTAGATGATATATGTGGGGGCAAGGTAAAGCTCTTGCCGTGACCTAGAAGTTGAGTTTGTGGGCAGATGAGCTCGAAGCTCGAAATTGGGATGTCTCCGACATCTCCCCCGTGATTGCAGGAGCAGGTGTGGGTTGTCGCAAAAGGGCACGAGACGGTGATTTCGGCCTCAGTGAATCCAGCCTCATGGTCCCAAATGGGGGAGATGGATCTCGCAGGCGAGTAGCAGGAGAATTTTGAGGTCGCGAGTTATCGTGGGGGGAGTTGAATCGCGGCGTAGAGGCTTTGTCGACGATCTAATGACTTCCCGAGTCAGCAGGAATCTCTATGATCCCCTTACCCTTTTCTTCGGGAGCTGGCCCAGAGGAAGAAGCGAGCCCATGATCGGTGGTGGAGGCTAGGTCGCGATAGACCGACTTGGCAGCTTTTGGAGCTGACTTGGCCTTATTGGCAGGCTAAGGATTTGGAGACTCGCGCGGCAAAGCGCTGGGAGATACAGCGACCAGGCTGGCAGAGTGAGCGGCGTTGATCCCGCGAGCATGGTCCAGCCTCTCTTAGAGCTCTTTGGAAAGAGGCATCTCGGCAAGGTCAGAGTAAGGGGAAAGGAAAAGGTCGCCTAGGTACGCGGGCACATATATATAGCTATTGGTGGATCCCTCCAAAAGATTCTCTCTGGCTCCTGCCGCACTCGACGCATTTTGTGGGGTTGGATGTTTCTTTCTGAGCTTGGGGCAACTACACAAAGAGCGGGGATTGTATACAACCCCATATCAAATGAGTGCTGATCGACAGGAGCCAGACTAGCCAAGCCACGCGAGTCAGGCCCCTGGCGTCGAGTCCACTCGATGCCTTCCGCTGGCATAGAGTCCACCCAACGCCTTCCACCCCAGCGTCGAGTGAGGCTTGTTCACTCAATGCCTCTTAGCATTGAGTGACATCTCGGTAGGTCCGTCGGCTCGCCCAGGTGGGGTGGAGCAGAACGGGGGAGAGTGGAGCAGCAGGCTCGCACTCGCCCATGTCTCTCGGCAGGCAAGTGGCGAGTGGGGAATTTCTGGCCCACACTCGCCCAGGGCCATATGGGGGGCGGCGAGTGCTAGCACCATCGAGCACTCACCACCCCATGCGAGTGGAGGTTTTTGAGGGTCACTCGACCAGTGTTGTATGAGGTATTTTTACCATTTTTACCCCCGCTGTCCTGCCCATAGCCTTTTGGAATAGCAGAGTTACGTTGTTGGAAGGCCAATCTGGACTGCACATAGCTGTTTAGAATAGTGGAGGTTGACTGTTGGCAGGCCGTTTTTAGAAAACTATAAATAGACCCAAGGGGGTACCTCAGATGGCATGATTACTTGTGCCCTGGTCTTCTTGCGCTTTCTGGGGTATCCTTAGCTCAACACTTGGCTAAGGAGGGGAAGTACTCTAAGATCTTCTAGGTGTATGGTGGGACCTCCGTGCTAGAGCCTTGGGTCTATTTCTTGTTCTAAGTCTCTAGTTGTCTGAGTTTTTGAAGGAGAAGTAAGTGCAAGATCACCCCTTCCCCAATGGTACAAACTCCACAGAAGCCGATTTTTTGATTTCAACATTAATCAATAAGAATTACAACAAGCCCCTTTATGAGCTTATGAAAGGCACAAAACTAACCTTGGCCTACTTTAAGTTCTTTGAAATTAAGTGTTGTGTTAAACAATAGGAAGCACTACCTAACTCAGTTTGCTGAAAAGGCTTTTGAGGGTGTTTTTGTTGGATATAGCTCACATAGTAGAGCATACATTATATTCAACAAAAAAGATTCAAGTAGTAGAAGAATTCATTCTTGTTGTATTTGATGAGACCAGCAATGATCTATAAAGATTGGCCTAGTTCTTCTAGTGCTGCAAGTACTAAGCAAATGTTGGAAAAACTGTCTATCAATGATATGCAAGAAGAATACGAAATAAATTCAACAGATGCATTAATCAAAGAAGAAAGTTATCCAACAGAAGATGTACAAGATGTTATAGAAAGGACACAACAAGCTGAGGCACAAGTTGAACCTGAAGAACTAGAGATTGCAGGAAGATTGTGAACAGCTATAAGATACTTAAGAGATCACCCACAAAATCAGATTATTGGTGACATAAGTCAAGGAGTTCAAACAAGGAGGACACAATGAATGAAGTACTTCACCTGAGCTTTCTTTCTCATGTAGAACCAAAGAAGTTTGAAGAAGCCAACTCTGATCAATCCTGGATCTTGGCTATGCAAGAGGAGTTGAACAAATTCAAAAGGTGTAAAGTCTAAAAGCTAGTCTCATTGCCCGATGACCACAATATCATTGGAACAAAGTGGGTGTTTAGGAACAAAATAGATGAATAAGGAGTTACCATCAAGAATAAATCAAGGTAGGTGACAAAGGGATACAGACAGGAAGAAGGAATAGATTTTGATCAAATTTTTGCACCAGAGCAGGATTAGAGGCAATTAGGTTATTTTTAGCATGTGCAACTCACAAAAGATTAAAAGTATATCAACTGGACGTGAAGTCTTCCTTCCTCAATGGATATTTGAAAAAGGAAATATATGTAGAATAACCTCCAAGTTTTGCTAATTCATCTCACCATAGCCATGTTTATTATCTACAGAAAGCTTTATATGGTCTCAAACAAGCACCTAGAGCTAGGTATGAGACCTTGTTTAACTTTTTCATTGAAAATAAGATTTTAAGGGGAAATATAGATAAGATATTATTCTTAAGGGAAGTAAAAGGCAAGATCTTGATAGTCCAAATTTATGTAGATAACATAATCTTTGGATCTATAGATGATAACCTTTGTAAAAGGTTTGGTAATCTTATGCAAGGGAAATTTGAAATGAGTAGCATGGGAGAGCTGAAAAACTTCTTAGTACTCCAAGTGAAGTAATCTGAGGATAGAATATTCATCTCTCAGACAAAGTTCACAAAAGATCTCATTAAGAAGTTTGGAATGAAGATTGTAAGCTCAATGAGGACTCCTATGGGCTCCAATGTGTCTCTAGACAAGGATAAAAAAGGGAAACCTTTTAATGAGATCATGTACAAATGCATCATTGGATTCCTGCTCTACTAAACTTCTAGTAGACCATACATTATGTTTTCTACTTGTGTTTGTGTCAGATATCAAGTGAACCCCAAGGAATCTCGCTACTCCTCTATCAAGAGGATTTTAAGATACCTTAAGGGTGCACCGAATATTGACTTATGGTACCCTAGGAGTAATGATTTTGAGCTGCAAGAATTTTTCAAGAATGTAGAAATCAGTACCTCTGGGAAATACATCAAAACCCTTGTCATAGAGAAGAATTTGAGAATCACGTCCCGGAGTCTTAGTCGGCTACTTGACCTACCTGCCCTTTCAGAAGAAGAGGAAAATGAGGAGATAACTAGGGGAGATCATGAAGAAGCCCTAGAGTGGTGTGACTATTCTGCAGAATAGTATGGCTCATTGGAGATGGGTAGCATGTACCCTCAAGGTAAACTGTTGGCTGACATAGTAGGTAAAGTTCTCTTGTGCAAATCAGGGTCACATGACGAGATTTCCAAAGAGTTGTTCAACATCATGACTGTAATTATTCTTACCAAGAAGACTGACTGGAGTCAGCTCATCTTCAGGAAGTTAAAGGGATGCCTAAATACCCCCAATGTGGGGAAAATTGTCTCCATATACCTCTTTAAATGCCTAGGTGACAAGCTTAATGAGTCACCTGAGGCGCCACTGCACTACCTGAGAAAAATGGATTACAAGACCATAAAGAGGTGGGAGAAACCCTTTCCCAATTCAGAGAAAACAGGAGAAATCTCCAAGAAACTTCAGGTTAAAAAGAAGAAGAGTGAAGGCAGTACTTAGGAAAAGAAGGCAGAAAAGAAGAGGAGAGTGAAGAAGGAGAGAGAACTTGCTCCAAGCCCCATTCACTCCTCCAATCATGCTGAGGGGGAGCATACTGGAGAGGTTAACCCAATCACCTCTGGAACTGTGGTTCTAGAAGAATTAGAAAGTTCGGCCCCTGTGGAAGTGTCCAGGGAAGATGTTAAAAAAGAGCCATGGAAATGGGAGAAGTTCAACGGGAACTTACTGCCCTAAGTACTGAAGTGATAGCACTGGGACAAGCTCATCTGGAACATTCTCCCCAGCATACTGAAACTGTGGATCTAGGAGAAGTTCAATAGGAACTGTTTACCCTGAATATAGAAATTGTGGAAGTTAACCAAGAACTTGTTATCCTAGGTATTGCAATAGTTGAGGGGGAGTTCTTCTAGGAAAACTCTGCCCAATAGACTGAGTTGCTGGAAGAGGAAGAGAGGATAATCACTGAGGTGGGTGAGGGGTAGTCATGCCTACAATACTCTGCCCAGATAGGTCTTGACCTAAATAAAGTAGACCAAGTCATCAAGAGAGTTGTAGAATCCATACAAGTTCTACCACCAGTTCAGGAAACATCAGAAGAACTCATCCTCATAGAGGTCATTAGGAGAGTTGTACAGTCCATACTAACACTGCCACCTATTCAGGAAACATCCGAAGAACTCATCCTCACAAGGAAGGAGATAGTTCTATGGAAAGGCTAGAGTGTGCTGAAAGATCCAGACACTCACAAGATCACGCACAAGTCTCTACCCCTAACTATCTGTATGAGGACTATGAGCCGCACACAGGACCAAGACACAGTGTTGCTATAGAAGAGACCAAAGCTTCATCTTCACCAACCAGTGAAGTACCTTCTAGCTCTTCTATGGCTCAACTACAAACACTGCTAGACAATCAAAGGAAGCAGATATAAGGTTTTGTGAAAAGGACTGTCCAAGGGTTGAAGATTAAGTTGAATGACAAGATCACAGTATTGTAAGAAGAGATGCGTCATTTGAATGCTCAAACCTTTCACTTCTTCATGAAAACAGCACATGATGTAGATTACACTACATAGCAGAATGATATGACTCACCAAGGCCTGCAAGCAATAATGGATAATCAAGTTACCACTGGAGAAAATCTTCACTTAGCCTTCCAAGCAACAATAAACAACATGGTAGAGCACAGGATGACTGTGCTGGATAGAATAGACTTTTGTAGTCAATTGTCGAATGGGCATCTGCTGCAAACTAAGAACACCATAACTACAAGGGTAAACATATTAGAACAAAATATTTCTAATTCTCAAGAGGATATCTGCAAACATGTATTTGAATAAATCAGAAAGGGGGAGAAGACAATAACACATCAATCTGCTCAATAAGATATATGGATTTCCAATACCACTAGGGATGTCCTGAAACTATCACCAGTGCATTACTCTCCAGAGCCATAAATCTCCCCGATTGCTTATGATTACACTCCTCCAACCCACATGAAGAAACTTTTGATGACTATGATTACTCTCCTCAAGTTGATTATGCAGAGTCATCTTCATCTCACAAAAGGAAGGTTGTCCAAATTGAAGAAGAGATGATGATCATGCAAAGAAGGAGGACAAAAATACAGAACTTACTTGGTTATGAAGTATGGATCCCTAAGTCCAAGGATATCATTATATATACATGGGAAAACTTTGGAAAGCTATGGATTAATACTTTAATATATTATAACTCGGAAGAGTGGGACAAGCATGAAAAGCAGGAGACAAAGAGGAGGATTTACAGGAAGAATCATCCCAATAGACCACCTCCTCCTTCAAGATATATCCCCAAGCCTATGGGTTACTTTCAAAGGCAAAAAATAAAAATTGCTTGAGAGAGTTTTTGAGTGCTAAAAGACTTTGAGAAAATCTAGAACTGTTGTTAGGAATTACATTTTAATTCTCTTAATGTAGAACTTTGTGATTTCTAAACATGTATATATATATTATCTGGAATGTTTTGCCCTCTACTATTTCTGACTTATTATCATTTTATGTCCTTATGTCTATTGTCATATGAAGTTCTGGCTTCTTCCTATATGGGGAGAGTGTTGGGAATATTGTCCACAAGATTCCTGATTTGAAAAAGGCCTTATGATGATAATAAATATATTGTATATTTTGCATGTATAAGTTTTAATGTAACAGGTATAACAAAAATGCTAGGCTAATATAGCGTTAGGCTTATAGTCACCCAAATAGGGTTTTGCCCTTGTAATTCCTCAAGGTGCAATACTCATGTTGACCTATGATATAATCCTATATTGGACACGTCATTATCATGAGGAATCACTAACGATAAAAGAAATTTAGTCTAAGTCAAATGTCGACCACATCGACTGGAAATTATCGACTGCATAGGCTAGAAGCAAAGAAATTTGTCGACTGAATGACTAAGGAAAACACCAACTGCATCGACTAGAAGTTAAATCATTTATCAACTATATCGACTGTAGAGCTAAGTAATTTGTCAACTACATTAACTGGACAATAAAGATATTTGTTGACTGCATCGACTGGAAGACTACATGATTTATCGACTGCATCGACTAGACTGAAATAGAAGGATTTTTACTAGATGGACTGCTTGAGTGTTGACTGCATTAAGCTTTGATCTGAAGAAGTAACATGTTGGCTATATCATAAATATATAGTGTTAAAGGAGTTTATTGAATATAATAATAGGAGCTTTACTTTCAACTTTTTATCGGCCTATAGCGTGTTCCAACGGTCTTGTGCTGAGATCAAATCGCAGATTGCGTAGTTATTCAAATTGATTTGAATTTCGTTTTCTGTTACAATAATTAAAGTGCTTTAAGAGGAAAGAATAATACAAATTGATAACAAATTCTAGCCGTTTGAAGAGCTTTCCTTAAGCATAATTTCTAGTCATTGAAGAATTCCTTTCCAAGCAGCCAGGTCTCTGTTGATCCAGACTTCTACATAAAGAGATTTGAAAATTGAACAAGTACATAAGATCTAAATGTACATACACCTATAGAGATTTTTTTGCATGATTTTTGGAAGTGCTCAAGCCCTCCTCCATTTTTTTAGCAACTACAAACTCTAGAGAGATATCTTCAAAGGCTCAACAGACAACATTCTTTCTAAAGATATTTCTCTCTAGAAAAAGTATTTTTGATTCTACCTAGTTCATTCCAAGCAGACATATCCAAGTGTTGATCAAGGAAGAAGAAGCATTCATAGTGCTTCTATTGAAGACTTAAGTTATCATTTGTGTCAAATTATTTGTAACTTCTTTGTAATTATAGGGTCCTATTTGGATCTAAGTTTGGTGTAGGAATCCAGTGGGAATATGAGTTGTAGGATCATTGTGATCTGAGGTAGGGTCTTTAGAAAAAATCTGGTTGTAGAGATTGAGGTAGAGCTTTTTTTGGCTTGAGTGTAGAATCTTGTAGTTGAAGATCTGAGTTGTGGGACCTTGTGTTGAAGGTTTAAGGTTAGGGACTATTGTTCATGAGTTGTAGGAGTCAAGGACTCCGAGTGTAAGATCTTTTGATCTATATAATTTGAAGAAGTTGGCATAAAATAGTACTCTACTGGATAGGTGAAGGGGAAAAATAGATGTACCAATAATTGAGGAACAACTATATATCTTGATGTACTGTGGTGTGGCTGTGTTGTGGTATTACCTTGTTGTGCTTAACAGAATTGAAAGAAAACATTAAACTCATAAAACACTTATTCATACCCCCTCCCCTATCTAGGTGATTAGACAACCATTATCTTTCACAATCAATGTCGACTTCTTGTGAAAACCCGCTCAATAGCAACCGTCATAGTCTGATCTTGATAAATGAAAATTGTTTTGGGTTATTTACCACAAACAAACCTAAGAAAGGTGTCAAAAGCCAAACAAAAGGAAACAATGATTACTTCTACAGTGAAAGTGCAACAAATGAAAATACTTTGTAAATGATTGCTAACAGCAACAAATGACGTGCATGCCAAATTATATTTATTTAATTTATAGGTTGTATCAAAAATAGTAACATCAACATAACAATCATAGTTTATTTTACTAAGCTTATCCATTCAAAAAAACTGATTAACCTATTAAGTTCATCTGTCCGGACATTGCATAAGAACATATTATCATCAAGTTGTCTTTCTTGTAGCATCTTCAACAAGCTGATCAAGTCAAAACATTCAATTAAAGCTCTTTTCTCGTGATGAATATAATTATATTCATCAACCTTAGTGAACCCAATATTTTCAACAACCCAATTTCTTCAGATATAAAATTGTCATGTTTACTTTTTTTATACCAGTCGCAGTCATATTCTTTATAATATTTTCTTGCATATTTGATATATTTTGATATGACCTCAACTAATGTGCTTTATTGCAAGGGGATGATTATGCTCCTCCACGAGCTTTGCAACTGTTGAATTCTTACAATTTGTATCAGCTCTAAAATTAATGTATGTATGACAACCAGTTCAAGTATCTAATTTGTGATATTTAATTGGCAACAGTTTTGTGTGCTTCTTTCCGGCCTTTGAGCAACTATATTCATGCACTTAGATAATTCTTGTGTGTCCAATAAAGCATGTGTTTACGAATACTAAATCCTATTTTATTGTTGCACTCACAATACATAACATACGCCTCTTCCTCTATGTGAACAACCGGGAAAACATGGTGTTCTTTTTTGATCTGAACGAAAACAAACAATACAATAAATCATTATACAATTGTACTAATTTGTACAAATATAATTGAATTTTAATAATATAGTAAACGTTCAATATTACTCTACCGTTATAATTTCCTTATAAAATAAATTTCAAATTTTACCAAAAATACTCATCATGACTTTCAGCAATAAAGGAATAATACAGTGAAAATGCAAATTGTTGCGAAAACCCCTTATGATTTATCTTAACAAATTATATTTTAAGTGATTTTACATCCTAGGTAAATTACCCATGATGTATAGAGAGGGTAATGTGGTCTTGGAAGTGATAGGATATCAGTGGAGTAAAGAACATGAGAAAAGCATACAGAATTTTAGAGGAAAGCCAAGAAAATCTAGCATGCGTCGACTAGAAGTCGACGCAATATCAACTTGATGGCGACGTTACTTCAATTAGAAGTCAGAGAAATAGAATAAGAATAGTCGATGTTACTTTAAGGTACATATCGACGTATACTTTGACATGTTGTCCACGTAACGTTGATTATAAAGATAAGATGACAGACAATCAGTATGAAGCAAAATTTCAACGGAATTGCTATATAAAGTTGACGTTACGTCGAATAGAGGTCTAGATGAAAAAATTTTGAGAACTAATTCAAAATTTTAATTAGAATAACATTTTCGTGGAGACGTTGGAAGACGGTGATCATTCTTGTCACGGAGTCAAGGAGAACCAAGGCGGACGTCGGGCGCCTGGATGCTTAGGCAACAAGACGGGCTCTTAGGCGACAAGAAGGTGGGCAAGTCGCAAGGAGATAACCTGATATTTTAAAAAAAAACTAAGGAGGACTTTAGACTATAGTTTTTATAAGAACCGCAGTCTAAAGTCTGTCTTATAGCAGTTAAGGAAGACTATACAATGCGGTTTTTATAAAAACCATAGTGTATAGTCAGAAAGATATCAGTTTTTATAAGAACTGATGTCTAAAGTCTGTCAGGCAGACTATACATGACGGTTTTTATAAAAACTGCAGTATATAGTGGGATAGACTATGGTTTTTATAAAAACTGCAGTCTATCACAGTTTTATTTTATTTAAAAAACCCGCAGTCTATCCCAGTTTTTTTTAATTTGAAAGCAATATAGTTTACCAACATAGGTTGACACATTCATTATCATTGTTCATCATTGAAAAGCAATTTTTATTAAGGATGGTATGTCAAAAAAATCTTTTAAGAAATTGAATGACAAGCTCAATTCAATGATCATATAAAAAGGAGATTACAACAGTTCAAAGAGAGCTGCCTTGCCAGCATAAATCAAAAAATACTCACTGCTCTCTTGAAATTCATAATTGTAGTCAACTCAATAAGAAACAATGAAAGAATCTCCACCAACACATCCACATGGGTATTATACATGAATCATAATTCATACCATGACTTATGATATCTCAAATTTCAATGCAGGTTTAATTATGCACGGTATATGAGCTTATCTGTATATCGATTAAAATAGTAATAAATAATAATCACACATGAATCATGATATCTCAATACAGACTTCAAAGTAAGAAATAACAATCACACAGGTTGACTGTCCCAATCCAATAGCAGTTGTTATGTTACTTATGTAGTATAATTTACACTATGTATCCATGAATCATAATATCTCAATACTCAAGAAAAATGAACCAGAAAAATAAACACAAGAATATCATAGTATCATAGTCAAATCCAAAATTTCATCACCATACACACTAGCATAAATAATGTTTTTAATAAAAACTTTAAATAATCATAAAATGATCAAATAGAATCATCATCTAGTAAGTGATCATTGCCATTGCTTGTGCTCGATTGGTTTGAGGTACTCATCATTTGCCCATAATTATCATCAATATCTTCATCATCATTGGAAAATTCAAAATGTTCTAAATCTTCATTCACTTTGGCTATAAGTTGAAGATTAGCTCTAGCTCCACTTCGTAAATTTTGAGCCTCAATCCCAATAGCTCTTTCTGTAGCTTTCCATGTGAGAATATCATCATCAAAAACTAAAGCATCCTCTGGTTGGATCATCATTCATTCACTACTCCAATCTATTTCACCAGGCATTAAAGGGTTGTAATTTCTTCCATTTTCACGTCTTGTAGACGACGATTATACTAGATGTATACAAGATCATTAAGTTTTTGATGCTCCAATCTATTTCTTTTCTTTGTGTGAATCTGAATGGAGATAATTATAAACTTGTTAGTAGATATAAAAATATCAAAAAATTTATTGAATATTACTACAGTTACAAACTCAAAAGTTCTCCAGTTACACTCACAACTAGAAGAAGAACAACATAAGTCAAGTATACGCAATGCTACTTTTGTAAGGTCAACATTCAGTCCTTCATATGCACCCCACCAATCCACTATTTATTTAAGACAAATATATATAATCTAAGAAAAAATAAAAAACTTAATCAATACTTACTTGGATTTAAGATGATTCATTGCCTAATAGTCATAGGTTTTCCAAAACTATTTTGAGATGCTTTGTAGCTTGTACCTTGCTCTATAATCATGTTTTGCAATTGGTTATCGGGCACTAGTCTTGCAATAACATCATTGAAAGCATCTTGAAATTTCCAAGTATCATCATTATATTTCTCCTCATATTCAAAATATTCGCTTGGATTTAAAAACAAAGTCGCCATATATAATTTTTTTCTCCATTTGATTTATCCACCTATTTTCAATAATCTCAATAATCTTTTTTTTATTATTAAAATGTTCTTTTATCTTTTGTTTTACTTCTTCCATTGCCACATGTACTTCAGTCATAGCTGATCTTTCATCTCCATCTACTAATCGCAAAATGGCAATATAATGGTTTTCCTCCTTTTAGTTAATCTTTTACTTCATTCCAAAAAATAGTTGAAAGTATTGTTTCGACAAGTTGTTTCCCAGCTTCAGTTTTTGCCAAATTAATAGCATTCCACAAAGGCGATAAAAAGAATAATTTCAGTTTCTCTTCATGCTTAAGCACACTTTGTAGAGTAAGGAATGATATGGCAAATCTAGTCATTGAGTGCCTCACTATATCACCACTTATAGTAGTCTTTACTGCATCAAGTAAACGAGTTTGCCTATAGATGAAATTTGTAATCATCTTTGCCTTTTTAACATCATTTTGTTTTGTTGTGTCTTGTCAATATCTTCTAGCATAAGATCAATGCAATGAGCTGCACAAGGAGTCCAAAATAATGTAGGTCTTTTTTCATTAAAATTTTACCAGTTGTCTTATAATTGGAAGCATTGTAAGTCATCACTTGCATACAATATAACTTTGTATATATATAGTTGTAGACTATTAAATATTGAATATGAAAATAGTATAACAAAAAAATATTACCTGAACAACACACTCTTCTTCCATCTCTCTAATCTTACTATCAAGCAACTCTGATAACATTGTAGCATCTTGAATATGACCGGATGCATATACGAAACCCATAAAATAAGTTCCTTCTGGAAAGTTGACTTGGAAATTGATCAAATGTCTCCCTCTCCTGTCTGCCAACAATCTGAAATAAGAGTGCAATCATATCTCCTCCAATACTCTTGATACTTTATCTTCATCTCCTTAACTTTATCTTTGTATTCAATAACAAAGGGACTTGTAAATCATGATAAATATGGCATTTATAACCAAGCTCGTATTGTCCAATTGCTTCAAGCATTACTTCAAAACTTCATTCCTTTGTAGCATTGAATGAAATTCCACATTCATAGAACACATCAGCAACATAACTATCAACTCTCTTTTTTCTCATCAAGAGATCTAAAAAACATCTCTCAATAGTAGTTTGTGCAGCACATTTAACATGCTTATCATTAACTACATCTTCAGGAGCATGCCTCACATGAACAACCATAAGGCCCATTATTTATAGTAAGTGCACTCAGCCACTTTCTGAAAAATATCATCAGGCATAGTCTGAGCTAAAATGTTCATGGCTCTTGCATCTGTAATCTTGGCTTTCTTCTGGGCATCTGTCCACTCAGGTGGTGGAACAGCATGAGTGCTTGAAGTAGAGGTTGAAGTAGTTGTTATAGTAGGAGGTCCTGTCAAGATAGAGTTAAATATATCTTCATCAATAGAATTCATGTACAACTTAATTCTTGCATTCCAGATGACAAACTTATTCAGGTTGCATACTGAACGTCTGGTGCTTGCATAATCCTTATTTTGTGCCATTGTGATAGAGAATAGTTGGGAAGAGGAAAATCTGATCTAACTGAATCTTGGTTCAAGTGTTAACTTGTACAACCAAACAAAGAATACCTCTGATACCAATTGAAAGGAGGGTGTTAGGTTAGATTACTTTAGAGGGGGGTGAATAGAGTATTAAAACTTTGGCTCTTTTTCTAGATTATATCAGAGTAAATATAGTGATATCATATATTAGTTAAGGAATAAGAAAAACTAAGCTAAACAATTCAGCAATCACAAGCACAGCAAAACAAATGAAAAGGAGCAACCAGACGACACAAGAAGTTTATAGTGGTTCCCCTAAACCTGGGTACATCCACTCTTCTATCACCCTTGGTAGAAATCCACTAGAAGGTTTTGATCAGGTGACTGCCACCACAAGATTTGGTTCAGGTAGATCAGGAAACCCTTCAGGCTTTTGATCAGGTGCCCAAAAACCAACTTCAAGTCTTTTGGAGGGAGACTTGTCAACCAAACTATCTTTTGAAGGGAGCGATAACCCTATACAATGGGATGGAAAATTTTGATGGAAGTCTTCTCTTTTCTCAAATACAACTGAGAAGACTGTGTGGATTCTTGTGATGTCAAAGCTCCTTCTGAGAGGTAGAATGTTCCTGAAAGAACAGAGCTTTGCTAAAGGGTGAGTAGGTCTTCATCTTGATCTGTAAAGATCCAAGAAATCCAGTAACAGATATTGAATAGAATGTCTCTAAGGATTTCTGGAACAGAGGTTGAAGAAGACTCTTGATCTTGATGATTTGTTCTTCTCCAAACCACAGTGATGGCAGAGAATGAGAAAGCGTTGAGAGCGTCAAGTGCTTGTTCAGAATTTCCTGTTCAGTTGCTTCTCAATTTTTCTTCCTGTGTCTGTAACTGTCTTTCTTGTCTGTTGTATTTCTCTAAGAAGAAAGAATTACTTTTATTCCACAGCTGAAAAATTCTCTTTGAATTTTTGAATTCTTTCCATAAATGCTGGTTGCTAGAAGGAATAAAAAACGACTGGAATAATAGCATTGATGAGTTTCCCAACTGTTCTTGATAAAATAAGCAAATATTTATTCTGAAGAATACCATATTTAATGCAGCCAAATAACGGCTATAGTCAGAAGAATATTTGCATAAATGCTCAGAATAATACTGCTAATAAAGAACAGAAGAGGGAAGGACTCATTCTGGAACTACACAGAAAACTTCGAACGCAAAACATAATTCGTCGACCAGAGATCAAAGATCGTCGACCAGAGAATTCAAGTTAGTTTACCTGTGCTCTGTGATCTGTTAACTAGGAATAACTTTCCAAATCTACACTCTGAGATCGTTGAGCTGAGAAACAGACAGAAGAAAACTAAGCGTCGACCTGAGCTCTGAGAATGTCGAGCTCAGCTTAGAGAATTAACTCAGAGTTCGTCGATCGGAGATCAACGATCGTCGAGCTGAGTTCGAAGAATTTTGAACTGATCACTGTATTCTGAAAGATGCTAAAACTGATTCTCTGAAGTCCACTTCTGGCTTGTCCAAGGAGGTAGCACTAATCAAGACTTAGCCTAAACTCTAGGACTACTACTCATGACCCTAGCTATACAATGTTGGGTCACACTCGGCCTAAGTTAGTGAACCAAACCCAAATCTAACTAAGGATCCAATAAATAGATTAGCGGCAGAGAAGAACGGCGATGGCGACGTGTGGCTTCTCCCGAATTTAGAAAGAGAGATTCTAATTTTAATTCTGATTATATAAGGGTTAGAGAATCTGATTGAAAAGAATATATATAGAGATCATCTTTAACGTTCATGAATCATTAGGAAAAGATTCACTAATGGATGAATCATCATTAAATCAGAATAATTTGAAATCGCGTCAGAATATATAGAAAGAAAAATCTACAAGTCCATTTCTCGAGAAGAACTAGATTTCTCGAGAAATGAATAGCTTTCTCGAGAAATGACTTGGCTTTCTCGAGAAAAGACTTGATGAAATTTATGTGAAGAAAATCATTGATTTCTCGAGAAGAATATTATTTCTCGAGAAAGTGACTTAGCGCATTTTTAGAGCTGGAGCCAGATTTCTCGAGAAGAGATTGATTTCTCGAGAAATGAATTACTTTCTCGAGAAATAATATGGCTTCTCGAGAAATTGACTTAGCTCAAAATTATATAAACTGATGCATTGATTTCTCGAGAAATAATTGATTTCTCGAGAAAGAATTGATTTCTCGAGAAAGAATTGATTTCTCGAGAAAAATACTTAGCTTCTCGAGAAAAGTATTTCGACTTCTCGAGAACTGCTTTGCATTTTTCGAGAACTGCTTTGCATTTCTCGAGAACTAACTTGGCTTCTCGAGAAATCTACAGGGCATTTCTCGAGAAAAGGACTTAGAGTATTTTCAGACAATTTCCCGAGAAGTCTTATGATTTTTCGAGAACAGCTATGCTTTCTCGAGAAATAGACTTAGACTTCTCAAGAAACAGTCTTCACTTTCTCGAGAAATGGACTTAGGAAATTTTTGGAAAAATTTTCTTTTCTTCTTTATTGGCAACCAGCAACCCTTCCCTTCATCTATTTCTTTAGTACTTAAAAATGAAGTGCATCCCAATAGAGAGGTTACACATGAGTCAACACCATGGATCACACAATGAGAGATTACATTGTATGGTCCTATGTTTAGTGATTCATTATAAACTGACATTGGTCTACACTTAGCAATATTGACCTGTAAGCACTCAACTAAAAGATAGCATCAAATACAAACTTAATCCATCTTAGTTCAAGGGTGACTTCACACAAATCTGGGTTATTGTAGATACAATACCCAGCAATCTCCCCCTATTTGTAGAAGTCAGAACCCTTTACACTAAGGTGAATTATATCAAAATATTTAAAGAATTGAAAAACAAGCAAAAGATAAGGTATGTAAAGAAAGAAGAGAATTAATAAGATCATTAAAATTCAAAATTTTATATATGTATAGAATTTGTCCATTGATACATCTAGATCCACAAGATTCTACACTATAGTAATCTCCAATCATTTGAATTGTTGCTGATGCTGTCTTTCCTTCTTTTCGTGCTGTCTTTTCTAATAGCTGTAAGGTTTGGGGTAGTACTTAGGAGGTTGAGGAGGAGATGTAGGATTTTTCTGTCATATTCTCTATCATAGATCCTCCTCTTAGTCAAAGATTTTTCATACAACTCTCATTCCTTGTGACTGTAATGATCATCTTTTTTTTCATTATATTCTACAACTAGCTTCAAGATATCTAGAATGAGAGATTTTGAAGTTGGGATCCATACTTCAGCAAATTCTTTTTTTATCCTCTGGGCAGCTGTTTGGCTTGGGATGGATCTGCTAGCAGAGGCACCCTCACCATATTTTCTCTTCTTCTGCACTGGAATCTTAGGAGGTAGATCTTGTTGTAACTCTATCTGTTCTGAAGTCCATGCTTGAGAATAACATTCAGGAGGAATGTCATGAAACTCAGGCCTTGGGGAGAAAGTAGGCTTGAAGGCATTGGGATCAAGATTAGGAGGTGGAGCTTCATTAAGGTCAACCTGAAAATCTGGTAAGATTTTGTTGTGCATCCACACAATAGACTCAAAAGTATATAAGTTTATACCTTTAATTTGATTTTCAACACTGGTATTGATCTCTTTCAACTGATCACCCTACTGACTTTTCATATCTAGCACCTTCTTTTCTAGAACTTATTTAACTTTATTCTCCCCCTTTCTGACTTCTACAGAGAGGGTCGCTATGGCATCTTCTTTAAACTTGCCAACTTCTTCACATGTTTTGAAGTTGTGTTCTTGAGCTTTCTTTTCTAATAGAATCTGATCGTTTGCCGCTATAAGTGCATGTTCTATGACCTGACCAACACTAGCGATAGTGTGGTCTATAGCCTTGCCACCAATGTTCATCAACCTCTTGAACTCATCTGTATTGTGTTGAATCTCAGCAAATCCTCTGCTCATTTCATTTTCAAGAGCAGTCACTTTTGCAGTTACCTCTTGGAGAGACTTGTCAAAGTACTCTCTTTGCTTGGTTAACATAAGCTCAATTTTACCCAAGAGGGTGTCTTCAGGAATAATATCAGCTGAAGGAGGTGGAGGAGGTAGAGCTGGAGGTGTCCAAAATGGGATTTCTTCAATTACAACTGTACTTCTCCCTCTTTAGAAAGAATTCATGAAATCTCCTTCCTCTCCTAGAATAATAGGCATAGAAAAATATAAGTTCCTTAGAGGAGGTTCTGCTATTTATGGAGTAATTTCTTCCTCAGGGAGCAAATCAACATTCTCCCCCTCAATGTGTTCCTGGGGCTGAGAATTTTTTGGAGTTTCAGCAGGGATATCTTCAGGAATATATGCAGGAGTCTTGTCAGGAATATCTTTAGAAACCATTTCATGAGACTTTTCAATAGTCGCTGCAGGGGGGATGAACAGGGGGTCATCTGATGTTAGACTTTCAATCATCCTGTTAATGTCCTCTGTAGTAGTACCCAGTAGAGTGTCTTGGTCAGAGGAGGAGTGAACATTCAAACCTGAGCCACCATCACCCATAGAGGTGCTCTGCTCATCATCAGACTGAGCTAGACTACCTTCTACCACTGTCTCAACATCATCTACAACTTGCTTTTGAACCTTTGCTGTAGGAGCATCTGATTGAACTTTTGTGTCTTGTACCTCAGCATTTTGTACCTCTACATTAATTGAAGGAGCAGGCTCCCCCTCAGCAGTTGCACAAGATGTGCCTGCTGTATCAGTGTGAGGAGGAGATGGAATCATGTCCTAATCATCTACTATAATTCTTGGAGCTGGAGGAGCTTGTCCTATCCTTGGGATTCTGATCTCCCATCTCTGGATGGAGGAAATAGATATTTTCTTCAGATGGTTAATTGTCATACCTTTGGAAATGTCAAAGATTTCTGGGTGAGCTTTATTAAAGTGCAAAGAAATAATTCTTCCAAAATTTGGTGCTTTCAAGCTTTCTTTAATTTTCTCAAACAACATGTCCCCACTAGAAGTTCTTCCTACATACCACTGCTGTCATCATATCGAATAAATCTGAAGAAATATATCCAATAGACCATGTTTTGCATAGAAGAACCTTGCCTAGAACATCGGCCAAAAGTTTACTTTCATCTGTCATATTTTATCTTCTAACTAAAGTGGTAGACTGAGGAAGGCCACAAAAGGAAAATGTTCTTGAGTAGTCATCTTCTTCCAGATAATCTTCCTAATCAACTGATGGTAATCGGAGAAACTGTGTCAATGAAGATGGCTTGAATTTGATCTTGATATCTCTGACTGAGCTCTTCAGCAATTTCCCAGACCTCTTGACCTTGGCATTTCTGAAAAACTCCTCAACTTAAGGTAACAACACCTTACATGGATGTTCTAGGATGAATGTGAGGCCGGCGGATTCCAGAAGTAGCAGAACATTCTTGAATTCGTCTGAAATTTCCTCTATGCCTGCGCGAACTAATTCACTGCCCACACCGATCTTGGAAGATGGAGCCATCGATTGTAGAGAATGAGAAATTTCTGGTTTGTCGGAGAAGAAGCGGCGGGTTTTGCGAGAGAGACGGCTGAACGCTCTGGTGGAACTGAAGAGTTTTCTCGGGAGAGGCTATTCGAATTTGTGGATTTGGATTTCTATGGACATGTCTATTTATATAAAATTCAAGATTTCGAAGAAATAAGAGAAGCATACCTTGAACGGCGGTTCAAATTCTTCAGAAATTCGTCCTGTCGAATTAGGGCTTTTCTCGAGAAAATTGATGCCTTTTCAGAAATCCATAAATCATTTCTCGAGAAATAGAAGTAATTTTCTGAGAAGTCTAGACAACTTTTCTCGAGAAATATAGAGGCTTTCGAGAAATCCAGTCTGTTTCTCAAGAAACAAGTTAGTTCTCGAGAAATATATAAAGGCCTTCGAGAAATCCGTAAATAATTTCTCGTAAAATAGAAGTAGTTTTCTGAGAAGTCCAGACAACTTTTCTCGAGAAATATAGAGGCTTTCGAGAAATCCAATCCTTTTCTCAAGAAATTAAAGTTGTTTTCGAGAAATCCACACAAAGTTTTCGAGAAACACGAGATCTTCTTTGAATTTGTCCTTGACTTCAGATATGATCACTTCAGGATCCCATGTTGAGCATGTCAAGTTCTATCTTGAAAAAGGAGAACTTGGCCTCGTCCAGCGACTTCGTGAAAATATCTGCCACTTGTTTGTCCGTTGGGACATAACTGAGGGTTATGTCCTTATTCTCCACATTCTCCCGGAAGAAATGGTAGCGTACTTCGATGTGCTTGGTCCGGCTGTGGGATACTGGATTGTTGGTGATAGCTATTGCGCTGGAAGAGTCGCAATACATTGGAATTTCTCTGAACTTCAAATTATAGTCTTCAAGTTGATTCTTTATCCAAAGAAGATGTGCGCAACAACTACCCGCAGAGATATACTCTGACTCGGTAATAGATGTTGCCACACAATTTTGCTTCTTACTGCTCCAAGAGATAAGCCGTCTTCCGAGGAATTGGCACGTCCCGAAAGTGCTTTTCCTATCTTCCCTGCTTCCTGCAAAATCAGCATCTAAAAAGCCAATTAGCTCGACATCATTACTTCTTGGGTACCATAAGCCAAGATTGGGTGTACCCTTAAAGTGTCTTAAAATCTGTTTTGCAGTGACGTAATGAGATTCCTTAGAGTTCACCTGATATCAAGCGCAGACACATGTTGAAAACATTATATCTGATCTACTGGCAGTCAGGTAGAGCATGGATCCAATTATGCTTCTGTATTTAGTTTCATCAAAGGGTTTCCCTTTTTCATCCTTATCTAGACACACATTTGAACCCATTGGAGTCCTCATTGAGATTGCATTCTCCATTCCGAATTACTTTAGAAGCTCCTTGGTGAATTTCGTCTGATAGATGAAAATTCTATCTTCAGATTGCTTCACCTGGAGTCCTAAGAAATACTTCAGCTCACCCATACTGCTCATTTCAAACTTTCCTTGCATAAGTTTTGAAAACTTTTTGAAAGGTTGTCTTCTGTAGAGCCAAATATGATGTCGTCAATATAGATTTGCACAAGCAAAATCTTGTCTTTAACTTCCCCAAGAAATAATTTCTTGTCTATCTTTCCCCTTGTGAACTTATTCTCAAGAAGAAAGTTAGACAACGTCTCATAACAAGCTCAGGGAGCTTGCTTTAAACCATATAGGGCTTTATTTAATAAATAAACATAGTCAGGGAATTTAGAATTAACAAAACCTAGGGGTTGTGCTACATATACTTCCTCTTTCAGATCCTCGTTGAGGAATGCTGACATCACGTCCATTTGGTAGACGGTATGTAACACCTCCACTATAATGACCGTATAATATGGGTCTGATTGGGGGCCCACAACATACAAATGCCACAGCTTTAGCATTAAAAGATGATATTTACTATCCAACTCAAAACTCAGAATAAACCAACAGCAGAAACAAACCAACAACAACTAGAAGTTATCCACCCTAAGTCAGGAGTATCAAAAATGTCCTTAAGGCCTTACACACAACAAGTCCAAAACTGAATGACAACAATGTCAACCATAAACGTGCAAAAGCACTCCTAGGATACCTCGGCATGCAAGCCGGAAATATCTATAACATGGAGCATCACATTCAAAAAGAAAATAAGCTAACAAGCATGGTAGTCACTTTATGAGGCTTAGGCCTTTTTGGCCGACGAGATTGCTCCTACTTGCGATCTTTGCCCTGTAAAAATTTGTGGTAACGTGTGTCAGCAAAGGCTGACCTCAGCTGTGTAACCAACACATCTCCTCTCGGTCGTCCCTAGCGGACCCCGGGGCACTCCATCACCCTGCAGGTCAGCACTTCGTATGCAATATACATAAACATATAAAGCAATAAAATAAATTTAGATGTCTCATACAACAAACATGTTTCTACGTTTAGCATAAGAAAAAGGGTGCCTACAATACAGCATGTATGCAAACCTGGGTTTCACCCAAGGCACCCTAAAGCGTATGAATCTAACACATCATCAATCGGGTACTTTCAATTTACCCTTCGGCATTCAAGCCACACACACATGGGTACTTCCTAATTTCCCCAAACGGCATACAAGCCGCCACACGGAACTCTTGCTAAGGCCCCACCCGCTCGTGGGTCTCAAACTCGGGCTTGCTTGCAAGATTTGATTTCTCATATCAGGATTCCGTCCAACACACAAACCGATTCTAGGAACCCTCGTCGGACCCCACCCGCTCGTGGGCTTCATCGCCCGGGCTTGTCCTAAGATTGGCATTCTCGTCAGTTTCACAGAAGGGGACTAGTCTCGCCGGGACACTCTCCCCATATGACTTGCACGTCACAGGATCGCCAGCCGACCACGGAGATAAAGCCTCGCCTTGGCACCTCACATACAAAGCCTTCCCACTCTAATCCACCTCTCGTACTATAACATTCCTGTGCTCCAAGGAAACCATCTACCGTCACAACAGAGCTATCCTTGTCCGGTTCTGACTACATGTACTCGAGTGAAATAAGGGGATACATACATCAGTTCGTTATGCATCATCACCGAGTAAGACTAACGGTCGCGGCTACGGCTTCACCCACAATGCCTAATCCACTAGCGGAGCGGATCTCTAATGCAATATCATGTCGGGGACGGACACAATCGACCCGGTGATTCCTCTTGAACCATGGCAACCCAAACCCCTCTCATTTGAGAGATCTGATGCCTAAATGCTTGAAATAAAATCAAGAAAAGGAAAAGAGGTCATGCACGCATCCTATAACCGAGAGGATAAGTGTCGTTACCTTACGACCCCTCTTCCTCGCCATGGAAACTTGATCTTTATGGATGAAAAGATGCAACTCCACGTCCTCTCCACGGATCTGGCCTTGGAACGGTGATCGGAGCTCCGAAGCTTCGTCAATGGCCGAAGAAGCTTTCTTCTTCTACTTCCGAACTCTCTCTCTCACAAACCCTAAGCCCACTCCAGAAAGAGCACACAAAGAGGGGGGAAACCGCTCAGCCCTAATAAAGCACTTCAGGCAGAAGATATTGGGGTCCAGGATAAATATTTAAGTTAGATCAAACGGCTGGGAATCAGTCTACAAAAACCCCGAAATTCATCAATTTAATTGATCGGTTCAGGATTCGTTGATCGGCCTGCGCTCGACGAAAAGCCAGGAGTTCGACGTTCGTCTAACGGCTTTCAGGCCAGATTTCGTCGAACGCTCCAAGCTCGATGAAATTAGATCGACTTTCATCGAACTGCACAAAATTACTGAGCTCGACGAGAAAAAAATATCTCAGCTCAAAGAAATTCTGAGCTCGACGAAAAGTCATGAGCTCAACGAAAATCCTACGCTCGGCGAAACTGGCTGAGCTCGACGAACTTGCTGAGTTCGACGAAATGCCTTGAGCTCGACGAAAAGTCATGAGCTCGACGAAAAATTCTCAGCTCAAAGAAAAATCGGGATGTTACAACTCCTCCCCCCTTATAAAAATTCCGTCCCCGAAATTAATCTTCATAGAAAGACAGCAAGAAAATTATTGCAACAATTTAAAACATTGTTAGAACAACTTCACACAACCACATACATTCATGCAAACTGCAAGAAAAATGTTTCAACGTCTCAAAACACTGTTGCAACAAATCGAACACTATTTCAAATCAGCATTACACAAAAAGCTCGTGATAGTCCTCGCGCATTGCTTGTTCACGCTCCCAAGAGAACTCGTCTCGCCCGCAGTTATCCCAACGCACCTTTATGAGTTTGACATCTTTGTTCCATAACTGTCGAATTTCTGAATCTTCTATGCTAACTGGACGGACTTTTGTCCTCAAGTCCTCTTCTATCAGCACCGACGTCGATTCGATCACCACACTAGCCTCCACCAAGGCTTTTCTCAAGACGGAGACATGGAAGTGCAATCCACTCAGCTCCGTGGACAACGCCAACCGGTAAGCTGCTTCTCCAATACGTTCTGTAACCTTGAACGGTCCCAAAAATCTCGGACTCAGCTTCTTGAGTCGACGAATCCGCGAAACGCATTTGAACGGCTTGATCTTGAGATAGACCCAGTTGCCTACTCCAAACTCCACATTCCTATGGCGAGCATTAAAATACTTTGCTTGCCGGTCCTGGGCAACCTTCATGCGCTCCTGAATGGTTCGCACCAACTCGCATGCATCAGCCACCACTTTTTTTCCCAAAAGCTTGGTGTCTCCCGCCACGATCCAAGACATTGGCGTTCGACAACGCCTTCCATACAAAGCTTTGTATGGCGTCATCTTTATACTTGTCTGCTAACTGTTGTTATAGGCAAACTCCACCATGAAGAGGTGGTCTTCCCACTTTTTCCCAAAGTCAAGGATACACATCCTAAGCATATCCTCCATTGTACAATTCGTTCTTTAGGTTTGTCCATCAGTTTGAGGATGGAACGTCGTACTGAACTTGAGCTGCGTGCCCAAACTCTTCTAAACCAGCCTCCAGTCTTTGGACGTGAATCGTCCATCGCGATCACTAACTATACTCTTAGGAATCCAATGTAGTCGCAAAATGTTGCGAACATACAACTCTACTAGTTTTTCCACGTTGTCCTCTCTCCGATTTAGGATGAAATGATCCACTTTTGTCGAGCGATCCACGATCACCCAAATCGCGTCGTTACCTTACTGCGATCGAGGTAAGCCATGCACAAAGTCCATGTAGATGTCATCAAATTTCCACTCGGGAATAGGAAGCGGCTTCAGGAACCCGCCCGGCTTCTGACACTCGGCCTTCACCAATGCACAAGTTTGGCACCGACTCACGTACAAAGCTACGTCCCGCTTCAGACCAGGCCACCAAAAGGATTTCTTCGTATCCAAGTACATCTTTGTATTGCCCGCATAAATGGAGTACTTCGTAAAATGAGCCTCAAACATCAACTCCTCACAGAGCTTGCCGAACTGCGGTACACATACCCTTCCATCCTTCCTCAGGATCCCATCAATCATCTCCTAGGCGCTACCTTCGCCCTTTTGAGCTTCCACCACAAATGGCTAGAACTCTTCATCCAAACTAGTCGCTTCCCGAACACGATCGGTTAAGTCATTTTGCAACTCAATCCAGTTCAAACGAGCCATGCTAGACTCGCATCTCGCTACACACTCGATGTCAAGGGACTCCCAATCCCACACCAACCGCTCATCATGAGTTTGGATCCAATTCCCTTGCCCAGAGTATTTTCTACTCAAGGCATCTACCACCACATTGGCTTTGCCTGGCGTATACTGAATCGCCACCTCGTAGTCTCTAAGGAACTCGACCCATCTACGATGCTGCATATTCAAGTCCTTCTGATCTAGCAGATACTTCAGGCTTTTGTGGTCCGTGAAGATCTCCACGTTCTCACCATAAACATAGTGCCTCCACAATTTCAACGCAAAAATTAGCGCAATCAATTCCAAGTCATGGACGGGATAATTCCTCTCGTGAGGCTTCAACTGCCTAGACCCAAAGGCTATCACATTGTCATATTGCACCAACACGCAACCCAAACCGCATCCTGATGCGTCACTGAATATTTTAAATCCTTCAGTCCCTTTAGGCAGACTTAGGATTGAAGTTGTCATCAGTCTTTCCTTCAGGGTGTCAAACGCCTAATTGCACTCCTGAATCCACACAAAATTCTGGTCCTTACGAGTTAGTGAAGTGAGGGGTAGAGCTATCCACGAAAAGTTTTCCACAAACCTTCTATAGTACACGGATAGTCCAAGAAAACTCCAGACTTACGCCACGGTTCTCAAAATCGGCCAATCCCCGATGGCTTCAACTTTTGCTGGATCTACCGCCACCTCATCCCCACTAATCACATGGCCCAAAAATGCCATCTTCTCTAACCAGAACTCGCACTTCGAGAACTTAGCATAAAGTTGGTTCTCTCTCAACACTTGCAAGACTACTCTCAAGTGAGTTTCATGCTCCACCTCCGATTTGGAGTAAACCAGAATGTCGTCAATAAAGACAACTACAAAAGAGTCCAAGTATTCCCGAAATACTCGATTCATCAAATTCATGAATACGGATGGTGCGTTCGTCAACCCAAACGAAATCACTGAGAACTCAAAGTGACCATACCTCGTGTCAAACGCTGTCTTGGGTATGTCCTCGTCTTGAATTCGCAACTGATAGTATCCTGACTTCAAGTCCAACTTTAAATACACCACTAACCCCACCAACTAGTCAAACAGGTCATCTATCCGAGGAATCGGATACTTATTTTTGATAGTAAATTTATTCAACTCTCGGTAGTCTATGCACAACTGCATACTACCGTCTTTCTTCTTCACAAACAACACTGGAGCGCTCCAAGGTAAAGAACTGGGTCTGATATACCCCTGCTCCAATAGTTCCTGCAACTGTACTTTGAGTTCGGCCAACTCTTTTGGTGTCATCCTAAAAGGAGGACGTGACATCGGCCTAGCCTCTAGCACTAACTCAATCGAGAAATCAATCTCCTGTCAAGGAGGTGCTCCAGGAAGCTCATCAGGAAACACATCCTCGAACTCTTCCACTACCGGCACTTCTCCAAGTGATAACCTGGAAAGGCGAACCTCCAACAACTCTACAAGAGCTACTGCTCCCTGGTTAACTGTCCACACCAACTACATGGCCGAAATCAGGGAACAGGACGCTCCATTAAGACCCTCAAACTTAACTTCTGCCTGCCCTTCGCTTCTCAGGGTCACCACCTTGGATAGGCAGTCAATACTGGCATGCTGCTCTGCAAGCCAGTCCATTCTCAATATCACATCGAACTCAACAAATGGTAGGACCGATGCTATCAACATGAAGTCAACTTCGTCTAGATTCCAACAAATGCGCCCCTTTGCCCCGGTAGTCATGGATGACCCATTGGGCATGCGCACTTTCAGCTCAACGTCCGCCGAGAATGACTCAACTCCAATCCTCTGGACAAAGCTTTCCACAAGAAAGGAGTGTGAAGCTCTCGTATCAAACAATACCCTAGCGGGGTATCCAGAAACTAACACAAAGCCTAAAACATAGGCAACAAACATAAACGATCCTGAAGGTCTAAAGTAAAAGATCAACTTAAATTTCCCCATACCTGTCACCACATCGGGCTGGCGAATTGCTTCCTGCTGCGCAAGGTTATAGGCTCTTGGTTGCACTGGTTGAAACCATGAAGCGCTCGACTCCGCCATCTTCCCCTTCTCTACCACGCCGGGCCCGTAGCGCACCGACTGCTCTTGCCTTGGCTCCTGCTCAGCGCCACCTTCAGTGCAAAAGCGAACTATGTGGCCCGGATTGCCACACTTATAGCATGATGGTGGTCCCTTGAAGCGAGACCCTCCAGACGTCATGTTACTTTTCTCACCTGGCTTGAAAGGATAAGGCTTCTTCTTCCAACTGTTCCCTTAAGACCTCCCTTGCGTTTGAGAAGGCTTCCCTTCCCTTTGCTTGGCTGCAAAACCCTTACGATGTTGGGTTCGCTCCATATCGCTCTCCAATGTTCTGGCAGCCTCAACCAGCTCATTGAAACCAGCACTCTTCATAGATATGAGGGGTTTCCTCAGATTCTCCCTCAGCCCGTGGTAGAAGAGGTTGTCCCTCTCCTCATCGTCCGTCATGGTCGTTCTAGCATAATGACCCAAATGAGTAACTCCTGAACATACTCGTCCACCTTCTTATCTCGCTGCACCAAGTGCAGAAATTGCCTTTGAAGGGATAACCTCGTCGACGCAGGAATGTACTTCTTCAAGAAAGCATTCCCGAACTCTTCAATGGACGGGGTGCGTCAAGGAAACTGGCGACCACTATGGCTCACCGACCACAACTTAGCGTCTCCTTCCAACATGAAGGCCGCAAACTCAGATTTCTTCTCCTCTGGCGTCTCTGCCGCCCTCAAAAGTTCTTGAATCGTTGCCCATCAATCCTTCGCATTGGTTGGTGTGTCGACTCCCTTAAACGTTAGAGGATGGAAGCTTAAGAAATACTTCATTTGTCGGTCTTCGTGCCCGACAACCACCCTTTCAGCCAAAGACTCTGCTTGCCTGGCCCCTCCACCCGGCATGGTCATTGCCGTATCTGGGGTAGCAGGAGTTGCTACCTGTGCAACTGGGGTCACAACTTGCGATGTCGCTATAGCTTGGGCCGCTATCATTGCTTCTGCAAGCATGCGATAGAAATCTATCGGGGTTACCCCCATGCCCAATGAACCTAGAGCAGTAGCACTGCTCGCTGAAGGCTCTTCTCGTTTCCTTGACGTCCCTGCCTCGTTGCTTGCACCCTTAGCAAAAGCAAAGTAAACACAAATTAGTCTCTATTAACAAAACTCAAACACAGGGACACTCATGGTCCCGCAATACTCCTAGGTGGATAACTTCTCTACGCGATCCGATTACGTTAAATCGACCGCTAAACCTGACCTTGGACACCAACCTCCCTCTGATACCAAATTGTAACACCTCTCATGCAATGACAGTATAATATGGGTCCGGCTGGGGCCCCACAACATACAGACGCCACAGCTTTAGCATTAAAAGATGATATTTACTACCCAACTCAAAACTCAGAATAAACCAACAGCGGAAACATACCAACAATAACTAGAAGTTATCCACCACAAGTCAGGAGTATCAAAAATGGCCTTAAGGCCTTACACACAACAAGTCCAAAACTGAATGATAACAATGTCAACCATCAACGTGCAAAAGCACTTCTAGGCTACCTCAGCATGCAAGCCGGAAATATCTATAACATGGAGCATCACATTCAAAAAGAAAATAAGCTAACAAGCATGGTAGTCACTTCATGAGGCTTAGGCCTTTTTGGCCGGCGAGCTTGCTCCCGCTTGCGATCCTTGCCCTATAAAAATTTGTGGTAATGTGGGTCATCAAATGCTGACCTCAGAAGTGTAACCAACACATCTCCTCCCGGCCGTCTCTAGCGGACCCCAGGGCACTCCATCACCCTGCAAGTCAGCACTTCGTATGTAATATACATAAACATATAAAGCAGTAAAACAAGTTTGGATGTCTCATACAACAAACATGTCTCTACGTTGAGCATAAGAAAAAAAGGGGCCTACAATGCAGCATGTATGCAATCCTGGGTTTCACCCAAAGCACCCTAAAGCGTATGAATCTAACACATCATCACGCATCATCAATCGGATAATTTCAATTTCCCCTTCGGCATTCAAGCCACACACACATGGGTACTTCCCAATTTCCCCAAACGGCATACAAGCCGCCACACGGAACTCTTGCCAAGGCCCTACCCGCTCGTGGGTCTAAATCCCGGGCTTTCCTGCAAGCTCTGACTTCTTATGTCAGGATTCCGTCCAACACACAAACCGATTCTAAGAACCCTCACCGGACCCCACCCGCTCGTGGGTTTCATCGCCCGGGCTTATCTTAAGATTGGCATTCTCGTCAGTTTCACAGAAGGGGACTAGTCTCACCAGGACACTCTCCCCACATGACTTGCACGTCACGGGATCGCCGGCCAACCACGGAGACAAAGCCTTGCCTTAGCACCTCACATACAAAGACTTCCCACCCTAATCCACCTCTCGTACTGTAACGTTCTCGAGCTCCAAGGAAACCATCTACTGTCACAACTGAGCTATCCTTGTCTGGTTCTGACAACACGTACTCGAGTGAAATAAGGGGATACAAACATCACAACGGCATCTTGCCGCAACGGATTTCTAGCAAAATCCTTAAGTTCATTATGCATCATCACCGAGTCGGACTAATGGTCGCGACTATGGCTTCACGCACAATGTCTAATCCTCTAGTGGAGCGGATCTCTAATGCAATATCATGTCGGGGACGGACACAATCGACCCGGTGATTCCTCTTGAACCATGGCAACCCAAACCCCTCTCATTGGAGAGATCTGATGCCTAAATGCTTGAAATAAAATTAAGAAAAGGAAAAGATGTCATGCACGCATCCTATAACTGAGAGGAGAAGTGTCGTTACCTTACGACCCCTCTTCCTCGCCATGGAAATTTGATCTTTATGGATGAAAAGATGCGCCTCCAAGTCCTCTCCACGGATCTGGCCTTGGAACGATGATCAGAAAGTCGAAGCTTCGTCAATGGCCGAAGAAGCTTTCTTCTTCTTCCGAAATCTCTCTCTCACAAACCCTAAGACACTTCCAGAAAGAGCACACAAAGAGGGGGGAACCGCTCAGCCCTAATAAAGCACTTCGGGCAGAAGATCCTGGGGTCCAGGATCAATATTAAATTTAGATCAAACGGCTGGGAATCAGTCTACGAAAACCCTGAAATTCATCAATTTAATTGATCGGTTCAGGATTCGTCGATCGGTCTGCGCTCGATGAAAAGCCAGGAGTTCGATGTTCGTCGAACGGCTTTCAGGCCAGATTTCGTCGAATGCTCCAAGCTCGACGAAATTAGATCGACTTTCGTAAAACTGTGCCAAATTACTGAGCTCGACGAGAAAAAAATAGCTCAACTCAAAGAAATTCTGAGCTCGACGAAAATTCGTGAGCTCGACGAAAATCCTACGTCCGGCAAAACTGGCTGAGCTCGACAAACTTGCTGAGTTCAACGAAATGCCTTGAGCTCGACGAAAACTTCTCAGCTCAAAGAAAAACCAGGGTGTTACACGGTGAAGCCTTTGAGGGCAGCATACGCGAGAAACAACCTGATCTCCTCGAGCCGAGCCATTGGAGCAAATATCTAGTCGAAGTCGATCCCTTCTTCTTGTTTATAACCTTGAGCTACAAGTCTAGCTTTGTTCTTGATAATTACTTCATTTTCATCCAGCTTGTTTCTAAATATCCACTTGGTGTCGATCACGTTCTGTCCCTTCAGTCTGGGCACCAGCTCCCAGACTTTGCATCGTTCAAACTGGCTGAGCTCCTCTTGCATTGCCATTATCCAAAAGGCATCTTTATTTCCTTCCTCGAACTTCATCGGTTCAACCTGAGACAGAAAGCTTAAATGCAAAACTTTGTTAATTGTACCTCTCATGGTTCTCACACCGTCGCCTGGCTCTCCAATGATTAGATCAGCTGGGTGATCTCTTAGGTGTCGAAACCCTAGATTCCTTACCCTCTCTCCAATAGGCTCTGCAGCATCTTGTGCAGCCTCTATGGGTTGAGGCACTTCTTCCTCTAGAGGTTCTTCATCCACCAAGCCTAGATCGACGATCTTTACTGAGCTTGGAATGTCTTCTTTGACTGGTTCATCCAAGCTTAGCTCCTTGAACCTAGTACCTGCATCTGCATCAATAACACTAGACGAGTTGCTATGTAGCATGCTAGTCTCATCAAATACAACATTTATAGACTCTTCTACCACCAGAATTTTCTTATTAAAAATCTTATATGTCTTACTATGGCTACTATATCCTACACAAATTCCTTCAAAATGCTTTTCACTAAACTTTGTGCGGTAATATTTCACATTATTAAGTACGAAGCATTTACTTCCGAACATTCTAAAATAGGACACAGTCAGTTTTCTGCCCTTCAATAGCTCATAGGGGGTTTTACGATAGCTTTTGTTGATGAGTGCTCTGTTTTGCACGTGACAAGACGTGTTGACTGTTTCAGCCCAGAAATACTCTGGTAGGGAAGCGTCGTTCAACATGGTTGTACATGCTTCAATTAGGGTTCTATTCCTTCTCTCAGCAACTCCATTTTGTTGTGGAGTGCGCGGGGAGGAAAACTCATGAAAGATACCTTGGCTTTCACAGAATTCTGTCATGGCACCAGACTCAAAATATGTTCCGTGGTCACTTCTCATTTTTACCACTGAGCAGTCCATTTCGTTTTGAATTTGCCGGACAAAATTAGTGAAAAAATCGAAGGTGTTTGACTTGTGTTTCAGAAAGAACACCCAAGTGAAACGGGAGTAGTCATCAACAATCACTAAAGTATAGACTTACCTCCTAAGCTGTGAATAGGCATAGGACCGAATAAGTCCATATGAAGCAAGTATAAGCTTCAGGAAGAATCCTTTTCAGCAATATCCTTAAAGGTAGCCTATGTCTGCTTACCCATTTAACAGGAGTGACATGGACTCTCTTTAAGGCACTTAATGTTGGGGGAATCGTGCACTAAATTGTGAGAAAATAGCATGTTTAAGGTTTTGAAATTAATATGTGCTAATTTCTTATGTCATTGGTCACAAAGAGACGCACTATCTTTTGCAATAAAACAAACTGGGGTAGAATTGTTTAAGAAAAGGAAATTTAAACAAAAAATATTTCTGCTCCGAGTTCCTGTTAAGATCTTCTCCAAATTTGCAGACGACTTTATCAAACACTTGTCCTTGCAGAACTCAATGATGTAGCCTTTGTCACATAGTTGAATTATGTTTATGAGATTATGGTGTAATCCTTCAACATAAGTCACGTCTATGAAAGAGACTACGTCGTTGGAAATCATACCACAACCTTTTTTTATTCCCCTGTATGAACCTCCAAAGATGACTTTTGGTCTTTCTTTGACTGGGGTATAATCACGCAAAAGGCTTCTTGTCCCGGTCATGTGTCGAGAGCATCCATTGTCCAAATGCTAGATCGGAGTTCTATTGGCCTTTGGACATACCTGCAAAAACAAATAAGTTTATCCAAACATATTTGAGTCCTTGGTTCCTGGTCAACATACTCCCCCTAGGCACATTAGCCTTGCGAGTGGTCGGTTTCGCATAGTTAACTCGTGGGAGAGCAAAATTGGCGGGGTTGTACCAGCAATCTACGCCAAAGTGACCAACATTTCCGCAACACCAACAGTCAAACCTGTTGTACCTTCTCGGGTACTCCTGCTTTACCTTTTGAGAGTTGGGTCTGGCAGGGGCACCGTACTTTAAGGTGGATGCCTCATGATTGCAACATACACAAGGTTTCTGCATCTCCTTTTCCCTTTGTACAACGGGCTTGGCTTTAGGTGCCTTCTTAATGTTATGACCATGAACATATGGACCATAATTTTTCAACTAAATTTCTTCATAAGGTGCTTTGAACACGCTGGCACCAAAGTCATGGGGATGGGCCCATCCCTTGTATCTGTTCCTGGGCTCCACATAAGTAGGCCTGGCATGATGACCATAAAACGACTCAAGGTCAAACTTGTTCGTCGGGAAAATTATTTTCCTGAATGAAGGTTGACTCATGGGTGCCTTCCCCTTTTCTTTTGTAACGCCCCGAAACTCAATAGGGTGACGGGTGGTGTTTTGAGCCAAATATGTGTTTTGGCAGGGGTGACACGGCCTGGGACATGGGCGTGTCCCAGGGCGTGTCGTGCTCGGGTTCAGTGTTGGTCGCGCGGTCATCGATTTTGGAGTCGACGATCGTCGAGAGGCTGAACACGGCCTAGGACACGGGCGTGTCCCAGGGCGTGTCAGTCACACATCGAGTGTGGTGCACACGGGCCATGACACGGGCACAAACACGGGCGTGTCACATGTGACACGGGCGTGTCTGGTGCCGTGTCGCAGGTCGTGTCCTTCTCGGGTTCAGAATGTTGGTCGTTGCACACGGGGGTGACACGGGTCGTGACATGGCCGTATCACATGCGACACGGGCGTGTCGGAGGCCGTGTCGAATGTCGTGTACTGGTTATCGCGTCGGTCGAGACGGCGAATGGGTGACACGGCCATGCACACGGCCGTGTTGCAACCCGTGTTCGGCCCAGATTTTGTAATTTTAGGCCTAATCGTGGCCGTTCGTTTCCTTGGCTTTGGATCCAACGGTGGGGGCTATTCCTGAGAGGTTTTAGCCGGGATTTAGGGCTAGAATCCCTCATTTCATCCAAGTGAATCTCTCTCTAAGTTTTAGAGAGAGGGGAGAGCAAGGTGGAGGAGGAGACCAAGATCCGGCCACTGGTGGAGCGGCGGAGCTCTGAATCGCGATCCGAGTCCAGATCCGCGAAGGCGACGCCGTTGCGGTGCTTTCCAACCGCGTAGATTTTTCATGGCGCCGCGGAAGAACGCAAGGGTAACGATTTCTCATCCTAGGGCATGTGAAGCCCTCTTTTCCTTTGCATAGGAAGCCCTCTCTCGCGAGTGAGCGAAGAGTTGGAGCGTTCCTTGGGGTAGATATGTGAAGTCCCCCTTGTATAGAGCCCGTATGCGAAAACGGGCATAGGCATTGTGTGTGAAGCCTATCCGGACAAGTAGAGCCGGATTGGTGATGTTGCATTGCATACGAACCGGGGAAGACTCCGGATGTTTGGGCGTTTTTCGGGTTTTCTACGTGGTAGATTGCAGCAGGGAGCCTTGGAGATTAACTCCAAGATGCACCCGGAAAACTGGGCAAAAGCGAGTTTTGCTAACACGATGGTCGGGGAGCCAACGTGAACATAACCGGGTTATGTGATTGTTGTGGCGGAAACGGGACTCGGTGAGTCTTGACCTGAGCATATGGCTTAAATTGTCGTTGCAGAATGAGCACGGGTCAGGCGGAACTGTATCCGATCTATGTCGTTCGGTGGGACCATTGGCATGGATGAGAGTCTTTGGCGGTCTATGGCTTAAATTGTCGTGACCAAGGCAAGGAAGACAAAATGCTCATGTGATTGGCCGTCCAAGGGGCGGTGGTGGAACGGGAACGTCTATGGCTTGAATTGACGTGACGTTGGCCGGTTCGCCGTGAATGTGCCCTGTGTGCACGAGGTGTGTGGTCGTGCGAGCCTACGCCTGTGATGAAGTGTGTTTACACTATTTTATTGCATATACTAATAAAGTGCAGGGAAAGAGCATCGTCGCCCCGATTTTGGGGGCGGGATCGTTATAATTGGTCAGCATAGCTGACCGTTGCTTTTGTTTACCACCGGGCGGTGGATTGTGGCTTGCAGGTGCTGCGGGGCCGAGCGGGAAATAGCGTGCTAAAGCCCAAGTCGCTGAGCCGGCCCTCGAAGGCCTAATTTTGAGTGTTTCATTGTAATCATGTGTGGCCGGCCTGCGAGCCGAAGTATGAAAACACTTTTATGTCAAGCAAACTGTGTAAGGCCTTAAGGTCATTTCTATTTCTATGTATTGAAACATTCCTACGGGTGTTATTGTTGTGGGCATTCATGCTTTTTGGCCGGGTTCTTTCGTCTTGCAACTTAATTTTAATGCTTCCGCTAGGTACTTGTGTAGGACGTGTAATTGGTTGAATGGTTTCAACGCGTAACCAACCGGTCTGTCCGTAGTATATGGCGTCGGGCCCCGGCCGGACCTACTGTTATATGCCATGTGACGGATATGGGTGTTATATCTTTAGCGCTAGACTTCTTGGAAGCCTTACCATCTTCACCGACGTGGCCAAGACTACTACCCTTCTTCTGATTAGAAAACTCATCAATGAGAGGGAGGATGGTCTTTGGCTTGGAGTAGCTCTCAATGAGTTTCCTCTCTACCAAGAGCTTTTCTTCCAGCTCATCAAGATATTTCTCTTTTAGACTTAACGTCTCAGCAGAGCCCTTGAGTTCCTCTTTCAAGGAGTGGACTTCATCTCTGAGAGGAAGTAATTGTGCAATTTCTTCCTTTAGATTTGCTTCCACTGCCTTGAGGGAGGCAATCTCTTTTAATTGTTTTTTGACAACCTTATGGCATTTGTCAAAAGACTTTAAGAGGTTCTCGTGCTTAGCCATAAACTCAGAGTCACCTTCCTCTTCAGAAGAGTAGTCATCATGACCATTCGAGGACGTTTCAGATTCAGAGAGTATAGTGTGCGAGTTTACCTTCCTTCGGTACTCAGAGTCGCCTAAGTCCTCGTCAGATTGAGCCATAAGTCCGAAGTAAGCTTCTTCATTTTCAGAGCTCAACTCACTCGAGTCACTATCACTGAGAGTCTTCGACTTCTTGACGACAAAGCTCTTTTCTTCTCTCTTCTTCCCATTGTAGGATCTCTTATCGTCCTTCCTAGAGCTGTCCTTCTTCTTATATGGACACTCTGCAATCATGTGATCTTTTTTATTACAACAGTAGCAAACAATGTCAGAGGAAAACTATTTGTTCGTTTAGATTTATACATGTCCTCCTTGTTATAGCTTCTCTTAGCACGACTACCGTCACGATGCGATCTCCTTCAATCTGAAGAGGAAGACTGATTATTCAAGTCTCCTCTTGCTTAGCGGCTTCTTGAACTACTTGGAGATTAGGGAGAACTCTTCGTCTGATAGCTCGGAGCCTGATGGGTTGGGCTCAGAGTCTTCAGGAGTGTCAGGAGCTCGTATCCTTATGGGTGACACAGCTTTGGACTTCCTTGAACCTTCAGCCTTTAAGGTTGTACACTTCTCTTTGCTTGAAGATCGGTTGGCTTGCTCCTCCTTCTTTCTGGTGTTCATTTGGAGTTCGTAGGAGAGCAATTTGCTGAAAAGATTCTGAGGCTCGATCTCTAGCAACTTCCCGAATTCTCTGATGGCAACAACTTTTGTATCCCAGTCCTTTGTCAAGGATCTGAGGAATTTGTCGTTCAGTTCACCATGAGTGAATGCACGACCATAGTTCCTGAGGCCGTTGACTATCTTGAAGAACTTCTCAAAAATGGCAGCTATGGATTCATTGGCACCTTGCTTGAAGGCTTCGTACTCCTAGTTCAACAATGATCTGTGATCGTCTCTCACTTCTTCAGTACCTTCCATTAGGACAACAAGACAGTCTGACATCTCTTTGGCAGACTTGCAGTGGAATAAGTTCTGGAGCATTGAATCGTCCACTGCACTCGCTATGATATTCTTCGCCTTCTTATCAAGGGAGACTAAGGCAATATCATCCTTAGTAAGATCCATCATCTTCTTTGGAATCATGGTCGTTGGATTTATCGTTGAAGGCTATGTAGGGATGTGTGGTCCTTCTTCCACTATTTGAAAAATCCTTGGATCAGTAGCTTCCATGGAGAACCGTACTCATTCTTTCCACATGGGAAAGTTTTCCTTTATGCACACTAGTAGCTTCATGGATGACATGTCTTGGCTTCGATCCATGGTGAATATGCGGAATCTCTGAATGCTAGATCAGGGATCTTGTTCAAGGTGTCAGCCTTATCGAACAAAACGCCCCTCTGATACAAATTGAAAGTATCTAGCGTCTACCTAAATCACCTAGAGGAGGGTGAATAGGTGATATTTGTGTTTTTTTGCGGAAAAAAATTATCCTAAAAAACAAAGCACACAAATGCAGAGATTTATACTGGTTCCCCGTATTGGGTACGTCCATTGTCCCGCCTCGCCTATCTTACCATGAAGGGATAGATTCGACTACTTCACCTTTCTCAGATTATAACAATCTTACAACTCGGAGCAAAGCTCCTACACCTCGATCCACAACCGGATCTACAACTCGATCCACAACCGGATCTACAACTCGATCCACCAACGAATCTACACTCGGAAGAATAAACTTCCTACAATCTCAGAGGCAAAGCTCCTACAAGTGTTAAAATAAATTTTACAGGTACAATACAAACTTTATACTTCCATATCTGAAAACTTCAAGGGTCTTCCTTCTTGAAACTTGAAAAACTTGATGAAGAAAGTTGAGGAAGAAAACCGAGAAGGCTGATCTGAAAAATAGGATTTGACCCGATCAAATAGATGATGAAGAATCTTGAACTTTGGATCTATCGAATTTTTTTTCTCTTCGAATCGCTGGATCAAGAGATTAGCGGCAGAGAAGAACGGCGATGGCGGCGTTCGTCTTCTCTCGAATTTAGAAAGAGCGATTCTGATTTTAATTCTGATTAGATTAGGGTTGGAGAATCCGATTGAAAAGAATATATATAGAGACCATCTTCAACGGTCATGAATCATTAAGGAAAGATCCACTAATGGATCAATCATCATTAAATCAGAATAATTTTAAATCCCGTCAGAATATATAGAAAGAAAAATCTACAAGTCCATTTCTCGAAAAGAAGTAGATTTCTCGTGAAGTGAATAGCTTTCTCGAGAAATGACCTGGCTTTCTCGAGAAAAGACTTAATGAAATTTCTATGAAGAAAAACACTGATTTCTCGAGAAGAATATTATTTCTCGAGAAAGTGACTTAGCGCATTTTTAGAGCTGGAGCCAGATTTCTCGAGAAGAGATTGATTTCTCGAGAAATGAATTGCTTTCTCGAGAAATAATATGGCTTCTCGAGAAATTGACTTAACTCAAAATTCTGTAAACGGATGCATTGATTTCTCGAGAAAAAGACTTAGCTTCTCGAGAAATGATTTCGACTTCTCGAGTACTACTTTCCATTTCTCGAGAACTAACTTGGCTTCTTGAGAAATCTGCAGGGCATTTCTCGAGAAAAGGACTTAGAGTATTTTCAGACAATTTCCGAGAAGTCTTATGGTTTCTCGAGAATAGTTATGCTTTCTCGAGAAATAAACATAGACTTCTCGAGAAACAGTCTTCACTTTCTCGAGAAATGCACTTAGAAAATTTTTGGAAAAATTTTCTTTTCTTCTTTATTGGCAACCAGCAACCCTTCCCTTCTTCCATTTCTTTAGTACTTGAAAATGAAGTGTATCCCAATAGAGATGTTACACATGAGTCAACACCATGGATCACACAATGAGGGATTACATTGTATGGTCCTGTGTTTAGTGACTCATTGTAAACTGACATTAGTCTACACTTAGCAATATTGACCTGCAAGCACTCAACTAAAAGATAGCATCAAATACAAATTTAATTCATCTTAGTTCAAGGATGACTTCACACAAATCTGGGTTATTGTGGATACACTACCCAACAATACATCACCATACCCACCACACAGGTGTTGCTTCAACATTTTGATTTCATCTTTAATCAATCTATCACACAAATTATATTTAATAGTATTTTTTTCTTTTATGTCGGGCCAATGTACATACTTCCATCCAGGATCCTTTAACTTTGCTTTTCTTCTATTATCTGTTTTTGGACCGAGATCATTACTGTCAATGGATAGAGTAAGACTGTTTTTATTTTCATTTTTCATTTTTCACGAACAAGACCTATAAAATAAAGAGTTAGATGTCCCTGAGAGACTCCAAGCGTGTTGATATTCTCAAACTAAAAGAAATGAACATGATAAAGTGATTATATTAATGAAAGAGCCAATTATTTTTAAGCTAAAGATATCAATCTTCATCAATCATCACTCGAGGCATAGAAGTATCAAATGAACTGTAATTATTCTATACAATAAACAATTTAAAGATCATTTAAAGATCATGTTCATTTGTTCTACACAATAAATAATTTAAAAATCATGCTCAATTATATCTCATATTACTATTTGCATGTTGTGATTATATAACCACAAACCTTATTTCAAATTTCATTAATTTTCTCTTGCGTAAATTGTGTCATCCATCATAGATTTGTCATTAAAAAAATATTTGTTAAAATCAATTCAACATAATTATTATCATTTAACAATCTATATGCAATTAACTTACCAACGATGGCATTCTCGTAGTTTTAAGAGTGCCAACAATATCAATCATGAAGCAAATGATATAATACCCACGTTGTATAATATCTGATTGTTTTGGGCACTAAAAAATAAATTAATAAAAAATTTAATATCAAATTTTTAAATATTTAAAAAATTACAATACATATAGCTTACCGACTTTCACTTTAAAACCTTTGGTTTGTGAAAATTAGTATGTCGATCCTTTACCAAACACTTAAATGCACTTTATAAAATATAAAAAAAATTAGTTTATAGTCAAATCTGAATTCCAAATAGAAAATAAATTAATTAATAAACTTATCTTGTAATGACATTTTTAATATTATCACGAATGTCATGATTAAAGAGATCAAACCAATAAATAGTATTAATATTATAATCAATAATAGCCAACATCTAATATTCTCTGTGAAACAAATGAAATAATTAATAACTTAATTAGAATAAAAAATATAAATAATTTTTGATACTTACAATCTATGATATGGCAAAAATAATAAAGAATCTGATTGGAGTTGACTAAACCTGATTTTTAGATCTTCGGCTCGTGATTTTGAATGTTTTTTTGCATACTTATCATCAAAAGCAAAAATGAATATCGGATTATGAAAATATACATTTCTTTCGTATGTAAATTCCTTTAGTTGTGATTATATATACCTATAAAAAACATGTAATTCATAATCAATTTATATATTAATAAAAATTCTTAAGTTTATAATACTTGATACTCACCCTATACATGCTAATATGATGTTAACTCAAACTTTTTTTATATTAATAAAAACGTATAACTCTGAAATTTCAAAGTATGTACTTGTTGATTCAATAGTCAAAAATATTGTTGGATCTAATACCAGAGATATTATTTTATTCTTTTTTTCATCATAATAATGAAGCTGGGTAACATGACAATGAATTCAATTATATTCTGTGGAAATTAACAAAATTAGCATTTTTGACATCAAAATTGATTACATAAAAGTCAAAAATATTAATTGTACCGGAGAAGGTGAACGCTCATGTGATGTTTCAAGCACTTCTTTTTATGATGATGATGCATATAAAAGTGTCGGCTGACAAACCAATAATAACAAAAAAATTATTAATTACCTGGTCAACAAAAAGAAAGCACGATATTTCATAAAAGTATAAATAATTAAACATAATAATACCTGAGATATGTCTTGAGAAGTTTCAAGTGCAAGTTTAACACTTGTGTACCTAATTGTTCCAGTTCCAGCAATAAACATGTGCATAAGTTCTTCAATTCGATTCTTGATATCATCTCTTCTTGATGTGTTTATTGTTGTTGGCTCAATAATTCTTATTATTGCCTCATATATTCTTGTTGTTGCTGTCACAAATATTCTTGTCGTTGACGCATATATTCTTGTTGTTAGCTCAATCTTTCTTGGACTAAAGCTTCCACATCTTCAATACGACCTACTGATCTCCTCTCGCGCCTATCATCCTTGAAAACTTGTAATGGTGGAAAACTTGTCACCAGCTCTAACCCTGCCCGAATGTTTTTTACTTAAATTAGAGGCAAGAATGTCAACTCTTCCCTTTAACACTATTTCAGCACTCTGAGCATCTTGGATCGACAACTCATTATAAGCAAAAGCAATAAATGTTAATGCAGATAAGAAATTATACTTCAAAAGCAATATTACTCTTGATAATTTACAAATGATGAAATGATACATTTACACTAATAATTTTAGATGTCAAATCAACTGCATATTTATTAATGTATTCACTCGTCTTTTTTTTGTGACCAGCTTTCCAAAACTCCTCACGTGAAATTAGTGCAATTGCACTTTGTTCAATCTTGACAATAAAATGAAAATAAATTATTATTTAAATTATTGAGAAAACAAATTTTTATAATGCAGATACCAGAGAGAACTAATATTATCTATTTTCTAATCTAGAATAACCCATTTTGGAAGTAGTATGAAAGGAGGGTAGAATCGACTGCGATTTTTATAAAAATTGCAGTCTATTCCCCTATTTTTTTTAAAAAAATCAAGGCACCCAATGCCTTGTACACAATTGGGTGTCTGGATGCCTAGGCGACGTCATGACAAGAATGACGGTGATTATATGGAAATTGTTCTCTGCTAGATATAGATATATAGAGAGAGAGACATACAAATGGAATGATATATAGAACGATAACAATCAATTACACACAGAAACACAAAGTGATTTGAAAAGTTTGAATTGACATAGCATATTTAGAAGACGATCATTCTCTTGCTGAAGAAGTTTTTCCAAAAATCAGTCAATCATCATTTTGTTCCTGAATCTGATTATAGTCTATTTTTTTCTTCTCTAGGGCTCTTCAAGTATTGCAACGGATTCAGTGAAGGATCAAAAATCACTTGAATCAAAGAACTTATAATTCTTGAAATCTTCTCTATCACGGATTCATCAGAGATCTAGAGTTTAATTCACTTAGTGCCAAAAAGTCCTCAGAATTTCTGCTGAGAGGACTCATAAAGAAGATCATCTCTTTTACATCTCTTTTACTAATCTCTATCTATTTCTCTTTTACTGTTTGCGAAAAGAATTTTGAGAATACCTTTTCAAAGGATTCAGATTGTGATTTTGAGAGTCTCCCTGTAAAAGACTCGGTTTGTATTGCTTCAAGATCTCCTTATCAAAAGATCTAGAGATTGGTTCTGAGAGCCTTCTTAACAAAAATAACTCAAACACAATAATAGTGAATTCCTACCAAGGGGTAGAAGAGTGGATGTACCAAAATTTTGAGAAACCACTATAAGTTTATGTCTTCAATGTTTGTTCTTTTCTTGTGATTATTCATATGTTGTGTTGTAATTAATATTGATAGGTTTAAAATTTGGCTTAAAAGGTGTGTGCATTCAAATTCTATGAAAAGTAAAATTAAGAATAGAAATTATTTTTAATCTTCATTCCTCCCCCCCCCCCATAGAATACTCTAAGGATTTTATCAACTAATCACACTTTCACAAATCAAACTAGAAAAGTACATACTAAAAGATTAAAGAAATGCAAGATTAGGAAGCTTTCATCACTGATTTTTCTCAAGATTATTGGTGCCTTTGTCCATATCAACACTACTAATCTCCATTTCATTACACACCTCCAAGGATCCCTTCTCTAATGACATGTTGTTGAGTGCAAGAATGTTGCTTGGCTTGTGGGCGTAAACCGAAAAAAGATGAGCAGTTGAAAATTCCTGAGAGTCCGTCAAAGGCTATAGAAGAGGCGGCGATAAGGAATATTGGTCGGAGGGGGATGGAATATCTATGTAAGCTTGGGAAGAAGAAAAAACCAGGTCGAAAATAGAATGAGAGTTGTCACATTTCCGATTCGGTTGCGGTTCTACTAAAACTATGAACCAAACTGCTAAGATAACGGTTCTTCAAATTAGAACCAAAACTTTATTTTGTTTGACCGATTCCTATTTTGATTCTGGTTCCAGTATAATTTTTAAACTGTTATGTCAACGATTACGATTATAGTTCAACAAGAACCAAAACCAAACCGGCCACTAATAATTGGATCCGGTTTATGCGATTCAGTCTGGTTCCAATCGGTTCCAAATAAAACCTAAACCAAACTTGGCAGAATAAAATAAAAGCGGTACGCAAATACTAAAACTAAAAATAACATCGAAATAAAAATAATTAAGTTGCGTGCTCCTCGGCGGTCTCTTCCACGAACGGTGGGCTAGTATCAGTCGCCTTTCTACGCATGTAGACTCGCCACGGTGTCTAGTAAGCTTGCGTGAGTCACATCTGCAAGCGCAATCGTAACAATCGGCTACAATTAATTGTCTTTCATGATTTCTATTAAATAGTAGTTGTATAACTTCAATATTTAAAAAAAAATATTTAAGAAAAATATGTTGGTAAAATTAAAAATATATTATATAACAATATAAAAAACAAAATTGTACTGCAAAAATCGACTCCAACTGCACCAATGTTAAATCACACCGCATAATTTTTGTGCGGTGCAGTTTTATTCAGTCTAAAATCGACCTCCTTTGGTGTGATTATTGTTTGGGTTCAAACCGCACTAGTTTCACTCATAATGTATAGTAAGTATAGATATTATAGATAGATTAAAAATAATAACAATATAATAATAATAATAAACGAGTTGCGGTTTGATTCTGTTTCGGTCCGCTTCGGATCGAATCTAAAAATTTTGAAACCGCTTGAGACTTGTATGTTGCGACATCGATCGTGATTCCGATACAGATAATAAAATGAAAGAACCACATCAGGACCAATGTTGTTCACAGTTCCAAAATTCAAACCGGAACCCGAATAATTTGTGAACGGTTTGATGTGGTTCTTTACGATTACAGTTCGATTACTGTCTGATTTACGATTTTCGATTTTAAGTGAGCTCTGAGTGCAACGGGAAAGAAAAAAAATAGGTGGGTCAGAATTTTGTCTATTTATTGTAGTACCTAGCAGTGGGAACGACACTCATATAAAAAAATTCCCTCAAGTCCAGGCTAGGCCTTAAGGACATAACATTCTCCCATATATGTCGGGGGAACAGTCAGCCTAGTTGGGCACTTAGCTTTACAGTGGGGCGCGCATCTAGCTATAAAGCTAAGTGGCACACAAGTTTATTGCAGGGCATTTCATCGCCAACAAAAAAAATTGCTCGATCTACTTGACCAGGCATGACCAAACTAGACAAGCACGTGGCAGGCCATTTGAGCAGCATGCCTAGACCCGGGGCTAAGAACCGCTCCTCCAAAATTCCCTCTGCCCCTACTATACTCCAGCTTGGTAGTTTCCACCATATGTTTGAGGTTGAGCCCTAGGAATTGATGACCGGCTTTAAAAGCCACCTGGCTTTAAAAGCCACCTGCTTACACTTTACGCTAATCATTTAACATAACGCTTGCATTCTGTCTTACCAAGGAGAATTGAATGACGGTGTGAGCCTCACAAAATCAATTTCCTATACTTCAGTGCTTGAAAAATCTACATACTAGTATGAAATCATGGGCAACAGCAAGTCAACACAAGATTTATGTAGTTCACCCAAAAATACATTCATGGGCAACAGCAAGTCACTAGATGAAGAAAATAGACAGCTAAAAGAGGGAATACAGTTTCATGTTCACCGAACCCTATAATAAAGAGTTTCAAAAACATATCCGCACAATACCCCCAAAATACCCCTGAAAATATACAAGAACGTCTTTATGTGCAGGTTTGTCCGATGTGCGGAAGCAACATAATGACGAGCTCGGTAATCTCCAAACGTGTTTGGATTCGAGACAAATATAAGAGACCGGGAAAGAATTTGATTTACAATGGTGCAAGAAGTCAAAATAGTCATTATAAATGCAACTAGCCATTGCCAACTTAATACTATTGATCCTTCGTGATATGACTTATGAGGAGCATATGTGACCAGGCCTGTATTGGACTTCGAGGGAAGAAGCAACACAAAAATTCTTATTTAACACAATTTTAAATCCAAATAATTTGTATGCATAAAATATAATCTACAAGATGAAAATAGTTCAGCATTGCGTTCACATCCTTGCTGCCAGAATCATTCAATATACAGACAAATAGAAAAATGATCATTTAAAAGGCAAAAACCCTAGTCATTATTTTATTCATATAAAAGACAGTCTCCAGGGCACGCACTAGAGAGAGAGAGAGAGAGAGAGAGAGTAAACACAAACTATACAACAACAAAACACGCTCAAGTATTTAGGCTCTGATAAATACAGGTTTCAACACAATGTCAGCACGGTAATCAGGGAACAATTCTGTGTGCCCGAGCCCGTTGATTTGATTAAAGAAGCTGCCAAAGAATGCTTCTAAGATCTGCATGATGGAAGAGTGATGCCTCCGCAACAGGCAGCTATAATGAAATATAACAACAACACTATCACCAGCGTCAACAAAGCCCTGCAGAGGAGAGTATTATTTGGATCAAGAGAGGAGATCAAGAGAGATTTCACTAAAATGAGGGCAAAATACAAAATTGGATGATAAATATGGTAGGAATCCCTGCCAACCCTCAAGGGTCTATTCCCGTGTGGAGCTTCCTCTCCCAGAGAGAATCCTTGACTCTACCAAGACACTCCTATATATAGACTTCAACATACTCTCTCACCTACGAAAGTAATTAGTAGGTTAAGTGCTTAATATTAATAATTTCCAAAATGATATTTAATATGCTCCTTGCATAGAAGCTCACTATGACTTCTGTGTGTCCTCATGGACAATCCAGATTCTTTTTGGCTTTTTGGAATGGTCCAGATTCTTTTTGGCTTTTTGGAATGGTCCAGATTCTTTTTGGCTTTTTGGAATGGTCGATGGACATGTCGTGTATCTATATCAATGCCTACCCCTTGAAAAACCGTCTTCAATGGAAAGACGATAATAATGCAGGGATGTCCCAAGTTGTTCAAGTTCTGAGAATAGTCTCGTATATTGTGTGGGTCTTGAAACAAGTTCTCACGTACGTTGGTCGGGTGAGCGGGACCCCGAGGCTGATATCATCATAGTACTACTCACCATTTGAAAGATTGTCTCTGGAAAGGCAGGTGGAGGCGAAGAAAATTGTCAGTAGACGGCCAAATATTGATTGCAATGTGGGCCCTTTTTTTGCATCTTTACAAAATTGAGGTATGGATAAGCAGAATGACGTGTAGTAGGCGTTATTGGGGAGAAATGTTGGTGGCATGAGTGGAGTAGGGAATAATGAGGTATATCCCTAGAAGATTATCTGAACTAGTAGTAGATGGGACGACAATAGAGCTGCTCGTGAATATAACTTGTAACGAGGTGCAAGGTTATAAATATCGAATGTCGACATGTGAGATTAAATTCCAAAATATAGGATGTCGGAGGCAAGTCTCAAATTTTATAAATATTGAAATTTAATATCACATAACTAATACACACACACACTGAGTGGACTTTTTTATTCTTTTAACCATAGACACTATATGCTAGGTATATTTATATGTTCCAAGTAAAAAAAGATTAGTATAAGTAAACAAACAATACAACACAACAACAACACTCAAGCCTTTATCCCGCTATAGTAGACAAACAATATTCAAAAAAAATATTAATAACACAATAGAGCTATTACAAACAATTATTCAAAACAAGTGCAAATAGATACATTATGAATTATAAATAATATTGTTTTAGATCACACTAAATTGTAAATTTCATTACAAAAAAGATTTGTGGGTGAATATTATTTACTCTTCCCAACTTCACTTGTAGGGTCAATTCAGGACCATTCAGAAGAAAATCATTTTGCCATCTTACCAAGTGAATCATTCAAATGCATTCATTTTCAAAAAAAACCAATGTAGTCACAAGTTCCATCATGGTTGATAAGAGTAATTTGGGGGGAATGATACTCTATTACCGCCTCAATGAGCAATATAAAAAAAATAGAACGCAATATATAATGAGAATATTCAACACTCTCCCTCAAGTTGGATCATGTATGGTAATCTGCCAAATTTATTACAAGATATTTTACTCTCAGTCCTGAGATTTCTGAGATTCCCTTAGTGAGAATGTCAGAAAGTTCGCTAGTCCTGACAAGCCTCAGAGAAATGATTCTTTCTTCGTAATTTTCTCTGACAAAATGACAATCCACCTCAATGTGTTTGGTACGCTCACAAAATTCATGATTAGTAATAACCTAAATGACATCTTGATTGTCACACCATACTTGAGTGGGTTCTTGAACAGGATAGACTATCTCTTGAAGGATCTGTCTGGTCCACATAACCTCTACAATAGTAAGAGATATAGCACAATACTCAGCTTCAGCACTAGATCTAGCAACATCTGTTTGTTTCCTACTTCGCCACGAGATTATGTTTCCACCCAAGAAAATTGTAAAGCCGGTAGTGGATTTTTGAGTACCTAAGCATCCTGCCAAGTCAGAATCATAGAATGCTTTGATATTATTATGGACATGATCACTAAAAAGTAGACCAAGACCTGGATCTTTCTTCGCATATCGTATAATGTGAAGAACCCGATCTCACTGACCATTGATATGAGATGTCATAAACTGGTTGACTTTATTTACGACACATGATTTTTCTGGACGTTTCATAGTGAGATAATTTCATTTGCTTGGTTCAAGTGGGGAATCAGTTGTATCACATTAAAAACATACCCAAATCTTTGAGGAGATCCAAAACATACTTCCTTTGGCATAGAAAGGGACCTTTCTTGTAATCAGTAACTTCAATACCAAGAAAGTATACACAGTGCCTTTCTCTGAAAGCTCTGGTATAACAAAGTCTTAAGACGAGCAATCCCTTTTTAGACGCTGCTAGTGATGACAATGCCATCAACATAAAAGACTAATAGAATGCTACCCACCATGGTGTGCTAATAGAAGACAAACGAGTCTATTTGGCTTATTTGTGGGCCAAATTGAGACACTATTGCACGGAAGCATCTAAACCAAGCATGTGGAGATTGCTTCAATCCATACAAGCACTTTTAGAGACGGCATAATTTTGAACGCTCCCCCTCAACACTGAACCCTGGAGGTTGCTCAATATAAACGTCCTCTTCAAGGACCCCATGTAAAAACACATTTTTGATGTCCAATTGGTACATAGATCATTGGTGCATTACTGCAAGAAAAAGAAATAGGCGAATAGAAGACATATTATCCACAGAGGCAAATGTTTCATCATAATTTATGTCATACATCTGAGCTTATCCCTTTGCAACCAATCGAGCTTTCAGGAGATTGAGTGAGAAATCGACCTTAACCTCGATAGTATAAATTCATTTGCATCAATGGTATGTTTGCCTACACGGAGAGAAATAAGTTCCTAGGTTTAATTCTGTTCCAATGAAACTAATTCAAGTTGCAAGGCAGTGACCCATCCAAGATGAGACTTGACCTCTGCAACCGAGCTCGGCAGTATTAGTATCCAATGTAGAAAGTAAAGCAAGCGTAAATGCACAACCCTTGAAAAGAGGAAACATATAATGGAGTATTTTTATATGGAAGCGTCCACACCAAGCGCGCGGACACTGTTTCAATCCATACAAGAACTTTTGGAGACAGCATAACTTTGAATGCTCCCCCTCAACAATGAACTATGGAGATAGCTCCATATAAACCTCCTCTTCAAGGACCGCATGTAAAACACATCTTTGACGTCCAATTGGTACATAGGTCAGTGGTGTGTTACTACAAGAGAAAGGAATAGGGGAATCGAAGACATTTTAGCAACAAGGACAAATATTTCATCATAATCTATGTCATACGTCTATGTTGGAGTGAGACCGATGAGCGGTTTGAGGCTGTTGTTGCGTGGTGTCCGGCGGTCCGAGCGGTCTGGCGGTTATCTCTCTCTTGCTCTCCAGCGGTTTGATATCGGATATCAGGCTGTTGTTTTACTATTGCGGGTTTTAATATTTAATTATTTATATGTGTAATTATTTATAAATTTAATCATTTTTTTCTTTTATATATATTAATATATTAATAATTTGATATTTATTGAATTTCTAAATTTATTCTAATATAAGCATTTTGTGGTATACAAGTAATAACGGTATAATCATGAAATAAAACAAGAGAAAGTAAAATGCAGGAAGGTTTATCAAAGATCCATAATTGGCGGATACACTTAGGCAAGGGAAACCAAAGGGAAAAACAATCTAAACAATGATATAATTTTGGTATATTATCTAGACTATAAACACTAGTTAAATAAGTTGAAAAAAAACCAATCGTCTCCTACCGCATCTCGGAGGATATATTTCAAAAGGATATTTTCAAAATAATTGCTTCTGTCCATAAAACCTTTATGTCGGCCGATTGCCATGTCGGAGATATCCACAACACGGTTAGAACATTGTCTAACCGCGCGGCCTGCTCCGGTCTGTTGTTCTAGCCGCCCAGATTTGTTGTATAGCTTTAGTCTCACATTGTTAGTTTGTACTCTCTCCTCTCTCCTCCATTCTATAAAAGGGAGGTCATACCTTTGTAAAAGATACCTTTTTGGATAATAAAAATTTCAATTATTCAAAGTTCCGGCTTGTTTTCTAGTCGTTTGTTCGCTACTTTAGTCGTTTGTTCGCTACTTCTCACATGTTATCAGAGGACTCGATCTTCTCTTCCTGATTCTGTGCGCCCTGTCCGCGCGGCTTGCCTCTTCCTCTCGCGACCTGTTCTCGCGGCTTGTCTCTTCCGCCTGCTTGCGCCCTGTCCGCGCGGCCTCCTTTTTCCTGCCTTTCAGTCGTCGTGACCTGTTACTTTGTTCGCCGCGACCTGCTGCCTTATTCGCCTTGTCTGTTCCTCTCTTCTGTTCGCACGGGCTATCTTCTAGCCGTTCGACTTCTTTCCCTGATTGGATCTGCGGCTTGGTCGTGGCTTCTCTGGCCGCTGGTGTCTGACATCGTGACCGTTGCAGCTCTTCTTCTTCTTCCTATCCGCGCGGCTTGTATTCTAACCGCGCGGCTTCTCGTTGATTTCTCATATGGCCCTTTCTGAAACCTCCACTACCACCACTCCTATCGCCACTCCGGTTCCGCCTCCTACTCCCTCTAGAAACCTTGGCACGGCTTCTAAACTTGTTGGCTCCAATTATCCGGATTGGAGCGTTTCTTTCACCTTTCTACTTCGCTCTCAGAGCAAACGTCATCACCTCACCGATGACCCTCCTCCTCCAGACTCTGCTCAATTTGATGACTGGGATGTCAGTGATGCGCTTGTCCGCACTTGGTTGGCTAACAGCCTCTCCGATGAATGTCTTCATGTCATACACCATGATGAGACGGTCAAGACCGCATGTGATGTGATTTAAAATCGTAGGGTTGTAGTTTTGAAATTAAAATATTGCGATCTTTTAAAATTAATGGCGCGGGAGACTTTGGCGGCTATTTCTAACGACTAAAACAACCAAAGTGTCACAAACGCTCGCGAACCGCAGCACGATTATAATGACGTCATGAGACTTAAATTCCACAGGCACAAAAATTAATTGGTGGCATGCACATGTAACAGGAATAACAGTAATCAGGAAATGGAATTCATTAGGGCAAGCTCATAATAATAACTATTCATTTAAATATTAAAACACAAAATAAAGGTTGTGGAGGAGCAAGGAGGGGTAGAGAGGTATACCAAAGGGGAAGGAGGCAATGGCCGGACAGAGATTGCCGGAAATAAAGGAGGCTAGCCGTGGAAGAGTCACTGGGAGCAGGTGGTTGATCGGGCGGCTGTAGCGAGCACTGGAGCAGGGAAGAGTCGGCTGGAATCGAGGAAATCGCCGGAGGAACTCTGAATCTGTCGGAGGAGGGCGTAGGGGCCGTCGACAGTGCCCCAGGAGGGTTCTGGCGAACTCGACGGCAACTGTGGGTGGCTCCACAGGCGACGACGTCGACGTCGACGAAGAGGGGCGTTGGAATGGTGCGGGTTGTCGGGGTTGCAGTCGGGGAAGAGGAAAGCAGTGGGAGAACTCACCGGCCCTGGGAAGGACCACCAAAGGCGGCGTCGGAGCCTTGGAGGGAGGAAGAGGCGGCGTCGATCGATTTGGTCGCGGGATTAGGCGGCGCTGGAGAAAAACCAGAACGAGGAAGAAGATCCCGTTCAGTTTTTCATTTCCAGTCCCATATGAATAGAGGGGAGGTTTAGTTTATAGATGGGGGAATAGGGTTTTAATGCTATTGGCATCCATCCAAATGAAAATAGGAATATGATTTTTTTAGGAGTAATGGCAATGTGAATGGAAAATTCGAAGGCGGTGCTGGCTGCGGCGTAGGAAAATTATAATAAAATAGTTAATTAAAATTTGCTTGCCCTAATTAACCTACCTCCTAAAATACCGGACCTATGCATTTAGGGTCACGTTGGCCGGTCACACCAACGCGGCAAACAAAAATTGCGCGAACAACATGCGCGATACAAAAATACACAAAAGCGCTAATACGTGCGCGATACAACTGCAAGTAGAAAATGCGTGAAAGCGTGCGCTACAATAATAAACGACATGTGCGATAAAATAATAAAAATGAGGCGACGCAGGTTGCATCAAGGTACCACACAACAGCTGGGATCGCAAGCTGGGCACATGAAACAAGGGACTGCGTCAATCAGACTCGTAGAGGACCTCTTTGACGTCTTCGGTGAGCAGAACATCGCCACGGATAAATGTCGCAGAGAAAAGTCAAGAGAACACAAGCAGTTGACGACGTCGTCGAATTAGGCTCGTAGAGAAATTTCAGAGTTGAATTTGGTTCGCGAGCAGATGTCATCGTCCAATCCAATCCATAGTAGTGTCCATTGTCTTCTGCGAGCAAATCTACATTTGAATTGGTAGCGTCTTCGAAGAGAATGCGTCCTGACGAAGGCGGCGGTGGAAGAGAGCCCGTAGGAATCTTGACCTAGCGCTCCGATACCATGTTAGAGAACCAAGGAAAAAATGATACTCTCTTACCCCCTCAATGGGTAAGGAGATTATATGCATAAAAATCATTATACCAAGGACATAATATACAAAAAAACATAAAATGAGAATATTTAATAGTTCCAATATCTTCTCCATTAATGTTCAGGCCTGAAATTTGCAATGGAACTTCCAACAAAATATGTTCTTGTTTCAAGTCAATCTCCTTAGTTTTTCTTAACTCGTAGCTTCTTCATCTATATTATATAACAAATAAAGAAGATTTAAAAATTAAATATACTCATGGATAGTCTTCTCAGACTTAATAAATATGTGATAGCACAAAAATTATTAAGTAATATTTGATTTGAACATCTAAGTATTTTTTTTTATATGAACTAAGATAGTGTGAAATGATTATACAAAATTAATTGTAAGAATAACATATGAAAATGAATGAAACAATAAATATATTCAATTTAGGCATATATAATACAATACATATATATTGATACTTTTTGAAAATTGTGTTGGTCGATATATCAAATATAATAACTTGTATTTTGCTAAACAAAACATACATCTACAACCTTTTCACGAGGTCTGCCCCTTGAGCTTGAGGATAAACTCATTTTGGAAGAGGGGAAAGATTACAGACACCTTCTGGGGGCGCAAATTTAATAACAATCAGAAAGAAGTACGAAGCGAGGATCCAGAATGAGAAACTTAATATTATTTCATTACTATTTGTCATCTACAATTCTATTATCATATTTGCATCGATTTCAAGAATTAACATGAACTAATTATTGTATTTTGACCATGGGTGTGCATATACAGTTACGCCCCCGGACGAAGCCCGGCTATATGGGCGTCATTACACGAGACGGCGGGAGAGACGCGGAGGCGACAACGAGGCTGAACCAACTGGTTCAGCCCCCACTCTTTGAAGAACCGGCCATCGGGGGCTGAACCAACCAGGTTCAGCCCCCATTTGGGTCGGTCGGCCCCCTTGGCCGGCCTTGGGTCCGGGTATAAATATACCCGGAACCCCCCTTTTGGTGACAAGGAAGAATATTTGAGGTTTTTCTCTCTTATCTATCTTTCTCAACCCTAGTTTTTCAAATATTCTCTAAATCTCTATCTCCCTCCCCTTCTTCTCCTAACAATTGTTATCAGAGGTTCTTTTCTCCACCACGGTAACCACTCGAACGCAAGAGGAAATCGGTCGCTTGGAAACCCTAGAGGAAAATCTCGTAGGATTGACGGATTTGGTGGCCGCAATCGAGGAAAACGTGAAAACTTCAACCCAAAAGGCTAGAAGAACGGATCGACACCCGAATGGAGGAGATCATGGCGTTGTTGGCACAAAACCTGAAGGGTGAGGCCGTGATGGAGGGGGATCCGGGCGGATCTTCCGTTGCACGGGTCGATCCGCACCGGAACGGCGCCAACGGAGGGCGGGCCGGCTCGATACGGGCAACGGGCATCGGGCATCGCGCAGGGGGCCGAATCAAGCACGGGAGGCATCGGCGGGGTCGGAGCGGGCGGGGGTGGCCCTGGCGGGGTCGGAGCGGGCACGGGGGGCATCGGCGGGTTCGGCACAAGCTGGGGTGGCCTCAACGGGGTCGGATCAGGCACGGGAGGCATCGGCAGGTTCGGCGCGTCCGGGGGTGGCCCCGGCGTGATCGGAGAGGCCGGGTTTGGCCCGGGCGGGTTAGGCGCATGCGCGAGTGGCTCTGGTGGGTTCGGTACAGCGGGTTTCAACCCCGGTGGGGGCGGCTCGGGCGGTTTGGGCGCTATAGGTGGTGGGTGGCCGGTTCCCCCATATGGAGGAGGGGAGGGCCTGCTACTTCATCCGGCAAGAGGAGGCATGCAGTTGGGTGGTGCTCCGGCGGCGGGACCGTTTCTCCATGGCTTTCCGGGCATGCCTTTTGAACACGAAGAACCAAGGAGGCCGGCGGGATATGGACAGGAGGCGGGATTGCGTGGACAGGTCGGTCAGCGTCCGTACATGCCGCCAAAGTTGACACGCATGAATTTTCCGAAGTTTCATGGCGGCGATGCTTTGGAGTGGTTGCAGAAGGCAAAACTGTTCTTCAGTTATCAGGAGGTTCCTGAAGGCCAGTGGGTGCAGTTAGCATCGTTCCATCTGGAAGATGATGCTTTCCAGTGGGTGCAGTGGTTTTTGAGGGGCAGGGATTATGTACCCTAGACGGACTTTGTGGACGGGTTTACCACTCGCTTTGGGCCGTTGGAGTATGAAGACTTTGATGCACTCCTGCAAAAGCTTCGTCAGAAGGGTACCGTGATGGAGTACCGTACTGAGTTTGAAAAGTTGACGAACCGAGTACAGTGGAAAGAAAAGACGTTGCTCAGTTGTTTTGTGTCGGGTCTCAAGGACTATTTGCGGGATGAGATACAATCCTACATGCCCCGCAGCTTAAACCATGCAATCAGTCTTGCTCGGATACAGGAAGAACGTTACAACAGGCAACGTACCCACAGCACAGCACGTACTACGACCACGACCACCACGGCTATGGTAAGGAAGGAACCGCAAGGTCCAAGCAAGCCGGTTGTCACTCGGCTGACTTGGGCGGAACTTCAGGCGCGGAAGGACAAAGGGTTGTGTTTCAACTGTGACGAGAAGTTCGTTCATGGGCACAAATGTCAGAAGGTCCAGGTGTTCATGCTACATGAGGATGGGGAAGAGGAGATAAACGAGGGTCCTGAGCCGGAGATGACAGAGGAGTTGGCAGTGACCGAATTCGGAGTTTCGCTACAGGCGATGGAGGGATGGACGGCCCCCCTCACTATGCGCATGGTAGGCAAGATCCGGAGGGAAAACGTGACGATCTTGATTGACAGTGGGAGTACCCACAATTTCATCCATCCTGAGGTGGCGCGCAGACTGGGACACGTGGTGGATCAAGGGGCATCCTTTCAGGTTATGGTGGCCGATGGTAGCAAGTTGCAGTGTGAAGGAGTATTGAGGCAGGTGGAGCTCAACATACAGGGCTGCACGGGACGAACCGATGATTACCTTCTCCCGATCAGAGGTTCCAATTTGGTGTTGGGAGTGCATTGGTTGCGCCAGCTACGGCGAGTCACTTTTGACTGGGATCACATAACCACGGAGTTCTCACAGCACGGAAAGCAGTTCTGTTTGAAGGGCATCAAAGCATCTCCAATTAAGGAGATATTTGTTTGAAGTCTTCAGCGGCTTGACGAGGAAGGAAGTATGATGGCAATGTTGTTGGGAATAAGGGCGGGCGACACGGGGGCATCTGAAGTAACCGTCCAGATGCAGTCTCTTCTCGATCGATATACTGACATATTTCAGGAGCCCCGTGCTCTTCCACCACCGCGCTTTCGACACCATCAGATCATGCTTAAGGGGGGAGCGGAGCCTACCAACATCCGACCATACAGATACCCTCACATGCAGAAGGCTGAGATCGAGCACACTGTCCGGGAAATGTTAGCCCGTGCTCTTCCACCACCGCGCTTTCGACACCATCAGATCATGCTTAAGGGGGGAGCGGAGCCTACCAACGTCCGACCATACAGATACCCTCACATGTAGAAGGCTGAGATCGAGCACAGTGTCCGGGAAATGTTAGCTGCAGGGATCATCCGCCCCAGTACGAGTTCATTCTCCGCTCAGATTATCTTGGTTAAAAAGAAGGATGGTTCGTGGCGGTTTTGTGTCGACTACCGCGCACTGAACAATGCTACCGTGAAGGATAAGTTCCTCATTCCTTTGATTGAAGAGTTGTTGGATGAGCTACACGGCGCATAGCGATTCACCAAGCTTGATTTGCGATCCGGTTATTATCAGATTCTGATGCGGGAGGAAGATATCCACAAAACGGCCTTCCGAACACACGACGGTCACTACGAGTTCCTGGTGATGGCCAACGGCCTGACCGGGGGCAGTCCACTTTTCAGACCAACATGAACGAGATCTTTCGGGAGCTCCTACGGCGCTTTGTGCTGATTTTTTTTATGACATTCTCATCTACAGCGCCAGTTGGGAGGAGCACTTGGCCCATGTCGAAGAAGTCTTTTTTATTCTCCGCAGAAATCAGCTTTATGCCGAACGGTCCAAGTGTTCCTTTGGTCAGGAGGAGGTGGAGTACTTGGGGCATCTCGTTTCAGCTCAAGGCGTCAAGGCTGACCCCCAAAAGATTGAAAGTATGATTACCTGGCCGCGGCCCCAGACTATTCGGGCACTGCGGGGCTTCTTAGGCCTCACGGGCTACTATCGTCGCTTTGTGAGAGACTATGGCAAGATTGTCAGGCCACTTACCCAGTTGTTGCAGAAAGACGCCTTTCTCTGGCAGGAGGAGGCTGAGGAGGCCTTCCAGGCACTCAGAGAGCGATGACGACGACACCGGTCCTCGCACTTTGTTGGAACCCCAGTTTGGATTTGGGCTAGGTTCACTATTAGGTTTGTTGACCCAACATGTATAGCCTAGGGTCATTTATTAGTTCTAGGGTTAAGGTTAGCCACATTAGGTTAGATTATTGAAACATGCCTTCAGAAGACTTCAGAGACTCAAAACTTTAGAGACAAGATAGTTTAAAGATTGCAGAAAAAGTCGCTCGACGATAGCTGAACTCAGCTCGACGATCGTCGATCTCAGATCGACGAACTCAGAGTTCCTTCTCTGAGTTGAGCTCGACAAAAGTCTAGCTAAGATCGACAATCTCTAATCTCACATCAGAACTTCAGCTCGACGAAGGACTATCTTAGCTCGACGAACTTGGAGCTCAGATTGGCAAGTTAATTTTTCTGGTCGACGATCTTGGAGCTCAGCTCGACGAAAGAGCAGCCTTCAGTTCGACGAACTTGGATCTCAGGTCGACGAAAGTTTGTTGAGTTCGACTATTTTCTCTCAGGTTAAGTACGACTATTCTCTGATAATTTCAGTTCGACTAAGGCAAAAAAATTTTCAAATTAAATTATAATATGTCTGTAATACTCTGTTAATTAATGCTCAATATTCTTATGAATATAGTCGTTTCTTGGCAGCATTGATTATGGTTTTCACAGAGTTATTACTTGGCTTATTTACTGGGGCAGTTAAAGAAATTCATTTAAGACAATTTCTAGCCGTTTAACTCCCAGAATTTCTGCAGTCAATCAAGGAAAGGAATTCAAATTTCAAATGTTGAAATCTGCAAGGAAAATATATAAGAATTTCTTTTTCAAGGTAGATAGTAGCAAGACAGGAATAGACACAGAGAGATAGCTGTGACAGAAAGAATAATTTGCAGAAAAACTGAAAGAAAAATAGCTCTCATATACAACTCAAGTTCTTCATCAGTTTTTGCTTCAGAACTTTCACGAGACAATCCATCAACATCTGTCTAAAAGCTTCCTGAAGATCTACAAGCAATCTGAAGGCCTACACCCTGAGCAAAGCTTCCTTTCTCCTGAACTATTCTACAACTCAGGGGGAGCTTTGACAACATCAACAAATCCTCTAGTCTTCTTTCAGATTATTGACAGAGAAGAACAACATCATCTTTATTTTCTTTCACCACTGTAAAAGGATTTTTAACTCCCTTCAAAAGTTATCTCTTTGGTTGTTAAGTCTCCTGATCAAAAGACTTAGTTTGGTTTTTGAGTACCTGATCAAAAGCTCAAAAGGGTTGCTAGATCTCCCTTAGAAAATAGATCTTGTGGTGGCAGGGCACCTGATCAAAAACCTGTAGTGGATTCCTACCAGGGTGATAGAAGAGTGGATGTACCCAAGTTTATTGGGGAACCACTATAAACTCCTTGTATCGTCTGGTTTGCCTTTACTTTTTGCTTGTGTGTTGTGATATTTCTTTTCTTACTTATATATATATATATATATCACTTATTTTAATCCGCTATAAAAATTAATCAAAAGATTTTTAATACTCTATTCACCCCCCCCCCCCCCTCTAGAGTTAGTGTGATATATCCCTTCACTTTCAATTGGTATCAGAGGATAAGGTTGGTTGGTTTCACAGGCTAACACCTGAACCAAAAGATCTTTGATAGATCTTATTTAACTCTAGTTGTCTTTCACATCATGGCACAAAATAAGGAGTATTCAAGCACCAGACCTCCAATGTGCAATCTTAACAAGTTTGCACTTTGGAAGGCAAGGATCAGATTATATATGAATTCCATTGATGAAGATATCTATAATTCTATTTTGACAGGTCTCCCTACTCCATCTGCAACAACCACTACAAGCACCAGTGTTGTTCCACCACCTGAGTGGGACAGAAGCTCAGAAGAAAGCTAAGATAGCAGATGCCAAAGCTATGAACATTCTGACCCAAACCATGTCTGATGACATATTTCAGAAGGTTGCTGAGTGTACTTCAGCAAAGGCCATTTGGAACTCACTAAATGCAATGGTAGCAGGATCTGCTGATGAAAAGAAAGATAGGAGATCACATCTGATCTCTCAATATGAGAATTTCAAGAAAGAAGAAGCAGAGTCAGTTGCAGATATGTACAACAGACTCAGCCTCATAATCAATGAGCTGAAAACTCTGCATAAGGACATCTCTTTAACAGAAATAAATGACAAGATTCTTATGTGCTTCCCCAGCACATGAGATTCTAGGATTTGGCCAATCAAGGAGGTCAGAAGTCTAAATGAGATTTCTACTGAGTCATTATTAGGCAAGCGCAAGTCTTATGAGCAGATTATCAAGACCAGAGAAGCAGCTGAACAAAAGACTCATACCTCAGGAAGGAAGGAGCAAAGTATTGCCTTCAAAGCATCTGAGGAATCAGAAGCACTATCTGTCAATGAAGAGCTAATGAGTCTATTAGCTAAAAGATTCTACAAAATAACTAAGGACTTCAAAAGAAGGTCAACCAGAAATGAGAACAAGCCAAGGTATGACAAGACTCCTACCAAGAAAATTGTCTGTTATGGATGCAAGAAGACATGACACATTCTCCCAGAATGTCCAGAGGCTCAAAAGAAGGACAAGAGAAAAGAGAAAGAATCTAAGAAGCACTCCAGCAAGCCCTCCTCCAACAAATACAAGAAGAAGAAGGAGAGAGGATTTGTAGCTGAGACCTGAAGTGACTCAGAAGAAGAAACTCCTTCCAGTTCCAACGAGGATGAAGAAGAGGCTAAAGCCAGAGAGATCTGCTTGATGACAATTGATGCATCATGCAATCACTCAGGAGCTGAAGAATCAGCAGCAGAATCTGAATCAGAAGAGGAGCAGGTAATAGCTTCTTTTGATTTCACTTCTGATGAATTTAAAACTGAATTCAAACTTCTATGTAATGACTTAATTAAATCTGAGAAGGAAATCAAAATTCTCAGAGAAAAACAAATTAAATATGACAATCTGTTTTCTGAAAACATCAAACTAAGAGACGAATTAAACTTAGCTTCAGAACAAATTATTTCATTAAAAACTAAATTAAAAGAGGCTAAAGAATTTGAAGAATCCCTTAATGGGAGAAGCATCAAATTGATGAATATAACAAGCACAGTCAATGTCAGGCTTAATTGCGAACTGGGCTTGGGATATTCATCAAGTCAGCCTCCTCTTCTTATGAAAAACATTCTTTCTACCTCTATTAAATTCATATCTGAAAAAGGCAAAGAAAATTTGGAAATAACAACCAACAAATTGAAGTGTTTCAAAAACCTAAACAAAAGAAAAAGAAAAATTTTAATAAAAACAATGTTCAACATTTTCCGTCGAACCAAGATCGACGAAATGTATATGGTTCGTCGAACTCAAATCGACGAACTATGAACGCGGATTTTCTATATAACCATTCTTCTAACTGCGATCGACAAAATCAATATGGTTCGTCGAACCGCGATCGACGAAATTTGGGGCGCAGAAAATGAATATTTTCATTCTCTAAGCGGAGTTCGACGAACTCATCCCTATTCGTCGAACACAGATCGATGAACTTACTGAAATTCGTCGAACCCAGAAAACTTTAACATAAATTTTAATCCTTGTAAAAATAATAATCAAAGACAAAAATTTGTTAACCCTTTTACTCAATGGATAATTCCACCTAGAAGATTTCACCCATTAGGATATAAAAATCAACCAGAATATTCATTCATCTCTAGTTATAAATTTGAGAAGAATCAAGGACTCAAGGTTACCTGGGTCAAGAACACCTAATTTATTTTCATGCAGGTGATGGAATATCCTACCACAGAGCAACAGTGGGTACTTGGATAGTGGGTGTTCAAAACATATGACAGGCAGCAAGAGAAATCTAACTGATTACAAGTCAAAGCTTGGACCAAAGGTGATCTTTGGAAACTCCAACTATGGCCAAACAAAAGGATATGGGAATGTCAAAGTTGGAGTTGTCACCTTCAAGAAGGTAGCCTATGTGAGTGGTCTCAAGCATAACCTGATATTCATAAGTCAGTTATGTGATGAAGGTTATCAGGTAACCTTTAACAAGTCTTTATGCATTATTTCTTCTAGTTCAAAAGAAATTGTTTTAACAGGAACTATAGTAGGCAACATATATGTAGTAAATTTTAAGTCTTTCAGAAATCTGTTTGTTTAATCAGATTAGTAATACAACTGACTTATGACAAAAAAAACTAGGACATGTAAACTTAAGAAATATTGCTAAACTATCTAGGGACAACCTTGTTAAAGGATTGCCTTCTGACCCCTACAAGAAGGAAAGTCTCTGCAGGGTTTGTCAGTTAGACAAGCAAACTAAAAATAGTTTTAAATCAATTAATAAGAGTGATTCACCCAGAATCTTGTATTTGTTTCACATAGCTCTTTTTGGACTCATTGTTGTACAAAGTCTGGGAGGAAAATCTTACACTCTAGTTATTGTAGATGACTTCTTTAGATTCACTTGGATGTTCTTTCTGAGAAACAAGTCAGATAACTTTAAAATTCTTACAGACTTTCTTAGAAGCATAACGATTGAGTACTCTACTCCAGTTGCATTGATCAGAAGTGATCATGGCACTGAGTTTGAATCTCTTCTTATGCAAGAATTCTGTGAGAAGAAAGGTATCAGGCATTGCTTCTCTGCTCCTAGAACTCCTCAACAAAATGGGGTAGCAGAAAGGAAAAATAGAACCCTTATTGAAGTTGCAGGGGCAAGTAAGTAGGCATAGGCTGTAAGCACAGCAAATTATGTTCTAAATAGAAGTTTAATACATAAACTTAAGGGCAAGGCTCCCTATGAATTGCTTAAAGGGAAGCAACCTAAAATAGATTATTTTAGAATATTTGGTTGTAGATGTTACATTCACAATAATAACAAGAAATATCTTAGAAAGTTTGAAGTCAAAGTTGCAGAGAGAATTTTTCTTGAATATTCCCAAATCAGCAAGACCTATAGGATATTTAACAAATCAACCATAAAAATGGAAGAATCTGTACATATAACTTTTGATGAAGCTAATATGTGTTACAAGGAGAAGGATTCTTCTACCAGAGATACATTGCAGGTACTCCTTCTGTGTGAGAAATTGGATGACTTAAACCTCACCCAAGAGGTTAGATTGCATCCCTCTCCACAGATTGATGAAGAGAATGAAGAAGAAATTGTCAGAACAGTTGAACCAACAACAGCTAACATAATTTCATAAGAGCAATTAATTCTCCAAGCTGTTGATGAACCAACTCCTCTTACTGATCTTGTTACACTTAGAGATCATCTCATATCTCAAGTGATTGGAGACATATCAGTTGGTGTGCAAACAAGGCATCAACTCAATCAAGACTTGATGCATGCTTGCTTCATATCTCAGATTGAACCTCAATCCATAAAAGATGCAGAGCAAGATCCTCACTGGATTATTGCAATGCAAGAGGAGCTCAATCAATTTGAGAGATGAAGAGTTCGGGATTTAGTTCCAAGACACAAAGACTACTCAGTCATTGGAACTAAATGGGTTTTCAGGAACAAATTGGATACACAAAGAGCTATTGTAAGGAACAAAGCAAGATTAGTAGCTCAAGGTTATTCTCAGGAGGAAGGAATTGATTATGACCAGATCTTTGCCCAGGTTGCAAGGCTGAAGGCTATCAGGATATTTCTTGCTTATGCAGCATTCAAGAAATTCAAAGTCTATCAAATAGATGTCAAGAGTGTCTTTCTCAATGGTGAACTCAAAGAGAAAGTCTATGTGGAGCAACCACCAGATTTTATCTCTCCAACTCATACCTCTTTTATTTTCAAATTGCATAAAGCTCTTTATGGTTTAAAGCAAGCTCCAAGAGCTTGATATGAGACCCTAGCTAGTTTTCTTTTAAAGCATAAGTTCATTAGGGGCATTGTAGATAGGACTTTGTTTATTAGGCATCATAAAAATAAAATTTTGCTAGTACAAATATATGTACATGACATCATTTTTTACTCTACTGATTCCAAACTATGCAAAAGGTTTTCTGACCTGATGCATTCCAAGTTTGAAATGAGTAGCATGGGTAAGCTTTCCTATTTCCTTGGTCTTCAAGTGAAGCAATCCCCTGATGGCATTTTCATCTCCCAATCTAAATATGCTAAGGAGCTAATTAAGAGATTTGGGATGTCTGATGCCTCAACTATGAAAACACTCATGGCTTCCAATGTTGTGATTGATTCTGATGAACAGGGCAAGCTAGTTGATCAGAAAACATATAGGGTTATTGTTGGGTCTTTGTTGTATCTCACAGCTAGTAGGTCAGATATAATGTTTGTTACATGTCTTTGTGCTAGGTTCCAAGTGAACTCTAAAGAATCCCACCTTATTTTACTAAAAAGAATTTTGAGATATATAAAAGGTTATCCAAATCTAGGACTCGTGTATCCAACTGAGTCAGAATTTGAACTAACTGGATTCTCAGATGCTGACTTTGCTGCATGTAGAATTGACAGGAAAAGCACATCAGGAACATGTCAGTTCTTTGGTGATAGGCTTGTGTCTTGGTTTTGTAAGAAACAGACATCTGTGTCAACTTCAACTGCTGAAGCTGAATAAATAGCAGCTGGCAGTTGTTGTTCACAAATTTTGTGGATTCAAAATCAACTCCTAAATTATGGTTTCAATCTAAAAAATTCAACAATATTTTGTGACAGTACTAGTGCAATTTCCATTGCACAAAATCCAGTGCATCATAATAGGACCAAGCATATAGAAATTAGACATCATTTCATTAGAGATTGTGTAGACAAAAATAAAATTAACCTTGTTTTTATCTCTACTGATTTACAAAGAACAGACATCTTCACCAAACCTTTGGATGAAAAAAAAACATTTGTTCTTTCTAAACCAGCTAGGTATGATTAATGGAGAAGTTTAATTTGATTTCTGTCTGAGCTCGAAGAATTGATCACTTTTCGTCGAACGGAGATCGGCGATCTGTGAACTCTTCTTGAGTTTTTCGTCAAACGGAGATTGACGAAATCTTTTTTTGAAACTTTTCGTCGAACGGAGATCCACGAATTTTGTTTCAGAAAATATTTCGTCGACCGGAGATCGACGATCTGTTTTCCCCCTCTTCAAACTGAGATCGACGCCTTTTATTTCTTCATGAAATTTTTCGTCGACCTGAGTTCGAAGTTGTCCTTTTGCGTTGGACGTAGTTCGCCGTTTCACCTTCTGAAAACTTATAATAGGGTTTTCATCAAACTCCATCTCGCGCTTTCCAGTTCTTTTGCACTTGATCTCTCTCTCGTTTTTGCAGGAAAACAATGGCGACCTTGGCGGCGACCCTTTCTGCAATGAAGTTCGATGAAGGTTTCGATATTGACGTCGACTCATTCAGTCTCTCTGATCAAATCTTCAAAGACATCCTTCAGTTGTTTGAAGGACCTCAGTTGAAAAAGTTCATGACCTTCAAAATAAAACTTCCAGTGGCTGAAATTAAAGAATGGGTATTTACAGCAACATCTCCAGAACAAACCATCATCTCAGGATCAATTTCTGAAAACCAGGTTTTTCTTACTCCTGATGTTTTAGCAGAAGTTTTTGGTTTTATAAATGGAGAAGATGATTTTGTATTAACAAGCAATGAGTTTGAGGACATGCTAGTTATAATGGGTCACTCCCAGGGAAACCCTAATAAGCTATTGAAAAAGAACTTGTCAGTTGAATACAAGTTTCTAGCAGATGTGGTTGGAAAGGTCATCCTGGGCAAGCACTCTGCCCATGACCATATTACCAAGCATCAGTTTGACTTGATGAGTGCCTTGGTAAACAAGAAATCAGTGAACTAGGGCAGGATTATATTTGATTTGATCAAAAAGAAGATAAGCAAAAAGGATATAAGTTTTGGAAGGATTCTGGGAATCTTCCTCCAGGAAAAGGTTCCAGAATTATTGGTCTCCCAGACCATTTTCATTAATGTCTTTAAGAGGCTTACCTCTGCTTTATTTGGCAGATGGGAGAGGACTATCCCCAAGCCCTCCAGGGCCTCCTCCTCCAGGATTGCTTCAGAGGACGCAAGGGCTGAAACAGCCACTTCTCCAACCATAGAAGAAGCTCCTGCTCCTATTCCATCTCCACCTCATTCTATATTTCCTTCATCAACTCCACTTCAACAACCTTCTACCTCCATTCATCCAGTCTCACCATCTCCACCTCTTCAATCACCTATTCCACAACATCTTGATGACATTCCATCATCTCCTACATTCAATCTACTCTCATCTCCATCTCCTTAACCATCTCCACAACATTCACCTGTTCAAAATGAATTACCTGATTCTATCCCTCCATCAAACATTCCACCAACATTCCCAACCTTCCTACAGTCAGACTTCCCTCAAGGATTCTCTGTCTGTTCCAACTGTGGTCACCAATCCACCTATACATCATCTACTCTTGAACCCCTTTATCTAAACTTTTCTGACATAGCTAATGATCTTCTCAAATTCATCACTCCCTCTCTGAAAAAGCTAGTAGAGGAAGCAGTTGCCCCTCTTACTTCTGCCATTGCAGATCTTTCTTCCAGAATTGTCTCTTCCTCTTCTGTCCCTTCTTCTAGGGGCCTGGGTTCAGGTATCTCTGAATTCAGGCAGGAGGAGATGTTCAATGAAGAAGCTCCTTTAGCAGCAGCAACTCCAGCAACAGCAGCAATTCCAACAGAGATCATTGAAATTCTTGATGAAGATACAGAAAAGGTTTGTTTAGAAGAAGAATCAGTTGATACAGTAATATACATTGTTGGTGATTTCATTATAAATCCCTCAGTTGATATTCATTCTTTATTGCATTCTTTTGATTCAGTGCATAGCTCATATCTACTAGCTTTTGATTCAGCAGTATCTGATTATTCTAGAGCAATTGTTTGCTATTCTGCTCCAATTAATTCTTCTGTGTAAGAAGAAATTAGAAATAGCTTCTATAACATTTCCTCTAGTATTTCCTCTGAGATTATATCAGTAAGTGTTTCAGAGCCAAAGGCTTTTTCTCCTCCAACTTATGGATGGGTTGAGTCCCCTATGCCAGATCTTGATGAGATTATGTTTCAAGACATGGAACCAGAAAGTGATAGTGTTCAGGCTCAAGTCATCACAGATATTGCATCCAAAGAGTCAACAGTTCAAACTATAAATCAAGCTAATTTGTTTAAACAAATTGATGAGTTATATGGTAATCCTGCTGATGAATCTGATGATGATGATGATGATTCTGATGATTCAGAAAATTTTGGTTCTAAGAAGAGAAAAACAAAGAAGAAAGTTCTAGCAAAGGCTGCACCTATACCAAATCCCACAACTGACACTCCCTACTACATTCTGCACAACATTTCTCTCACTTTAGATACTCCCTACTGGATGAGACTGTCTAAGAATGAGCAAAAGAGAAGAAAGAAGATGAAGAGATATAGTTCTTCTCCTAAGAAGTCTTGGAGAGGACCTCCTCCTCCTGCAGCAGGATCAGCAGGAAACATTTCTCAAGCCCAAAGGTCTGCTTCTTATTCTTATCAATCAAGACCAACTCATAGCAGCAAGGAAAGATCTTCAAGGTCAGAGTCTCAATCTAGCACCCAACAGAGAAAACAACAGCAGAAAGTTCAAGATGTTCAAAAAGAAGAATCTAGTCCAGAGAGACCTCCTTCTCCAGCTTATGATCCAGAATTGGATCCAAACTATAGAATGGTCAGGTTCAATGAGCTGATAGCTCTATCTCAGATAAGGAAGGCCAAGGAGGAAGGAAAGGATCCCTCTCAATTCTCTACTATATCATCTTACAGGAAGAAAGAACTGGACAAATATCAGGTAAAAAATCTTTTCAATGTTGATACCTATATGAATTTGCATCTAGAAGCTGTAGTGCCCAGAGCTGTAACTGTAAAGATTCTTGGGGCTCAAGACATGAAGATGACCCAAAGAGAAGCAGAAGACCCAAAAAGGATAACGGTTTTCACAAAACCTGCTTCAGATCTCTCTACCGATGATTCAAAGAAAAACTCTTCATATTCTGATTTTGCATTTTTAAACTTTATTGTGTATTATATCAACAAGTCACATCTATTCATATCTGCTGAATAATTTAAAATTCTGTCAGATATTTTTATTGCTTTGTGATTTTTCTTATTATTATTTTTTTATAGTAACTTCACCCAAATAGGGGGAGATTGTTGGAACGCCAGTTTGGATTTGGGTTAGGTTCACTATTAGGTTTGTTGACCAAACATGTATAACCTAAGGTCATTTGTTAGTTCTAGGATTAAGGTTAGTCACATTAGGTTAGATTATTGAAACCTGCCTTCATAAGACTTCAGAGACTCAAGACTTTAGAGACAAGACAGCTTAAAGATTGCAGAAAAAGTCGTTCGACGATAGCTGAACTTAGCTCGACGATCGTCGATCTCAGATCGATGAACTCAGAGTTCCTTCTCTGAGTTGAGCTCGACGAAAGTTTAGCTGAGATCGACGATCTCTGATCTCACATCAGAACTTCAGCTCGACGAAGAACTATCTCAGCTCGACGAACTTGGAGCTTAGATTGGCAAGTTAATTTTTCTGGTCGATGATCTTGGAGCTCAACTCGAGGAAAGAGCAGTATTCAGTTCGACGAACTTGGATCTCAGGTCGACGAAAGTTTGCTGAGTTCGACTATTTTCTACCAGGTTCAGTACGACTATTCTCTGATGATTTCAGTTCGACTAAGGCAGAAGGATTTCAAATTAAATTATAATATGTCTATAATGCTCTGGTAATTAATGGTCAATATTCTTATGAATATAGCTGTTTCTTGCAGCATTGATTATTGTTTTCACAGAGTTATTACTTGGCTTATTTACTTGGACAGTTGAGGAAATTCATTTAAGAGAATTTCTAGTTGTTCAACTCCCAAAATTTCTGCAGTCAATCAAGGAAAGGAATTCAAATTTCAAATGCTGAAATCTGCAAGGAAAATATATAAGAATTTCTTTTTCAAGGTAGATAGTAGCAAGACAGGAATAGACACAGAGAGATAGATGTGACAGAAAGAATAATTTGCAGAAAAACTGAAAGAAAAACAGCTCTCATATACAACTCAAGTTCTTCATCGGTTTTTGCTTCAGAACTTTCAAGAGACAATCCATCAACATATGTCTAAAAGCTTCCTGAAGATCTACAAGCAATCTGAAGGCCTACACCCTGAGCAAAGCTTCCTTTCTCCTGAACTATTCTACAACTCAGGGGAAGCTTTGACAACATCAACAAATCCACTAGTCTTCTCTCAGATTATTGACGGAGAAGAACAACATCATCTTTATTTTCTTTCACCACTGTAAAAGGGTTTTTAACTCCCTTCAAAAATTATCCCTTTGGTTGTTAAGTCTCCTGATCAAAAGACTTAATTTGCTTTTTGAGCACCTGGTCAAAAGCTCAAAGGGTTGCTAGATCTCCCTTAGAAAATAGATTTTGTGGTGGCAGGACACCTGATCAAAAATCTGTAGTGGATTCCTACAAGGGTGGTATAAGAGTAGATGTACCCAGGTTTATTGGGGAACCACTATAAGCTCCTTGTGTCGTCTGGTTTGCCTTTATTTTTTGCTTGTGTGCTGTGATATTTCTTTTCTTACTTATATATATATATCACTTATTTTAATCCGCTATAAAATTTAATCAAAAGATTTTTAATACTCTATTCACCCCCCCCCCCCTCTAGAGTTAGTATGATCTATCCCTTCACTTTCACACTTCCAGATTTCAACAAGGAATTTGGCGTGTGTTGAAGCCAAAATTGACCTCAACGGAAGTTCAAAACAGGGGTGCAGCCAACACCAACTTCTCTCAAGTCCTGACCCTCGACTGGTTGCTAAGAACCTAGGACTGACCCAAAGCCTCAGCAAGGAGGTCCCACCTCACACCCGGAAGATCTCTGAGAGCTTCCCCTCCAAAGCTAAAAGCTGGGCTAGGAGCTCCACAGAAAGCACTAGAAATTTGGAGAATAATGAGAGTCTGTCTTCCAAGGAGACCTTGTGGGTCTATTTATACTCTTTTGCAGACCTGAAATTACTGAAATACCCCTGGCTGGCCTGCCAATAGCTAAATCCCGCCGTTTATAAAATACTAAATGCAGCCCCTAGGGGTATGTAGATAATTCTACCTGAGGACAATTAAGTAATTTTACCCTGGGCCTTGGGCCCCACTCGGCGAGAACCCTGTGGCGAGAACCTTCTCGCCTGTTTTTAGGAGGGAGCTCTCCCTAGGCGGGAGCTCCTCTAATCTTGACGTTGTCGCTGCTGGACGCGACGTTGAGTGAGTGGAGCTCACTCAACGCCCTTGCTGCTGACCACGGCGTTGAGTGAGTGGAGCTCACTCAACGCCCTTGCTGCTGACCGCGGCGTTGAGTGAGTGGAGCTCACTCAACGCCCTTGCTGCTGACCACGGTGTTGAGTGAGTGGAGCTCACTCAACGCCCTTGCTGCTTCATGGCATTGAGTGAGTGGAGCCCACTCAACGCGGCGTTGAGACCACTCAACGCATTCTCGCCCGCCTCTGGTCATGGGCGGGATCTCGCCTGCTCCTAGGCGGGATCTCGCCTGCTCCTAGGCGGGAGCTCCTCCGGTGCGAGAGCTCTTCTGGTCTTCAGGCCCAAGCTAGCCCGAGGCTGGTCCAACCCCGACCGTTGATGCCTCTGGGTCCCACCCAGCGAATATGGGGTTGTACACAATCCCCGCTCTTTTTGAGCTAGCCCTGTGCTCGAAAAGACACGTCCAACCCAGCAATATTCGCTGGGAACGTGTCATTTCAAAAGGGGAATCTTTTGGTGGGTCATACCATGGCTATATATATGTGCGGATAGACGGCCGTAAATCTGTCATTGAGTCGCCGCTCTCTGCCTGAGCTCTCGCGAGATCTCGTCATGCGTTCCAAACGTATTGACAAGCCGCTCCCGCAAGACCTCCAAGACCACATCAACGCGGCTCAGGCGCGAGCCCTGGTGAACAGTGCTGTGGTTGCCCCTTGGCTGGCGAGAAAGTCGCCAGCCGCTAATCCTTCCCCGCCAAAGAAGAAGAAAGAGAAGAAGAAGAAGAAGGCGAAGGTGGTCCAGCGGGACCTTTCCAGCGAGAACAGGGACTCACCTACCCCGACTCCCGATCGTGCGGATGATGCTTCCCCTCCGCAGAAGGTATGCCTCTCTGATTTATTGATCCCCAAGATTGCGAGTCGATTACGATCTGATCATGCGAAAGGGTTGTTAACTAGTGCAATACTTCTCGCAGGAAGCGGCTCGAGATGACGACACCGGGTCACCGCTGGTGCCTCCGGACCCGTCGCCTCACCCTCCCAAGGATCGACCACGGGTTACGGAGGTCACTCCTCCGGCTGCCTCTCCGAGAACCGCGGGTATACTTTTCTCCGTTACTCCTTTCTGACCGTTTCAATCGTAGCCTCCCCTACTGTCGAACTGACTTCTCGCATCCTCAGCTTCCGCCAACCCGGGTCTCGCCACACGGGAGGGTGAAAAAATGGCTTCTAACCTGCTCGGCCAAGCGGCTAATCCCGCCGCACTGGCGGGAGGGGTGTCTATCGACCCCTTCATAGCTCGAAAGAAGGTCAGCCATCTCGCGAGAGAGAACGACTTCCCCCCTGCTTCCGGCTAAGCCGGGATCACTGTGCGCGAGACTTTTCGCCCGGGACGCGGAAAGCCGCTCCACCTCCTCTATGGGACTGAGGGGGGGCCCGGGCCTTCTCGCCAGCTGCCGGCCAGTGGCTCTCGTCATGCTGCAGGTAAGCGAAACATTACCATAACTCTTACTCAGCTCTCGCCGTAACCATGAAACTGTTTTCTCAGAGCATTCGGACTCGCGAACGGGGGTCGATGAAGATGATGAAGACGGAGAGGAAGAGGATGGCGAGAGCTCCCTCCTTCCTTCTTCTATCGAGATGGAGGACATTGTGAATGACGTCGAGAGCGCGAAGAAACGAGGGAAGAAGATTGTTGCCCTCCTGTCGAAGCTTGTGCGGCGGGAGCGGTCCCGCGCCACTGCGGCGAAAGAATTCCGCAAGATGGTGGAGCAGAGGCTGGAGGCCCTTGAGCGCGACTATTTTTTTGGCGAGACGGGACAACCGGGTGGGCCTACCGCTGAGTCTTCCCCCGGGAGATGTATCGCGCAGATTTGAGACCAGGCTCGTCGGATCAACCTAGGGTGCACCACCCTGTCTTCCTACTACAACCCGTTGGCGCCCCCGAGGACTAGACGGCGGGAGCGAGGACGATGGCGCTGGGAACCGTATTAATTTGAAGAAGTCTCGCCACTTTTCACCTCTCGGCCTTCCCTTCTCGCAATGTACCCTGTTTATTTATATTTTGGACTGTTCATTTGTAACCTTTCAATTATTATTTATTTATTCCTTTTTAGCTCTCGCCCGGCGAGAGCGATCCCTGCTTTGGTTTTCCTTTATGTTTCACGTGGCCGTTCTGAAATGCTTTGCGCGAATCTGAACCTTCGGCCGGTCGTTGTCATCCCAGGCCGGAACCCGAGGCGTCGCTGACTTGGGGCATGACGCTTGTACCGTCGTCGCTATTTTTATTATCCTTTCTTTTTTAGAAACGTCATCATTACCACGGTTTCCTATAAATAGAGGAGTTCACCAAACACATTTATTTCTCCGATCTGGAACCCTTATTCCTCTCCTCGTTGCTTTCGCGACTTGCCGAGAACTCCCCCATGCTTCCGCCTTCTTCTCTTGTTCTCGCCTAACTTTTGCTCTCGCCCATTCCTTTGAGATCTCGTCTTCAATCCTCCCAACAAAATGCCGGGCGAAAACGAGGGACGTTCACATTGCGCGGAAGCCTTCCGAAAGCATCAATTCCCCACTTGTCGCCTAACCCTTGAAGAGTACAAGTTGATCACTTCTCTGTACGTTCCCGCCGGCTTCACCGCGAGGAATACCGGCAACCAAGACAGGGTAAACAGCGTGGGAGAGGGGGAGCTCGCCATCCCCCTCGAACACTTCGAGGTGGGCTTCCGCCTTCCCCTCTGGCCGGAGATGCGTCAGGCCCTCCGTTACTATGGAGTGGTTCCCGCGCAGCTGAACCCTAACTCGATCGCCATCCTTGTAGCATTTATCTGCTACATGTGATCGGAGAAGATCGAGTTCAGCCTCCCGATCTTCCGAAAGCTGTTCGCCTTCCGCGCGAAGGGAGGGGTGGTCTTCTTCTCTGGGCAACTGCTCAAGACCACCGGTCTCGCCAACAAGCATCATCATTGGGGCGAGAAGTTTATCTTCGTCTCTGGCGACTTCGGCAATGTCCCTCTCGCGCCTGTCCAATATGAGGACGCTGCCTACAAACCGCCTACCCTGGGATCGCGCGAGAGCGCCATTCTGGAGTTCTTTGGGACGAAGGAATTTGACGTCCAATTCCTCCGACGGGACGTCGAATCTCTCCCTCCCGTGCCCCCTGGTGAAGGTACGGTCTCGCCTTTAACCTGATGTTCCCATTCTAAACTTCAACACATTTCATTGTCGCCCTTGCAGGAGAGCGAGAAATTCCTCTGCACCAACCCTTTGCCGAGACTCAGGGTACCGAGGGCCAGGCTGCGGGAGATCCACTGGCTCTCGCGAAATCCGCGGCTCAAGCTTGCCGGGACGAGCCAGCCCCGCCTCCTTCGACCAGTGCCGGGAAGCGAAAGCCCGGCGCCTTTTCGTCCCGGCCGCTGAAAAGACCAAAGCCAACTGCTGCCAACAAAGGGAAATCCGTGGCGACTACGCCCGTCCGACCTCTCGCACCAGGCCGTCCCTTCGAAGAGGTCCTGCAGGTGACCAGCGAGATGACCGTTGCCGCCAGGAATAGCGTCGGGGCTCCTGCCGAGAACCTTCCAGCCGCAAGCGGGGCTGGTGGTGAGGGGGCGGCTGCCGAGACCTCCACTCGATCTCCGTCCAAGGAGGTGCCAAAGGGGCACAGGAATTTTGGCCTCGGCGTGAAGTTCCTTGACGCGGAAGGGAAACCCTTGCTGCGGTGGGACCCTGAGACCAACCAAGTCTCCGTCTCGACCCTCCTCCCCAGCTGAGCGGAGCGCGACCATGTCATCGGCAAGGCCTTCGCGCTGGGCTACGGCCTTTACAGCCAGGAGAACGCCGGCCTTTATGATAAGCTGCCCACACGGCTCCTGGCCTTTGACTCTGTCCGGGCTCTGATGCGTGGGTTCGAGCTTGCGCACATGTGCGCGCGCCGGAGCATCACCATCGACCGCAACTTTGGCGAGATGCTTAAGGCGCGGGACCAGGCGGTGGCCCAGGCGGCGGTTCTGAAGGCACAGCTGGCGGATGCTATGGGACGGCTTTCCTTGCGCCCAGCGGAGGAGGTAAGCGAGATCTTTCAAGCACTCGTTCTCGCCTCTGTAATCCACGGGTGGTCTCGGTGTTGATTTGTTTCTCCCTTCTGCAAGATTCTGCTCAGAGTATAGCCCTTCGCGCGGAGCTGACCGAGCTAAGATACGAGAACATCCTGCTAAAGGACCAGCTCCGGCGCACGGAAACGGCTGCGGTTCCGCCTCCTCCATCGCTGGACGAGAGGCTGAGGAGCCGTCACTTCTCGGAGTACGACATCGACAAGCTCCTGCAGACCAACGCTCAAGCAACGGTCAGGCTGACCCTTAAGACGTTGCGAGATGTGGGATGTTTGAACGAAAGTGGCAAGATCGTCACCGCTCCCCAGCTTGTTCCCTGACTATTTGAGCCTATCTTGAAGCCCACAGGCGCACCCGACTCTCCTCCCCCGGATATCCCGAGATCCCCCACGGCTGCTGGCGAGACACCCAGGGAGAGCGCAGGCGAGAGCTCCCACGGAAGCTTAAGCGGGAGCTCGAGCGGATACAGTGCTTCTCCCTGATGGGTTTCCTTCTCTCTTTTTGTTTCTGTAATGAGCGAGACGCTCTGATTTTTATAATCACATTTGAATATATAAATTGTAAGTGTTTGTACTGTTTTCTCTCTTTCTTTTTTTTGGTAGCGAATGTTGCTCAAGCAAGTTTCCACCGAGGCCCTTGGTCCCCTCCAGGATAGTCTCCCTTAGCGGTCAATAGGTGGGAACCTGCCGAGAGCTCAAGGCTTAAGCACGTCGTTCCCGCGTTCTGCTGAGAATTATTTGTCGGGAGCGTCGTTCATAGGCCTTTTAAGAGAAGACCGCCCCTCCTTACCTTGCGCGATCGATCGGGTCTCTTCGCCTAGACCCGTCGGGAACTTCATTTTGCGAGATCCCCCAGCTGAGGCCTCCTGGCCGAGATCTTTCCTGGCCGAGACCTCTTCTGGGTCTGCCTTCAGGGTGTGTCTTTTGTCAAGCCTAGAACATCCGTATCGAAACATTTCTAAACACTAAACCTATCTCCCACAGGCGAGCCCTCGGACCTACCAGCTAGATTACAGCCTGCGCAGCGGGTCTACCTGGGGCCGAGCCGAGCTCGGAGTAGTGCAAAAGTAACTAAGGATCACGAACCAAGAACCAAGGACCAAGAACCAAGAACCAAACCTCTCCTCCACAGGCGAGCCTTCGGACCTGTCAGCTAGATGAGAGCCTGCGCAGCGGGTCTACCTGGGGTCGAGCCGAGCTCGGGGTGTTGATGAAGATTTCATAACCATAACCTCTCCCCCGCAGGCAAGCCTTCGGACCTGCCAGCTAGATGAGAGTCTGCGCAGCGGGTCTACCTGGGGCCGAGCCGAGCCCGGGATGTTGATGAAGATTTCATAACAAAAACCTCTCCCCCACAGGCGAGCCTTCGGACCTGCCAACTAGATAAGAGCCTGCGCAGTGGGTCTACTTGGGGCCGAGCCGAACTCGGGGTGTTGACGAAGATTTCATAACCAAAACCTCTCCCCCACAGGCGAGCCTTGGGACCTGCCAGCTAGATGAGAGCCTGCGCAGCGGGTCTACCTGGAGTCGAGCCGAGCTCGGGGTGTTGATGAAGATTTCATAACCAAAACCACTCCCCCACAGGCGAGCCTTCGGATCTGCCAGTTAGATGAGAGTCTGCGCAGCGGGTCTACCTGGGGCTGAGTCGAGCTCGGGGTGTTAATGAAAATTTCATAACCAAAACCTCTCCCTCACAGGAGAGCTTTCGGACCTGCCAGCTAGATGAGAGCCTGCGCAGCGGGTCTACCTGGGGCCGAGCCGAGCTCGGGGTGTTGATGAAGATTTCATAACCAAAACCTCTCCCCCACAGGCAAGCCTTCGAACCTACAAGCTAGATGAGAGCCTGCGCAGCGGGTCTACCTGGGGTCGAGCCGAGCTCGGGGTGTTGATGAAGATTTCATAACCAAAACTCTCCCCCACAGGCGAGCCTTCGGACCTGTCAGCTAGATGAGAGCCAGCGCAGCGGGTCTACCTGGGGACGAGCCGAGCTCGGGGTGTTGATGAAGATTTCATAACCAAAACCTCGCCCCCACAGGCGAGCCTTCGGATCTTCCAGCTAGATGAGAGCCTGCGCAGCGGGTCTACCTGGGGCCGAGCCGAGCTCGGGGTGTTGATGAAGATTTCATAACTAAAACCTCTCCCCCTCAGGCGAGCCTTCGGACCTGCCAGCTAGATGAGAGTCTGCGCAGCGAGTCTACCTGGGGCCGAGCCGAGCTCGGGGTGTTGACGAAGATTTCATAACCAAAACCTCTCCCCCACAGGCGAGCCTTCGGACCTGTCAACTAGATAAGAGCCTGCGCAGCGGGTCTACCTGGGGCCGAGCCGAGCTCGGTGCGTTGATGAAGATTTCATAACCAAAACCTCTCCCCACAGGCGAGCCTTCGGACCTGTCAGCTAGATGAGAGTATGCGCAGCGGGTCAACCTGGGGCCGAGCCGAGCTCGGGGTGTTGATGAAGATTTCATAACCAAAACCTCTCCCCCACAGGCGAGCCTTCGAACCTGCCAGCTAGATGAGAGCCTGCGCAGCTGGTCTACCTGGGGCCGAGCCGAGCTCGGAGTGTTGATGAAGATTTTATAACCAAAACCTCTCCCCCACAGGCGAGCCTTCGGACCTGCCAGCTAGATGAGAGCCTGCGCAGCGGGTCTACCTGGGGTCGAGCCGAGCTCAGGGTGTTGATGAAGATTTCATAACCAAACCTTATTCTAATTCTGACTTTAAAATGAAAAGAGTTGACAATGGATCAAAGTATGGAATATATTATGATAGCATTTGAAAACAAAAATACAATCACCTCCTCCCCCTCACGGGTAGAAGCGCTTTAGATCATCACCGCTCCAGGTGTGGCTTAAGGTCCTCCCTTCCACGTCCCGAAGGTAATAACTTCTCGTTCTAAGGACCTCTTTTACTATGTAAGGCCCCTCCCAGTTTGGGTTGAGCTTGCCCACGGGGGCTAACCTTCCCGCCGCGTCAACCTTTTTCAATACCAGATCTCCTTCGACGAACTGTCTGATCCTGACATGCTTGTCGAAGTATTTTGCCATACGCCGCTTGATTTCTTCTTGCCTGATGGTTGCGACATCCCGCGCTTCTTCCGTCATGTCTAGCGAGAGGCACAACTCTTCCTCATTTTCCAACCTCCAAGCCTCATCTCCTTCCTATCTCCTCAACCTCCATCGCCTCCTCCAGGCTCTCCTGCTCAACTCCTGCCGCTTGCTTCTCCTCTACCTCCATCACCTCTCCAAGCTCTCCCCCTGCGGGTGATTGACTTCTACGTCCTCCCGGGCCTCCTGCTCAACTCCCCTCTGCGCCTCTGTACTCTCACTCCTCGCCTCCCCTAGGCTCATCTCCTCTCCACCGACCTCCTCTTCCTGCTCCGCCAGCTCTCTCTCTCCAGCTCTTCTGCTTCAGCCATCCAAGACATCGTGTTAACCGCTGTCACATAACATTACCTCGCCACCTTCGGGTCCCCCTAATCCTGACCTACACCCCTCCATTGTTGAACTTGAGACATTGATGAAACGAGCAGGGGACGCAGCGAAAGACGCTGATGAGGGGACGCCCAAAGATGGCATTGTAACTACTTGGGGCGTCCACTATCACGAACCTACAGTTCCGTGACACGCCCCCCATCTTTACATACAATCCTACCCCTCCTTCTACTTCCTTTCTCCAGAAAACCCGAACAGCGGTCCATCCGAAGCCAAGACCCTTTTCCCTTCGACCATCATCTCGTCAAAAGCCTTCTTGAAGATAACATTTACTGAGCTCTCATTGTCCACCAGTATCCTGGAGACCGTGAAGTTCTCCACTGCCGTTTGAATCACGAGGGCATCGCAGAACGGATCCTCAAAGTCCGGCATGTCAGTTGATGAAAAGGTGATCTTTTCTTCCGACGGAGGAACCTGGGAGGTAGAGGCGACCCCCCACTCTGATACAGGGTTTGAAGGCTCCCCTTGCGGGTTGCCTCGATCCCAACTCCTCCGTGGATCACCCCGATCCCCCTCGGGTCCCCACGTCTACTCTGTCCTCGCACCTATCTTCTCCCTCCCCCTGCTGCACTTCCACGATCCTTACCGGCGGATCCTGCCTCCCCATTAGTCTAGCTTCCCTCATTTCTAAGAACTCCGGGCAGGTGGTCGTCGCGTGACCTTCCTCCAGGTGGAAGTCACAGAAGGGAAACGCCACCCTGCCCCCTCTTCCTTCTCCACCTCCCCTTCTTCCTGACCCTCGAACTCCTCTTCTTCCTCCTCTTCCTCTACCAACCTCCATTGCTTCTTGCGGCGGCGGGAAGTGACCCCTCGGTCCCTGCCTCCACGCCTGCTGATCAAACCTCCTCGGCTCCCGAAGGTTATCTCTTCCCTGAAAACCTCCTCCTTGACCCTGGGGGTGACCCTCCTGGCCCTCCTGAGGCCTCCAACCCAACCGGTTGTTTGGCTCCCGGGCTCCCCATCCATGTTGCTGCCCCTATCCTCGGGGTTCTTCCCTCTTTCTCTCTTCTCTCTGCTCCCTCTGCCTCCCCGCTGCAGGCTCCTTCACATCATCGTCCGCCAACCTGGCCAACTTCCTGGCAAACGCCGGATTCGCCCTTTCGAAGTCTATCTCTTTCGCCGCCCTCTCCATGAGCTCCTCGAAGGAGAGGGGGGTTGTAACGACTCCACCCGTTAAATAACATATAATAGAAGGTCCGGCCGGGGCCCCACACTATATGCTACAAACAAACGATGAGGTTATAGGATAATACCATCAACGGATCCTAACACAGAGCATGCTAGCGGAATAAATACACAAGTAGCCGAACTCATAGCAGGAATATCCACTAGATATATATAAACCAACGTTATATACAACCACTCAAACGAGGGCATAGCAAATACTACAGTTTGGCCTTAAGGCCTTATAGTTCCTCTTTAAATAGTATGGATAACATACATCGGCGCGCAGATCGGTCATATGAATAACAGAAACTACAAAAGCTAGCCTTCAAGGGCTAGTAGTAACAGCAAGAGCGGCAGCGGCAGCAGCAGCAGCAGCAGGGCATCAGCCCTTCATTTCCCGCTCGGCTCTCCAGCACCTGCACAGGGACAATCCACCCAGAAGGTGGCAAACAAGGCAACGGTAAGCATTCAGCTGACCAATTTATAACAATCCTACCCCTTTCCCGGGGCAGAGGCATTCCTTCCCTGCAGAGCAATATAGCAATTGACAGCTCATATATATATTGTGCTCTCACGCACAAGCAATCCATCACAACCGTCGGCCACCCGGCCCGACGATCTGTGCTCTCAGGCACACTTTTGGATACACTGGCGCACCGGGATCAACACCAATGAGCATTTAGTCTTAATGGCGCGCAAGCCTAAGACTCTCATTATGCTACTGACGAAAGCCCAATGCCTTGGCTATGTTATTAAAGGCGCGCCTCGGGCACGCCTAAGGCTCCAGGCTCACAAGGCTCAGAGGTTTGCGCCTCCGTGGGCCTTATTTGCGCCTTTAGAATATAAAAGGTGCGCTTGAGTGAGATTTTATTTGTAAATTTTTTCTTCAAAAATTAAGAAAAAAATGTAAGAACTCAATTATTTTTAATTGATTTAGTGTTTGTGAAAGATAATTGTGCATTAACACTTAGATATGATGCAAGAGATTACATTGATTCTATTTTTTAAGAGATATAAACGATAATAATGAATGATTAATTAGTAGACTAGATAAAGAATTTGATCGAGAAACGAAAAATGATGTTTGATATTGAATTTTTAAAATGAATGTGGTTGCGCCTTGCCTTCGTCAGGCGCGCGCCTGCGCCTTGAGCCTTGCGCCTAGGCTCCAAGACCCATTTGCGCCTTGGTGCGCCTTGCGCCTTTAATAACTAAGTGCCTTAGCACTTCCTTGTACAGTCAACATAACGCAGGTACAGATCCACCACCCTCGTTGCTCAATTCGCCTTGCCCTCACCAAGCACATCGTACTTGCGGCTATAACAAAAAGCGCGGGTCAGCTTCACCTTTCCTGTTCGGCACGAGGCATTCTAGAGCTCGCAGCTCCCAATCGTCATAACGTCCACCAAGGACTGGCGTCACAATAGCCACACTGTCCACTTAGGATTGGCATCATCGTCCATCAAGGACTGGCTACATCGTAGCCACAGCACATACAGCACGAGGGCATTTTCCTGGAGTTCCACATTCCAGTACTTCCTGTTACTCCCCTTCACAGGCATAACCTAACGACATCACTCACTACACGAGTATACGCGGAGTCTTCTCCGGTGCGTTAATGCAACATCACCAATCCAGACCAACATGTCCAGATGGGCTTCACACAGCATGCATATCCCGTACTACATTTTTCCGGGTCTATATGCAGACTCAAGTTGGGGATAGCAACTATCACCCACTGGAATCACTCACTTTTCCCACCTTTTGGTGGAGAGGATTCCTTACTCATGCATAAAAGAGGACTTCACATGTCCAAGAAGGAAGATCGTTACCCTTGACGCTCTCTTGGGAGCCATCGAAAATTTGGCCGGTTGGAAAGCACCGCAGCAGCTTTGCCTCCACTAAACTAGCATCGGATCGCGAATCGGACCGCGGGAGCACCACCAAAGCCTTGTTCTTCTCCTCCTTCTCCTTCCTCCGAGCTCTCTCTCTCTTTTTCTCTCTTGATAAGAATGAAAGAAGAAGCAACTACTCAGTCTTATCACTGCAGGAAAAGACCAGGGCCATTGGATCCCAATAGAAAGAATTGGATGGCAAAGATCTGCCCAGAATTCTATTTTTGACTTGACACGGCCTGTGACACGTCCGTGTCCCAGGCCGTGTCCCCCAAGCGGTGTACGAACCGACTCAAAATGAACCAGAACACGGGCTCCACACGCCCGTGTCAGAGGGCAGACACGCCCGTGTCAACTTTGACACGGCCGTGTGACTGGTCGTGTCACCTGTTGTAACACAAACACAAATCACCCGAGCAGGACACGGCTAAGGCACACGCCTGTGTCCCTGGTCGTGTGTCCAACACGCCACTGTCACACGCCCGTGTAACAGGCCGTGTTCCACACTCAACGCCACTCAACGCCATTTCTCTCAGCGCCACTCAACGCCATCGATTTTCTCCCGAGCAGGACACGACCTGGGACACGCCCGTGTCCCAGACCGTGTCGCCTCTCGACGATCAGTTCTCGAGTACTCGAGTTGACGCCTCGAGAGAAGGAAACGCCCTGGGACACGCCCGTGTCCCAGGCCGTGTGCCTGGACACGCCCGTGTCCCAGGCCGTGTCACTCAGTCTGACTCCATCTTAAGATTTTGGGGTGTTACAATCCTCCCCCCCTTAAGATAAATTTCGTCCCGAAATTTGTACTCAGCAAATAAACAGGAATCCCAAAGCTATATCATTAAAAGAGTTGTTATAACAAAATGTACACAGTCAACAGTTTATACAAAAAGTTCGGGAAACTCAGCTCGCATGGTCTGCTCACGCTCCCATGTTAGCTCCTCTCGGCCACAATTGTCCCACCGGACTTTGACCATCCCGATTATCTTGTTCCGCAACTGTTTCTCGGCTCGATCCTCGATCCGAATGGGTCTAACCTTCGTCGTTAGCCCATACTCGACCGGTACACGATCATTCGCAGCAATATGCGCTGGTTCCTTGACGGCTTTGCGAAGTACCGAGATGTGGAAGACATCATGCAATCCACTCAAATCTGCTGAAAGCGCTAGCCGATAAGCAGCTTCCCCGACTCGCTCCACCACTTCAAACGGACCAAGGTATCTGGGACTTAGCTTTTTCAACCACCGAATCTGAGATACGTCTTTGAAGGGTTTGATCTTCAAATAGACTCAATCTCCCACCGCGAACTCTACGTTCTGATGCTTGGCATTGTAGTACTTTGCTTGTCGATCTTGGGCTATTAATAGTCTCTCCCAAATAGAGCGTATAATCGAGGTAACTTCTTCGACTTCCTTTCGCCCATTCAGCTTGGATTCGCCTACCTCCGCCCAAGCTAATGGTGTACGACATTTACGACCATATAGAGCCTCAAACGGTGTCATACCGATGCTCGTTTGGTAGCTGTTATTATAGGCAAATTCAACCAAGTAAATGTACTCTTCCCATTTCTTACCGAAATCTAGGGCGCACATACGAAGCATATCTTCCATCGTCCTGTTGGTTCGCTCAGTCTGGTCATCCGTCTGGGGATGAAAGGCCGTACTGAATGCTAATTTTGTACCCAACAATTGATGAATTAACCTCCAATCAGTTGAGGTGAATCGCCCATCACGATCACTGACAATGCTCCGAGGAACACCGTGCAGTCGAACAATCTGTTCTACATAGAGCTTAGCCAAGGTTTCCACTGAATCATCTCTCTTGTTTGGAAGGAAGTGAGCCACTTTTGTTAACCGGTCTACAATCACCCAGATAGAGTCATGACCGCGTTGAGATCTCGGCAACCCGTGCACGAAATCCATTGAAATATCATCAAACTTCCACTCCGGAATCGGTAACGACTTCAGGAAACCACAAGGCTTCTGGCATTCCGCTTTTACCAAAGCACAAGTGTGACACTCTGCCACATAACGTTCTATGTCTTTCTTTAGTCCAGACCACCAGAACAACTTTTTCATGTCTCTGTACATTTTTGTGCTCCCAGGGTGAATTGAGTACTTGGCAAAATGCGCTTCGTACATCAATTCTTCTCTCAACTTCCCTGTACTTGGGACGCACAATCGACCATCTTTTCGCAATAACCCATCATCCCAGGAGAATTGGTCACCAGGACCATCCTTTGCATAGCGTTGGAGACTTTCATCAAGCTCCGTTGCTCGCCGAACTCTATCTGCAAGGTCATATTGTACCTCTGTCCAGTTCAAGCACGCGTCGGCCGTAGTATCCTTGTCAACACAAAATATCTCTAACGCTTCCATCTCCTGGATTAGTCGCACATCATGCCTCTACAACCAGTTTTCCTGTACTGGCGTCCTCCGACTCAAAGCATCAGCGACCACATTGCCCTTCCTGGGAGTATAGTGAATATCGAAAGTGTAGTCCCCAAGAAACTCCATCCACCTTCGTTGTCGCATATTCAGATCTTTTTGATTTAACAAATACTTTAGGCTCTTGTGATCTGTATAGATATTTACTTTAACGCCATAAAGATAGTGCCTCCACAACTTTAGCGCAAAGATTACCGTCGCCAACTCTAAATCGTGGACGGGGTAGTTTCGTTCATGCACCTTTAGTTGGCGTGAGCCATAAGCAAACACTTTACCAAATTGCAGAAGAACGCAGCCTAAGCCGCTCCCTGAAGCATCACTGTAGATCTCATAGCCGTCTGTACCACATGGCGATGTCAACACAGGCACCGTGGTCAAACGACTCTTCAGCTCTTCAAAAGCTCGTGCACACTCCGATGTCCAAACGAACTTCTAATCTTTTCTCGTCAACGTGGTCAGAGGTAAAGCAATTCGTGAGAAGTTTTCCACAAACCGTCTATAGTAGCCTGCCAGGCCAAGAAAGCTCCTGACTTCGGCCACCGAAGACATTACTGGCCAATCTCGTATGGCACTTATCTTTGCCGGATCTACTGTTATGCCCTCTCCACTTACCACATGTCCCAGAAAAGCCACTGACGATAGCCAGAACTCGCACTTTGAGAACTTGGCATACAGCTTATTCCTCCGCAGGGTATGCAACACCAACCACAAATGGTTTGCATGATCATCTCCCGACTGAGAGTACACAAGAATATCATCAATGAACACAATTACGAATAAATCCAAGTACTCTCGAAACGTCCGGTGCATTAGATCCATGAATACCGAAGGCGCATTACATAAGCCAAACGGCATCACCGTGAATTCATAATGACCATAGCGTGTCCCAAATGCTGTATTGGGAATATCGCCTTCCCGAATCCGCAATTGATAATAACCCGATTTCAAATCCAACTTTGAATAGACGGTTGACCCCGCTAGCTGATCAAATAGGTCATCGATCCGTGGAATCGGATATTTGTTCTTTTCCGTCAGCTTATTCAATTCGCGGTAGTCAATACACAAACGCAAACTACCGTCAATTCGCGTATGTATCCCTGCTCTAACAATTCTTGCAATTGGACTTTAAGCTCAGTCATTTCCTTTGGCGCAACGCGATATGGTGAGCGGGCCACACGTTTTGCATCTGGCACCAACTCAATCGCGAAGTCAATCTCCCGCTGGGGCGGTAACCTAGGAAGATACTTAGGAAACACATCTGCAAACTCTGACACAATCAGAACTTCACTTACACTGTCCTTTGGCTCAACAGCCTGAATAAGCGTGAAGAATAACTCTGCGCCCTTCCGAACAGCACTGACGACTTGGAGTGCAGACAACAAGGTCCCGCCTACTCCTCGCATACCAGCGAACTTCGTCTCAAGTTCGGTATTCTGGCCCAATCTGATCTCCTTGGAAGTGCAATCAATCAAGGCACGCTGCTCCGAGAGCCAGTCCATGTCAAAGATCACATCAAACTCTGATAGTGGCAACACGGATGCTCTCAATCCGAAATCTCGATTTCCTATATGCACGTCCACATCACAAGTCCTATCCGTAAGCATGATACACTCATTCGGTAGTAGCACCTTTACACCATCTGTCGTCACATGACTCGGTACTCCAACTCGAGTTACGAAGTCCTAAGACAGAAAAGAATGCGAAGCACCCGTATCAAACAGGGCTCTCGCCGGATTGTTCCAAATCAGGACAAAGCATGTAGCACACACATCATGCACAAGCTACATACAAATATGCAATCAATACAACAAGCATTAACTTAACTCGTACATGTGACGACGTCACTTTGCCTGATAGTCTCCTGTTGGCCAAGATTATAGACTCTGGGTTGCGTCTGCGATGCAGAGGAATCAACCACTGTTTTGCCCTTCTCAGCATAAGACACACCCGTCTTCTTTTCTCCTTTGGGTTGAGCAACCCGACAATCACGGGCTAAATACCCCACTTTGCCACAGGTAAAGCATGCACGGGACTCCGGCCTCGACGTTGCTCCCGATGTAACCGTCCCAGAAGTTTGCCCCGAAGGCTTGGACCTCTTGCCCCACTTCTTCTGGTAGTACGATTTGCCAGAGCGGGGTGCTTTGAACTCGGGCTTTACCACAGCCAAGTCCTTCCTGCCTTGCACCCGCTTCATGTCCTTTTCCAGCGCACCCGCCGTATCAACCAAAGCTTGAAATCCCTGGTTCACTGAACTAGAAAGCAGGAACCTCAACTCATCCCGCAATCCTTCATAGAACCGATTTGTTTTTCTTTGTTCATCAGCGAAGATTGTTCCTGCATACCGTCCCAATCTTGTAAACTCATGTAGGTACGCATCAACGCTAGACTCTCCTTGCGTTAGCTGCTGGAACTCATTCTTCATAGCAATGTGTTGTGCCGCTGGAAGATGTTTAGCCAAAAACATACGAGAGAATTCCTCAATCGATACTTGAGTCAATTGCCTGCCCGCCAAATGGTGTAACTCAACCTCGTCCTACCATAACCTCGCCTCTCCTTCTAACAAGAAGGTGGCCAAAGTGACCTTTTGAGTTTCCTCCGTCCTGATCGCCGTCAAAATACGTTTGACTCGCGATAACCAGTCCTCTGCCTGCGTTGGGGATCCCAGTCCCGTGAACGTAGGCGGATTGAAGCTCATGAATTGCTTCAATTGTCGTTCAGCTGCTCGCGGATCCAAAGCCTCAACCGGTTCGGGTCGGACACCAACACGATCTGGCACCACTGCCGGCAACGCCTGCACGGTCGGCCGAATCATCGCAAATAGAGCTTCAGCAACTAATCGAACAGTTTCTGCAGAGGGAGGAGATGTTGGCACCTCAGCTGGTGTCGCACTCTCATCAGAGCGTTGGGGCTCAGATTGCCCAGCACCACTACGAGTCACCTATGGGTGGACAAGACACACATTAGCGACAATACGCAAGCAATAACAACAAAGTAGGAACGTGCAGATTCCTCAAACAAGAGTAATTGCATTACTTAGTGGATATTCCAGAGTTCACTAGCATTACAGCGGGTCGCACAGACACGTGCTCGCCACCCCACAAAAGAATTCGACCACGAATTCGAAAGAGCAAGACCGAGAGAATCTGATATAAAAATGTAACGACTTCACCCGTTAAATAACATATAATAGAAGGTCTGGTCGGGGCCCCACACTATATGCTACAAACAGACGGTGAGGTTACAGGATAATACCATCAACGCATCCTAACACAGAGCATGCTAGCGGAATAAATACACAAGTAGCCGAACTCATAGCAGGAATATCCACTAGATATATATAAACCAACGTTATATACAACCACTCAAACGAGAGCATAGCAAATACTACAGTTTAGCCTTAAGGCCTTACAGTTCCTCTTTAAACAGTATGGATTACATACATCGGAGCGCAGGCCGACCATACATGAATAACAGAAACTACAAAAGCTAGCCTTCAAGGGCTAGTAGCAAGAGCGGCAGCAGCAGCAGCCCTTCATTTTCCGCCCGGCTCTCCAGCACCTGCACAGGGACAATCCACCCAGAAGGTGGCAAACAAGACAACGGTCAGCATTCAGCTGACCAATTTATAACAATCCTACCCCTTTCCCGGGGCAGAGGCATTCCTTCCCTGCAGAGCAATATAGCAATTGACAGCTCATATATATATTGTGCTCTCACGCACAAGCAATCCATCACAACCGTCGGCCACACGGCCCGACGATCTGTGCTCTCAGGCACACTTTTGGGTACACCGGCGCACCGGGATCAACACCAATGAGCATTTAGTCTTAATGGCGCGCAGGCCTAAGACTCTCATTATGCTACTAACGAAAGCTCAATGCCTTGGCACTTCCTTGTACAGTCAACATAACGCAGGTACAGATCCACCACCCCCGTTGCTCAATTCGCCTTGCCCTCACCAAGCACATCGTACTTGCGGCTATAACAAAAGGCGCGGGTCAGCTTCACCTTTCCTGTTCGGCACGAGGCCTTCTAGAGCTCGCAGCTCCCAATCGTCATAACGTCCACCAAGGACTGGCGTCACAATAGCCACACTGTCCACTTAGGATTGGCTTAATCGTCCATCAAGGACTGGCTACATCGTAGCCACAGCACATACAGCACGAGGGCATTTTCCTGGAGTTCCAAATTCCAGTACTTCCTGCTACTCCCCTTCACAGGCATAATCCAACGACCTCACTCACTACACGAGTATACGCGGAGTCTTCTCCGGTGTGTTAATGCAAAATCACCAATTCAGACCAACATGTTCAGATGGGCTTCACACAGCATGCATATCCCGTACTACACTTTTTTGGGTCTATACGCAGACTCAAGCTGGGGATAGCAACTATCACCCACTGAAATCACTCGCTTTTCCCACCTTTTGGTGGAGAGGATTCCTTACTCATGCATAAAGGAGGACTTCACATGTCCAAGAAGGAAGATCGTTACCCTTGACGCTCTCTTGGGAGCCATCGAAAATCTGGCCGGTTGGAAAGCACCGCAGCAGCTTTGCCTCCACTAAACTAGCCTCGGAACGCGAATCGGACCGCGGGAGTACCACCAAAGCCTTTCTCTTCTCCTCCTTCCTCCGAGCTCTCTCTCTCTTTTTCTCTCTTGATAAGAATGAGAGAAGAAGCAACTACTCAGTCTTATCACTGCAGGAAAAGACCAGGGTCATTGGATCCCAATAGAAAGAATTGGATGGCCAAGATCTGCCCAGAATTCTATTTTTGACTTGACACGGCCTGTGGCACGCCCGTGTCCCAGGCCGTGTCCTGCAAGCGGTGTACGAACCGACTCAAAATGAACCAGAACACGGGCTCCACATGCCCGTGTCAGAGGGCAGACACGCCCGTGTCAACTTTGACACGGCCGTGTGACTGGCCGTGTCACCTGTTGTAACACAAGCACAAATCACCCGAGCAGGACACAGCTAAGGCACACGCCCGTGTCCCTGGCCGTGTGTCCAACACGCCCCTGTGACACGCCCGTGTCACAGGCCGTGTTCCACACTCAACGCCACTCGACGTCATTTCTCTCAGCGCCACTCAACGCCATCGATTTTCTCCCGAGCAGGACACGCCCTGGGACACTCCCATGTCCCAGGCCGTGTCGCCTCTCGACGATCAGTTCTCGAGTACTCGAGTCGACGCCTCGAGAGAAGGACACGCCCTGGGACACGCCCTGGGACACGCCCGTGTCCCAGGCCGTGTCACTCAGCCTGACTCCATCTTAAGATTTTGGGGTGTTACAGGGGCACTCTCTTCAACTCCATGCTGAAGAAACCCGGCCTCAGTCCCAGGGTGAAAGCGAGCATCAGCGCGTACCCTGGGACCTCCTGGACCAGGAGAACCTCTTCCTAAAACCGGTCAACTAATGACCCAGCGTCTCCTCCAGCTTCTGCCTTACTGCAAACAGGCACTCTGTCTCCTTCTTCTGCTTCTTCGACGTTGAGAACCTCAACAGAAACCCCATGCGCAGATCTTCAAAGTTGTATATTGAACTTGCCGGCAACTGGTGGAACCAGTCCCGGGCATTCTCCTTCAACGTGATGACGAACAGCCGACACTTGAAGGCATCTGTCATCTGTCTGATCGAAACTACATCCTCGAACCATTGTACATGCTGCACAGGGTCATCCTTCCCCAAGTAATAGGACATGTCCGGCTCCCGGAACCCCTCTGGCATCGGAGCTGAGATGATGAGCTCGCTGAAAGGGCTCTCGCCTCCTTCCTGGCGAGAGGGCACGTCTCGCGGCCTCGGTTGACTGGCCCGATTTGCGAGACCGTGCCCAGGGAAGAGTTCTCGCACAGCCGCCTCCCTCTCGCCTAAATCTGCCGGAATCTCCTTTCCGGGGCGCTGGCCTGGGAAAAGTTCCTGCGCGGCCACATCCCTCTCGCCGACCTCCACCGGGATCTCCTTCCCGGGACGCTGCCCAGGAGAGTTCTCGCCCAAGAGCGGGACCGTCTCAACCGGAACCTGAGGAGTTGCCAACTCACTTCTCGCAGAGAAGGCCAAGCTGATGGTCTGCAGGACCTCTCGCCTGAAGTCTTCTAGCATCTTCCTCGATGCTTCCTCTCCCTGGGTGGGGGAACCCCCCGAGCCAGACCCTTCACCATCACCTCCAGTCATGGGACCAAACTCAAGGCTTTCTTGTATCGACTGCCTTCCACGCTCACCGCACCAGAACTGTTGAAGCCAAAATTGACCCCAACGGGAGTTCAAAAAAGGGGTGCAGCCAACACCAACTTCTCTCAAGTCCCGACCCTCAACTGGTTGCTAAGGACCTAGGACTGACCCAAAGCCTCAGCAGGGAGGTCCCACCTCACACCGGAAGATCTCTGAGAGCTTCCCCTCGAAAGCCAAAAGCTGGGCTAGGAGCTCCTCAGAAAGCAATAGATATTTGGAGAATAATGAGAGTCTGCCTTCCAAGGAGACCTTGTGGGACTATTTATAGTCTTTTACTGACCTGAAATTACTGAAATACCCCTGGCTGGCCTGCCAATAGCCAAATCCTGTCGTTTATAAAATACTAAATGCAGCCCCTAGGGGTATGTAGGTAATTTTACCTTAGGACAATTAAGTAATTTTACCCTGAGCCTTGGGCCCCACTCGGCGAGAACCCTGTGCCGAGAGCCTTCTCGCCTGTTTTTAGGTGGGAGCTCCCCCTAGGCGGGAGCTCCTCTAATCTTGACGTTGTCGCTGCTGGACGCGACGTTGAGTGAGTGGAGCTCACTCAACGCCCTTGCTGCTGACCACGGCGTTGAGTGAGTGGAGCTCACTCAACGCCCTTGCTGCTGACCGCGGCGTTGAGTGAGTGGAGCTCACTCAACGCCCTTGTTGCTGACCACGGCGTTGAGTGAGTGGAGCTCACTCAATGCCCTTGCTGCTTCACGGCGTTGAGTGAGTGGAGCCCACTCAACGCGGCGTTGAGACCACTCAACGCCTTCTCGCCCGCCTCTGGTTATGGGCGGGATCTCGCCTACTCCCAGGCGGGAGCTCCTCCGGTGCGAGAGCTCTTCTATTCTTCAGGCCCAAGCTAGCCCGAGGCTGGTCCAACCCCGACCGTTGATGCCTTTGGGTCCCACCCAGCGAATATGGGGTTGTACATCGTGGAGACTGATGCTTCCGGAGTAGGGCTTAGTGTTGTGCTGATGCAGGAAGGGCGACACATAGCCTTCTACAGCAAGGCGTTAGCCCCCCGGACGCTGGTGTTGTCCACGTATGAGAAGGAGATGTTAGCGGTGATTCATGTTGTGGCGCTGTGGCGGCCTTACCTGTTGGGACGACACTTCAAGATCCGAACGGATCATCAAAGTCTCAAACACTCCTTGGAGCAGCGGATCTCTTCACCTCTCCAACAGAAGTGGGTTACCAAGCTTCTAGGCTATGATTACGAGATTGTCTGCCGACAAGGAAAGGACAACCGGGTTGCTGATGCGTTGTCTCCCTTGCCTGAGGGTGCCCTTGCCCAGATTTCTACACCATTGTTAGATTCCATTGATGAGATCCAGGAGGAGGTGCAACGTGATCGCGAGTTGCAAACTATTTTCGAGGATTTGCGTCAGGCGCGTGCGACAGCTCTGGGCTACCATCTCCAGAATGACAGGCTGTACTATCGGGGTCGCGTGGTCATTCCCTCACAGTCTGCTTGGCGGACGGTCATGATGCATGAGTTCCATTCGTCACCGACGGGTGATCACGCCGGTGTTCTCAGCACTCTTCAGCGCGCATGGGCCAATGTGTTTTGGAAAAGGATGCGCCAGGAGATCCAGTTATTTGTTCAATAGTGTGACACTTGCCAGCACCAGAAATATGAGACCACTTCCCCAGCCGGGTTACTTACGCCCTTGGAGATTCTGCACCAGATTTGGGATACTGTTTCCATGGATTTCATTGATGTCCTTCCCAAGTCTAAAGGCAAGTCCGTCATCTTGGTGGTGGTCGATAAGTTGTCCAATTACGGACATTTCCTCGCCCTGAGCCATCCGTAAACCGGCGAATCTGTCACCGCTCTTTTTGCCCGCGAGGTTGTCCGCCTTCATGGCATACCTCGGGCAATCATCTCGGATCGTGATTCAACGTTCGTTGGCAACTTTTGGAAGGAGTTGTTTCGCTTGCAAGGGACCTCTTTACGTTTCAGCACGGCTCACCATCCTCAGACAGATGGCAAGACAGAGGTACTCAATCCGGGCGTGGAGACATACCTCCGCTACTTCGTTATGGATGAGTCGCGCATTTGGACGAGTTGGTTGCATTGGGCTGAGTACAGTTACAACACGTCCTACCATTCGGCCAGCAAGCTCACCCCCTTTGAGGTAGTGTACAGTCGTCCTCCTCCTTCACTGAGCAGTTATGAGCCGGGTAGTACGGTGTTGGCCGCGGTTGACCATGCACTCCGTGATCGTGACCGCACGCTCGCCACCTTGCGCGAGAATCTCCGGACAGCGCAGGATTGCATGAAGGCACAGGCTGACAAGCATCGGACGGATCGTGAGTTTCAGGTGGGGGATGAGGTCTTTCTCAAGCTCCGCCCCTTCCGGCAGTTGTCTGTGGCACAGCGGACGAACCAGAAGTTGGCACCCCGTTACTATGGCTCCTTCCGGATCGCCCGACGGGTTGGACCGGTTGCTTATACGTTGGCATTGCCCGAAGGATCGAGGATACATCCGACTTTTCATGTTTCCTTGTTAAAGCGGAAAATCGGCGACACTATTCAGCATAGTCCTCTCTTGCCCGAGACTACCAGCGCGGGCGAGCTGCGCCCGATCCCTGAAGACATCTTGTTGATCAAGTGGAAGCGCTGAGGCACGGCGTACTGTCCTGAGTTACTAGTCAAGTGGAAGAATCTACCAACAGAGCAAAACACCTGGGTCGACTTATTGGAGTTTCGGGAGCTCTATCCCGATTACCACCTTGAGGACAAGCTGGTTCTCGATGGGGAAGGGAATGTTACGCCCCCGGACGAAGCCCCCACTCTTTGAAGAACCGGCCCTCGGGGGGCTGAACCAACCCGGTTCAGCCCCCATTGGGGTCGGCCGGCCTTGGGTCCGAGTATAAATATACCCGGAACCCCCCTTTTGGTGACAAGGAAGAATATTTCAGGTTTTTCCCTTTTCTCTATCTTTCTTAACCCTAGTTTTTCAAATCTTCACTAGATCTCTATCTCCCTCCCTTTCTTCTCCTAACATATACCCATGACACAGAATGAAGAAGCCAGCTCGCCCCCCACCCCCCACCCTCTCTCTCCCTCTGCTGTCATTCCTATGTAAGTTTCAACCATAGGCTGACAAGATAACACAGAAGGAAAGTGAAGGCACACTTCCCACCAGAAACTGATTCTCCATCAACCTATGACGAGATCCAATTCATGCAACACTTCATTCCAATCAAAATTAATTAACCACTTGAGACGACTTAGGTTAATTCTTTACTTCATTTATATACCAATTTCATTCCAACAAAATTTATTCTCATATGCATCTTCATTTAATTCAAAATAAATGTGTTGTCCCAAGCTTCTACTAGTGCAAACATAAATTTTAACCCCCTAAAAGAAAAATATTCCGCAAATCTCCAAGCAAAAAAGATAATGAATTCTTCCAATAAATGGTATATTCCTTCATCATATAGAAGCCGCTCAATTAATCCATCCTCCCCCTTTAATCAACAAATCACATTACCCAGAAAGAGTAAGCAAACAAACCGCACCATATGCCTACACAAAAGTGAGAGAAGTGAGGCGTGACAGGAGTTGAAAGAAAACTAGATGTAATGAAGAAACCAAATGTAAGCAAATAATTGAAGCATAAAAATTACTAATAATCAAAGGTAAAAATAAATGTAAAGCAGAAGTAATGTGGCAAAAATATGTAAAGCAGATTTAATGTAGTTCATATGGATAACTAAAATTTGTGAAAAATGATGAAAACACGTACAGAAGTTTAGCATTTTTCATCCAGAGGGCTTGACGAAGGCGCCTTGATTGCTTCTTGAAGTGAAAAGAGCTATCTTGCATTGTAGCCGTTTTATCAACTAAAAGTGCAATGCGGTCGCCTCTGTCCATTATCTTATCTATGTTATCCACCATGACTGTATGTATCTGGCAAAATCAATTTTGTCATATATCATGTAGAAAATTGTTAAGTAGAGGATAAAATGAGCTTATATTTTATTATTCATATATATATATATATATATATATATATATATATATATATATATATTTACCACTATAATAGAAGTATTAAACTCATGAAATAAAAATTCATTGGAGTGATTTTGACCGTCCGATCTGAATGCATTATTCAGCAGCCGTCTGATCAAACACACCCTCTCTCTCACTTTTTACTAGGTCTCATAAACCTACTACTAGGGTGTTCTAAACCTACTACTAGGGTGTCCTAAACCTACTTAAAATTAGAACATAGACAATTTAAAATTAGACCATAGACCGCCCGCTACATGCCGCCTAACACACCCAGCTTGACCGCTTACAGCCCGCAACCAACCGTGCCAGCACTATAAAAGAAACACTTCAATAGGCAGACCCTGACTTTGGTTTATATACTTAAAATTGTAAGGAAAATAGGCAGTGTGGGACTATTGAAATAGGCGGATGAAAAATGACGGACTCTGCTTTTGTATGCTTTCTAATTTATTTTTTGGAAATTATAGTCATAATGAACAATGGTGGATGAACAATTAATGATGTCTGAAATAGGCGGATGAACAGTGGCATGAACGGTGCACACTGTTCATCCGCCTTTTTTATTTTTACTTTTCAAAAAAAAAAAATCTTAATAAACTTTTTTTAATTGTTTTTTTAGATTTATAAGAACTATTAAGCGGGACACCAAGAGCGGGCGAAGCCCGCCGTCGTCGGTCGGGTATTATCGCGTTTGGCCAAAGGGGCGGAGCCCCGTGTCGGGCACAGACAGATCTTGCATAAGAATTGAAGGGGAGGCGGGCGAAGCCCGCCGTCGCCGGCCGGGTACTGTGGCGCGTGGCCATCGGGCCGGAGGCCGTGTCTATCACTCGTATACACACAAAAATATGTATATCCGTGCAATGCGGATATAACATATTTTCGCTCTTTTTCATACCAGCCGTTGGATCCGTTGGATTAGATTCAACGGCTGGGATTAAGCGCGGATCGGTAAAAAGGGAGCAGCAAGCCCAGGCCCGAGATCACCTGGGATCGCACGCGCGCGCGAGACAGCCTGCTCGCGGGCGCGCTTTGTTAGTGTTAGGGGGGATTGCTATATAAACAACAATCCCCTTTTGTTACTGGCAGTGTGGGACTAAAGTCCAGCGCCGCTTGGAATCTGTCCGATCGAGCGCAATAGGACAGATTCCAAGCGATGCGGGACTTTAGTCCCCCACCGCCAGTAACAAAAGGGGATTGTTGTTTATATAGCAATCCCCCCTAACACTAACAAAACGTGTGCGCGAGCAGGCTGTCTCACGCGCACGTGAGACCTTGTTTGGACCAAGGTGCGATCCTGCGTCTGGGCTCGCTGCTCCTTTTTACTAATCCGCACTTAATCCCAGCTGTGTTTGATACATATATATATATACGAACATCTTCACGCGGGCTACACCGGTGCTCGATGCTCTCGGGGGGCCTTCAGCCGCAACCAGGGGCTCCGCACGGGCTTCGCCCGTGCTCGATGCTCTAGACTGCCTTCGGCCGCATATTAAAAAATTCTGGTAAAAAATTATTATTTTATAATTTTATCAGATAATTATTTTATAATTTTATCTCAAACATTTACACTAGAAAAAGTGGCTTCAACGTAAGTTACATATCTCTACCTCTCTATGCACAAAATGATAAAAAACTTAAACACTTTGGCAGCATAGTATTCAATATATAATCTAATAATTAAACATTAAATAGGATATTATATATATCTATCTCTCTGTGCACGCCTCCTGCCCGCCACCCTATATAATTTAATAATTAAACATTAAATAAGATGTTATATGAAGACAGATCCGACGCACGCTTCCTACCGCCGCTCGCTATGGCCCTCTCTCCCTCTCTCTCTCTCTCTCTCTCTCTCTCTCTCCCATCTCTCAACGACTATAGCTTTAGATGATCTAGAGTTTTTTTTTGTATTTTAATCATAAAATAACGGACGACTGATGAAATATGAAAACAGATCCGACGATCCTAATAACTTCAATGAATTTATATTTCATGGCCACAGTATTTTTTATATATGGTAGATATATATATATAAGAAATACATAAGTGACCATATGATCCTTCAAAAGTCCATCAAAATAATCGCGGTTGTTTGTTTCCAATCAGAGATGGAGAGAGAAAGAAAGAGGAAGAGAGAGGGGAGATAGGGTGAAAGGAAGAGAGGAGGATGGTGGTGGAAGAATGGGGGAGATAGTAGGGAGAGAAAGAAAGAGGAGAGAGGAGAGCGAGGGAGAGAGGGGTGGGAGCCATTTCAATAAATAAAAGAAAGAAATAGAGAGGGAGAGAGGGGATAGCAAAGATTTGGGGGAGTAGAAAGAGAAAGAGAGAGGAGAGATTGGTGGGTTCCACTTCAATAAACAAAAATCAAAACATTAGCGCACTCTGAAAATGCGGGCGCAGCCCGCATTGATGCGGTCGAAGGTCGCCCGAGAGCATCGAGCACGGGCATAGTCCGTGCGAAGATTCTAGTATGTACACACACACACACATTGTACAATGGGTATCCTTTTATAGAGAGAGGGAAAGAAAGCTAAATACAACCCAAGATGTGAGACTAAAGGAGGAGCATAAAAGGAGAGAGGTCTTATGGGCCTAAATACATGAAATTTTATTTAACACTCCCCCGCAAGCTGGAACGTACAAGTCATAGTCTCCAAGCTTGGAGAGAAATTGTTGATATAGTGGGCGAGACAAGGCCTTAGTAAGGATATAGAAGATTTGATCGGCAGCCCGCACATATCGTAGAATCAGTTTCCGAAGTTGAACCTTTTCCCGAACAAAATGGAAATCAACTTCAATATGTTTTGTACGCTCATGAAACACGGAATTATTGGCGATAAGAATAGCGACTTGACTATAGCAAAAGAGAACAGTTCGTGATGGAAGTTTGACACCTAAATCAGTTAGGAGACTTTCAAGCCATGTAAGTTCTGAGACAACTACAACCATGGAGCGATACTCCGCTTCAGCTGAAGATTGAGCAACCACAAGATGCTTCTTTCTTTGCTAAGTAGCCAAGTTTCTGCCAAAATATGTGCAGTAGCCGCTTGTGGACCAACGATCGTCCAGGAACCCAGCATAATCAACATCACAATATGCAATGAGAGATTGAGAAGTAGAGGGCATGTATACCAGCCCTTGTCCTAGATCATTCTTCACGTATCGAAGAATACGCTCAACGGCCTGAAGATGAGAGATCCAAGGGATATGGATGAAGCGATTGACCATATCGACCGCAAAGGATTCAGTTCGTGTGACAGTAAGATAGATCAGCTTTCCAACAAGGCGTCGATAATATTTCGGATTAGGGAGAAGTTGATCGAGTCTGAACCACAAGTGCGGAGCTGATGATTTGCATCCATAGGAGTATCCACAGACTTACATTCAGAGTAGCATGCATCATGAAGAAGATTGAGACAATACTTCTGCTAAGACAAGACAAAACCATCAGGTCGTCGGGCTGCCTCAATCCCCAAAAAGTAGAGTCGTCACAAATCCTTAGTTTGAAAATGAGAGACAAGGTGTTGCTTGATTTGGGTGATGTCGGGATGGTCATCACCAATAACAAGGATGTCATCAACGTAGACTAGAAGAACCATTGTACCAGATGAAAGTTGTCGAATAAATAGGGAGAAATCTTTCGAAGCCAAACTCATGAACCACCAGAATAAGCTTCTCCTTTTAGGATCTCTTGTGTAGAAGTAGAAGATAGAATTTTACTCATCTTTCTTCTCTTTTTTTCGCTTTAGAAGAATTTCATCTTGCAATCAGATTATTTATTTTAGCCCACCATTTGACTACACAAGACCACTCTAATAATACTTCACTTTAAAATTTTACACAACTAATGTCACTACTACACACACTTCATGGATCACAACTAGCACCATCACTAATCCATAACCACAATCACTCCCACTAACTAAACAAATATAATGAAATACAAATAGAAATTGTCCAAGTAGTGGTTCCCATGCATGCATGTTCTCAAATAGATATGGTGGCCCGCGGGAGTGGACAAAAGCAAACTATCATAAAAGACCGAACATAAAAAAGTAATGAAAAGAAAACATTTTTTTTATTCCCCCGATACTTCTTAGAGTACATATTTATAGCTATTAGATGCTCTTTAATTGTAGCCCAATGGTCTGTGACCCCCTTAACAATCAAATACAATTGGTCAGAAAATATGACATAGAAGGGGGGCAGACGCAAATTGGAGGGCGGATGAGGGCATGTGGTTGATGAGACAACAAGTAGTGGAGACAATGAAATTCCAATAGGTATTGGTGATCTGCATCTGGAATAAGAGAGACCGAGCAACTTCGAGAAGGTGGTGATTCTTCCGCCCAGTAAAACAATTCTATTGTGGCATTTATGCACAGGAGGTTTGGTGGATGATACCCAACGAGGTGCAAAATTCTTGGAAATCATGTCGAGTGTATCACACGCATTATCAATGCGATGAATTTTGATAGCACGGGTAAATTGCTTTTGGGTTCTACAGTAAAGGAGAGGAAAATGGACAGAAACTCAGAGCGATCACGCATCATATATAACCAATTCATGCGTGAATAATTATCAATAAACATAACAAAGCAGCAATAACCAGATATACTAGTGATTTTGCAGGGACCCCAGATATCAGAATGTAATAAATCAAAAGGAGCAGCACTCTGAGTACAAAGAGGAGGGAAAATAAAGCGATGTTGATTCTCATAGATACATTATTCACAATTAAAAAGGGTAAAAGATAAATCGGGGATAGCCTTCTGGAGAATGGAAGAGGAGCATGATCGAGACTCTGATGTCAATCAAGAGAGCTGACAGAAGAGAGAGTGGAGGAAGGAAGATCCGGAGTGTAGAGCTCATCGCAAAGCTGCCACGTACCAATGATAATTCGCGTTTGTTGATCCTGCACAACAAAAGAAAAGGAAGAGAAGGTAATTAGGCAATCATGTTTATGAGTTAGGCGGCTGACAATCAAGGGACATAAAGAACAGAGTGGAGAGGAAGAGAAGGGGTGAGCAACACATCGCTAGAGATGGCAACAGAAGTGGTGTCGTTGTTTGAAACTATAATAACTTCGTACACAGAGAGTCCAAGTACCGAGAGGGAAGTTGTGGAGAGACGTGATTGGTGGCGTCGAAGTCCACAATCCAGGAGGAAACAAGGGCAAAGGTAGAGATACTGGCATGGTAGGAGTCCACGAGACTAGAGTTGTGAGCAATCAGTTCCCGCAGGTGGCGAGATTTCGTCCCACAGAATGTTGATTTTTGTGCGGGGACAAGGGCGGTCAGTGCATCAACGGCCGCAAAAATCATTGGAGGGAGGGCGAGCGACAACAGAAGACAGACCGCTGCGCGGGCTAAGAAGTCGTAGGTGTTCATATGACTTGTTACTGGTGACACCTCGGCAAGAGAGAGCTCGACAAGGGGGAGAGCTCGGCAAAAGGAGGTCAGAAAATGGGAGTTGGTCCGAGCACAAACCAATAGAGGCATGCAAGGAGGCCGCAGATGCAGCGAGGAGCAAATGCGAGCACGCTGGAACAGGCGAGGAGCAAAGGCGAGCACAAATAGGAGCTGATTGTAGTGAGCTCTGGTTGTTGAGAACTTCTCGCTTTAAGCTCACACTTCCTCCATTGCCCCTTTCGCTTACTACGGTGTCTGAGACACCTTCAGTTTTCCTTTCTTACACACTCCAGCGTATCTTCGGTGGAAATGGCCCGCATCCAACGAATACATTGCACATGCATCTGTATCCAACAATTCCCCCGCACACATCCATCCCACACGTATCCAACAATTCTCCCTCCACCTTATATTTAAGTTTTTTTTATGAAAGCATAATAGATTCATAATGTAGCAATAATGTCATAACTTTCATTCATATTGCACTACCCTTTTATTGATTTCTATGAAAATGAGGTGAGAATTTTGGTACATATGAGGTTTTGCAAGATTTGTATAATTACTTTTTAAGTTGAAGGACGAAGATTCTTCTCATATATCCCTACTAGTAATTTTGAGATTTATTCTCATCTCTTCGAAGTATTAAAAAATGACAAGTTTCATTGAGTTTAAAGCTCATTGAATCATTGTATCCTAACCTTTATATAAGCATAAGATTTCATTAAGTATTACTTTGATGTACTTGTTAAGAATTTGTATTAATGGTTCTGTATTTGTCTTCCATCCTGCAAATAAGAATTATAATTTGATATTTTTTGTGGTGCTTACTTTATATTTATTTATTTAGAAGTTAGAATGAAATATCTCTTTGATTAATAAATCTCATAGGATCATACGATCCTCGATTCAATCCTATGATCCGATCCAATTCAACCTCGAAACGATCCTACCTAGGATCCTCATCCTGACAACCTTGATCAAAGTCTATCAACTCAAATTCATCATTACATGTTCCTAAAACTTTAATATTTAGATTCAAATAAATTTCCTAAAATATCAGGGTTTTATGACCTATTGCTTGATACATGCCCGTGGCTAAATACTAGACCGCAAGGTATAACTATGAGCTGATGATCAAAAGAATCAATCACATATAATAATTCCCAACATTTGGTCTCAACTAGATTCACCTTTGATCGGTGCTAGGTTAAGTGATGTACCACAGATTCTTCTGTAGCTACATTCACATGAAAACATAGCTATCAATCACACCAGAAACTCTCCCAAATAAGGATTCATCATAAAAAATGGAATGGAATAACTTGGAGTGAGAATCGTTACCTTTCTTTTGTGCATTCCGCCGAGTTCGGACCAACGAAACTGCTCATAGGATCCCTTTAGTAAACCACTAGTGTCAGCGACGAACTCCTTGGATATCTGATGGGTATCGACAACCCATGCACGTTTATTCCCGTGGGAGGAAAACCGAGTATCAATGTAGAGGACATGAGTTCATACTACGGGAAGCGCACGTGTGGATCCTTTCTCCATTCTTACACAATGAGGCACATCATTTCTTACTCCCTCCCATTCCAAGTTCCAACCACAGCCTGAGTCACACCATGAGAGCCACCTCGTACCTTAGTTATTAAAGGCACCAGGCGCACCAAGGCGCAAAGGGGCCTTGGAGCCTAAGTGCAGGGCTTAAGGAGCAGGCGCGAACGAAGGCAAGGCGCAACCATATCCATTTTAAATAATCAGCATCAAACATCATTTCAGCTTCTCGATCAAATTATTCATCGAGTCTACTAATTAAGCATTCATTACTATCATTTATATCTCTTAAAAATCAACGTGATCACTTATATCATATCTAAGCCTCAACGCACAATTATCTGTCACAAACACTAAATCAATAAAAAAATATTAAGTTCTTGCATTTTTTTCTTAATTTTAAAAAAAAAATTTACAGCAAAAATTTCACTCAAACGAGTCTTATATTCTAAGGGCACACAGAGGCGCAAAACTCTAGTCCTGGTGAACCTGGAGTCTTAGGCACGCAAGAGGAGTGCCTTTAATAATATAGCCTCGTACCCCCAACGCAGATGTCAGACGAAGATTCATTTTGCACAGAGACGCCAGTGGCAACAAGGGCATAACTTCAAAAATTTCCCAAGACACCCTTACCACAGAGGGGCGAAATACAATGAGATATCTCATTCGCTGGAGCAGCCGCACGATAACAGATGATACTAGGATCTCCCTAGTAGAACTCCAGTAACTCGCCCCCAGGCTACGTCGAAAGTATGACCATCTTCATTCACCGGAGATGAATACTTTCAAGTCAGGGGAGCTAACGGGGATCGACCACCCACACACATTTATTTCCACGGGAGGCGATGATCTATTGTCCGTCCAGACGATCTGAGTCACGAATGTATTTGGATGGTCAGTCGGGGTCAGTGTCATATATTTTTATTTTTGAGTTGTATTTAACATCCATTAGCTCGGACCGGTGATTCACAGTGATGTGTTGTGGTCTGTTGATCTTGTTCACAAGATGTGCTGCTATCCATATTGTCCCTAAAGGACTTTTTGGGTGAAAAAAGTGTGGGAATAGTACATGGTCTCCTCTACCTTTGACCGGTATACTGTTCAAAACAGGATCTTCAGGAGGCTTAATAAGAACTTTGAGCATGTTTGGCCCGAAATGCAGTGTAATCTGTAATCATGTTAAATTAGTAAAGGTACCCGAGCACAAAAAATCTTAAAGAAGGAAACAAAAATGACAAATTCTGTCGTGACGAGTATAATCCTAGAATGATATGATCAAAAAATCATTCTATTCTACAAGCACTGCATCGGCAGATCTACACGAAGAAAATAACGATCAAAATAGCAACAAGTGAATCCGGTACAAAATAACCTAGAAGCAGAAGAAGAAAAGGAAAAGTGATGCAGGGGTAGACTAATGGAGAAGTAAACTTGGCACACACGATGGGGGTCCTAGGGGTTGGGTTTGACGGACACGTGCAAAGCTTCAATAACACCAACCGATTAATGGATTTTCAATGTATTTATGGCATATGCAATCGTACGGAAGGAGATTACGCAATGAAATCAGATCACAAAAATAGTTCGCAATCGGAGAGCGCAATTAATTGAACTACCGTTCAAACGTCCCTGCAAGTTAGCACGATCTCAAGCAACTAACACAATAACTGAATCCCAACATATAGCATCAACTAGCATAATCCACGTTCAAGAAATGAGACAAATAATGACTTACAAGCACACTTGAACCCAAATCTGAAAGGAATAGGACACGATTGGAGGGCTTCTTGCTGGTTGGTGCTGACGGGTGCCGAAAGTGGGCTGCGGGTGGTGGGGAGTTGGAATCGGTTGAGGGGGAAATGAACCTGGATGGTTGGTAGTGGTTGTAAAGGAGATGTGGAGGGTTGGTGGTGGCTGTGAAGAGGATGTGGAGAGCTGGTAGTGGCTGTAAGGGAGAAGCAGGTGGTCGAAATGACTGTAGGAAGGGGAGATGGAGTTATCGTGGGCTGTAGGGGGAAAGGATGGTGGCCGGCGAAGCTTGGAGAGGCAAGGTTGGTCGGAGATGGGGCCGGAAAGGGAAAAGGCATTGGTTTGCGGAAGGCTTACGGGAGGCGTGCGAGAGGCGAGGTCGGAGACGATGCAGGCGTCACACCCGCGGCTTGGCGTCGCACCAAGAGACCGGCTGCAGAAAACTCTCAAACATTCGGTCCATTCCTTCAGCTACCGGGCTCCTTATATAGAAAATAAAATAGGGCAACCCCAAAATGGACGGCTATGATTGGCCGCGCTTCCGGGTACCAAAACTACTTAAATACTTATCCAAATTACATAATGCGAAATACAAAAAATAAAGCGGGTCGACTCTCCGAACGCATCCGTGGAACCGGATCGCCCGAAAAGGAATGTCCAAATAAGGAACTCGATCAAGTCCGCCTCCGGCGGGAATAGACGCGCGTGATCCCGCGATCTTTGTCAACCCGGTCTCCATCAACTCCCTCTGGCTTAAAAGCATTCATCTCCGAAGAATGGAGACGAATGTACTCCTGGCAAAGCTCGGGGGCGAGCCTCTCCAACTCGGCTGGGGCGATCCACGTATCATCTAGGCCGGGACGGCCTCTCCAATGTACTAAGTACCGCAGTGTGTGCGGATCCGCAGCTACCATGTAATCGTGGGCCAAGATGCCCTCAATGGTCTCCAAATCTGCTGGCGACGCTGCGGGATATGACTCACACTCAAATGTACTCACAGGTGGTGCTACCGGTGGTGCTGTCAAGCCTTCGGGTTGAGACGTGGGTGGATGGGGTTGGGAGGATGAAAATGGTAGGTGTGGTGGGGTTGGTTCACGTGGTGGCTCCGCGGGAAGGGACTCAAATGGATCCTCATATGCTTGCTCCTCAAAGTATGAAGTCAAGTCCTCAACGTTGAATACCCGGCTGATGCCCATATGTTTTGGAATATCAATCTCATAAGCGTTGGTCCCAATCCTTCGCACTACTGTATAAGGGCCCATTCGTCGGGCGTTCAACTTCTTCGCAGTTCCCGAAGGGAACCTCTCAGGACGAATGCGAACCAACACCTGTGTGCCAACCTCAAAGTTCCTCTCCCTTCTGCATATGTCTGCATATGCCTTATAATTTTCGTTACTTGTTGCGATTTTTTTTCGGATGGACTCATGAAGCTCATGCAAATGCTCGACAAACGATTCAGCTGACGCACTAGGACGGGACTCTAGGGGAAGGGGTATCAAATCAATTGGTTTCCTAGGCTCGTATCCTAGTAGAATATGGAAGGGGCTGAGACCTGTGGTCGTGTTCACTGAACTGTTATATGCAAATTCTACTAAAGGTAACACAGAATCCCATGTGGACACGTGCTCGCCAACAAGACACCGAAGGAGGGCTCCCAAGCTCCTATTGACCACTTCGGTCTGACCGTCAGTCTGTGGGTGATAGGCAGTTGAAAACTTCAGTGTGGTGCCCGTCTTCATCCACAACGTCTTCCAGAAATAGCTCATGAATCGGACGTCACGATCAGACACGATAGAGGATGGTAATCCGTGGTACTTAAACACTTCCCTAACAAATAGGGTGGCTACTAAGGATGCGTCAGCCGTCTTGCGGCATGGAATAAAATGGGCCATCTTGGAGAAGCGGTCCACGACGACATAAATGGAGTCATATTTCTTGAGCGTGCGGGGCAGCCCAAGAACAAAGTCCATACTAATATCAACCCATGGTCTGTGAGGAATGGGTAAAGGTGTGTACAGACCACTCGGTTGGCGTGAGCCCTTCGCCATCTGGCACGTCCTACAATGCCTAATTACTCACGCCACGTCCTTCTTTAGTGACGGCCAAAAGAATCGATCCTCAACCAGGGCGGTGGTCTTATCACGCCCGAAATGTCCTGCGGCTCCTCCCGCATGCATCTCCCAAATCAAGAAATCACGGAGAGAGGTATCGGGGATGCAAAGTCGAGTGCGAAAGAATAAGTAGGCGTCCGACACAGAGAAGTCCTCAATCACCTCAGGTGGGTCCCGGGTGAGGGCTCCATAGATATCTCGGAAGTCAGGACACTCAACGTAATCTACGGGTAGGCGCTCAAATCCCACAACACGCGTGTTCATCGTCTGCAGTAGAGAGATCCGGCGACTCAAGGCATCGGCCGGTTTGTTCTCAACACCCGCGCGGTGCTTGAGAACATAGTCATAACTCTGCAGGAATTCGACCCACTTGGCATGTCGATGGCTAAGTTTCGACTGAGAGTCCAGATACCGCAAGGCCTGGTGATCAGAATATAGCACGAACTCCTTGTGCAGGAGGTAGTGTCGCCAATAGCGTAAGGCCTGAACTAGCGCATAGAACTCTCGGTCGTATGTGGAATACCGCTGTCGGGCCTCGTTCAGCTTCTCGCTGAAATATGCAACGGGGTGGCCCTCCTGGCTGAGTACACCACCAATCCCAAGTCCAGAGGCGTCACAAGCCACCTCAAACGCTAGACCAAAATCTGGTAATCGGAGGACGGGGGCAGTAGCTAGTCGTTCCTTAATCTCGTCGAAGGCTTTGGTGGCAGCCTTGGTCCACACGAATTCTCCCTTACGAAGGCAGCTCGTAAAGGGGGCCATAATCGTACTAAAGCTCCGAACAAACCTCCTGTAGAAGGTGGCAAGTCCATGAAAGCTCCTGGCCTCATGGATAGTCATGGGAACGGGCCACTCTCGAATAGCTCTCACTTTGTCGGGATCGACCGCGATACCCGACGCAGAGATGATATATCCGAGGAAATGGACTGACTCAGCTAGGAAATCACATTTCTTCAGATTCACGAATAGATGTTCCTTTCGGAGGGTGTCTAACACCAATCGGATGTGATGAATGTGATCGGCGCGCTCTTTGGCTATAAATCAGGATATCGTCAAAATACACGACCAAGAACTTGCCCATGTAGGGCCGCAGAATCTGAGTCATCACTCTCATAAACGTGATGGGGGCGTTTGACAACCCGAAAGGCATCACGAGCCACTCAAAGAGGCCATCCTTCGTCTTGAAGGCCGTCTTCCACTCATCTCCCTCGCACACCCGAATCTGATGATACCCGCTCCGGAGATCTATTTTTGTGAAGAGGCGAGCACCAGTCATGGCATCAAGTAAATCATCAAGGCGGGGAATAGGAAAACGGTACTTCACCGTAATCTTGTTGATGGCTCTGCTATCTATGCACATGCGCCAACTACCATCCTTCTTCGGGGTGAGAAGGGCTGGTACTGCACACGGGCTCAAGCTCTCGCGCACGAAACCTTTCCTAAGCAACTCGTCCACTTGCCGTTTTAATTCGGTGTGCTCGGTTGGGTTCATGCGATAATGTGGAAGATTGGGCAAAGATGCCCCCGGGACAAGGTCAATCGCGTGCTGGATATCCCGCAAAGGAGGGAGCTCATCGGGGAGCTCCTCGGGCATGACGTCAGAAAACTCCTGTAACAATCGATGTACCTCGGGGTCTGTAGTGACAGAATCTCCTGTGGGAGCGTCCGAGGCTAAGGTGGCAGCCACAAGAAATACTATCCCTGAATCCTGGCTAACTCTCAAGAAGTCACTCGATCTCAACATGTGTAAGGGCCTGGAAGTCCCAGAACTAACGGCGGACTCAACCTTGCCCTTGGGTGGTCCCTTGGGTTGGGCCGGGGTGAAAGTGATCTTCTGGCCCTTATCATAGAATACACATGTGTTCGATCGGCCGAAGCACGTCGCGTCGTGGTCAAATAACCAAGGTCGACCTAGCAAGACATGAGCTACGTCCATCGGGATGACGTCACACCATACCTTGTCCTCGAAGGACGCTAAACGGAGAGGCACCAAGCAGCGTTGGGTAACTTGTATCGCAGATTTGTCCACCCAAAGGACACGGTAAGGGTGAGGGTGTGGTTCTGGGGTAATCTGCATGCGCTCAAGCGCTTTCTTGGCGACAATATTGACACAACTCCCACCATCAATGGCAAGTTTGCAGGGTCCGCCCGCGCTCTGGAAATACGTATAGAAGATGGTGGTACGACGCCAATCATCCTCCGCACGGGGGGTGTGCAGGAGGCGGCGTATAACTCCCAGTTCCAGTGACCTCTCAGCGTCACTCTCCCAATCTTCCTCAGCGGTAGCTATCACGTCCTCCTTGGTCTCCTCTATCATATCTACGGTTGCGTCCCCGTCTTCCTCTACGATCAGGCTCCGCATAGGGCACTGAGCGGCGTAGTGGCCTCTCTTGGAGCATCTGTAACACTGGGGCCCGCTGGGCTTAGGGGGCCCAGTCCAGATGGCCTTCCCTTTCACATCCTCGGGGATGCGGGGAGGCGTAGAAGTCTGAGGATGAGGAGGTGCGGATCTCCTGAATGTGGAGCCCTCAGGCTTGGAGGTCTGCTGGCGGGACCCAGTAGTCTGGAGATACAGCTCATACTCAAGGGCTAACTCATAGATCTGCTCAACGGTCTCTCGACGGTGGGGAATCAGCTCTCGCCTAATGTCGTGTTTCAGACCGTGCCGAAATCTGGAAGCCGAGGCACTGTTCTCTTCCCGAAGGTCACTCCGCACGATCAAGTCATCGAACTTGGTCATATATTCCGTTACCGACATCGTTCCTTGTCGCAGCGCATAGACTTGATCTAGGAGTCGGTCTCGATAAGAAGCGGGGAGGTACTTTTCTTTTAAGCGCCTTGTCATGTCTTCCCATCGGATGATGGGCCGGTAGCCGTCTCGCTCTAAGGCCCGCTCCACACTAGTCCAGCAGTTCATGGCGGAGCCTACTAGTTTCATGCGTGCAAATCTCACCCTACGCTCATCACTCATATCGTACCAGTCGAAACAATGCTCCATCTCTCGGAGCCAGTCGCTGAATGCACCAGGGTCCTGATGACCATCGAATGTTGGGACCTCAATACGGATACGGCGTAAGATATCCTCTTCCATTGGTGGAGGCCCTCTTCGGTGGCCGGGGTAGCCATCGAAGTGGTCATGAGGGGCGTAATCGGGGAAATGTGGGCGCTGTCGGGGGTGACGATCGGGGTTGGGGTGGTGGCGACGATCCTCAGGTGGGATCACATCATGTCCACCTCGACGAGGGGCGGCGTGGTCGCCCTGACCCTCATAAGCATCCTGACGCGCGCGGAGTATGTCCATTTGACCGCCAAGTTGGTTAAGGCGATCTAACATCAAACGTTGGAATTCGGCGGTAGGCATTTCCGTCGTCGAGTTGGAGTTGCCAGGCCGCTCGTCTGTGAGATCTGGGTCAGCCATGCTGTGCCTAAAAGGTCTACCACTACGTAGCATACGCTCCCTAGCCTAATGTGTGCAAAGGTTGGGGAGACGGGGATCGTTGGCAAGCTAAGAAACTAGCCGGATCCCTCTGATACCACTTTGATGCAGGGGTAGACTAATGGAGAAGAAAACTTGGCACACACGATGGGGGTCCTAGGGGTTGGGTTTGACGGACACGTGCAAAGATTCAATAACACCAACCGATTAATGGATTTTCAATGTATTTATGGCATATGCAATCGTACGGAAGGAGATTACGCAATGAAATCAGATCACAAAAATAGTTCGCAATCGGAGAGCGCAATTAATTGAACTACCGTTCAAACGTCCCTGCAAGTTAGCACGATCTCAAGCAACTAACACAATAACTGAATCCCAACATATAGCATCAACTAGCATAATCCACGTTCAAGAAATGAGACAAATAATGACTTACAAGCACACTTGAACCCAAATCTGAAAGGAATAGGACACGATTGGAGGGCTTCTTGCTGGTTGGTGCTGACGGGTGCCGAAAGTGGGCTGCGGGTGGTGGGGAGTTGGAATCGGTTGAGGGGGAAATGAACCTGGATGGTTGGTAGTGGTTGTAAAGGAGATGTGGAGGGTTGGTGGTGGCTGTGAAGAGGATGTGGAGAGCTGGTAGTGGCTGTAAGGGAGAAGCAGGTGGTCGAAATGACTGTAGGAAGGGGAGATGGAGTTATCGTGGGCTGTAGGGGGAAAGGATGGTGGCCGGCGAAGCTTGGAGAGGCAAGGTTGGTCGGAGATGGGGCCGGAAAGGGAAAAGGCAGTGGTTTGCGGAAGGCTTACGGGAGGCGTGCGAGAGGCGAGGTCGGAGACGATGCAGGCGTCACACCGCGGCTTGGCGTCGCACCAAGAGACCGGCTGCAGAAAACTCTCAAACATTCGGTCCATTCCTTCAGCTACCGGGCTCCTTATATAGAAAATAAAATAGGGCAACCCCAAAATGGACGGCTATGATTGACCGCGCTTTCGGGTACCAAAACTACTTAAATACTTGTCCAAATTACATAATGCGAAATACAAAAAATAAAGCGGGTCGACTCTCCGAACGCATCCGTGGAACCGGATCGCCCGAAAAGGAATGTCCAAATAAGGAACTCGATCAAGTCCGCCTCCGGCGGGAATAGACGCGCGTGATCCCGCGATCTTTGTCAACCCGGTCTCCATCAAAAAGGATAAAGATACTTCATCTCAATGTATCTTGTTCGATATCAAAGACAAAGCAAATGGGGAAGAAGAGGTAGCACAAAGATCATTGTATTCTTTATCCTCCTCAACTTCACGCATCCACCAATAATTAAGTTTAAAGAAATCAAATTCCTCACAAGAATTCTGTCAAACAGGTCCCGAGCATCATTAATTCCATCGGGGGAAACAACGTATATTTTTGTAATGTGAATATTTTTTAGATTGCGGGCATCAATGGACTATGAATAGCTATATTAGGGCTATGAATAGCTATATTAGGACAGCTATTGGTCCTCGTGAGCAGGTAGCTAACCTATCAGGCGTCAACCGTCGTGGCCGGACGGTGACAGTAGAGCGGGCATCTCTACTACTAGGCTGGTCTCCATACTACCTGGCATAGGCCTTTGTACGCCTCAACGCTAAGAACACAACAGTGGAGCTCACATGCGTACTACGGCTCAGCGGGTGTCTCGGGTAGATGTGCACCGAGATCCTAGCCCTGAACTGGCCTAAGGTGTGATACGGAAGGAGCCTCGGAAATGAGCACAAGGACCAAGCCCAACCGTTCACTTAGCACGAAAGGAGCCTCGGGACGTGAACACTGAGGACCAAGCCCAACCGCTCAAGGTCAAGCTGTCAACTCCCATCGGTGTGACGATTGGCGAGCCCGTAGACCTGCCACACTATCCTTAACCCGAGATTACGACACCACGTGTCGACTCACACAACATGCATTATATCCACATCGTGATACGAAAGGAGCCTCGGAAACGAGAACGAGGACCAATAGCTATATGAACATCACTCTTAAATAAATATAAATTCAATTGAAAGATAAATATAACCGGATGTGAATAAGTGAACTCACACTCTCAACACAATCAATCGTGTTGCACACATGAGCTGCAAATAGAGATGATCATTTGATCATCGTCGATGCATTATGATTTACTTGGAACGAAAATCAAAAGAAATACAAAACTCTTTTTGAATCTTTCCCAATGGAGAAACAAAATTGTTAGCGAAAATGTTTGTAAAAGAGATTGGAATGGACTCAAGGCACGATCAGAACTCTGTCCTAAAGGTTTAATTCATCACCAAAATATGCGCAAAGGGATACGATGAATTTTCTTTGAGATACAACAAAGCACAAGTTCTGTAATTAGTACTGATTTATTGAATTATGGTGATGTCAAAATTACAATTTGAAATTCTGTAATTTTAAAGAAGGAAAATAAAAAGAGAATCATTTTTTTGTTACCTATAATATTAAATTAAGACATGTATTTAAAGACTTGACCGGGACTCTCCACGAAGATGACTACTATTTACATAACTATTGAGAATAGACATTAACAGTCATTTGTATTTAAATATATGTTGCAGACCACCTCTAGGCAGTCCCCACACAGCCCCTTACATCAGCCCATAAATCAAGCCCCCACATTCTCGGCCCCCTCGAATCCATCCTGATTCACCCTTCATTCCCCCCAGACAGCCACCAAATTACCGTGAATCACCGAATCTCCACAATACGGCATTCCCCCTACATAGTGAGTATTTTATTGTGTGTGGGTCAGTCAAAGTCAGTGTCACATTGAATCACAAGATCGTCACCCTACGACATTACCCCTACTAAGCAGAGGCAAGCTTAGAAAATGCAAGCAAGAGTGGGAGCAAGATCGGATGTGGCGGACTCAATGAGAGCAAATGGGAGCAGTGAGCTCTGATTGCGAGTAAGAGGCTGAGCCCAGAGTCCCTGTGCACGCTTTGGAGATGCGGGCAAGAACTAAGCAAGCTTTGGTTGCTGTCCCCGAGCGATCCCGGTAGGAGGCAGTAATGGCGCTGGCTGGAAGAAGCCGGGCAATGGCACAGTGGGTTTGGAAGAAGGAAACAACGTGTACAGCACACAATGGGGGTTCGGCGGGTACTGCAGGCACAACGGACGCGAGGGAAGGAGCTCATGATTGGACAAAGAATTTTATAAGCAACTAGATACCAAAGATGGAGAGCGTGACATATATATAATTGCTTGAGCTAGAGAAATAAAGACAAGAGATTTAAGTCAAGTAAAATGCATAAAAGATGAGAAAAATACAGTTTTGACGAATAATGTCGATATTAAAGAGCGATGGAAAAGATACTTTTATCAACTCTATAATAAAACAAAGGACAATGAATTGAACTTGAAAGAGTTAAGTAAATCGGAGGAATATAGGAATACAATGTTTTATCGTAAAATTCAAGTATCGGAGGTAAATGATGCTCTAAAAAAGATGAAAAATGAAAAGGTGGTTGGGTCAGACGATATACTCATCGAAGTAAGGAATTGTCTAGGAAATGAAGGAATTTTATGGTTTACATGTTTTTTCAATAAGATACTGAAGTCAAAGCAAATGTTAGATCAACGGAGAGAAAGAATCTTGCTACCTTTGTATAAGAATAAAGAAGATATACAAAATTGTGTTAATTACAGAGGCATTAAATTGATGAGTCATACCATGAAATTATGGGAACGAGTAATAGAAAGAAGAGTAAGATGGGAGACTAACATCTCAGAGAATCAATTTGGATTCATGTCAGGGCGGTCGACCATGGAAGCTATACATCTCTTGAGGAGACTCATTGACAACTACCAAGAAAGAAAACAAGATTTACATATGTTGTTTATTGATCTTGAGAAGGCTTATGATAGAGTTCCAAGAGAATTTTATGGAGAGTCGTGGAAAAGAAAGGTGTAAATGTATCATATATTGATATAATCAAAGATATGTATACAAATTCAGTGACAAGGGTGAGGACATCTGGAGGATTAACACAGGAATTTCCCTATCATTGTTGGCTTACATCAAGGATCAGCTTTAAGCCCTTATCTCTTTTCCCTTATCTTAGATGAGCTTACCGGACATATCCAACAAGCAATACCTTGGTGTTTATTGTTTGCGGATGATATCGTTTTGGTTGATGAGACACGCGAGGGTGTAAACGCAAAACTTGAATCTTGGCGAGACACTTTAGAAAAGAAGGGTTTTAGGTTCAGCAGGGCAAAGACAGAGTATATGGATCTTAGATTTAGCAATACAAGAAAGACGGATGGCGTCGTTATTAAGTTGGGTGATCAAGATATTTCTCGTAGTCAATGTTTTAAGTATCTTGGATCGATAATTCAAAAAGACGAAGGTACTGATAAAGATGTGGCACATAGAATCCAAGCGGGTTGGTTGAAGTGGAGAGGCGCGTCAGGGATCTTATGTGATCGTAAAGTACCATTAAAACTCAAGGGAAAGTTTTACTATACTGCAATTAGACCAGCGATGCTCTATGGTTCTGAGTGTTGGGGCAGTGAATTGTGTACATGAGCACAAAATGGGAGTTGCGGAGATGAGAATGCTTAGGTGGATGTGTGGACAAACGAGACTAGATAAAATTAGGAATGAATGTATCAAGTTTAAGACAGAAGTAGCACCAATTGCAGAGAAGATGAGATAAGCTCGACTAAGATGGTTTGGACACGTACAAAGGAGACCATTAGAGGCACCTGTTAGGCGTTGTGAGAGTCTAGTCACTAGGCATGTTAAACGAGGGAGGGGTAGACCAATAAAGACTTGGAATGAAATGGAAAGATATGATGTACTTAGGCATTAGTGAGATTATGACAAAAGATAGGGCACATGGAGACAAAGGATTCATATAGCCGACCACACTATAGTGGGATAAAGGCTTGAGTGTTGTTGTTGTAGTGGATCTATTATTGCTTGTTTGGTTGGGATTTTGTAGCTGATCTCTTCCAATTAATGTAATAGGAAAGACAGATCTATTTTACCCTATCGAGTATCGACCAGTTATTGCTTGTTCAGTTGTTTGGTTGGGATTTTGTAGCTGCAGAATGATGTGAACCTGTGATTGCTTTATCTGGCTTTGCATGAGGTATGACCTTTTCTGGTTAATGTAGCTGCAGGTTTAGTTTTTTTTACTTATAATTTGCTTTTGCAAAGATTGCTCTATGTTAAGAGCAGGTTTAATTTTTGGTATGTTAATTATTTGGGCACAAGATTGAACCACAGTTCTCACGTGATGCTTAGAACCTCCATTCACCAACTGAAGGACGTTGTGATGCAGCACAGCAACTAATGTTGGCCGAGAGAGTGGATTTAAATTTTCGCGTGCAAATCACACTCATCGTCTGTGCGTCGTGAAGTCGCTAATAGTTATTTGCGACAGATTCTCAAGAGTAACGGTTCAAATCAAAATGATGAATGCTATTTTTCACAAATCCTATTCCGCAGACAATAATTTATGAAATAACGACAATTTAGAAATAGCTAGAATGTCAAAAGTAAGCTCTCAGACAATTAATAGAAATGCATGCAGCTATGCAAAAAAAAATAGAGTAGGAGAGGAGCAGATTACCCAAGTATACACAAAGCTATAGCCGGGAGATGGACTTCCAAATGCAGAGGCGCATAAATGAGAAAATCTCGAACTGACCAATGGATGGGATGTTGTTGTCGACAATGCCTCCTGGATTGAAGCAACCGACCACCAGATTGCTTGAAAGGGGCGATCTGGAGTCGCCACCGATCTATAAAAGGCGGTTGAAGGGGGTCGGAGATGACTGGGAAGGGGAGACGTCGGAGTTCCCAAGGAAAAAAAGGAAAAGACGTCGGTGGATGTCGAGGCTACGACACCAGGGCTTCGTTCCTAGACCGGAAAATTCGAGCAGGTTTTTGTTCACGAACGAAGGAAAGAGGAAGGTTTTAGTAGCAATGAGATAACCAACAGCACAGGAACAAAACGAGGGTTTCGTTCTCTGTACTATTTTGGGGTTTCCTTTTTTGAATTCCTTTTCTGAATTCCTTTGCCACTTAAATACTAATTTCTTGCCAAATATTTTTATTTCTAAAATCAATTGATGCTAAATATTTTGTTTAAAAATTCAATTAATACTATTGATTGGGAATACAATTTTAAATTCCTCTACTTAAAATACTTCTGCTTTAGCCGCATGCATTCCTAATTATTTAGAGCATACCGCTTTCGTCCTAATTAATTCAAAATTGTCGGACCATTTATTCAGGGTCTCATCAGGTGGTCAAACCGATAGGCCGAAAATTAAAAAATAACGATTAGTGCGTGAAAAGAAATACATGTCATAAAATAAAAGGAATATGCCACATGATGGTGTCATGCGCTTCCAGATGCAGCGGCAGATGCAATGATTCCCCCGGTGTTACGAGAACTCGACCCTGACGAGAACACGCAAAGATCGATAACAGAGAGATTTGGGAGACAGTGTTGTAACTCATCAGTGCTAATCCAAGAGTTGTATGTAATGTCTCATTCTCGCCATGAAACCAGGTAGCGCTGGTACGTCCCGTGGCGAATGTGAAATTCATGTACATCAAGAACCTCAACAATTTCCTCGGTCGGCGTCAATACTGAAGCTAAGTCAGGTGGTATCTCTGGAGCTACAGCAGGTGGATTAGGGCAGCAACTAGGCGGCTCTCCATAAAAGGGTGTCAGATCAGCCACGTTAAATATCGGCGAAATACTGAATCTAACTGGTAAATCTAGGAGGTGTGCATTCTCACTTATTCGTTTCCGGACTTAAAAAGAACTAAACTTCATTTGTTGTAGGTTATGATATGGACCCGGAGCAAATAATTGCTTCCTGAAATAAGCAAACAGCCTTCTAAAAAATAAAACTTCCGGCGATGACGATCGGACATGGATTTATATTTTTCAGAAGATGCTCGCAATTTAATAGTAATATTTTTATGCAATTCTTTTAAATAACCTATGAGCTTGCGCGTCGGAGGAAATACGTTCATGAGATGGAGGGGAGTGGCAGTCAAGTAGGTAGGGTATAAAGAACCCATAAACAATCTTGAAAACAAAATTATTAGTGGAGCGATTAGTAGAATTATTAAATATGAATTCAGCTTGTGGAAGTATAAGATTTCATTGTTTTGGATTCTCCCCAGTTAAACGCTTAAGGTCTCCTAAACTCATGTTAACGACCTCAGTCTGTTCATCGGTCTGAGGGTGATATACGCTACTAAACACGAGTTTGGTTCCCAATCTGCCACACATTGTTTTTCAAAAAATACCTCATAAAACACTTATCTCTATTAGAGACGATTGACCTAGGAATGTCGTATAACCTAATGATTTCTTTTTAAAAAAAAAGTTTAGTGATGTGTACAACACTAGTGGTTTTCCTACATTATATAAAATGCGTCATATTTGAAAGACGATCTACTACAACAAAAATAGATTCTACTTTCCTCTGAGTGTGAGGAAGTCCTATTACGAAATTCATTGAAATGTCATCTCGCGGCCTCTCAGGGATCGGTAGAGGGGTGTATAATCTAGAGTTCAGTGCATGTCCCTTATACAATTGACAAGTTGTGCAATGCTTAATAAATTTGATGGCATCACACTTCATCTTTGGCAATTAATATCGAGCACTAGCGAAATCCAACCATTTGGATTGACCTACGTGTCCACCTAACTCGGATGAGTGAAACACCTTAAGTAGTGTCTCTTGAAGGGGGCCTTCGCAAATGCAAAGATGGGTACCCTTAAATAAATATCCCCACTCACTGTGTATTGTGTAGTTGGATCAATCCCACTATATTGACACAAGGTCCAAATGTCACGAAAGAAAGGATCGGTGGCGTATAAGTCATGTTGTGAATCTAAGTCAGTAATGCAAGGCTGCAGGGTGGCAAGTAAATGTGTCTGACGACTAAGGGCGTCAACAAGCCGATTCATGATACCAGACTTAAATTTTAAGTGGAATGTGAACTCTTGTAGGTAGGCAGCCCACTTAGCATGCTGTTGAATCTTCCTTTGGAAATTCAAATGTTTCAGTGCTTTGTGGCTTGTATTCAGTACAAACTCACGTTGGATCAGGTAATGCCTCATGTGGCAGAGTGCCTGAACAATAATATAAAAAACTAAGTCGTATGTAGAATACCTAGTCATTGCTTCGTTTAACTTCTCACTAAAAAATGCTACTGGTCGACCTTCCTGACTCAAAACTGTGTCAATGCCAATAATGAATGTCGTTGTCGAGCTCAAAAATCTTATCAAATTCAGGCCTTTAATACAGGGGCAATAGTAAGTTTCTCCTTAACTAATAGAAATGCGAGTTCGGCTTCCTCATTCTAAATGAATAACCTATTTTTTAAACAATCAGTTACGGGCGCAATCAATTTCTAACACTAAACTAAGATGAATCAGGCATTGTTCAGGATCAGCACTATAAATCAAAATGTCATCAAAATAGACCACTACACGGACATAAATGAGTGGTTTAAGCACTTGATTCATCACTCGCATAAATGTGTTGGGTACATTGGATAGACCAAAAAGCATCATTAATTACTCATATAAGTCGTCTCTAATCTTAAACAGTCTTCCACTCATCTCTGGATCGTATCCGGATTTGGTGGTACCAACTCTTCAGATCTATCTTCGAAAACACACGAGACTCACTAAGCATATCAAGCATGTAGCCCATTCGAGGAATCGGAAAGCGATATCTGATAGTGTATTTATTAATCGCTCGACTATCGACACGCATGCATCATGTTCCAACTTCCTTGAGAACTAATAATGCGGGAACAGTGTGGGGCTCATACTATCCCTAATATGACCTTTTGAAATCAGATTAGTCACCTGCCTATAGAGTTCCACATGCTCTTTCAGACTCATACGATAATGCGGAAAATGAGATAAGCTAATTGATGTAGGTCGAGAGAGCGGATTCAAATTTTGGCACGCAAATCACACTCGTCATTAGTACTTCGTAAAGTGGCTAATAGTTATTTGCGAGAGATTCTCAAGACTAAAGGTTCGAATCAAAATGATGAACCCCATTTTTCATAAAATTTATTCCACGGACAATAATTTATGAAATAACGACAAATAAGAAATAACAAGACCGTCTGAAGTAAGTTCTTAGACAATTAATTGAATTGCATGTGATTATGCTAAAAAATTAGAGTAGGAGAGGAGCAGATTACCCGAGTATATGCAGGGCTACAATTTGGAGATGGACTTTCGAGTGCTTGCGCATAAATGGGAAAATCTCAAACTGGCCGACTGAAGGGAGGTTGTTGTTGTTGACGACGTCTCCTGGATTGGACCAACCGGCCACAAGATTATTGAAAAGGGGCGAGCAGGAGTAGACAACGATCTGGAAGATGCAGCAATCCATTGGATGGGGGTCAGTGATGACTAAGAAGGGAAGACATCACAGCTCCCATAGGAAAAAGGAAAAGACGCTTGTGGATGTCGAGACTCTGGCACCAGGGCTTTGTTCCTTGACCGGTGAATTCAAGCAAGTTGTCGTTCACGAGTGAAGGAACCTGGAAGGTTTTAGCGGAAATGAGATAACCGGCAATACAGAGGAACGAACCGAGGGTTTTGTTCTATGTACTATTCTGGGGTTTCCTTTTCTGAATTCTTTTGCCACATAAATACTAATTTCTTGCCAAATATTTTTATTTCTAAAGTTAATTGATGGCTACTAAATATTTTGTTTCCGAATTCAATTGATGGTTATTGATTGAGAATATAATTTTAAATTCCTCTACTTAAAATACTTTCGCTTTAGCCGCATGCATTCCTTACTATTTAGATCTTGCCTCTGTCATCCAAACTAATTCAAAATTGTCAAACTATTTATTCAGGGTCTCATCGGGTTGGTCAAACCGACGGGCCAAAAAATTCAAAAAAAACGACTGGTGCGTGAAACGAAATACATGTCATAAAATAAAAAGAATATGACGAATCATGGTGTCATGCATTTTCAGATGTGACGGTGGATGCATCAACAACACTTCCTCTATCTCTTGTGGTTCCAACCAAGGTATGCTCCTCTTCCTCCGCCACTCTAACTCTTTAACTATGAATCGAGGTTGAAATTTTATAGATTAAAATACTATGTACGATATTTTATAGATTAAAATACTATGTATGATATTTTCCTGGTTATGTTACTATTTGAAATATGAGTTTGTAGTTTGCATTTCCATTTAATTATTGATTAATTGTTTGTGACAAGTTGTTAATGATAAGAATGTTGGGAGTTGGAAGAGTATTTTTTTCAATAATTATGAGATATGTTTAGAATCGAGAACCAAACTGAAACTGAACCAAACCGAACGGTTCAGATCCGATTCTATACCTTAGGACCGAGGATCACTTCCGGTTCTGAATATTTGGAATCGAACCTGTATGGGTCGGCTTCAAGTTTTAGGTGGAACCGAACCAAACCGATCTGAGTTGCACCCCTAATGAAGACAACTACTTTTAACAAAACAAAACTACTATATGTTATCTCTAAATTTTCTACTCTCTTAAAAAGTCAATCAATGCATCAAATTATCTTAGGCTCCGTTTGGCATGATGGTGGCGATCGTAAACGCATGGGTTAAAACGTCATTCGTTAAAGATCACCTAACAAACATCATCCGTTTGAACATAAAAGTGGATGAAGTTTCTTAGGTGGGCGCAAACAAATGACAATTTAACACTCGTGTTCATGACCGCCACCACTGTGCCAAACGAAGCCTTAGTCTAGGACAATCATATCCTAAATTAGGTCTTTATCAATTATAAAATTTGACACGATAATAGAATGAGAGATAAAGTAAGGTACTCACAATGTCCCCGAGGAATACGACTTTGATGCAAACGTTTCATACATTATACACGATAGATGCGCTTGCCTAAAAGCACGCATCCCTTTCTACATCACTATATTCAGTATGACGTGTGACACATCAAGTTAAATATAAATTTAAACCTTTGATATATCTTAAAACTCCTATACAACAATAAGTGTGATTTGCCTAAAAGTACGCAAATTTATTACTTGCCTAGGTGCAATCAAAGTGTATCATGAACACTGCGCGGTTACGCAGGAAGGGGTCGTGAGCAGGCCAAACGCAAAAGGGACCCAACCCACGAGGGAAAAGGCTCAATCGAGCACAATCAAGGCAAATAAATCAGATTAGCTCTGATTGCATGTTAACTAAAGAGAAAAATGAGCCAATATTTTATTATTCTCATATATATATATATATATATATATATATATATATATATTGTATAATGGGTATCCTTTTACAGAGAGAGGGCGAGAGAGCTAAGTACAACCCAAGATCTGAAACTAAAGGAGGAGCCTAAGAGGAGAGAGGTCTTATGAGCCTAAATGTATGTGCTTATTTAACAAAAATCGATGTTGAATGAGTGGAAATGGTGTGAAAATTGAAGTTTAGAAATACTTTACAAATGATGTCCTGTAGAAAACCAGAAAAGTTGAATCAGTGGAAAAGTTGAGTATTAAAGTTTAAAAATATTTTGAAAAAAACAAGGCCTTCATGGTTACGCAAATTAGAGGTTCCATGAGTTCAGTCCATACATATTGTAATATCCTGAATTCAATGAGGGTAGTCCGATGAGGGTGCAAGGTACTTTGAGGGCAGTGAAGCCCGAATAAAGCAACTCATGACAAGTTTCTCTCTAATTTTGAACCTCACATCAAAATTAGAGAGAGTTATTGAGCTTAAGTAATAATTCAGAATCTCAAATATTAGACACGTTTTGGAGAAAATGGTGAAGTTGTGTGAGAAACTTCATAATTAAGCGTGCTCTAATGGGAGCAATCCTAGAATTGCTGACCAATGGGAAGTGTTCGTGGGCCATCTATAAAAAATAACAAAATCATGTGGTTTAGCTCAGTGTGGGCAAGGATGAACCAAAATGGGCAATATTTTTAATGAGTATTGGGTCATTACACAAGTGAGTAATAATACAGTGGAACAAGTGAAGAAACAAAAATCATGTAGAAAAATCCAATCTACCTCATTAATTAAGAATTACCAAACAAACAAAATTTACATTTCAATTTTATGGTTTACTTGAAAAAAAGGTTTGAGTGTTGTTATTGTTACTTGAAAAAAAAGGATATTATAAAAGGATTTGTGCAGAAGATAAGATACATATACAGAGATATTTTTGTTGCACGAGTGTAATTACAACTAGATTTAGGGTTATGGGCATCGGGCGACAAGCCTAGTTATTGTTATCTTTTAAAGTCTTTTATTATTATCTCTTTGGGTCTTGTCCATTATTATTAAGGTAGAGTCATTAAAATATTGTTATTAGTTAAAAATTAGAAGTTAAAATTTGTCATGATGGATCGTGTCTTGTAAGCCTATTCAAAACATATGTTATATGAAATTTCAAGAAGTAATCTATTTCTCTTATCTTTGTTATGTGATATTGGTATCTCCCGGATCCAGGACGACCCGATGTGAATAAAGATGGCGTCGACACACTAAATGTAATGCTACGTACAAATGTGAAATGACTATACCAACACGCTAATGCAAAGCTACGTGCATATGCGAAATGAATGCTATTGAGCCCAATTTAAATGATGCGTGCGTGTTATCAATTATTCCGGAATAAAATTACTGCAACGAAAATTAGAAGTGGCTAACAAATCGACACAGTGTTTACAATAATTTTCACACGTGTAAGCAAACAATCACGCTCTTTTTACAAGTGGTGTTTTCCACTAAAACTTGCATGAATAATTTTTTATAGGATTAAAAAAAAAACAACGCTAGCAATTACGATACCCAAACAAATATAAAGTGTTCTCACAATATTTAATACAAAAAATAAATAAAAATAGTACAAAATTTCTCACGTAGCAATGAACATCCGGCAGAGAGTAAGGGGTGGCAGACGGTTGCTGAATATGGAGGAAAATGACTGCACAGTTGTGGCTGCTCGGTGATACAGTGATTGGGTTCTAAATGTTGGAAGTAGAAGGAAGTGGAATTGTGGTTGGCAGAGGAGTGGACTGGGAGGGGTGAATTAAACAGGGGAAGAGTGGCTTTGAGTTAGTGTTGATGTACTATAAAGGGAGTGGAGGCAGAGGTTGGGTTGAGGGAAGGCATTGAGTGAGGAGAATCGAAGGGGGCTCCAGCGGCATGGTAAGGAATGGTGTGCGGGCTCACACGGAAGCAGTGTAGGCGGGTCGAAGGAAGTCGTCGAGGGGTTGTTTGGAGGCGTCGAGCAAGGAGGGCTAGGGTTCCGACGGGATGGAGGAGTTGACACGCAGGGCCGAATGGAAGTTCTGGCGAAAGAGATGGTGAACAGGAGATGTTTCGATGGAGTGCAATTCTTCCGCTGAAAAAGGAGTCGATCGCAGGTTTCCTCCCACTAAATCGATGGGGATCAAGGAATACAAGAGGATTATCAATAGTTTTTCTGCGATGGAGAAGAGGAATCGTGCAACAGGGATGAACAGTGGTGGTTGTACAGTGTGGATTGCGGTTTTTGACTGAAATCGTGGGAACGGGAGGGGCTATGGGAATACAATAGGGGAAATAGTGAAAATAAAGATAAATGAAAATAAAACCAAGGCTTCATACCCTGGGCTTGCGGCGTTGCGCCAAGAAGATTGTCGGATCTGGAATCTCTCACAAAACTCAATAATTCATATAAACTGCAGCATCCGCCCCTATTTATAACAAGAGGGGACGGTTGGGCACTCGACGTGAACGGCTATTATCGTTCTTTATGCCCGGTGTCCTAAAACACTAAATATACACCAAAAAAATAATTAAAATACATAAGAATGAAAAGCGATGGTCCGCACGCGCTCACGGCCTCGGATTGCCAATCTGATTAAAGCATCTCCGCCAAAAAGCAAAAATGGGTCCCGTCGTGTGGTGGTCCAATCTCCTCCATTGAATACGATCATGCGGTCAATCCCAATCAATTCCCCCATACCGAAAAACATTCATCTCCGAGGAATGAGGATGAATGAGTTGTAGTCGAAGATCGGGGGTAAGTGGCAAGCTACGTCGTCGGTATCCAAGTATCAACAAAGGTGGAGTGTCCACTCCCGTGCACCAAGTGACGGCAAAAGGACCGTCTGTAGTGGTGGTGCACTCATCCATCACAATGTCACTAATGCTCTCAACTCTCACCTCTCGTGTTGGTGGATCCAGAAAACCCAGTAGAATCATAGGAGGTGCTGGCAAATCCGTGGGTGCTCGTCTAAGGTGAACAAGGGAAGTGTCGAGTTGTAACTGAGAGGGTGTCAAAAGAGGGTCAAGGTATGGGTCCCTATGCTCGAGAGAATAAAAATAATGTGTCAAATCTTTCGTATTAAATACGGGATGAATACCCCATATCTGCAGGGAAATCGATCTCGCGGGTATTTATCCAAACTTTCTTTATAACCCTATAAAGACTCATTCGCTTAAGTTGTAGTTTAATAGCAGCTCCTTTTGGGAGCCCCTCCTTGCAAAGTCCGATCATGACATACTCGCAAACTCCAAAATGTTGCTCACGTCTGTACATATCTGCCCATACCTTATATAATTTGCAATTGCTAGTAATTTTTCTTCCGAAGTAATTCATGATTTTCATACAAATGATGCAAAATATATAACATATGTGAATCATGCAACACAGATGAATTATGTACTAAATGTAAATGAACAGACAACAAATGCAAAAGATGAACCACTAACATGATCAATTCAATAAACCGGGGATTTTAGGTACTATATGAAATTTCTAAAACGGGTACATGATCAGGAGGCTCAGGAGGTGAGGTATAAAAAAATTTGTCGCGAGCGCGATAAACATTCGAGATGCCAGTAATAAGATGTGTCAATATAGTGAGCAAATTGTCTCTGCAAGTGTGGGTGGTAAGAAATAAAATCAATGATTCAGTGAGTGCACTCTCAAATTCAAGTGTCCTACTAAAGATGGATATATCCCAAATGAGAGGAGGATCGACTTGTGGCTCATCCGAGAGTTTTCAGGGAGGGGTACAATAAAATTCATCACAAATGCGACGAGTACTCACGTACGCCCAAAAAATATCTAGAGTGCCCTCATATAAACGATGATGTCGGTGAAGCGTAACAAACGTGTCATGTACGCTTAGTGAATGCGACGTGTCAGGGGGCTCACCAGGAGGGACATGAAAAATCAACGCGAATACGATGATCACCTAAGTGAAAAATCATAGGCATCGACAATGTGATGCGACTCTAGTGTGAAGTGAGTGTCCCTCACGAGAAAGAACTCATCTGGCGGGTAAGTAAATGGTACTGCCCAAAACTCAACAAGAGTGTGAGTGGCCAGAAAATAAACTCCCAAAACATTTGAATTATACTTAGATATTCTAAGGGAGAACCCTATATATTGTATGCTACACCCAAGGTTCTCTCTGGAGCACTATCGATATCAAAGGTGATAATGGGAGAGAAGTCAACGTCTCAATACTCATAGGCGTGCCACTCACCTGAATATCATCCCCATAAGGACGTGGTGGCTCAACAGGGGGGGGGGGGGGGGGGGTCGTCAAAGAACCTGTCACTTGATTGATGATCCTCCAGAAGAAAACCATCATAATGGGTCGTGTAGCCCGAAAGAGGTGAGGTGGATATCACAAGATCACTATTAGGCTCTTGGCTCCTGATCGTGATCTGGCTCGGTGTGCCATCGGGTGAAGAGTGGGAAAAACATACACTCAATAGTGAGCTAGTAGGTATAGTATCAAGGGCAAGCTCTCTAAGTGGAGCGATCTCTCGTGGTGGCTGACTCCTAACATGCACACCCTGTGTTGGGAGGGCAGACTGATCTTTCTCAAAGAGAATAGCAGGTGGAGTGGGTGAAGTTTCCCTGCTTTGAAAAGTGCAGTGCTCTCGCCGACCCTCAATGGCAGCAATGCGGGTGTGAAGGCCATCAAATTGTGCATCTAATTGATGAAAGTTATTAAGAACTCATTGTTGTAATTCGGCTTCAGTTATGTCCACTTTCGGAACACTAGGAAGGCTATTATGTGTGATGTTACCTCGATGAAGATGACTTCTATTGGATTCATAAGGTCATTGGGACGGTCGTCCATAACATAATCATATCGTGTTCATTGGGTGGACATGAGTCCTACGAACGTGCGGTGGTGGTCGCGCATATATAGACGCAGGTTCCTCATATAAAGGAGGAGTTGACAAACGAGGCCAACTGGAGGCGTCAAGCAATGAGGGTTAGGGTCCGACGGGATGGAGGAGTTGACAAACGAGGCCAACTGGAAGTTCCGGCAAGAAAGATGGGGAATAAGAGATGTTTTGATGGAGTGTACAATTCTTCCGCCGAGGAATAAGGAGCCGATTGCGGGTTTCCTCCCTCTAATCGATGGGGATTGAAGAATACAGGAGGATTATCAGTGGTTTTCCTGCGATGGAGAAGAGGAATCATGCAACAACAGGGATGAACAGTGGTGGTTGTACAGTGTGGCTTGCGGTTTTTGATCGAAATTGTGGGAACAGGAGGGGCTACGGGAACACAAAGTGGGAAACAGTGAAAATAAAGATAACTGGAAATAAAACCAAGGTTCACACTCCGAGCTCGCGCAGCACGAAAATTGTCGGATCTAGAATCTCTCACAAAACTCAGCAATGCATGTAAACTGCAGCATCCTCCCCAATTTATAACAAAATGGGCGGTTGGCCACCCCCCGTGAACGGCTATGAAAAACACTAAAGATACGCCAAAAATAAAATAAAATACATATGAATGAAAACCGATGTTCAGGGCGCGCTCGCGGTATCGGATCGCCGATCTGATCAACCCATCTCCGCCAAAAAGCAAAAGTGGGTCCCTTCGAGGGGTGGCCCGATCTCCTCCATCGAACACGATCATGCAGCTGATCTCCATAACACTCACTCTCTCTCTCTCCGAGAACACCCCGCCTAGGCGGATGCAGTTTTGGCTCCATGGTATCCTCCAGCGACTCTACCAACATTACGAGCTAAGCCTATAATAAGTTGGTATCAAAGTCATCCTTCCTCCATCTTCAACATCCTGACTTCGGTTCTCATTCTCTCTTCCACCCGACCCAACAACATCCAGCAAAATGCAGTCCCCCATCTTCATCATGGTCAGCACGCCACCTCCGTCAAGTCCACCGAGACTACGATCCAGCCAAAACAGCTTAAGACCTGGTGCAGAAAACTGTCTTCCGCACGTTGTCTATGTATCCAGCTCCATTTACTGCGATGAATCAAGTCGTAACTCCTCACGGTCGAGTAGTCGTTCACTTCTAATCCAGCACGGCGCTGTTGTGAGCCTCCCCCTTGGATCTCGTAACCGGCGGTAGAGCTATGGCGGCGGCTTGCGGCATGAAGGAAGGCGGAGACGGGGTTGTGCGGAATCGCGGAACGCGACTATGGCTTGCGGGCGGCAAGGGTTTCCTGAACCGGGAACCGAAAATAGAAGAGGAGGGGAGGGTTTAGAGAGAGAGAGATAGAAAAGAGGGAAATAAGAGAGAAAGAGAGATTTTTCTTGTTCTAATTTTTCCTCCTCGCAAAGTCTAGCCACATAACATAAATAGGTTCACAACATGCCCCTCATTTGAGCTTACGACATATGGGTAAAAATACGATTAAAAATTAACCTGCATAAATAAAAGATAAATGACGTCGTCGCGCCACATAACATCGCCGCCCCTGTCCGAAGACAGGTTGTCCTCAAGCTGAATCGAAGGGTATTGTCGAGTCTGCCCCGCTTGTCGCATCCTGATTGGGAGGATCATCTACTTCGAGCCAAAAATAAGTGTTTGCATTGATGTCATGGCGTGAAATGTTCATCACAATTGTAGCACAAGCCTTTCTCGCGACGCTCGGCCATCTCGATACGGGACAAATAGCGGCGGACAGTAGGCCGCGGTGGATCGTCCCGCAGTGGAGCCCTGTCAGGCAAGCTGGCTAGAGAGTAAGTGCCCAGATAGTCCGGACGTCCAAAAGGCAGACGATCAAGTAGGAGTCATTGTTCACAAGCCCTAGCGAGGCTCATAGCTGTGTTGAGATCACGTGGCAGAAGGAATTCCACATCTCATCGTAATCGCTCGTGAAGGTCAGCGGTGAACAGGGGAACTTGTTGCTCCGGTAAGACGGGCGTTGCCCTAGACAGTGGCATTTGGAATTGTTCCAAATAGGTGTCGATGGAGCCGTCCTGTTTGAGGTTCACCATCGCCGAGTGGGTTTCCCTGTAAAGCAGGACCAAACCTCAAAATGCACGCCGCACTGAATTCCGCCCACAAGGATTTGGGTTTTCGGGCATAAGTTGTGTGAACCACAGTTGCGTTGGGCGATGCCGACGCGTTCCTCATCCGGCGTGCGTTCGTTGGCGAAGAAAATTTTGCAATGGGTGAGCCACGGAAGCGGATCTTCGCGGCCTTCGTAGATGGGAAAGTCCATCTGAATAATTTGTGCGTAGGCGGAGTAGTCTACGCCTGGCAGAGCGACCGAGTCCACCCGGCTTGGCGAAGGGTGATTGGTCGTATTCAGAGGTGGAGGAGAAGGCACCCCCTGTAGGGCATCCAAGCGTGCGTTGAGGGCATCCATTTTGTAGTAATGAGTCGCGAGCATGGATTGGAAGAGTTCCGTGACCTGAGCTAATGATGGAGCACCGTCAACCATAGGAAATAGGGCTGGTCGGACAGCTGGTGGTGTTGGAAGAAGACCGGCGGAGGGGAGGGGCCGTTGTACATTGGCCCCGGGGATAGGGGGTGGACGGAGACCGACGACGGGCCGGCAAGGGTGTTGGGCCGCAGATCAGAAGCCGCGGGGCAGGTAGCGTGAGCGGAAGCCGCTGAATCGAAGGAAGAGGAGGCCGCTGGGAGGACCGTGTGTCGGGTAGGGAAGCCAGCGAGTTTGTCGGTGGCGGAGTTGGGCGGCTGACGCGGGTCGGGGCGAGTGGAGGAAAGGAGGGAGGATGAGTCGGCGAGTGGCTCTGATACCAGTTTGTTGTGAGCCTCCCTTTTGGATCTCGTAACTGGCGATGGAGCTATGGCGGTGGAGGCATGCGAGTTGAAGAAAGGCGGAGACGGGGTTGTGCGGAATCGCGAAACGCGACTATGGCTTGCGGGCGGCTAGGCTTTCCTGAAGTGGGAACCGAAAATAGAAGAGGGGAGGGTTTAGAGAGAGAGAGAAAAGAGGGAAATAAGAGAGAGAGAGAGAGAGATTTTTCTGGTTCTAATTTTTCCTCCTCACAAAGTGTAGCCACATAACATAAATAGGTTCACAACATGCCCCTCATTTGGGCTTACGATATATGGGTAAAAATACGATTAAAAATTAACACGCATAAATAAAAGATAAATGATGTCATCACGCCACATAACAGGAGCCTCCCTGCAAAAGATCGAGCCTCAGTGTCCGTGCGTTGTCAAGCCCAGGCTTGTGCATCGTCGAGCTCCAGTCGCAACAGCCACTCCATACCATCTTCCTTGTGGTCCTCTCCCATTAAGCTGACACGATTCTATAACGAGCCACCCACACTCTTCTGTCCAATCCGCTGAATACACAGAGAAAACAAAACAAAAGGCTTCTATTTTTGAGCCCTGCACAAGCCGATGCCCCTTTCCTGTTTCGAGCCCAATGTCGACCCCTCCATTTTAACCATGTCTACTCTTGTTGATCCTCGTGTTGTTAATTTAAACATGTCGATGTCTACATCTCAATTGCAATTGATTAATCAATTGTTGATTAATTAATTATTAATTAAAAAAATTAATTAATGATTACTTTATTTAGTACATTAATTACATTGTATCCTAACAATGACATATGAGATGACACCACCATATGATTAGGAGGCTACACTACTCGCTCGCAAGTTGAACACAAAAATCGGCACCGCCATTATCATTGCCCTACTCGACGACATGATCACTGCCAATGTTTTAAATATCGGATGTCGGCGACATATCGGATTGAGTTTTTAAATTTCGGAAGCCGGAGACATGTCGGGGATATTTTAAAATATCGGATTTTCATGTCTTATAAATAATTTTTTTACTTTTATATATACCAACTATAGTTATATGTGGTAAAAATAAAAAAATAATATAACAAATAAATAAAAAATGAGTCATTTATATTACGAAATAAAATATTATAGTATATAAGATAAAATATTATTAACAAATACAAAATAATACATTATAAAATTATTTAATAGTATACAATAATTTTATTTTGATAACAATAAATTTATTGCAAATAAAAAAGATTTAAAAGTTAAAAATCTCAGATTGATTATAAATATTTTTAAACTTATAAATTTATATTAAAAGCATGCAAACAATCAATTAATAAATGTATTAAATGTTCTCATTTTTTTGTAATATAAAATTAAAAAATTGTGAAATAATTATACAAAATTGTTTGCAAGAATAAAATCTTAAAAAAACGAAAAAAAATAAGTTTAGTCGATTTAAACATACATAATATAATACAAGCAGTCGTGCACGGGGGATCCCGTGCGGGCAACTTTTGTCGCGGGGGAGACAAATGTCACAGGGGCGACATTTTTCGCGGGGGCGACAAATGTCGCGGGGGGGGGGGGGGCATTTGTCGCGGGATATATTGACGCGTCCAGCATTCCGGTTTTATTATCGCGCCTCTTCGCAAATTTGAGCACATATTGGCGGGAAAGTAGAAATAACTCAAAAACCAAACCTTTTGAAATAAAAAAGAAGATATGAAGGGGATATTTTGGATAAGTGAACTGGGGGTATTTTGGGAAGACGAATGTTACACCATGGGGCTTTGGAGTTTGCTTATAGTATAAAGATATATGTGATTTAAACATGTGTTGCTAGTTTGTAAATATGACAAAATAAAATAACGGTCGATATATTTAAAAGTCGTGTCGGCCGATATATTGGAAAAAAATCGAACATGTCGGTCTATATTTTACAAAAAGACGTAATCTATTTTTTTTTAAAACCATATCGTTTTGCCCTAAAAAATGGCACGTCGGGAGACATGTCGGAGGACATTTAAAACAATGATCACTGCACGCAAACGCACACAACCGCTCACCACACGATCAACGCCACTACCCGACTAGGTGCAGGCTGTTGATATTCCAGCTAGTCCAGTAGTCCTCCAGCATCGGAACTTAGTGTTGCTCACATTCAGAAGGACACACTGTCATACATTGGCAATGCAAAACTAGTTGATGACACTTGCACGAAAATTGATAGGGTTCTGAGTTGTCATCGGGCATCTGCGGATTATTCACCACCACTACTTCAATCATTAAAAATTTACATTGTGGTCTCCACATCGATCAAATTGCCACACACGCTACGATCCACCGATAACATCACAATCATCTGTGTCATTGGTGAGCGCGAAGAAAGATTGTCGCTTTCTGTAGTTCCCGCTACAGTGACGCACTACAAGGAGCTATTTTGGCGCGAAATAAAGAAGCATGGTGATCAAATCAGACGATCTACGTTCAATCTTGAGGACATGCTCGATTTGAAGGTCGGGTGAGATGTAATAAGCTTCAGGCGACGAACCCAGTTATTGCTATCTATTAATGTCTTTTATTATTATTGCTTTGGGTCATGTCCATTATTATTAATGCTTTGGGTCTTGTCCTTTATTATTAATGTTTAGTCATTAAACTATTATTATTAGTTAAGGGTTAGAACTTAGGAGTTGTCATGATCGGTCTTGTATGTTGTAAGCCTATTTAAAGTCATATGTTGTATGGAATGGAGCATTGAAGAAATAATTTATTTCCCTTGTCTTTGTTATGAGATACTGGTAGCTCTCTCTCCAAGCACACACCGTCTACGCAGTCATGGTTCCGACTCCACAGTATCCTCCGACCATCCTCCGGCGACTCTACTGGCGTTACGGGCTAAACCAATAACAATATTTTTATCAAAGCAACTGAAATTCTCATACATAAAATGACTTTTAATGAATGTTATATTATTATAAGTACTAACCGTCTTCTCCCTTCCCATATGAAGTTGGTGCTTACTGCCCTCCCTCTTCGCATGTTTTCATGGAAAGTGACTCCATTTGTGCCCAAAGTTTCCCTTGATAACATGTTAGCCCATGATATTAAAAGAAAGCAACTATTCCCCTCAGTTGACGGATATAAAAAATTTGGTGCATAATTTCGTCGAGTTAGTCTTTTAATATGCCTTGTTTGCTTTGAGTTGCTTAGTAGTCCCGCACGATTCATGAGCTCGGTGTAGTGTAATTTCTTTCCATACCAACAGCAGCAGGGTGGGTTGTGAAAATGGAAGCTAAACAAATGAAAACCTTAAGTGTAGTGCCATAAAATAGCTTGTGTCTCAACCCCATAGTGAGCAGAAGAAAAAAAACCCAAGTTAGTGTCGAGGAAGTTGAATCCTATCTAACCCCGAGTTGGTGTGTGTATATTAGTCGTGAGTATGATGATCACCCGAATGAATACCCGAGACATCGACAATAGGATGTGACTCTAGAGTGTGTCCAATGAATCTAAGAAGAAAAAACTCATATGGTGGGTCAGCAGACAGTGTATCCAAGAACTCATCAAGAGTGCGATGGGTCATAGGGTAGGCTCCCAAAAACATTAAGTACCCTCTCGTGCATGTGAAGCAAACTTGACATAGATGATGCTAAGCTCAGGGTCCGCGCTTGGGGGCACGATCAGGGATATGATTTGAAGAGATGTCAATGATCGAGTACTCTTAAATAATTCACTCACCTGAATGTCATCCTCACAAAGAAGTAGTGGCTCATCGAGGGGCTCACCGAAGAATTCGTGATTAGCAAGATGATCCTCCCGATGAGTATCATTGATGGGGCTAGTGCCATCAGAGGCAAGTGAGATATCTACAACTTGAGCAACACAAGTCTCTCAACTCTAACCCAATATATGACTAAACACCGCAACATGTAGACATTTTACGAAACCATCACTCAAATATGGATCTATGATCAAAGGAATAACCAGATCTATATGGGGTGTAGAGGACGGGTATACCGCCACAGTGTCACTAGGTCACTCATCCTCACTATCGTGACCATGCTCACTAGTCATGATAATATCGCTCTCAACCTGCAACATACAGTCATAATTAGACTCAAGAAAAGAAAAAAATCATCAGCCCGGCAGTGATTTCTGCAACCCTCCCAGAATTTACTTTATCCTCATGCCACTCTTAAAAAATTCATCAGCCCGGCAATTGCAGGCTGCCTCAAACATTCTTAATACCTTCCACATTTCTCAGCTAAACAAACACATCAGTCCGGTAGTGATTTCTGCAACCCTCCCAGAATTTGCTACAACAAAAGGCAATCTAATGATTGCTCCTGTCGCCATTCTTGCTTGCTGGATGGTACCAAAACAAGGGAAAGCAATTGCACAGGTGCCAGAGGATGCTACCTGGGAAAATTACCACGAGCTGTAGAAGATCTACCTTACCTTTGATTCTTGACGACAATAATCTATCAAGAGAGTGTAATGTTATTTACGTTTTTGTGATTTGATCATTGTCTATGCGGAATTGAAGTCGTCTGCCTGCACATGACATGAACCACTTGTATAACTGTTGCCACCACCTTAACCGTTGCCGCCATGTGTTTAAATACCTGTAACTGCTAATTCAAGAGGATATAAATACCTCTATGTACGTTGTAATAAGAAATGAATGATATTATGTGTTTGTCTCTTACCCTGCCCCTTATTCAATTTTCCTCTGCACCTGATTTTTTCTTCAGGATTCTGCCTTTCTCCTTTACTTTCTTGCTTCCAACGATAAGTATCGTATCAGAACTACTGAGTTACTTGAGCCAAGAGAGGAGACTTCTATGAATGAAAATAACGCTCACAGAACAACAATTCAAGGATAATTACATATGTGACATCAGTCAACTAATCTTAAAAAGCAAGCTAAGTTGAATAAAAGAGAATGGAGGATAAAGGGCCGGTCTACTGGAAGACTTGGAGGTAATTTTCAGTGACTTGAAAGCACATCAGCCTGGCTGAAGATGGATTTTAATGAAAGATGCAAATATTTCACGATAATTATGTGTAGAATTTGGGCATTCTACATCAAACGGCCTAATCATAGGTACTTTTTTAGTAACACGGACAAATTAAATTGCATGTGATATTGCTTCAAACCCATTGGATACATAAGTCTCCAGTCCCAACGTTTAAGCGTAGTGTACTACATTTTTCTCTTTTCAGTTCAGGTGTTCCTTATTCAAAATAGGGTCAAAAGTATAATGATAAAAATGAAATATACAAACATTATTGAGGGGTTTAAGGATTGTACTGCTCAAAAAGCATTAAGAGAACATTAAACTACTTGCATAGAAGATAATCATGAGTGCATGCATTTCTATAGACGATAAAAGGAAGTTGGATTTCATTAAGGAAATACTTGCCTCAGTGACTTCACCTCGTAGACGGTTGAGTGTATCTGCAGTTAGACTGCCAGAGAAGTACTCCATTTGTTGATGCAAAACTCTAGCAAATTCATCATTCATAGCATATGCAAGAGAAGAATGAGCAACTCTGCCATAATTTTTCATGAATCTCATGTGGATATCCTCTAAGTAGGAAAAAGGAACCCGCCCTACATTAGCAGTTTCCATGTTATAAAGTGTGACAACGTGGAGAAAGAGAGAAGATATGAGTAAAATATTTTTGTTTTCTTATTTATTTTGAATGAAGAAACACTATTTGAATTACCAACTTTGCCCCCACCGGGCAATCAATAAATATTGCCAGAAAAAACCAAGAATGGCATACGGATTCAATCAAAATAGGTACGGTTTTCACAAATTACAAAGAAAAAGGAGAATCATATCAAAAGACGAATTGAAATCGAGTCATACAACCAAGTCATTGCCAAATGAAATGAAAAAATACCTAGGAAAATCATAATTTAGACATAGGCCTGGAAGACTAATTAACCAACTATAAACATAGTTTTTATGCCAAGGACATTACACAAGTATAATGAAGGACAAAAAGATATTCATAGTACTTTATATGCATTTATATACAGTACCATGAGAGGTGCAGTCCATCTTAATCAGAACTATGTGGCTATCAATGGCCAGTTGAAGAGCATATTGGAACAGCGGCCATGCCCATTACATGGAGCTTCTACAAATTGAGAATATGGGAATGATTGATGCATGTAATTTATCATTATATTTAAAGAATGGCTATTTTGTTGCCAGCTGAAGAACACTCAGCTAGTTATAAGGCACTGTTAGAAAAATCAGAACACGGGAATGAAAGTACCGTCATAGCTTTCCTCAAAACGGTTTTGTAAGTGTTTGAAGTTACGATAAATTTCCCAATAGTTTAAGACAACATCAAGATTGACTGCTAAAAACATATCAAATTATATATGGAGGTGCTTTGAGCCTATATTGTTAAAGACGCGCATAAGGCTCAAGGCTAATCAAGCTCAGAGATTTGCGTCTTAGTACACCTTTTTTGTGCCTTTGGAGCATAAAATGCGCTCATGGGTGAGATTTCTATTGTAAACTTTTTTTCAAAATAAATACAGAAATTATGTAAAAACACAATTTTTTTCATGATTAACTGTTTATGAAACATAATCAAGCGTTGAAACTTAGATATGATGCAAGTGATCACATTGATTCTATTTTTAAAAGAGATATATGATAATAATAAATGATTAATAGGTAAAATAGATGAAAAATCCGATCAAGAAGATGAACTGATATTTGATGTTGATTATTTAAAATGGATGTCGTTGCATATTATGGTTTCGAAAAAGAGAGAGGGAGGGGGGAAGAGATTAGAAGAGAGAAGATGGAAGGAAAACCAGAAGTTCCAAATTCATTCAAGCATACCAAAATACAACAGGTCTCCGGCTTATATACTCGTCGGGCTCATCTTAACGAAACGGAAATAATAATGACAACAACGAAACGGAAATAAGACAGCAATAATCTAAGGGATAAAATAATGCCCCTCGATCAAGTCGGCTAATCCGGCAAGCGACGCGCGCTGCGCTCGTGGCATTGATACACCCGCCACCCTAGCGGTCACCCTTCGCCCTCGGCCGCTCCATCGGGGTCCGTAACAACACCCTCTGGGGAATTTGTCTTGTCCTCAAGACAGAAGTCTAGAAACTAGGGGCGCATATCCGCTCGGTCCACCCATGTCGCCTCCGAGAATGGGAGGTCCTACCAAGCCACCAAGACCTACTCCAGTGGATGCACCGCGTAGAGAATCGTGCGCGTGTCCGTAATGCCCTGGAGAAGGAACAATGCTGGAGAAGCGTCGGGGTCCATCTGAGGAAGTGCCTCCTTGACTGAGTGGTCTCCGATCACCCGCTTGAGTTGCGAGACGTGGAATACCGGATGGATGCGGTTTTCGGGGGTAGGCAAAAGCGATATGCCTGAGTGCCCACCCGAGCTAGGACCTCAAAAGGGCCATAGAACTTGGCCGCTAGTTTGGAGTGTCTGTGGAGTGTCTGTGGGGTCACTGTGACCTATCGGTGTGGTCGGAGCTTGAGAAACATTGAATCCCTCTCAGTGAACTGGACATCGCGTCGGTGGCAGTTGGCTGAGGCCACCATCCTATCCTGGGCATGTTGGAGGTGTTGGCGCAACTGACGGAGCATGGCTTCGCGGTCTCGGAGGAGGCCGTCCACAACGGCGACCGCACATTCGCCCGACACGGCCTGTGTGAGGACGGGTGGAGGCCTTCCATAAACTGCTTCGAACGGTGTGGTACCTATGTTGGAGTGGAAGGACGTGTTGAAGCAGTACTCTGCCCAGGAGAGCCACTCGGCCCAAGCTCGTGGGTGATCACACACAAAGCAAAGCAAATAGGTCTCCAGGCATCGATTCATGACCTCGGACTATCCGTCCGTCTGCGGGTGGTAGGTTATGCTCATCCAAAGTTGCGTACTCTGTATCTTGAACAGCTCCTGCCAAAAAAACTCGGGAAGAGGGGATCGCAGTCACTCACAATGGAGCGGGGAAACCCATGGAGGCGGACCACCCCGTCAACGAAGGCAGTGGCCACTTTTGGAGCCGTGATCGGGTGTCGAAGCGAGATGAAATGAGCATACTTGGAGAGGCAGTCCACGATCACCAGTATGCAGTCCCATGTCTTGGAGCGGGGAAGTCGGGAGATGAAGTCCATAGAGATGTCTTCCCAGACTCGTGGCGGAATGGGGAGTGGCTGGAGAAGGCCCCCGGAAAGGTAGACTCGTACTTGGCTCGCTGGCATGGTAGGCAGGCAGCAACGAAGGTCTTGACACGCTGGAACATTCCAGGCTAATACAGGGAGGCGACGAGGCGACGAGGCGGCGAGGCGGCGATACGTCCTAACGGCAGCCGAGTGACCCCCTTCTGGGGTCGCATGGAACTCGACGGGCAAGCGAGGAATCAACTGGGAGGATCTCAACGGGACCAGAAAATCCTGATAGTAGAGGAGGTTGCCAACGAGGCAGTAAGGTGGGCGGGCGGTGGCATCCCGCCGCAAGGTCTCCACAATCGACTGAAGCTTTGGGTCGGTTGCTACTTCGCACTGACGAATGGAGGCATCCTCCCAAACCGGTCAGGAAATGGCACCCAGGTGCGTTGTCTGCAATTGGAGGGAGAGGGCGTCGGCCGCACGGTTGGACGATTCCGCGCGAAACTCGATGTCAAAGTCATACCCCAGAAGTTTGGTCACCCAAACCTGCTGCATCGGGGTCGCAATCTTCTGATTGAGGAGGTAGCGCAAGTTGTGATGATCCGTATGAACCGTGAAGTGGCGGCCAAGCAGGTAGGGCCACCAATGTTGTACTGTTAGCACCAACTTCATCAACTCGGACTCATATGAGGAACGAGGTCGCACAGTGGCTGCAAACGAACGACTGAAATAGGCGACGAGTTGGCCCACCTACGTCAAAAATGCCCCGACACCAGAGTCAGAGGCGTCACACTCCACCACAAAGGGCTGAAAAAATCTGGAATAGCAAACACGGGGGCAATGTTGAGGGCCTGCTAAAGGGTCTGGAATGTCGCGGTCGCCGCCTGTGGCCAATGAAAAATGTCGGTCTCGGACTTCTTCAGCAGGCTGAAGTGCGGTTTGGCAATCTTGGCGTAGTCCCGGATGAACCGACGGTAGTATCCAATGAGACCCAAGAATCCTCGAACATCAGGGAGTGATCGTGGTGTAGGCCACTGAAGGGCGGCCCGGACCTTGTTTGGGTCCATAGCTACGTCGTTGGCGGATATGGTGTGCCCTAAGTAACTGATTTTTGTCTGGCTAAAGAGGCATTTCTTGGGGTTCACACTGAAAGAGTGCTCCAGGAGAGTGATGAGAGTGGCCGGTACATGGTCCAAACGGTCCTGTTAAGATGAACTGTAAACTAGAATATCATCGAAGAAAACCAATATATACATGCGCAGGACTGGATGAAACAAATCATTCATGGTAGCCTGAAATGTGGCTGGAGCATTGGTCAGGCCAAAAGGCATGACCAGGAACACGTAATGACCATCATGCGTGCGGAACACCGTCTTGGGAACATCCTCCTCTCGGACATGTATCTGATGGTAGCTGGCGCATAGGTCCAACTGAGAGAAATAGACTGCTCCCCATAACTCGTCCAGGATGTCTTGGATAACCGAAATAGGGTACTTATCCGGGATGATAACTTTGTTGAGTTCCGAATAGTGCATGCAAAAATGCTAGTTGTCGTCCTTCTTGCAGACCAAGAGAACCGGGCTCGAGAAGGGGCTAGCGCTGGGGCGAATGATGCCTGTCGTGAACATGTCGCCCACCAGCGTCTCGATCTCGTCCTCCTGAGCATGGTCGTAGCAATATGGTCGAACCGAGATGGACGACACACCCCCTTGCATGGTAATGAGGGGATCCATCAGCCTGGCCGGGGGAAAGCGGATTTTGTCGTCGAAGACGTCCGGAAAGAGGTCCAAGATAGCCTGCATCGCCGGAGCGATCGGGGCGCATTGGGCAAACTGCACCTTCATGTGCCACAAAGAGGCCACCCAATCCACTTCGATGGATTTCTGGAGCGACTGTAAGGAGACAAAGTGACGAAGCAATGTCGAATCGCCCTCCAGCAAGCATGGCGTGCCCCCGTGGAAGAAGCTCATAGTCATGTGGTCCCAGTTGATGTTGACCCAAAATACGAAGACAAGCTACCCCGAGAATAACATCCACCCCACCCAAGGAAAAAGCGTAGAAGTATACCTAAAAAGGGTTGTTGGCGATGGTGAGAGTGAGGGCCGCACACAGGACACTTGTCGCCTTCCGCTTCCCGTCCCCTAAGCAGACCGAGAAACGCTCGGCGACCTGCATTGGTATCGCCAGACGATCCACCAGGTGTTGAGAGATGAAATTGTGGCTTGCCCCGCTATCGATCATCACAACCACAGATGTCCCGTGAAGTGTTCCCCGAAGCTTCATCGTCTGTGGGCTAGAGAACCCGCCCACGATAAATAGTGGCAGGTCCAACTGGGGAAAAGTGGTTGCTGGGCGTCCTCTGTTATCGTATCCAATTTGAGGGCCTCGAAATCCACGAGTGTCACCTCGGGTTTCTCCTCGCCAATGAGGATACGGAGGTCATTCAGGAGGCACTCGTGCGTAGAAGAGTAAGGTTGCTTGCAGCGGAAACACAACCCCTTAGTGCGCAGATCTTGGTATTCCTGATTGGAGAGTCGGGATGGGCCATAGGCCTAGGGGGCGGGGCGGGGATGCGGCCCGGCCGGGGGTCGGGGGTATCTCCAGCTGAGCTGGACGGTAGGCCGTTGTTGGTCGATTGACCGGGCGTGCCGAGGGACGGGGGGGTTTGCCCGTGTCCAGAGGTCGGATCTGAAATTCTGCTTCTACCAAGCGAGCGAGATCCATGGCTTCGGCAATCGACGGTGGATGGGTGCGGATTCGGGCACGGATGTGGGGAAAGAGCACATGCATGAAGAAGATGAAGTAGTGGTCTGGCGGAAGTCCTAGCACATGTTTCACCGGGGGGATAAACTCATCAATGTACTCGTCGAGGGAGCCGGTCTGGCGTACGCCGCAGAGTCGCTCCACCACAGAGCCTGAGTAGCGGGTGTCATAGCAGCGAATGAGCTCTTATTGAAGGGCCGACCAAGAGATGACCAGTATGGATTGACATAGCCAACGCACCCAGTGGAGAGCGGTGTAACGGCCCTTGTCCGTCACAGAGGAATAGTATATAATTAACATTTCTTACTTGAAGGGCCAAATGATATTTATGCCACAATAATATTGAAATAACGGTGCAGAAAGAACTTCTTATTCCATGATTTACATAGCATACATGTCCACAACAAAAGTCTACGATAGCTTCATGATTTACAACTAATTATTAAAAGTTTTTCTTGGCAAGCAGGCAAAGTTTAGCACTGCAACAACTCTAACGAGTGTTGGCCACTTCAAAAATGCCTACTAGTCGTTTATACCATGCTCGATAGAGTTCCAGTTTACTCTGATTTTCGTTTAGTACCTAAAAATTTTTAGAATGAAAGGGTTAGTCTTTAAATAAAAGACTAAGCGAGGAATTAAATTCTTTATCAGATATATGGATAAAGGCGATATAACAATTTCTAAACATTTCAATGTGCACAAGTACATATATATGAAAGAAATAAAGAAGTTCTTAGTCATTTTCATTTCTTACTAATGTGTGTATATATTTTCATTTCATTAGTATAGTTAAGGGTTGCTGCATTTCAGTCCACTTTATTGGTCAAACTTAGTGCGCACAACTCGCTTAAGGCTAATGAAGCCCAACTAGGTTGACTCACATGTGTTGTTCAGTGCGCACAACTCGCTTAAGGTCAATTAAAGACCCAACTGGACTTATATCATTCTACAGATACCCTTAACACAGTTTCATCAATGCATTTCTTAGAACATTCCAATTGATCTTTTCATATGGATTAAGCTAAAAACTTATACAAGAATAAGACATAAAAATTCAAACAGTTTTAAAAGAAAGAAACCCTCACATTGATTTTCTCCTTATCTTTGTCCTTCCTTGGCTCGTCATCTCGTCGATTGGGCGATGTCATCCTTTCGCGTAGCTGTTCGCAAATATCAATTGTATATAATTCATCTTTCTAAATATTTATGAAGTGGAGTTTAAGGTTGTGCAAGACAATTAGGGAAAAAGACATTTAAGTTATCAAACTCAACTCTCAAGTGATTTGCTCCAGTCCATGAATCAGAGAAAGTCATTTGATATCTCACTATACAATCTGATGCAGGACCGGAGTCCACCGGCCCCGCCATCCTGGGCCAGGAGTCCACCTGCCAGGAAGGCCCACCTGGAGTCCACCAGGCGGCTTTATCAGGCCCGCGGGCCGTACACCCCAACTCACCCCGGCCCCACAACAGAGCCGATAGGTTGTTGAGGTCGAGATTCGATCTCGGTACCTCCTTGATAAAGCATTCTCCTGCGAATGCTTATCACTCAGTTGGTGATAAGCATTCGCAGGAGAATGCTTTATCAAGGAGGTACCGAGATCGAATCTCGACCTCAACAACCTATCGGCTCTGTTGTGGGGCCGGGGATGGGTTGGGGTGTACGGCCCGCGGGCCTGATAAAGCCGCCTGGTGGACTCCAGGTGGGCCTTCCTGGCAGGTGGACTCCTGGCCCAGGATGGCGGGGCCGGTGGACTCCGGTCCTGCATCACAATCTTAACAAATACGAAAATATCTTCCCAAACATATTTAACATTTATATTCAACAACTTAGCATCCAATCACATTCACGTATAATCAAAATTAGGGATATCTTCAATCAATTAATCATGGGGTAAGTCTGAAGTATCCTAAAGCTGAGAAATAACCAGTTTCATGTAAAAACAGCCCTTTTCATGTAAAAACAGCCCTTTTCATGTAAGAAATAACCTTCCAAATGGGCAAAAGTAGAGATTCTACACTAAATTCAGCAATAATATATAAGGAATAGCAATTATATCATTTCTAAGATTGATTTTAGCATTCTGAAGGCTAATTTCAGCAAAGCCATATCATGACTTAAATTCCCAGCCCAAAAATCTTTAGCTGTAAACATGATTTTTCACCAAGTTCAATCAGATTTAAATAAATATTATCATGCTAAATAGCGATCAAATAAAAACAATAATATGTAACTTATATGAATTTCATATTTCCAAAATTAGTCTTATCCCCAAAATCCTCATATCCTCGTAATATTGAAACCTTGAAGCAGCTAATATGTTACTTGGCCAGAGAAGAGATAATAATCAACATGTTACTTCACTATCTCATATATGCATGCTATAAAATCAGTCCCCATAACTATAAATTTGCATGCAAGTTAAAACAATCATGTTTCTTGAAACTAATGTATTTTTCTACATTAACCTCCAAAGCATAACATTAGTTCATGCTCTTTTCACTTTCTAATTTATAACACATCCATAAAATTAAGAACCCTAACAATATCATTTCTCCGAAACAAAATAAATCTCAAGATCACTATCCAAAACCACAAAGGAAACAAGCAAAGGAGAAAAAGTATGCTTACAATGAAAGATAGGAGAAGAGATGAAGAAACTTAGGTTTCTTTGCTTAGTTTAGGCTCCGAAACTGAAAAAAAAAACTTAGGAAAGAATATGAGGCGCTTCTTATCCGTCGTTCCTGAAGCCGAGAGGCTTCTCTATGCTGCCTGGCTCCGGAAAAAGGAGGAGAAGGATGGGGAAAAGGAGAGCAGCGGACGGCTTCTAAAAGCCCTAGGCGGAAGTGCGGTGCGGGAGAAATTGAAGGTGAATAACTCCATCGATGAAATTTACGGGATTTATTCCCCCACCGCCTAAAATTGCCGGTCCAATCACCTCTTGCCGCATACCATCTTAACCGGTCTCACCGCCTAAGAAAAATGAGTGAAATAAAAACTGGTTCACTGCTTCTAAACCTAAATAAAACCCAATTTCTCTTTTATTTAAAGACAACAATTTAAATACATAACTAGAATTGCTATTAGCACTCCCTTACATGAAACTTTAAATTTATTTGTTATACTCAAACTCAAAGTAATGGTACACTCATTAATTTTAAACGAAATATCATATAAATTCATATTTCATTGCGGGTTTTAAAAATATTTTGTCTAAACATTTTATTAGCGTACCTTGCGACGATCTTTGGGCTTCACAATTACACCCCTCCTTATAAAATTTTCGTCCTCGGAAATGACATACCTTCAAAAAGTTGGAAACAAGTTCCAAAAGAGATCTTCTCGTTCCCAAGTGGCTTCACTTTTTGGGTGTCCTTTCCACCATATTTTCACAAAATTGACATCTTTATTCCGTAATCGTTTGGTCTGCCAATCAAGAATTTGATAAAGTTCCGTTGGACTCGAAAGATCTGGCTCAATGTGCAGATCTGCGGTAGAGATCATCTTGTCTGGATCAACTATATATTTTCACAGTGATGATACATGGAAAATATCGTGAAGATTTTGCAATTCATCTGTCAGTGCCAATCTGTATGTCATATCGCCCACACGTTCAATTATAGGAAAAGGTCCTAGTCCTACATATCGTAGGCTTAATTTCCCAATCTTCCGTAATCTTGAAACACCTTTAAATGGTTTTATCTTTAAACATACTTGATCTCCAACCTGAAATTTTACACGACGGTGTCGTGCGTTATAGTACTTCTGTTGACGATCTTGAGCAATCTTCATTCGTTTTTGTATAAATACAATTTTCTCTTGTAGTTTGTCCACTCTTTCTTTATCGTATAGTCTTTTTTCTCCATCTTCTGCCCAACTCAGAGGCGTTCGACATTTCCTTTCATATAATGCTTCAAAAGGAGCCATTTGAATTGTAGATTGATAGTTGTTATTGAACGTAAATTCAGCGAGAGATAAGTACTTTTTCCAAGATCCTTTTAAATCAAGAACAATCATTCGTAGTAGATCTTCTAATAATTGAATTGTGCGTTCTGATTGTCCATTTGTTTGAGGGTGAAATGTTGTACTGTACATCAATCTTATCCCTAATCTTTTATGTACTAGTCTCCATGTGTCAGATGTGAATCGACCATCTCTGTCTGAAACAATTGTTCGGGGTATACCATGGAGCTTGACGATGACGCCAATATATTCATCTACTAATCTCTCGGTTGGTCCGCTTTGCTTTGCTGCAATGAAGTGCGCACTCTTTGTTAAGCGATCTATAATTACCCAAATACCATCATTTCTCTGCTTGCTTCTTGGTAAACCCCAAACAAAGTCCATCGCAATGTCGTCCCACTTCCATTTGGGAATAGGTAATGATTTTAGGTAGCCTCCTGGTTTCATATGTTCTGCTTTCACAACCTGACAGGTATGACATTTGGCAATATATGTATTTACATCCTTCTTTATCCCTGGCCACCAAAAATCTTGTTTTAAGTCATGATACATTTTAGTACGGCCATGATGAATGGAATACGGTGTATTATGCACTTCATACAAAATATCAGTTCTCAAATTATCTGCATTTGGAATACAAAGTCTATCATTCATGAATAGTAATCCTTCTTTTTCTGTAAACTGATTTACCTCTCCCTTCTTTACTTTCTCCATTAAGGTTACAAGGAATGGATCCTGAGAGATTGCTCTCACAGTTCGCTCTTTTATTGTAGATTGGATCTGCATTTGAAACAACTGAGCTTGTTTATCTTCCGAAGTGAAGATAAGAAATATATCCATCTTCTGTAATTCATGTATTATACTCTGATTATACTGTGTCATTACTGAAAGTATGACCGTACTCTTTCGACTTAGTGCATCTACTACAGTATTGGCTTTCTCTGGGTGATATTGAATATCAATATCATAATTTTTAATAAATTCCAACCAACGCCGTTGACGAAGGTTTAATTCTTTTTGTGTAAATATATACTTCAAGTTTTTATGATCCGTAAAAATTTCGCATCGGACTCCATATAAATAGTGGCGCCATATTTTCAACGCAAAAACGACTGTTGTCAATTCCAGATCATGAGTTGGATAATTTCTTTCGGCATCCTTTAATTGTCGAGAGGCATAAGCAATAACCTTTCCGTGCTACATTAGTACACAACCAAGACCTTGGTATGATGCATCACTGAAAATTTGAAATCCTTCTGATCCTGAGGGCATTACAAAGATAGGGGCAGTTGTTAGTCTCTCTTTTAATTCTTCAAAAGCTAATTGACATTCATCATCCCAATGAAAAGATATATTTTTCCTGGTCAATTTCGTTAATGGTAATGCCAATTTAGAGAAATTCTTAACAAACTTCCTGTAGTAGCCAGCTAATCCCAGAAAACTCCTCACTTCTGTTACAGTCGTAGGACGAGGCCACTGAATGATTGCCTCAATTTTGCTAGGGTCCACAGCTAATCCTTGTGTATTTATAACATGACCCAAGAAAGACACTTCTCTTAACCAAAAATGCACACTTAGAAAATTTGACATATAATTGGTGATCCTTTAGAGTTTGCAATGCTAATCTCAAGTGTTGTGCGTGTTCTTCTTCAGTCTTGGAATATATCAAAATGTCGTCAATAAAAACAATGATACATTTATCTAAGTAATCTTTGAATACTCGATTCATCAGATCCATAAATGATGTAGGGGCGTTTGTTAATCCAAATGGCTTGACAACAAACTCAAAGTGGTCATACCTGGTACTGAACGTTGTTTTAAACACATCTTCTTCATTCACTCTCAATTGGTGGTAACCCGATCTCAAATCAATTTTTGAAAATATAGTCATATGTACTAATTGATCAAAGAGATCATCAATACGAGGAAGTAGGTATTTGTTTCTTACTGTCAACTTATTAAGTTCTCTGTAATCAATGCAAAGGCGGAGTGTTCTATCCTTCTTTCTGACAAATAAAACAGGGGCTCCCCAGGGTGAAGAGCTAGGTCGTATGAAATTTTTATCTAAAAGTTCTTGCAACTGAGATTTCAACTCTACTAGTTCCTTAGATCCATACGATATGGTGTTTTCGCTACTGGGGTAGCTCCTTCAATAAGATGGATTGTAAATTCCACTTCTCTCCTTGGAGGCACTCCTGGCAGGTCTTCAGGAAACACTTCCAAAAATTCGCAGACCACTGGCATCTCAGAAATATCTTTCTTTTCTTCCTTTGTTTCTTTGATCATAATTAATATTGCCTCGCTTCCCTTTCGAATTGCCTTCAATGCCTTCATCACCGATATTATTACTTTTGCTACTTCAGTTAGCCCTTTAAATGATACTAGACCGGTCTGGACATATAATTGTAAGTTCTTTCGTTTTACAATTAATCACAGTTTCATGTTTTGACAACCAATCTATGTCCAATATGAAATCATATTCAGAAATCGGTAAGACTGTCATATCTACTTCCAACTCTTTTTCATTGATTTGGAATTGCAGTTGAGCCCGCAATTGCGTTGTCATTATGTGATTATTGGGTATGATTACATGTAATATATCTTGTGTTGCATATGGTTGTCTTTGGAGGGTATTCAAGATGTGTTGAAACGAAAGAATGACTTGCACCTGTATCAAATAAAACTCCCAATAAGTGATTATATGCATAAATCATACCTGTAATGACTGTCTCATCCGCCTTAGCCTCTTGGAGTCCCAGATTAAATACACGAGGTTGTATGTGTCGATCCTCATGGCTAGGCTCCACTGATGCGGATGTGGAAGCAATAGATTCATCTTCTTTCAAAGTTCCCATCTGAAACACTCGTTGAGGCTGAGCTCCCGATGTTCCTTTAAAGCCTCCTTCCTTTGTTTGCCTCTTTGGGCATTCACTTTGTCGATGCCCAGGCTGGCGACAAATATAGCATACACATGTACCAAACAAACATTGGCATTTATGTACTTTCCCGCATTTTTCACACTTACTAACGGAGGATTGGGTCACAATACCAGAAGTAGTTGAGGGGGAAGGTTGTGCCCATTTCTTTTTCTTCCATGAGGATCCAGAGGACTTTCCTGAAAACTCTTTACTTGATCCTTCACCTGATCGTTTCTTCATGAAATCTCTCCTACTTAGAGTCTTCTCCATGTCTATTTCAGTTAAACGTGCTTTTGTAACAAGGCTGCTATAATTTGTAAGTTCTAATGGTACGAGAAATGTACGAATATTATCTCGTAAACCTTGCTGGAAGCGACGACATCGATCCTTTTCTGATGTAATTAAGGCTCCCGCATAAAAGGCCAAGAAAGAAAACTCTGTCTCGTACTGTAGGACAGTGCGATTTGCTTGCACTATATGTAGAAATTTCTCTTGCAGCAGTCCTTTTTCTGAAGTTGAGACGAACTAATTAGTAAACTCATCAATAAATTCCTTCCAGGAAATATCATTAATTCCTTTATCGACAAACTTTCCACTCGTGATAGTGTCTCACCATCTTTTAGCTTCTCCTTCAAATAAGAAAGTCGCCAACTCAATCTTTCGATTTTATGAGCAATGCATTACCCGAAAAATAGTTTCGATCCTCAGAATCCAATCTTCAGTTTCGATCGGGGTTAATCCTCCCCTGAAGGCGGGAGGCTTTAACTCCAGGAATTGTTGAAGATCCACGTCCACTGGCCGCTGTGGTAGTTTACCCAAGGGGTCGACAGGATGTACTATTGGAGGTGTATCCCTGGCTAGTCGGATAGCCTCTACCATTGCTCGTGCCATGTCTGCTACTTGCATATTCACACGCTGCTCTGTCTCACTTTCCACAGATATCGCCGGCTCTTCACGAGCTCGCCGACTAGAAGACTCATGCTCCTATATTTTAAACATGAATTAGATTTCACACTAAGGACATTTATGATACAAATTATGTACTAGTTATACAACATTATATGTGGCATCACCTCGAAACCTTCCTCTGATACCATTTTCTGTAACGGCCCTTGTCCGTCACAGAGGAATAGTATATAATTAACATTTCATACTTGAAGAGTCAAATGATATTTATGCCACAATAGTATTGAAATAACGGTGCAGAAAGAAATTCTTATTCCATGATTTACATATCATACATGTCCACAACAAAAGTCTACGATAGCTTCATGATTTACAACTAATAATTAAAAGTTTTTCTTGGTAAGCAGGCAAAGTTTAGCACTGCAACAACTCTAACGAGTGTTGGCCACTTCAAAAATGCCTACTAGTCGTTTATACCATGCTTGATAGAGTTCCAGTTTACTCTGATTTTCGTTTAATACCTAAAAATGTTTAGAATGAAAGGGTTAGTCTTTAAATAAAAGACTAAGCGAGGAATTAAATTCTTTATCAGATATATGGATAAAGGCGATATAACAATTTCTAAACATTTCAATGTGCACAAGTACATATATATGAAAGAAATAAAGAAGTTCTTAGCCATTTTCATTTCTTACTAATGTGTGTATATATTTTCATTTCATTAGTATAGTTAAGGGTTGCTGCATTTCAGTCCACTTTATTGGTCAAACTTAGTGCGCACAACTCGCTTAAGGCTAATGAAGTCCAACTAAGTTGACTCACATGTGTTGTCCAGTGCGCACAACTCGCTTAAGGTCAATTAAAGACCCAACTGGACTTATATCATTCTACAAATTCCCTTAACACAGTTTCATCAATACATTTCTTAGAACATTCCATTTGATCTTTTCATATGGATTAGGCTAAAAACTTATACAAGAATAAGACTTAAAAATTCAAACAGTTTTAAAAGAAAGAAACCCTCACATTGATTTTCTCCTTATCTTTGTCCTTGGCTCGTCATCTCGTCGATTGGGCGACGTCATCCTTTCGCGTAGCTGTTCGCAAATATCAATTGTATATAATTCATCTTTCTAAATATTTATGAAGTGGAGTTTAAGGTTGTGCAAGACAATTAGGGAAAAAGACATTTAAGTTATCAAACTCAACTCTCAAGTGATTTGCTCCTGTCCATGAATCAGAGAAAGTCATTTCATATCTCACTATACAATCTCAACAAATACGAAAATATCTTCCCAAACATATTTAACATTTATATTCAGCAACTTAGCATCCAATCACATTCACGTATAATCAAAATTAGGGATCTTCAATCAATTAATCATGGGGTAAGTTTGAAGTATCCTAAAGCTGAGAAATAACCCTTTTCATGTAAAAACAGCCCTTTCATGTAAGAAATAACCTTCCAAATAGGGGAAAGTAGAGATTCTACACTAAATTCAGCAATAATATATAAGGAATAGCAATTATATCATTTCTAAGATTGATTTTAGCATTCTGAAGGCTAATTTCAGCAAAGCCATATCATGACTTAAATTCCCAGCCCAAAAATCTTTAGCTGTAAACATGATTTTTCACCAAGTTCAATCAGATTTAAATAAATATTATCATGCTAAATAGCGATCAAATAAAAACAATAATATGTAACTTATATGAATTTCATATTTCCAAAATTAGTCTTTGATGTAGGGTAGGATAGTGGTGCTCGGAAACTACAACTTTACATGCAGGTGCAGGGGTGACACACTAATGCTATGCTACATGCAAGGTGGTCGTTGGTCAGCAACGGCGATTACCATAAGCAATGAAATTAATAACACCGCGCAAATAATTGAAATAAAGAAACAAGTAATTAATTTTTAGCAATTTGGCAACGGCTTCCTCCGCTCGGAGGGCCTAAGCAAGCGCGCGGGGAATAATTCCTCCTGCAATTGTTAGCATAAAAAACCCAATTTTTAGCCAATAATAATCTCAGCACAATATGATAAAATACCAAATGAAAATGTCAAGTCACAGAATACAATACCACAAATGATCACAACGTAGAGGGCTGAACCGAGACACTGGAGAATTTGAAGGGTCGGATGCAAAGACAAGCGATCGGAGGCGAACACGGTGGCACGGTGACGGTGAGGTGGTTGCCCACGGTGGAAAAGAGGGAGAACGTGCCGGAAACGGAGAGATACGGCCACTAGGGAATGGATCCGGGTGTAGGTGGATAGATCCGATAATTTGACGGCGGATCCGGGCTACGGGAAGAGGAATATGGATGAAAATGACGTGTTGAAGGGTGGCAGCACTAGATCAAGATAGATCTAGGGTTTTCGGAGCGGTGGGAAGTGAATCCACAGAGGGGAAGGGGCTGAGGGATTGGTATAGGGTCGGCGGATGAACGGCACCGGCGGGTGAATAGTGCGGATGAACAGTAAGGGCGGATGAACAGTGCGGATGAACAGTGCCGCCAGATGGCATTCCTCTTGACCAGTATCTTCGGATGAACAGTTCGGGTAAACAGTAATTTCGGGTGGACAGTGATTTCGGGATTCCTGGGCAGCGGCAAGGGTTGGGATTTGGAGGTTATAGGGGTTGCGGATGAGGGTTTCGGAGGGGGAAGAAGAAGGTTATGGATGGGTAGTACCTTGGGGAGGAATTTGGCGGCCTAGGAGTCGTAACCTAGCGTTCCACGGCGTCAGCACCGGGGAGGGATCGCTGGAATCCGGGAAAGCTTCTTCTCCAAATTCAACAATGAATCATTTCAGCCCTCATAACTCCTATTTATAAGAAAAGACAAGTTATGGTTTCCCCATCAACGGCTATGATTGACCGGTGGGTTCGCCCTTAAAATACATCAAAAATAAACTGAAAAAAAAGTAATATAGTATTTTGACTCGCGGCGACGCTCCGGACGCAATCGTGAAGCCCGATCGTCGATCCGGGCACGCTATATATGGAAAGTTGTCAAATCAGCCCCGAACGGGCCCAAAGCGCGTCCTCGTCTCTGCTCTGCATCAATCTCCCCGGCTCGAAAGAATTCATCTCTCGATGAATTGGGATCGGAATTCACTCGTTGATCACCAAGTACAACTCGAAGAGATCCACCGGAAGTCGTCCACGTGTCATCAGCGGAAGGGTGTCCTCGCAAATCAATTTCCCCTGACTGAAAAGCTGTCATCTCCGACGAACGGAGACGGTCGTGCTGAAGTCGAAGTCCAGGGGCGAATCGATCAAGCTCTGTTGCAAGTATCTAAACGTCAACTGCCTCGGGGCGGCCCCGCCAATGTACCAAGTAGCGACAGCGCTGCCCATCTGAAGTAGGAACAAACTGGTGGAATATGAACTCTGTGATGCTCTCATCGCTCATCTCTCGAAGGGTGGAACCCGGTGCGATCGGCGATGTCGGTGGTGAAACCAAAGAAGATGAATCCCCGGGTGGGCGGGTGGTAGCACGGGGTGGACTGTGGTGGTCATCAAACGGAGGTGGGGTAAGAGAGTGGTAAGGCAACAACAGTGGGGGTGGGGGTGGCTGGTTATCTCCACTGCTCGGGTCCACATACTCATGAGGCTCATAGTATGGAGTCAGATCCTCAACATTAAACACAGGGTGAATTCTCATACTGGACGGGATGTCAAGTCGGTAGGCGTTGGTAACAATACGACTAATAATGGAGTACGGACCCATTCGCCTCGCGCTTAACTTCTTGGCAGGCCCCGAAGGGAGCCTCTCAGGGCGGACTCGCATCATTACCTTCTCGCTTACATTAAATATTTGTTCTCGCTTTCGCTTATCTGCATGGGCTTTGTAATTTTCATTGCTTGTTATTATTCGTCAGCGAACCGACTCATGTAATGCATACAAATGATGAACAAGTGACCCAACTGACTCATGCAAATGAAGCGAACGATGCACATAGAGCACAATATACTCGACACACTTCCTAAGGGAAGACCTGGCAATGATTTGGATATTGCTAACATGGGGTGGTCTATCAGGAGGCTCTTTCGGTGGAGTGTAGGCAAACTCATCCCGTGTGTGACGAGTGCTCAGATGACCGTGAGAGACAACTATACTCAAATACAGGCTCGTAAAGAGTCAAATGTCTATCGGGAAACGTAGCACATCAGGGGGCTCCCAGGAGGTGTGTAAGAAAAGTCATCACGAAGGAGACAACCACCTGAGTGAAAATCGTGTGCACCGACTAGAAGTCGTGACTCTAAAATATGGTGAGCGTCCCAGACAAGAAAGAACTCATCGGGTGGTTCAGCGGGTGGCGTGTCCCAAAACTCATCCAAAGTGTGAGATGTCATAAGGTAGGTCCTCACAATATAAGTATGCTCAAGTGGACTCAAGGTAGGCCCTACATATGTCATGCTCCACTCAAGGTCCCTTCTCTGGGGCAAGGGCATAGATGATAATGAAAGAGGCGTCATACCTGAGTGGCTCACCCGAGTCTCAACCTCACCACGATGTGGCGGATCATCAGAAGGCTCAACAGGGGGCTCGTCATAGGGCTCGTCACTAAGGTCAAGGTCCTCCCGATGAGTACCATCGAAAGGGGTAGTGCCCCCGTGCATGGGTGACATAGCCACTACGAGATCAACACTAGACTCTCGACTCTCAGTAGTGAAGTGACCTGAGACAGTACTAAGAGAAGAGTAGGGGGTGCCCAGACTCAAGTGTGGGTCAATCGATATAGTGTCGAGAACCGTGTCTCTGTTCAAAGGGGGCACTAGGTCTAGGTGTAGGTCTAGGTGAGGTGAAAAGGATGGGTATACTATCACAGTATCACTAGGTCGCTCGTCCTCACCCACGTGACCATGTTCACTAGTCATGCCAGTATCACTCTCCACCTGTATCATAAGGTCATGATTAGGTTAAACCTCAAGATCACATGAGCACTGAATCTCATCAAACTGAGAAGGATCAAAACCAAGTGTCGGGTCTCTTATCTCGGTGGGAGCACTACTCGCCGCATTGGTGGCTTGCCCTAAATCCCTAGGCTTTCTTCGTAATGTAGATCTTAAGTGATCAAATTGAGCTTCTAAAAGATCAAAGCGGTCAAGAACTAATCGCATAAATTCAGCCTCAGGTAACTCTACTGGTGGAACACTAGGAGGATCTTGACATGTATTGTGTTCCTGTTGATGGTGACCTCTATAGGGTTCCTGAGGGTCGTCTTGATGGTAGTTCCTAACATAATCAGATTGTGCTCGTGGGTGCGTATGGGCGCTGTGAACGTGCAGTGGAGGTCGTTCATATCCAAACCCAGGTTCCTCTCCTAGAGGAGATGTGTAACGGCGATGACCTGAACGATATTCAATTCTATCATCGTGAAATCGCGAAGAGGTGTAATGATGAAGACGTGAGGACCTCTCGTTGTGGTGATCACCACTAGCATGATGGAATTGTGTTGAGGGGTCGACACGATCTCTAGGAGTGGTGTGCGGGGAACGATGATAATCATAATGATAACATAAAGATCTCTCTAGAGGGGCTCTATGAGGTTGGGTATATGTAGACTCGGGATACTCAGATGGAGGAGACGAACGACGGCGATAACTAGACATAAATGAACTCAATGATTATTTAAAACCTACCACTACGAAGCATGCAAATGGCCCAACCTTGACCTCTGATACCAAAATGATGTAGGGTAGGATAGTGGTGCTCGGAAACTACAACTCTACGTGCAGGTGCAGCGGTGACACACTAATGCTATGTACATGCAAGGTAGTCGTCGGTCGGCAACGACGATTACCATAAGCAATGAAATTAATAACGTCACGCAAATAATTGAAATAAAGAAACAAGTAATTAATTTTTAGCAATTTGGCAACGGCTTCCTCCGCTCGGAGGGCCTAAGCAAGCGCGCGGCGAATAATTCCTCCTGCAATTGTTAGCATAAAAGAACCAATTTCTAGCAAATAATAATCCCAGCACAATATGATAAAATACCAAATGAAAATGTCAAGTCACAGAATACAATACCACAAATGATCACAACGTAGAAGGCTGAACCGAGACACTGGAGAATTTGAAGTGTCGGATGCAAAGACAAGAAATCGAAGGCGAACACGGTGGCACGGTGACGGCGAGGTGGCTGCCCACGGTGGAAAAGAGTCTCAACGTGCCGGAAACGGAGAGATCCAGCCACTAGGGAATGGATCTGGGTGTAGGTGGATAGATCCGATAATTTGGCGGCGGATCCGGGCTACGGGAAGAGGAATATGGGTGAAAATGACGTGTTGGAGGGTGGTAGCACTAGATCAAGATAAATCTAGGGTTTTCGGAGCGGTGGGAAGTGGATCCACGGAGGGGAAGGGGCTGCGGGATTGGTATAGGGCCGGCGGATGAACGGCACCGGCGGGTGAATAGTGCAGATGAACAGTAACGGCGGATGAACAGTGCAGATGAACATTGCCGTCAGATGCCCAGTGCGGATAAATAGTGTCGTCGGATGAACAGTGCGCGTGAACAATGTTTTCCAGGTGAACAGTAGTTTTGTGATTCCTGGGCAGCGGTAAGGGTTGGGATTTGGGGGTTGTAGGGGTTGCGGATGAGGGTTTCGGAGGGGGAAGAAGAAGGTTATGGATGGGGAGTACCTTGGGGCGGAGTTTGGCTGCCTAGGCGTCGTCACCTAGGGTTCCACGGCGTCGGCACCGGGGAGGGATCGCTGGAATCCGAGAAAGCTTCTTCTCCAAATTCAACAATGAATCATTTCAGCCCTCATAACTCCTATTTATAAGAAAAGACAAGCTAGGGTTTCTCCATCAACGGCTATGATTGGTCAGTGGGTTCGCCCTTAAAATACATCAAAAATAAACTAAAAAAAATAAAGTAATATAGTATTTTGACTCGCGGCGACGCTCCGGACGCAATCGTGGAGCCCGATCATCGATACGGGCACGCTATATATGGAAAGTTGCCAAATCAGCCCCGAACGGGCCCAAAACGCGTCCTCGTCTCTGCTCCGCATCAGTCTTATCCCCAAAATCCTCATATCCTCATAATATTGAAACCTTGAAGCAGCTAATATGCTACTTGGACAGAGAAGAGATAATAATCAACATGTTACTTCACTATCTCATATATGCATGCTATAAAATCAGTCCTCATAACTATTAATTTGCATGCAAGTTAAAACCATCATGTTTCTTGAAACTAATGTATTTTTCTACATTAACCTCCAAAGCATAACATTAGTTCATGCTCTTTTCACTTTCTAATTTATAACACATCCATAAAATTAAGAACCCTAACAATATCATTTCTCCGAAACAAAATAAATCTCAAGATCACTATCCAAATCCACAAAGGAAACAAGCAAAGGAGAAAAAGTATGCTTACAATCAAAGATAGGAGAAGAAATGAAGAAACTTAGGTTTCTTTGCTTAGTCTAGGCTTCGAAACTGAAGAACTTAGGGAAGAATATGAGGCGCTTCTTCTCCGTCGTTCCTGAAGCCGGGAGGCTTCTCTATGCTGCCTGGCTCCGGAAAAAGGAGAAGGATGGGGAAAAGGAGAGCAGCGGCCGGCTTCTAAAAGCCCTAGGAAGAAGTGCGGTGCGGAAGAAATTGAAGGCGAATAACTCCATCGATGACATTTACGGGATTTATTCCCCCACCGCCTAAAATTGTCGGTCCAATCACCTCTTGCCGCATACCATCTTAACTGGTCTCACCGCCTAAGAAAAATGAGTGAAATAAAAACTGGTTCACTGCTTCTAAACCTAAATAAAACCCAATTTCTCTTTTATTTAAAGACAACAATTAAATACATAACTAGAATTGCTATTAGCACCCCCTTACATGAAACTTTAATTTTATTTGTTACACTCAAACTCAAACTAATGGTACACTCATTAATTTTAAACGAAATATCATATAAATTCATATTTCATTGCGGGTTTTAAAAATATTTTGTCTAAACATTTTATTAGCGTACCTTGCGACGATATTTGGGCGTCACAAGCGGAGCCCAACATGTCGATCAATGATGTGTTGACCTTCTGAGTCACGGGGATCTGTTGAATCTCGAAGAATTGTTCGACTCGGGCAATCCATCCCATGAGATCAGTGTCATTGAAGGAGGGGACATCGAAAGAACGAGGGCCCGAAGAAAAGCTCGCAGGTGGAGCCAGGTCCCTGTAAGGATCCGTGGGGCGCCGGGGAGAGACGGTGAATCCGCGTTCGACGTCACGGACGTGCTGGGGAGGTTGGCCATGAGGGTATCGAGTTTCGCGTCCATGCGGGGCATGAGGGCTTGGAGGGACGCGATGGCGATGTCATGATCCTCAAGGCGATGGAGGATGGCCTGATCCGTCGAAGGGGGAGGCATCGGGACGTCGGAAAGGACCATCGAACGGAGTCGTGGTGGCATGCACTCCGGTAAGGGTTGCGGGCGTGACCTGGACAGCAGACGACTGCGTTGGTGATGCCCTGTAGGCTGCGCCGTTTGACGAAGCCAGGATCCAAAAAGGGGCCGCAATCCCTGCGGAAGAAACGACGGAGCGGCGGCAAGGGCATTAAGGTATCGTGCTGGCGGAAGAGAAAATTTTAAAGGCTTAGGGATGGGACTTAAGTGGAGACATATAGGAGAGGACTGCAGTTTTCAGTGAATAGTGGGGTGAGTTGCCATTTTCAAGTTGAAAAGGGTGGAGGTTTTGAATTGATGCAGTGAAGGGGCCAGTTGGGATGAAATTGTGGAGGTGGTTATGGTTTATTGGGGAAGTTATTTGAGAAGGTGATGGGTAGTGTAGGGAGGTAATGGGTACTAGTTAAAGACGATTAATGACTTAGAGGTGAAAATTATGGAAGTAAATGGTAGTGGAAGAGGGTTACTAGGCAGTTATGGCGGAGTGGGATAATGGAGGTGGTGGCCGAAAATGGGTTTAAGAGGGAGAAATTGGGGGGTGGTCGAACAAGGAGGTGATGGGAGGGGCTCCGCGCGTCGCACTTGGATTATGATTTTGGCATTAGGAGATCAAAAGGAGAATTGTCACTTGAATTTTCAAACCCTTCTAAAGGAGCCTTCTATCTCTATTTATAGACTTAAGGAGCGCCACAGACGATTATGATTCTTCAGATTCTCCGTCACTCACCCGGTGCCTAGCAAAGATCCCCTTGGTCTCCGACCACCAATTCTGAGGTTGTCAACCTAACGGGCCTCGACAGTTCGATCGATCCTTAACCAGTAGCTCCTCCGTCGTTGATTCCCCCGCACTTGACATTCATGCGGATTGAGGTGGCGTTGTTCAACGGTTATGACCCACTCGACTGGACCTCTTGCACAGAACAATCATTTTAAGTTAAAACTCTCTCCTTGGAAGACAACAAGGTTCCTCTCATTGATTTATATGAAAGGGACTACTTTTCCTTAGATGCATCGGTTTTTTCAGTCAACGCCACACATGATGTGGGTCATGCTCAAGGAAGAACTTATTTTGCGGTACAACACGCGTTGCCCTAGGAACAATTTCGAGCATCTTTGCGTTGCTCAGCAAGTCAACTTGGTAGAGGCTTACGTCAACGATTTTGTGGAGCTGACATCATATTCTGAGCTTATCCATCGACCATTATCTTGGGCACTTCATGTATGGCTTGCAACAACACATTTGCGCCTGCCTGCGCACTATAAACCTGTCCATGCTCACCTTGGTCATATAGTAGGCCCACTTTGTGGAAGCGGAATTTACCATGACACTAGGGCCCCCAATAACTACAACATTTTGGTCTCTCGGTCATGGTCGTGTTGGGTACATTGGAAAATGTATACCTGATTTGAAGAAGCCCAACTTAGCTCAATGATATACATCAAGGTGTATTTGATGTTGTTTTGAGTTGACATGTGCAGGTGAAGAAGTATTAAAGAATGCAGAAAAATATTCTAAGTCCACATGTCGACACCTGAAGAAATTGTGTCGACACTTCAGAATATTTGTGTCGACACTTCAGAATATCAGTGTCGACACAGAGAATGATAGTCGACCACATTTATGTCGACACTGGGAAGCAGTGTCGACACATAAAGAAAATAGTCGACTTCAACTATGTCGACACTGGGAAGCAGTGTCGACACATAAAGAAAATCGTCGACCTCAGCACTGGGAAGCAGTGTCGACACCGTGAAAGATAGTCGACCAGAGAAGGTTAGTCGACACCGTGAAAGATAGTCGACCAGAGAAGGTTAGTCGACACCGTGAAAGATAGTCGACTAGTGAAAGATAGTCGACCAGAGAAAGATAGTCGACTCACAGAAGAAGATAGTCGACCACAACTGTGTCGACACTGGGTGGATGTGTCGACACCAGAAGACTGTGTCGACACATATTGGCAGAAGTCGACTATGCTTGTGTCGACACCAGAAGACTGAGTCGACACATTTTGGCAGGATTGAAGATTGCTGTGTCGACACCTGAAGGCTGAGTCGACACATGCTGAGTTCTGAATCTACAACAACTGTGTCGACATACAGGACTTGTGTCGACACACTGCAGAGTCTAGACCAAGTTATTTTCTGAAGAAGCTGTGTCGACTTAAAGGCAACTCAGTCGACATCATCAAAGACTGTGTCGACACCAAAGTCACTTGTGTCGACACAGATAGACAGATTGGTCTCGACACTTTCTAACAGACTGTCTCGACATTTTGCTGTCCAAGACTAAGGTACAAGAACTGTTTGAAGACTTGATAGCTGTGGGTTGCCACAGTTTAACTGAAGCTGTCAGACCTGTCAGAAAACAGTTAGAAACCGGATCAGCCGGTTACCATGAAAAAAGTCTATAAATAGACACATTCAGAAGGAATTAAAAAGGCAGCTAAGCTAAGAAAAATAATAGAAGAAGATCTAAGAAGAAGAAACAGAAGGATTACGATCCTGTTGAAGTTTCAATTCAAGAAAGTGAAAAAGAAGATCTTCTGAAAGTGAAGGGATAGATACTACTCTAGAGGGGGGGTGAATAGAGTTATCAAATTTTGCACAGACAAAACTTAATATTCTACCCAACTCCCTTGGAGTGAAGTGCGGAATGAAAAGATTATAGATATTGATTTAACCTTAAAGCCTAACACAAGTGATGTGTACAAACACAAGCTAACTGTAATTACAGTTAAGCTTGGAAAAACCTAATCAGCAACTAGCAACCTAGTTATATCTAATCACAGCCACAATGCAGGAATTAAACAGTGGAATCCAGACGACACAAGGAAATTTATAGTGGTTCCCCAAACAACTTGGGTACGTCCACTCTTCTACCCACACGGTAGGAATCCACTCAGGTTTTTGATCAGGTGCCCTGCCACCAACAGATTCTGATTCAGGTAGATTCAGAAACCCTTTAGACTTTTGATCAGGTGTCTAAAAACCAAGCACAGGTTTTTGATCAGGTGCCCTGCCACCAAGGGATACTTTTGAAGGGAGTAATAACCCTGTACAGGAGGGGGAAGAAGGTTAAGATGTCTTCTCTATTTTACAATAGATTAGAGAAGCACAAAAGCTTGCACTGAGCTAGAATGCTCTAAAGAATCAAGGCTCCCCCTGGCTCAAGAATGTCCAGGTGAAGTCTTGCTTCAGTGCAGAGAAACTCTTCAGAAAGTTCTGAAGGAAAGAGCTACAGGAAGAAAGTAAACAATAAAATCAAAGTTCTTCAAGCAGCTATCTTCTTCTTCTTCTTCTTCAAAGGAACTCTGAGTTGAACTTCCTGAAGGCAGGAGAACTCAGGTGAAGAAGAGATGAAGATCTTAACACTTCTCAGTTAGATGGAGATTGCTGAGAGCAGGAAGCTTGAGCTTGATGAAGGCTTGAGAATGAACAACTGGTTAGCTATTAGCTTCTGTTAACTAGCTTGAATCCTTCTTCAAAGGGCTCTTTATATAATCATCAGCAAGCAACGGCTCTCTTCCATTTGAATTATTTGTCTTCTTCTAAGCCTTGAGACCTGGGCTGTAAATATCAAGAAGACAGAAATATCTCTGCAGCAAAACATTCTATAAAGGGAATAAATCACTTTCTAAGAAGCTGCAGGCTTAAATCAGATAACAGAAGGACTAAATAAAGTCACATCAGAAATAATCTCTTTATAGCAAAAGAAGACTTTTCAGTCTAACGGCTATAAAGGGCTGACAATAGATAAAGTAAATTAAAATGACAGCTAATAAGACAAACAACTTTATCTTAAAAGATTTGAACTCAGGCAAAAAGAATAGAGCAAATAATGCCTGGTTAATTTATCATACAGCTTAAAATACTGTGCCAGAAAATGTATTAATTAATTAAATATAATAAATAAATACAAAATACAAAGGCAGACAGAAAACGTCGAACACGACCTTCGAAGATCGTCGAACGACGCACGGAGATCGTCGAGCTATCGGGCAGATAGTCGAACGATCCAGATAGTCGACCTATCGAAGAAGATAGTCGAACTACCACGGCAGATAGTCGAACTATCAGAGCAGATAGTCGAACCATCAGATAGTCGATCTATCTAGGACAGATAGTCGAGCTATCAAGCGCACAGAGATAGTCGACCTATCAAGCGGATAGTCGACCTACCTCAGAAAACAGATAGTCGATCTATCAACAGATAGTCGAACTATCAAAAACAAACCAGATAGTCGATCTATCAACAGATAGTCGAACTACCAGCGCAGAACAGATAGTCGACCTATCAACCGATAGTCGAACTACCAGCGCAGAACAGATAGTCGACCTATCAACCGATAGTCGAACTACCAGCGCAGAACAGATAGTCGACCTATCAACCGATAGTCGAACTACCAGCGCAGAACAGATAGTCGACCTATCAACCGATAGTCGAACTACCAGCGCAGAACAGATAGTCGACCTATCAACCGATAGTCGAACTACCAGCGCAGAACAGATAGTCGACCTATCAACCGATAGTCGAACTACCAGCGCAGACAAAGCGTCGACCAACTGATAGACGATCGTCGATCAGCCGATAGACGATAGTCGAGCGGCGTTCGACTATAGTCGAACGAAAAACCTACTTAACCAAATTCTCAATTTGGAAAAGCGAGGACCCTACAGCTAGACTTCTAACCATTGACCATAGATATTTCTTGGGTCAAGGGGCACAAAGGAGAGGACTGAACTCAAATCAAACTAGGGTACCAACAATCTCCCCCTATTTGAGTTAAGTCTCTCAAAAAACTAAAACAGCTAGCAATAGAACACTAGAAATAAATTCAGCAAATAGTTAACAATAAACTGGCAGATTATCAATCAGATAAACAAATAATCAAATATATCACAGCAGTTTAATTAAACTATTGAGAATCTTTAGAGTCTGGTAAAGGATCAGAAGAACTAGAGACAAAAGAAATTTTTCTTAGAGGGTCATCTGATTCTTTCTTTGACATCTTCAGGTCCTGAGCACCAATGATTTTCAGTTCTGTAGCTCTGGGGACAACAGCTTCAGGATGTTTTTCCATGTATTTTGCTGGATCAAAAATCTCAGGATTGACTTGGAATTTTTCAAATTCTTTCTTTCTGTAGGCTGACATGGTAGTAAAACCAGTCGTATCTTTACCTTCGGCTCTTGCTTTTCTTATTTGGGCTGCTCCTACAAGTTCTTGAAAGCGAGCCATCCTAAAGTTAGGATCGAGCTCAGGATTTTCATATACGGGCTCAGGAGAAGCAGCATCAGCTATTATATCTAGATAAGACATTGGAGTATACTTAGCAAAAGGGACTTGCTAGAAGGTTTTAAAACACAGTAAACTATTTACCTTTTGATACAGTTTCCTCAGTCTGAACTGGAGAAGGAGATGAAAATCTCTTCTTTGGAGAAGGAGGTGGGGAAAAAGTTGGTCTTTGGGCCACAACCTCCTTCATTTGTCTTTGAGATCCAGAAAATGATTTGCTTTGAGAGCTTTGATAACCTTGCCTTGGCTGGGGCTGAACAGACGCAGATTTTCCAGAGGAGGCAGTAGGATGAGCTGAAAGGTTCCCAGAGGCTCCTGCACCAGGAGGTGGAGGAGGACCTCTGGGAGTCCATCTTGAGACAGGAGTATCATACCTCTTGGTTCTTTTTCTCTCTTTTTGCTGATTCTTCGAAAACCTCATCCAATGCTGAAAATCTTTGGATTTGGGGTCAATGCCCTTCAAAATGTAATAAGGAATATCATTATCCTTGCTAGGAGGAGGAGGAGGAGCAGCTTTTCTTTTCTTTGCAGCAGATTTCTTTTTCTTTGACTTCTCAGACATATCAGAATCATCATCATCAGAATGGGATGATGGAGGGTTTTCATAGGGATCATAGGCTTCTGAGACAGCCTTTTCTTTAAGCTTTGGAGCAGATTTCTCCCTTTCCTCTTCCATGGCATCCAGAGCCAGAAGGGAGTCTAAATCTAAACCTGGAGAGTCATCCCAGATGGATGACTTTTCAAATTGCAAATCTTTCTCTTTCTCTTTTAAAGATTGAACTCTTAAATTCCATGCTGCTCTAGCTTGAGCTTCTTCCAAACTCAGAACAGGAGAGTCAACTTTGACTTCCTCTTTCTCAGACTCATCTTCTTTATTATCTAAGAAGGATTCCAACTCAGGGTCTACTTGAGTAGCAGGAATACTTGGGTCAGCCTCAGAAACTACTGCTATGATTTGAGCAGTTAAATCTTCTTTAATAATATCTGTAAAATTATGAATACATATCTGCTAAATAAGCTTGAATCATTCCTTCAAGGTATTCACAAACTATCAAATTAATCGACTCATCAACAAAACGAATGAAAGAGTTACCTTCATATTTAACCATTTCCCATGATTCATTCAGATAAGAAGTTATAATTCCTTCCAGGAATCTAGCAATCATAGGAGTGGAAAGATCTTCTAAGCAAACCTTAATTGCAATCTCAGATAGCAGGATTCCATCTGCTATTTCCTTTTCAGACAAAACTGGAGCTAAAACTTTCTCAGCAGGAGCTGTTTCTTCCTGGGCTGGAGCTATTTCTTCCTCAGCTGGATCTATCTCTTTCTCAGCTGTCATGACAGCATCTGGAACTATTTCTTCCTGAGCAGACATAACTGAATCTTTTAAAGCTGGAGGAGAGGCAGGATGATCTGAGGCATCTTCATTGAACATCTCCCCCTGCCTGATTTCAGTAGATACTGAAACCAGGCCCCTAGAGGAAGATGGCTCAGCAGATTTAGTAAAGGATTTGATGGAGGCAGATAAAAGATCAATGGAAGCTGCAAGGGGAGCGATTGCCTCGTCAATCATGGTTTTGATTGACGGGGTAATCAGCTCCACAATGCGGGAGATAAGCTCTGGAGAGATTTCAAAAGATGAAGGATGAGAGGTGGATGGAGCTGCAGCAGATATGGTAGTGGTGCTGGGATGATGGACAGGGGATCGAGCAGGAGATGGAGCAGGTGATGGAGCAGGAGAGTTTATTGGGGAATGAATTGGAGATTCAGGAGGAGTAAGAATTCTCTCTGATCCTAACAAATCAAAGCTAGGAGCAGATATCCTAGCCAGATGAGCAGGTAGAGGAGAGGCTGGAGGAGACAGATGAACAACCTTAGTTGTTTCAGGAGCAGCAGAGGAAGAAGGTCGTACCTCAGCAGAAGTTGATGGTACTTCAACTGAGGCAGACGGCAATGCAGAGGAGGAGGAAGGGAGAGCTGAGCCAGCTTCAACAGGTTGAGGAGCGACTGATGCAGTCCTTGTGTCCTCAGATGTAGCTGGAGCAGATTTCACAAACGTCCTCTTCCACTTAGAGAACAAGTGGGGATCCATCTTCTTGCTGGCGTTGATTGCACACATGAGTGCGAATTGCTGCCTTGTTATATTGTCGTGGGCAGAGTGCTTACCCAGGAGCACTTTTCCGACTACCTCAGCGAGGAACTTGATCTTGAAGGGGAAGTTTACTTTGAGCAGCTTGGTGGGAATGCCCTCAGCATGTCCCAGCTCAATCAGCATTCGTCCAAATTCCTGAGCGTCTTGCTCATAATCCTCATCACCAATAACTAATTCAAAAACATCAGATAAGACGGCCGGAGTCAGGATAACTTCTTCTCCGCCTATGGTACCAGTCATCGATTCGTCTGTGGAAGACGACGTGAAAGCCCATTCTTTTATTTCTGGAATGTTGATCTTAATCCTTTCAGACATTAACTTCTCCAAACCTTGATCCCTGCAGAGCTGGAGAACTTCCACGATTCCGGCATCGCAACTGCTGAAAGCTTCGAAATCCACACTGAATCCGGCATCAAACTTTACTACGGCTAGAACAGCTGGAGAGACCGCCATGGATTCGCCGGAGAAAACTCGAGAAAGCTGGAGAGAAAACGAGAAAGACGAAGCGCCAGAAAATCGCAAGCGGGAAAGCAGAATGCGAAAGGGCACGCTCCGTCGACGATAAGACACAAGATCTTTTAACCTAGGTCGACTATCGGTTTTATATTAGACCGGAAATAGTCGATCTATTAAAAAGATACTTGAACCGATAGTCGAACGGTCGTTCGACGATCGGCTCAGAAGCAGAGTAGTCAAACCATCGTTCGGCTATTTCTGACTTCACACGCAACAAGCTGTCGTCGTTCAGAGATCGACGATGAGCTCAACCTGTTCGACGATGGTCGAACGTCGATCGACGATTTTCAAACAGATAAGCTATCATTAACCAGAGGTCGACGATAGGCTCAATCCGTTCGACGATCTTCGATCATCGTTCGACGATCTTCAAGCAGATTTCAACAAGGGCAGATATAGTCACACTTAGTCTCGTCCATTAATCATGCCTAGTTGAACTAAAAAGAACAGATGCTTCTGTTCATCTAAAGGCTTGGTGAATATATCACCTCTCTGAAACTCAGTGGATATGAACTCAAGACAGATCTTGTTCTTTTCCACACAATCTCTCAGGAAATGGTGCATAATCTCAATGTGCTTGGTTCTAGAGTGGTGCACTGGATTTTGTGCAATAGAAATGGCACTGGTACTATCACACATGATCTTGGTGTTCTTGTGTGAGTAACCATAATCCACAAGCTGGTTTTGAATCCACAGGATCTGTGAACAACAACTGGCAGCTGCTATATATTCAGCCTCTGCAGTTGAAGTTGAGACAGAAGCCTGCTTCTTACAGAACCAAGAGACCAATCTTTCTCCCAGGAACTGGCAAGTTCCTGAGGTGCTCTTCCTGTCAACTCTGCAGCCAGCATAATCAGAATCAGAATATCCAATTAATTCAAATTCTGACTCAGCTGGGTACCAAAGTCCTAGATCTGGACATCCTTTCAGGTATCTCAGGATTCTCTTTAGAAGAATCAGATGAGATTCCTTGGGGTTGACCTGGAATCTAGCACAAAGGCATGTAGCAAACATTATATCTGGCCTACTTGCAGTTAGATATAATAGGGAACCAACAATGGCCCTATAATTCTTTTGATCAACTGGCTTGCCGTGATCATCAGAATCAATAACTACATTAGTAGCCATGGGTGTAGGCATTGCTGAAGCATCAGCCATCCCAAATTTCTTTACCAATTCCTTGGCATATTTGGATTGGGAGATTAAGATACCATCAGCATCTTGCTTAACTTGGAGACCAAGAAAGTAAGACAGCACACCCATGCTACTCATCTCAAACTTAGAATGCATCAAGTTGGAAAACTTTTTGCACAGTTTGGGATCAGTGGAGCCAAAGATAATATCATCTACATACACCTGAACTAACAGGATTGTGTCCTTGTGATGCTTGACGAAAAGGGTTCTATCAACTACTCCCCTAGTGAAGTTGTGCTCTAACAGGAAACTAGCTAAGGTCTCATACCAGGCCCTAGGAGCTTGCTTTAGTCCATAAAGAGCTTTCTGCAACTTAAAAACATGAGAAGGCTGAGTTGAAGAAACAAACCCTGGTGGTTGTTCAACAAACACCTCTTCCTTAAGCTCACCATTTAGGAATGCACTTTTGACATCTATTTGGAACACCTTAAACTTCATGAAGGCTGCATAGGCCAAGAAGATCCTTATTGCTTCTAGCCTTGCAACAGGAGCAAAGGTTTGGTCATAGTCTATACCTTCCTCCTGTCTGTAGCCCTGAGCTACAAGCCTAGCTTTATTCCTTACTATTATTCCATTTGCATCTAACTTGTTTCTATACACCCACTTGGTGCCTATGATCAGTTGGCCTTTAGGTCTTGGAACCAAAGTCCAAACTTTACATCTCTCAAATTGATTGAGCTCCTCTTGCATTGCAATGATCCAGTGGGGATCTAGCTCTGCATCTTTAAAGGTGAGGGGCTCAACCTGTGAGAGGAAACAAGCATGCATCACATCCTGTCTTAATTGGTGTCTTGTTTGTACACCAGCTGACATGTCTCCAATCACTTGAGATGTGGGGTGATCTCTAAGTGTGACAATATCAGCAGGTGGGATGTGATCTTCAGCAACAGTTGGGATTAATTCCTCAGGAGGAATTTGATCTACTGTTGGTGGTACAACAACAGCTTCAACAGCTTCAGCAATGTCTTCATCACTGTCTGATTCAGTGATCTGAAGAGTTGATAGTTGAAGGATTTCTTGAGGGGCATCAGGTACCTGCAAAGAACTGGAGGAAGGAGAATTTTCTTTCTCCTTGTAAAACATCTGATGCTCATCAAAAGATACATGTACAGATTCTTCTATCTTACAGGTTGATTTGTTATACACTCTATAAGCTTTGCTTACTTGGGAATATCCAAGCATAATTCCCATTGAAGCTTTTGCTTCAAATTTTCTAATGTATTCTTTATTATTATTATGAATATACACAATACAGCCAAAAACTCTAAAGTAATTAATTTTTGGTTTCTTTCCTTTAAGCAACTCATAAGGAGTTTTACACTTAAGTTTGTGTATCAAACTTCTATTCAAGACATAGTTAGCTGTACTAACAGCTTCTGCCCAATAGGATAGAGGCATGTTAGCATCTGCCAACAATGTACTAGCAGCTTCAATTAGTGTTCTATTCTTCCTTTCAACTACCCCATTTTGTTGGGGAGTTCTAGGAGCTGAGAAGCTATGTTTGATTCCTTCTCTCTCACAGAATTCTTGCATGAGAAGAGAGTCAAACTCAGTACCATGATCACTTCTGATCAAGGCCACATGAGTAGAGTACTCAGTCTGCACACAAAGTAGAAAGTCTGTAAGGGCTTTGAAGTTATCAGACTTAGTTCTCAAAAAGAAAACCCAACTGAACCTAGAGAAGTCATCTACAATTACTAAAGTGTAATACTTCCCTCCTAAACTCTGTACATTTATTGGGCCAAAAAGGTCCAAATGTAATAAATACAGGATTCTAGGAGAATCACTTTTATTTATAGATTTAAATGAATTCTTGGTTTGCTTGCCTAGCTGACAAGCCTTGCATAGGCTCTCCTTCTTGTAGGGGCAAGAAGGTAAACCTCTAACAAGGTTGTGCTTAGATAACCTAGATATATTTTTAAGGTTTACATGACTAAGCCTTTTATACCATAGGGAATTATTATTAAGGGTTACTTCATTAAACAGGCAGATTTCAGAGTGAGATGAATTAAAATCTACTAAATAGATATTACCTATTCTAATACCTATTAAAACAACATTATTATTCAAAGTAATATTGCAAGATGAGTTGGAAAATGAAACCTGGTAGCCAGCATCACATAGCTGGCTGACTGAAATCAGATTATGCTTCAGTCCATTGACATAAGCAACTCTCTTGAATGTAACTGCTCCAATTGTGATCTTGCCATAGCCTTCTGTCTGACCACAGCTGGAGTCTCCAAAGATAACCTTTGGGCCGAGTTTAGCTTTGAACTTTGACAGTAGATCTTTATTTCCTGTCATATGCTTAGAGCATCCACTATCCAAATACCACTTATTTTGAGTGATTGGATAGGCCTTCACCTGCAAGACAATTATTTAGACAGAGTGGACCCAGATAACCTTGGGTCCCTTGTTTTTCACATAAGAAAAACTGGAAATATAAGAGAATGCAGGCTGAGGGTGATAACCTAGTGGGTGAGATCTCCTAGGTGGGATTCTCCATGCTGATGATGGGTCAACAAACCTAGGGTTTCTATTCTCATTTAGGTTTCTATGGAATGGATTATGATTTTGAAAATCATATTGAAATCGTCGATCGACGTTCGACGATGGGCGCTCAGATCGTCGAGCTTCGTTCGACCATGGAGCATCCGATCGTCGAGCGGCGTTCGACGCTCTTTGCATTTCTTTGAAAAACTTCTTTCTCTTTTCTCTCTTAGCTTTATTTAGGGTTTTATTTACAAGGTTTACTTGCTCAGTGTTCTTCTTTCCACTAGCTGAAATGAAGTTCACTGGAGTTGAAAGGTTATTTTTAAGGAGGACTGGGGGTTCACTGGGAGAAGCTCCTAAGCCTAATTTATCATTACCTGACCTAGTGTTAGTCATGCTGGTAATTTCTAACAGCTTAAGGCTTCTACCATTAAGGGATTCTTCTAATCTCTTAGACTTAGCTAATTCTATTTTAAGAAATTTAATTTCTTCACTACAAGTAGTGAGATCTTCCTTTAACCTAATGTTTTCAGAGGCTATTGATTCTGAGTCAGCTAACCTATTTCTAAGTTCTTTTATTTCTTTTTCTGAACTAATTAAATCTAAACACAAAGATTTAAATTCTAACTTAAACTCTTCTGAAGTAAAATCATAAGATGAAAGTACCTCATCTTCAGTAGGCATCTCTTCATCAGAATCAGAACTCTCTGCAGCAGAGTGGTTGCTGCAGGCATCTATTGCCATTAGGCAAACTTCTTTTGCCTTCTTCTCTTCCTCATCTTCACTGGAGCTTGATGAGGATGATTCTTCATCAGAATCACTCCAGGTTTCAGCAATGAAACCTCTCTCCTTCTTCTTGTTTTTGTAGGAGGATGGCTTGGAGTGCTTCCTGTGTTGTTCTTTGTCTTTTCTCTTTTCCTTGTTCTTCTCCTCTGGACACTCTGGCAAAATGTGTCCAGGCTTCCTGCAACCATAGCAAATAATTTCTTTAGCAGGAGAGCGATCATACCTTGGTTTGTCTTCATAGCGTGAAGACTTCTTTCTGAACTCCTTTCTCCCCATCTTGAGAAACCTCTTGGCAAACAGTGCCATAAGTTCCTCATTGGATTGGCTGCCTTCAGAAACATCTGCAGCCTTAAGAGCTAGAGATTGCTCTTTTCTTGTTGGAGTGGGGGTCTTGGCTTCAGCTTCTGCTTCTCTGGTCTTCAGCACTTGCTCAAAAGACTTGAGCTTGCCGAGGAGAGCTTCAGTTGAGATCTCATTGGTACTTCTGGCTTCTTTGATGGGCCAGATTCTTAGATCCCATGTGCTAGGGAAGCACATAAGAATCTTATCATTGACCTATGTCAATGATATGTCCTTGTCCAGGGTCCTCAGCTCATTGATGATTGAGCTGAGCCTGGTGTACATAGCTTCAACTGATTCAGCATCAGTCTTCTTGAAGTTCTCATACTGTGAGATAAGGTTGGACCTTCTGTCCTTCCTTTCATCAGCTGAACCAGCTACAATCTGGTTCAGTGTGTCCCACATGGCCTTAGCTGAGGAGCAATCAGCCACCTTCTGGAACACCTCATCAGACATTGTCTGAGCCAGTATGTTCATTGCCTTGGCATCAGCAATTTTGGCCTTCTTGTATTCATCATTGTAGTCTGGAGGAGGCACTGCACTCATATCAGATGATGAAGCAGTGGCAGCAGCAGGTGCTCTTGGGGGACCTGACAAAATGGAAGCAAAAATACTTTCATCAATAGAGTTCATATATAATTTAATCCTTGCCTTCCAGATGCCAAACTTTGCTAAGTTGCATGCTGGAGGTCTGGTGCTAGAATAATCCTTAGACTGGGCCATGATAGTAAATATCTATAAGCTCTTGGTATCTATCAGGATCTTGTGACTTAGGTGTTAGCCTATACAGTCAGTCAACCTCCCTCTGATACCAATTGAAAGTGAAGGGATAGATACTACTCTAGAGGGGGGGTGAATAGAGTTATCAAATTTTGCACAGACAAAACTTAATATTCTACCCAACTCCCTTGGAGTGAAGTGCGGAATGAAAAGATTATAGATATTGATTTAACCTTAAAGCCTAACACAAGTGATGTGTACAAACACAAGCTAACTGTAATTACAGTTAAGCTTGGAAAAACCTAATCAGCAACTAGCAACCTAGTTATATCTAATCACAGCCACAATGCAGGAATTAAACAGTGGAATCCAGACGACACAAGGAAATTTATAGTGGTTCCCCAAACAACTTGGGTACGTCCACTCTTCTACCCACACGGTAGGAATCCACTCAGGTTTTTGATCAGGTGTCCTGCCACCAACAGATTCTGATTCAGGTAGATTCAGAAACCCTTTAGACTTTTGATCAGGTGTCTAAAAACCAAGCACAGGTTTTTGATCAGGTGCCCTGCCACCAAGGGATACTTTTGAAGGGAGTAATAACCCTGTACAGGAGGGGGAAGAAGGTTAAGATGTCTTCTCTATTTTACAATAGATTAGAGAAGCACAAAAGCTTGCACTGAGCTAGAATGCTCTAAAGAATCAAGGCTCCCCCTGGCTCAAGAATGTCCAGGTGAAGTCTTGCTTCAGTGCAGAGAAACTCTTCAGAAAGTTCTGAAGGAAAGAGCTACAGGAAGAAAGTAAACAATAAAATCAAAGTTCTTCAAGCAGCTATCTTCTTCTTCTTCTTCTTCAAAGGAACTCTGAGTTGAACTTCCTGAAGGCAGGAGAACTCAGGTGAAGAAGAGATGAAGATCTTAACACTTCTCAGTTAGATGGAGATTGCTGAGAGCAGGAAGCTTGAGCTTGATGAAGGCTTGAGAATGAACAACTGGTTAGCTATTAGCTTCTGTTAACTAGCTTGAATCCTTCTTCAAAGGGCTCTTTATATAATCATCAGCAAGCAACGGCTCTCTTCCATTTGAATTATTTGTCTTCTTCTAAGCCTTGAGACCTGGGCTGTAAATATCAAGAAGACAGAAATATCTCTGCAGCAAAACATTCTATAAAGGGAATAAATCACTTTCTAAGAAGCTGCAGGCTTAAATCAGATAACAGAAGGACTAAATAAAGTCACATCAGAAATAATCTCTTTATAGCAAAAGAAGACTTTTCAGTCTAACGGCTATAAAGGGCTGACAATAGATAAAGTAAATTAAAATGACAGCTAATAAGACAAACAACTTTATCTTAAAAGATTTGAACTCAGGCAAAAAGAATAGAGCAAATAATGCCTGGTTAATTTATCATACAGCTTAAAATACTGTGCCAAAAAATGTATTAATTAATTAAATATAATAAATAAATACAAAATACAAAGGCAGACAGAAAACGTCGAACGACCTTCGAAGATCGTCGAACGACGCACGGAGATCGTCGAGCTATCGGGCAGATAGTCGAACGATCCAGATAGTCGACCTATCGAAGAAGATAGTCGAACTACCACGGCAGATAGTCGAGCTATCAGAGCAGATAGTCGAACCATCAGATAGTCGATCTATCTAGGACAGATAGTCGAGCTATCAAGCGCACAGAGATAGTCGACCTATCAAGCGGATAGTCGACCTACCTCAGAAAACAGATAGTCGATCTATCAACAGATAGTCGAACTATCAAAAACAAACCAGATAGTCGATCTATCAACAGATAGTCGAACTACCAGCGCAGAAGAGATAGTCGACCTATCAACCGATAGTCGAACTACCAGCGCAGAACAGATAGTCGACCTATCAACCGATAGTCGAACTACCAGCGCAGAACAGATAGTCGACCTATCAACCGATAGTCGAACTACCAGCGCAGAACAGATAGTCGACCTATCAACCGATAGTCGAACTACCAGCGCAGAACAGATAGTCGACCTATCAACCGATAGTCGAACTACCAGCGCAGAACAGAGCGTCGACCAACTGATAGACGATCGTCGATCAGCCGATAGACGATAGTCGAGCGGCGTTCGACTATAGTCGAACGAAAAACCTACTTAACCAAATTCTCAATTTGGAAAAGCGAGGACCCTACAGCTAGACTTCTAACCATTGACCATAGATATTTCTTGGGTCAAGGGGCACAAAGGAGAGGACTGAACTCAAATCAAACTAGGGTACCAACATCTTCATCAGAAGGTCTAAGAAGAAGAAGTCTGAAGTATCAGTAAAGGTGTTGGATAGAGGGAGATCCAGTCATCTTGAAGAAGAAGAAGGAAGTCATCAGTGGTTTCTCAAGAAGCTATTTGGAAATCAACTCAGCTAAGTTCAGATTCAAGAAGCTTTGAAGAAAGCTCAGATTCAGTTGATTTCATCAGCTGATCAAGAAGTGTCTTGTCCTCTTCTCTCTCAACAAAGGCAAGACATCAAAATATCTTTTTCTAAATTTCTGTAGGATCTGTTTACACAGATCTGAGTTGTAAGCCTGTGTTATAAAGGCTGAGTGTAGGAGAGGTGATCTCTGAGTGGTAGGGCTATTTGCCTGAGTGTAGGAGAAAGTTATTCTCTGAGTGGTAGGCCTTGAGGCAAGGCTGAGGTAGGGCTGTTGAGCCTGAGTTGTAGGAACCTATCGTGGTTCTGAGCTGTAGGATCTGAGGATCTGAGTATAGTGGAAGTTTGGCCGAATCTAGCATATTGCTAGATAGGTGAAGGGGGAAAGTGGATGTACTCAGACCTTGGGGAACCACTATAAAACATTGTGCAATCTGTGATGCTTAGTTGTCTGTGAATGCTGTGCTAGATGTTTTAAATTGTAATTGAATTCTGCCTAGATTTATAGACAAGAAATTAGAACCTATTCACCCCCCCCCCCCTCTAGGTGTTTAGGTTATCTTGAAAGTAAAACTATCAGGTCGCACGCTGGTTCACCCAAACAGGAACATGTCATCTCTCTGCCATCATATGAGCTCCCCCTCCATAGGCCTAGCCAGCACCACTTATCCAGCACCCGCCTCCAACTCCACCATCAAAGTTGAAACCTCTGGCTCACCGCCTCTCCCATGAGAATTATATCGACCTTTGTTGTCAAGGAATTTATTTCCGCAGCAAACAGTTGTACACCCCCTTCACAAATGTCCTAGTAAATAACTGCACTTGTTGCTCGCATTCTAAGACGACGACCATTGTTTTAAATGTCCTCCGACATGTCTCCCGACATGTCATTTTTTAGGGCAAAACGATATGTTTTTCTAAAAAAATAAATTATGTCCTTTTGTAAAATATAGGCCGACATGTCCGATTTTTTCCGATATATTGGCCGACACGATTTTTAAATATATCGTCTGCTATTTTATTTTATGTTATATTAGCATACTAGCAACATATATTTAAATCGCCTGAAGTAGTTAAATATATTCTACATAATTCTTTTTGCACATATTGTATCTATGTTGCTATGGCCTGCCCATTTTTCTTCCTAATTCCTAACACTAATTTATCTGCTCATCTTATAGGTACAGTTTCTATGTTCATTGTAAATGTCTAAGCAACTCACCTACTCTCCATTAGCTAATATTCAGTAGGCTGTACTCCCTTTGTCTCCATGATCGAATCATTTACTCATAATAGTAGTTATACTGCATGTCCATCATAAAATCACATTTATGAAGTGCTAAACTTGTCTATCAATAACTTTTTACGATTCAAATATTTGAAATCTAAAATGTAATTTGTAATTATATTTTTACAATATTTACATCATAGCCCCCACGATATTCTCTTATTGCATAATAATGCTAAATCCTAATACACAATCATTTATACCGCCAATTTTAAATCCTCAAGCTATAATCATAATCTTTATACTTATTCTATAGATTATATCTATATATACCTAAATCTATCAAATAAAGGAATCACTTTATCATTTTATAACATTGATGGCAAATTGCTAGTATTAACACAACTACAATTGTATGTTATATGGTTGATCCTTGTATAATTTATATTAACTGTTAATCTTCAAAAATGTTTATCCAATGTTTTCACTTCTTAATTATCTTAACAAATGGATCACCAATTAGAGTTGTATCATTAGCAAAAATTAACTTATATATTGTACTTCATTTCAAATATTCTTTGTCAGTATCTCCACAGCAAGAAAATGATTATAGACTTCATACCAAAGCTTCATGAAGCCCTCCTGTGACTAGCATATTTTCTGCCTCTATATAACTACTTTTAATACAAGTCAATGCTCACATATAAATCTTTCATAACTTCAAAATGTAATTGCCACTTTTTTCGTGTACACAAATTTAATTATTGTGGTGCTAGTCATTATGTCTTCTCAAGATCGATAAAATTATATGAACGTTTCTCTGTGGTCTAAACTTTTTCATCAATTTCCTTCGCAAAAATTGCGTAAGGTGAAGATCTGCTTTGGCATTAAACAATTTGATTCTCATTTAGTCTATGTTTCCTTACCCTTTCCCATAACTTCATTGTATAACTCACAAGTTTAATTCTACTATAAATATAGCAACATGAACCTTCTTAGTTCTTTAATCTTGATGCTAGACATAGTTCATCACAAATATTTGGTATCCAATTATTCTTCAAAGTTTTATTTAAGAGATATATTAATCAGACCATGCAATATCATCTACTATTCTCCATATCTCAACAGATATTTTATCCAGACCTACAACTTCACCTTTATGAATCTTATTCAGAGATAACTTCACTTTTTTTATTAGATCTATACAACAACAACACTCAAGCCTTTATCACAATATAGTGGGGTTGGCCATATGGATCCTTTGTCGCCATTGTTCCCTATCTTTTGTCATAATCACACTAATGCCTAAGTACATCATTTCTTTCCTTATAGTTTCATTCCAAGTCTTTATTAGTCTACCCCTCCCTTGTTTAACATGCCTAGTGACTAGACTTTCACAACGCTTAACAGGTGCCGTTAATGGTCTCCTTTGTACATGTCCAAACCATCTTAGACAACCTTCTCGCATCTTCTCTGCAAGTGGTGCTACTCCTGTCTTTTTTTTTAGATCAATAATATACATTATTTCTCAAGATCTTCCAAATTTATTTTGATGTAGGGTAAGATGTGCAGTGGACTCCTAGAATTCACACTAGTGGTGAGTGAGGGTTGCCTCTCAACTTTCCAACGACTCAATGCATGTACCACATCTAGACAGGCGCAAGAATTAACATGAGCAACCAATATAATATTTAACATGACATCAAATAATAAACGAAATAAGATTTTCTTTTAGACTCAAGGCTTTGGCTTTCCTCCGCGAGGAGGGTCAAAAACAAGCGCGCAGTAAATCGATCCTTTCCTACAATTTGTGAGTTATCAAAGAGAAAAATATTAAAATAAAATGAAATTCTCAATCAAGCACATGATAACAAATCCATAACAATGTTTACAACCATCATTCAATACAAAGAACAACACAAAATATTAGGGTTGCTGCTACAGGAATGGGTCTGAACGTTGGAGGGCTAAAAGTGGAGTTCCAGTGGAGAATGGACTAGATCGGGTAAGGGGAAGGGTTGTTGGGGGCGGGAGGGTTGTATCCAATAGGAAAAGGGTTATTTGGGTGGGCAAAGAAGTGGATCTAATGGGGAAAACATCCAGGAAGCCTGTTGGAGTTGCGGGTATGCGGTCTGGGGTGAGAGGGAGGAGCGGCGCGCCGGCGGCTGGCTGGAAAACAGGGAGGAGGGGTGGCAGAGGCTGGAAACAAGGAAAGGGGGTGCGCTGGTTGGATCTGGGAGGAGAAGGGCGGAAAACTGAAAGGGAGGTACGAGGATACAAGATCTTACCCGAGTAGTCGTCACTAAGAGGGTTCTGAGGAGTCGTCACCAAGAAGGTTCTACGGAGTCGGCACTGAGCAATGATCACCGAAAATGAGGAAGAAGACTCCAAATTACAGCAATAACTAAAATTGCAGCCCTAATGTTTTATTTCTAAGAAATCAAGATTAGGGCACCGGAAATCAACGGCTATGATTGGTCGGTGGTATCGGGGTCATAACAATGTTATATATGAAAAAATATCGAAACGACAAGCCGGATGCACCCGCGGTGGCAGATCGCCGATTCGATCAAGTATGCCTACGTGAATAAACATAAGTAGGGTCCGACTTGCGCTGAGTCACATCAAATGGTCCCACATCAACTCCCCCCCCCCGACTGAAAAGCCTTCGTCTCCGATGAATGGAGACGATCATATGACGGTCGAAGTCCAGGGGCGAGCCGATCAAGCTCCGTAGAGGGGACGTGCTCATGCATAATGATCTTAGTGACATGCTCATCACTCAATGCACTAGTAGGAGAATTCAGTGGGATCAGTGGTGCCAATGGACAAATCAGTGGAGACAATCCCGGGTAGGTGGGGGTTAGATGTGGGTCGGGAAAGGGGTAATGAATGCGGTGGCAAAGGCTCGGGCGTGTACTGAGTGGTGGGTGGTAAAAGCGGTGGTAATGGCTTGGGAGGGCCGCCAAGATATGGGTTTGAATGCTCGTGAGGTGCAAAGTATTGGCGTCAGGTCTTCGACATTGAACACGGGATGGATACCCATGCTAGCGGGGATGTCAATCTCATGACTGTGTAGGGACCGATCTGCCTGGCGCATAGTTTCTTAGCAGGCCCCTGAGGGAGCCTCTCAACGAGGACTCGTGCCATCACTTGTTCACCTGCTACAAAGATATTTTCTCGCCTATGCTAATCTGCATGTTCCTTATAATATTCATTGCGTGTATTAATTTTGCCCCCGATTGACTCATGCAACTCATGCAAATGACGAGCAAAAGACTCAGCTGACTTACTAGGGCGTGATTCGATCGGGATGGGAAAAAGATCAATAGGCTTCCTAGGGTCATAACCTGACACTATACGAAATGGGCTCATCCCTGTAGACATATTGATGGAGTTGTTTACGTTTATACGCAAACTCCGTGGTAGGGAGTATCGAATCCCAACTAGATGCAAGTTCCCCCACAAGACACCTATGTAGATTGCTTAGACTTCTATTCACCACCTCAGTCTGACCGTCAGTCTGGGGGTTGCAGGCGGATCAAAATTTTAGGGTGGTTCTGGTCTTCCGCCACAAGGTCTTCCAGAAATAACTAACGAACCTCACGTCCCGATCAGACACAATAGATTTTGGTAGACCGTACAATCTAAAGACACCACTAACAAATAATTCCGCGACGTGGGGGGCAACAGCAGTCTTGCTACACGCAATAAAATGAGTCATCTTAGAAAACCGGTCAATCACGATGAAGATAGAGTCATGTTTCCTCAGGGTGCGAGGAAGCTCAAGTATAAAGTCCATACAAATGTCTTCCCAAGGACGGTGGGGAACGGGTAGAGGGGTGTACAAACCAGTGTTCTGTTTTGTACCGTTAGCCATTTGGAAAATACGACAATGTCGCACTAACATCCTTCTTCAAGCTCGGCCAATAGAAACAGTCATCTACAATAGCTATCGATTTGTCTCGCCCAAAATGACCAGCGGCACCGCTCGCGTGTAACTCTCATACTAAGTAATCTCGATAAGAAGTCCTGGGTACACATAGGTGGGAGGCCCGAAATAGGTACCCGTAAATAATCTGAAACCCCTTGATAAAATCTGGTGCACGTAGTCATATTGAAACAAATTTTCATGAACCATTAAACTCTGACCATAGTATGTCTCGGAAATCTTTGGAGGAATTTGCTACCATTAGACGAGGGAAATGAAATGACTAACTCCTATTGAATATACAACAATGCTTTAGAATCTATTTTCATATTTTTAATAAAAGTTCTTAGATGTGCAGCCTCCCAGGTAGTAAGTAGCGCAGCTTCAGCTAGTCTGAGGATAACATTCTTGTACCAGGTCTCATAAAACTTGGGAATGGAACAATGTCTTTATTTGGATGCTCCAATAGTCAACTGGTTCACCATGGTAAACGGGTACTCCATCTTTAGAGAATGCAAAATGTAAGTTGTTTGCTATGTGATGAGATGAATTACGAAGAGAACACACACCTCTTTTATGATCAATAAAAACAGTATCACTCTAATGGCACGACAAACAGCTCAACTAATTGCTCAGATACCATTACTAAAAATGGAAACCACACGCAAGCAAGGGAATTTTACACAGGAGACAAGAAAGAAGTATTAAGATTCAGATAGTTTCTTCATATTTCAACAAAGTCTATAACATTGCTTTTATACTAACAAACACAGTATTCCAAATTTACAGACACGCTAATTCAGAGAAGGTAACGGATATTCACCAGCGTCTTTTGTCTACTTCAGTTACAGCAACTCTGTCGATTCACGCTAAGAGACGTCTATTTATTATTTAAGAGCCCAATTAACTCTTCTACCAACAAACCTAGCTAAGGGATTTTATATAAAAAAAATAACAACGCATGCAGCACAATACAAAAATGGATAAAGGAGTCTTTATATCTAGGGTGACACCCAAAAGGCTAAAACACTAAGGCCTCGTTCGTTTGCACCGTTTTCACAGACGATTTTTTTTTTGAGTTTTTGCAGTCCCAATGTCGTTGTTCGTTTGCCTTTGTTTTGGTCTGTTTTGGTTTTAACTCAAAATCATACCGTTTTCACTCCTTCATTAAACAGCCCCCCTCAAAACAAACCTAGGGAGGTCTATTTTGGTTGGTTTTGAGAATATAAAAGCTCCCCATTTCTGCGATGGTGGTCGGCAATGGTGGTAACTCGCCGCCATAGAATCGGCACGACTTTCTCCGAGCCAACGCTAGTCAGATACGGGCGGTGGTCGGCAATGCCACCGTCGGAGCTGGCGCAGATATTATCGACGCCATGTAGGCTCTGGAGATTGTTGCATCCTTCAGCATTGGAATCGATAAGGTCGGCCTCGTGAAGTGCAAAGAGAAAGGGGTTCGGGTCAACAACACCCCCGATGTTCTTACGGATGATGTTGCAGACCTAGCTATTGGCTTGGCGATCTGCACCATGCAGCAAATCTGTGACGTCGATCGCTTCTTACGGAGCGGGGCGTGGAAGATCAAGGGGGGATTACATGCTTACATCTAAGGTAGCGACTTGATTACTGATGATTATAATTTTATTACCCAATAGTAGTAATATTATGCACTCCTTATGATAAAAAAAACCTGCAATCATACATTATTATAAATCCATGCCCTTTCGAGTTTCAAGACATTATTTTTTGGGAGTGAGAATCATGGGGCAAACGAATATACATTTGTTTCGCCTCAAAACGGACTTGAAAACCATGCTGCAAACAAACATAAGTTTTTGTTTTGTCCCAAAATGAAAACACTTGATTTTTTTTTGTTTTGAAGCAAAACAAAAACCTAATATGAAAACGGTGCAAACGAACGGGCCCTAAGCATTCTTCACAAACATGTCTCCTTTCTACTACAAGAAGAAGCCATTATTTGATATACACAGATGTGACTGGAAGAATCAACATTAAAACATATAGTTATCCCATGATAAAAAAGGTCACGATCCATGATAAAAAGGCCATTGATATACACAATAATCAAGAACTCAGGAAGGCACTTGACAAAGCAAGAATACAACGTGTCCTAACACATCTCATCCAGGACAATAACTCTCACAGGTCACAGCTCCCTTTGGAATATCAATCTAGCTATTCATCAAAAATATCCCTGCATAAACCTCAAAGAATTCACAAATCTAGCATCAAAAAAATGATACAGAACTGAAACCCTAACTGAACTGCATCCTTGTAATACAGCGCCAAATTTAAAAAATTCATATAGCCCTGAGCCAATTAAAATGGGTCAGAAAAAACTAACTCCCGAAGGTATCATTTGCCATGCATAAGAAAGTAAGACGATCCGCCCTGAGGACGTGGAAGATGTAACGGTCCTGGGAGAAGCACAACCGGGAATCAGAGTCCGGTGGCAGCTTTTCAAGAATCCGCCGCGCCACCGCTCCCGTGTTCCCGGTCACGGCAGCAAACTCTGCCAATACCACCGTTCCCCTCGCCACTACGGCGTAGAGGATCGCCATCTCCCCCCTCAATTATCCAACCTCCCTCGCTGTTTTGAAGCCAAAATTTGTCATTCAGCGGCATTTGTAGGGCAAATTACACGAAGGGGAGAAGTATGCGTGTTCATAAAGCACCCCGGGCCTCCTCCCGGGCCCGGGCTTTCCCGCTTCGAGCCCGGGCTTTCCCGCACCGGGCTCGGGCTTTTCCGTACCGTGCCCGGGCTTTCCCGCACCGGGCCCAGACCCGGGCTTTCCCGCACTGGGCCTGGGCCCGGGCCGTGATTATAGCCGGGCCGGATTGGGCCGGGCATCTGGCTCTAGGAGGGCATGTTAAGGCCCCCAGGGTCGGGTCGGGCCCAGTTTTTTTAAAAAAAATTAAAATATAATTTATAAATACAATGAAAAAAATACGATTAATTTCATATTTTTAAAGAAAAAATAATAATTTTATTAATGTTGAACGGAAGTATACAAAATTATAAATATACTGAAAAAAAATACTTGTGATTGAAAAATCCAAAATTACAAATACAATAAAATTACCTGTCCGTCATCTTTAAAAAATTACAAAATTTCAAAAAACCGACTCCCCATCTTTAAGCTTTAATTTAAGTTGATCGCGTCCATCTCATCTTCCATGTCCGACGAGTTATCATCGATCGATGAAATATGTTGCTTCCTCTTGATCGCATCCAAGTGGTCCCTGTAGCATATGCAGATTTCGAGCGATTCTTCGCTTAGGCGACTTCTTCACTCGTTCAACACCCTGTCACTAAGAGAAAAAGCAGACTCTGAAGCTACCGTGCTAGTTTATATCGTTAGTAAATCTCGGGTCATATAAATCATAATATGATAGGTATTTACTTTACTTTTCCACTATTTTAAAATATCGAAATTTTTTAGTTCGTTCGTACTCATAAAATCACAAAATTGGATTTTTGTGTACAAGCCTAATTCATTTAAACTACTAGATGTGGTGAGCGCTTTCTTTGAAGCTAACTCTAACATTTTATTTTTAAAACTATCGTGTGTTTTTGGTTGCGACACATCCTCTCGGGGTCGCGATCCATATAAATTATCATAATAATTATAACATTCAGTAAAAATAATGTTAAAATTTAAAATACTAAGATTATCCAAATCCGAATCACTGAGATTTACGCCTAAATTATTATTTATTTCTTCTATAAAAATTTTTACGCCGTCTACGCTGAAAAGAGGATTCAAAGCGGCGGCGCATGAAAACATGACTGAGATTTCTCTATAATATTTTAAAATTTTGTTTTCCATTATTTCTATTAAACCACTCCATCCGGCGTGTTACTTAAAATAGTTTAATTTTTGTGAAATATTAATAATATTTTCAATAACTAGCGGACTAGTAGGATAATATACGTCAGATAGAGAATTTGTCGTCGTATAAAAAACTTCTAATAAATCCATATAATTTTCTAAAACAGCCCAATCGGATTCGATTAATTCATATTAATCTAACATAGTATAGTATTCCATTAGTAGTGTTTTTTGACGAATCGCTCGTTTTAACATTGTAAATATCGAGTTCCATCTAATTGGCATGTCAAATAAAGGTTTCAAAAAAATTTGACCTTGAGCGTTTACGAATTTTTTAAAATCTTGTCGTTGTTGTTTAGAACTATAAATAAATTGTAATATTAAACGTATTTTATTAATGTATAGTTTCCATTTATGTTAAACTATCTTGTACGACCAAATTTAAAATATGACAGACGCAACGAGTATGAAAAAACACCGTTTAACATCGGTGTTAAACTATCTTGACCGCTCCATACTTGTACTGTCGGTCTCTACTAGCAGTCCGCTGCAACCGACCGTGAACAGCAGTCCGCTCCACACATGCGGATAGAAGCACAAATCCGCCAAACTTTGGGTCAGCTCCCTTGAACATCAGGTCGCAACAATAGCATGTACCCGCAGCTTTAGCTGCTCCTCAGACCGTAGCTTCAGCTATGCCTCTATCCGCAGCGACTTCAACTCTATGTTTGTCAAGTCCCCAACAGCGAGATCTGAGTGTGACCGCAACACAGCTGACTAGATGTAATGCCCCAAATTTCTTTAAAATAACAAAAAGATGGTCACTGGAGGTTACCGCAAGGTGATAGAGCTAGTGCTGGCGGTATCTAGCTGATTTAAAATACCAGTGTCTTTGCACGGTACCGCCTGGCGGTAGTGTGATACTGTGTTGCGGTAGCCAATAAATTAATTCAACCTTTGTCTCTAGAAGGTACCGTCCGACGGTTAGGGTATTTTTGGTTGTAGGATGTCACGTATCATGACGTGTTGAGACGGTCATGGAGCGGCAAAGTGGTGCTGGATGAGACCACTACCACTACCTAAGTTACCGCGCGGCGGTAGCGAGTTACCGCGCGGCGGTAGCTATTTTGAAATGAAATATCAATTGAATCGTGGTTATCCATTCCTTCTGAGCTTGATAACATGTGGCTAGGGGAAACCCGTGTGGTTTAACCTGGGGAGTGGGGGAGAGAAAGTTCATTTCATCTCTTCCACTCTCTCTCTTCAAGTTCTTATCTCTCTCTCTCTCTCTCTCTTTAAGTGTTGAGGAAGAAGAGGAAAGAAGGAAGGAAAGCAAAGAGAAAGGTTGTTATAGCCTTTGGAGAAGCTCTAAGAAGCATTCATGTTGTTGGATTAGCAAGCTGAAGCTAGATCCGAGGAGAGAAAAATGATGCGGTCGTTTCCATCCGGATCAAGCTCGTGTTCATGACTCCAAAAAGATTGATAAGGGTAACGATCTTTCTTCTTGAACATGTGAAGTCCTTAATTTGGCATAGTTGCATGAAGTCCCCCACTAATTTGTGGAGGATGAAGGGATTTCCAACTGGTCGATACAAAGTATCCCCGATAAAAATTGCATATAAAATCTGGAATTGAAGTACGGAATAGGCATGTTATGAGAAGCTCATCTGGACAGGTTGCTATGGATTGGTGATAGTTATCTTTTATTTACGTGCCGGAGAAGACTATGTGATTAAATGTGTGGTTTTACGGAATCATGGGGTGTGCATGTTGCTGAAGTAAAAGTACTAGAGTTGGTCTCCAAGAAACACCAAAAATTTAGGGAAGAAATAACGTTTTGTCCCCTACCGCACGGCGGTAGTGCTACCGCTGGCGATTGCTCCTAGAGAGCTTTTGATTGTGGTCGTGAAGCCTGTGTCTATGAGACAAGGTGGGTAGCATGTTGAGCTGAGAGCCTGGAGTGCCCAGCTATATTGGCCATGAGAGTCAACATTGAAACAAAACATGGTTATGTATTTTGTTAACGTGAAAGGGGAGGTAGACTCGTGTCATGCCTGCAACTATCTGATGGCATGGCGATTTGAGCTATGTCTATAAATAGGATTCAAAGAGAATAACAACCACAACGAGTCCTTTTGAATAACTTTGAATCAAAAAGGAAGAGAAGGTACAATTACAAGAAACTAGTAAGAAGATCTTCTCTCTAAGAAGACACTAGATGACTAAGAAGAGTTCTAAGGAATCATTAACTGGATAGAGAGAGATGCCAGAATTAGAAGAAGAAGAAAGAAACCACCAGTGGATTCTCAAGAAGCTGTTTGGAATCAACTCAGCTAAGCATCAAGAAGCTTTGAAGAAGGCTCAGATACAATTGATTGCATCAGCTGATCAAGAATTGTCTTGGCCTTTTCTCTCTCACTTTGGCTAGACAGTTTAATAATCTTTTCTATATTTTTATCTGTTTACACAGATCTGTGTGAGTATAGTGTTGAACTCTGAGTGGTAGGGCAGTTTGCCTGAGTGTAGGAGAAGGATATTCTCTGAGTGTAGGCCTTAAGGCTGAGGTAGGGCGGTGCCTGAGTTGTAGGAACCAGTTGGGTTCTGAGTTGTGATCTGTTGATCTGATGATAAGTGGAAGTTTGCCGAATCTAGCATACTGCTAGATAGGTGAAGGGGGAAAGTGGATGTACCCAGACCTTGGGGAACCACTATAAAAATTGTGTCTGTGATGTTTTATTTTCTGTGATTGCTGTGATTGTGTTACTATTGAATTGAATTCTGCCTAGAAGTTTTTATAAGAAAAGCAGACCCCCCTCTATTTTAGGCTGCCTTGAAAGTTAAACATCAATCTGGGACCGAGGATGGTGGTGGGCCTGGGAAAGTCCAGAACACCGAAAATATGCCCTGAGTGCACGGGAAGTGTGGTCGTGCGCACCAACGTTTGTGATGAATGGTGCTTAAATTACAGATATATACATATAAATACCATTCTGTTGTTTGCAAGGAAGGAGCACCGCCGCCCCGAGTGAGGGGTGGGGTCATTATAAATTGGTCAGCTAAAGCTGACTGTTGCCTTGTTTACCACCTCTTTGTGAATTGTCCCTATACAGGTGCTGGAGAGCCGGGCGGGAAGTAGCGAACAAAATTTCCTTTACTATGTTGGCTGGCCCTTGAGGGAAAAAAGGCGAACTGTTTATTATTTTCATGTGTGGTCGACCTGTGAGCCAATGTTTGTAAAATACATTCGTTGATAATGTAAGACCCCGTTTTTTCGCCACCGGGTTCTTACGCCCAGAACCGCCGCCTTACGATGACTCCAACTACCATGTAAGACACCACCGCATGACGCCGATCCTACCGGCTAAACCGGATCACATTATAGTAGGCCAATCAAAGAGAACTAAGTGAGTAATACAAGTCCACAGATCACAGCTCACTATCAATATGTATATAAAGAGCAATAGTCCACAATGAGTACAAGTATAAAAGAGATTAGAAAAATGGGCTTAAGCCCGATACATGTCTAATACAAATAATCTCTCTCTCACAACTCACACATCTAGCGGAAGCAACTAAAAAACGTCCTCGACCTGTCATCGAGTAGTAGCAGTAGTGTGCAGCAACTGCTCCTCAAGTCCTGTCATTCTCCTATGACTGGTGCATCTTCTCGAACTCCTAAAATGATGTGGTCCACCGACCGTTAGTTAAAAGACTAAGTCACTATCGTCCTCGCCTCACCCCTGCGACTCCTAGGCACTATGCGGGGAGGAGAAAAAGAAAGATATTTAAGGTGGAGAATGAACAAGAGCAGATGATAACTATCCTAGCAGGAGTATGTACAAAGGAACTATAATAAGGTAGCAGTAATGTAACAAGGTGTAACATCCCATTTTCAAATTAGACCCCCCCTTAGGAGTGACTTGAACATTCCTAGGTCATAACAAGTCCTAGGTTGAGCCTAGGAGGTCAGGTGACCCAACTAGCTAGTTGAGACTCACTTGGGCTGCAAATAGTAGAATCTTAAAACCCTGATTTTTGGTAACCTAGTGGGTTCAATCCGACTCCAAGGCATTCCTAGACCTAATATGAGATCAATGGGTCACCATGGACCCATTGGGTGCAAACCTAGTGGCTAAGTTGACCCAAGTCAACTTAAGCCCTAGTTAGGCCAAAGTAACCCTGCCCTGGATCAACTCATCCTCATTATGCCAAGTCTACCCTACTTAACCATACCTAGGCCTTAGGGGAGGTCAATGGGTCCCTAGGGGTCTATTGATGTTGACTCGGAAGGTCAAATTGACCAAGTCAACCCTAAACCCAAATCAAGTCAAACCTAGCTCAATTGGGTTAACTCAAGCTCAAGCCCCCTCATGTAGACTCATGGGGTTTTATTAGGAGTTATTATGGTTGTCTATAGCCTAAACCCTAGGCTAGCCAACATGTTGACTAGGAGAGAGAAAGAAGTGAGAAATAGGCTAAATATAGGAGAGAGAAAGTGAGAATAAGGGGTATTTTCATGGTAGAATGGTGAGCCCCCCTCTCATATGACATTTAAGGTTTTAATATTAATTTTATGGGCTGATTTTAGGCTTCTAGGGGAAGAAAATTTGTGAGGGTGACTAGGAGAGAGAAAAAATGAGTATTTGGTTATATAGAGGAGAGAGAAAAGGTGGTGGAGAGGTGAATGAGTGTTTTGAAGAGGGAGGAGGCATGAATTCGGCCAAGGAGGGGCCCACAGCCACCTAATGGCTGGCACCTCTTCCCCCCAACCCTTTCCCGGCCACCAAGAGGTGGTTTCACCCCTCCTCACCTCTAACCCACCCCCCACCATGAAGGGGTGTTTTGCCTCTTGGATGAAACCGCCCCCTCTTCCCCTCTCCCCCTTATATACTCACTTAGGAGAGAGGGGAGACCATTTTCGAAATCAGAGAAGGAGGAGAGAACCCTTGCCGGAGCCACCAAGGAGAGGAAACGCCGCCACCGCCGCCGCCATGCATTCCCGCCGGTCTATTCGCATCCAAGCCCGAACTCAGGTCCTCCCTCACTCCCTTTTTCTCATGCATAGATCTTAGACATGTTAGGAGTAAGCCCGGGCTCAAACGAGTCGGTCGAGTGGAGTGCAAACCTAGAAAAACACCATTTTTAATGGAGTTTTGGTGGGCTCGGGTAGGGCGGCACCGCCACCTCCGGCCGCCCTAGCCGCCGGCAAGGTTAGCCCCCACCACCGGGAACATGTAGGAGTTGTTTCCCGGTGGTGGCGCCGCCCCTGGTGGCCGGGAAAAGACCCGTAAGATTCACTTCTCACGGTTTTGGTTCAGGCCATTTGGAGAAGACGAAGTACAGCTGCCCTCGGATTGCTTTAAGATGCGTGCGAGACTTAAATACACGAATTACAGCTTTTATTAATTCTTTTTCTGTATTTTAATAAAACAGTTTCACTGTAAATTAAATTTAGGCCCCTTATGGACACCTGATGAAAAAGGTCATAACATGAAAGTTGTAGGTATTTTAAATACCTACAATTTGATATGCAGTGGTGAAAAATTGGATGAGGGAACTGCCCTGTAGAGCCTTTTTAGTAAGGGTATGTCCTACAACTAGGGCAGATTTCTTCTAAAAATTATTTAGGCCCTTTAGGAGCATGTTCATCAAAAATGATCAACATAAATGTTGTAGGCATTTTTATTATCTACAGTTTGATATATAATGGAAAATTTTAGGACAAGTATACTGACTTATAGGCCATTTTTCTAGGGTAAGTCCTATATGTAGGGCAGATTTTAAAATAATTCCCCACACCTAACCCTTGGTCCAAATTCCCTGAATTTTGGACAGGGCTTATTATTACCTAGATCCAGCCCCTGTAAAAATTGGAGACCATTTGGGATAGTGTAGCTTAGGGTTTTTCCCTAACCCTAGAAAAGCTAGGGCAAGATAATTAAATGGTCAAATGACCTCCATACCCTCCCAAATTTTAGTGAGGTGTCCCTGGTATAGGTATCTAGGTCTGGTTCAAATTTCAACTCATTTGGTTGAGTTTTGAATAAGAATTCACTAAACCCTAGTTTGGACCTAGGGAAGGGAAATTTAGGGAAAAGGTACTTTTGACACTTGAGAGATCATCTCACCTCAACAGAGGTTGAGATTTTGACCATTGGTTTGAAATGATCCTAAGAACCCCTTGGGGAAAATGGGGTGGATTAGGGTGAGTTTACCCTAGGGCCCAGGTTCAAACCCTAAATGAGGACTTTAGGGACTTGTGAAGGTCATAGGGGCAAATGCCCTTGTATGGTCTTGAGATTTGGTGGAGAGGTTGTTAATGGGTATTTAACCCTCTGGTTGAAATATTAGAGAATGTAGAGGTAGGTAGGTACCTCAAAACCTAAACCCTAGTTTTAGGGTAGAAGGGCTTTTAGGTCAAAACAGTAACTTAAATTAATTTAAAAGCTATGAAACTTGGGTAGAGTGTTTCTAGGGTAGTTAAGACCCTTGGATGTTTTTACTAGAATTTTTGGATAATTATTTCTAGTACTTCACTTATGAATGTGGGTATAGCTCTATTTTGATATTTTATTTATTAAAGATTTTTAAGTCAAATAAGACCCCATGAAACTCTGGAATTAGATGTTGTTGGCCAGCAAAAAGCTCTTGAATTTTTAGTTTAATTTTATGTTGAAGAAATCTAGTAGTTCTTTCACAAGTGTTATAAAAGGGCTTTATGGTTTTAAAATATATTATGGCTTAAATACTTTCTGGAAAATTATGAAATTTGATAAATAGGGTCCTTAAACCAATATTTACTAGTGGTAATTTATTCAAGATTTTTGGAGTTATGATTATGGTACTTGATTCACAAGCATGTTAGATTAAGAATTTAGTAAATGATTTATTATAAATTAATTTCCAGTAGGAAAATTATGAAACTTATCTAGTGCTGTTTTCATGGTGTCATTAGTACCCTGTAATTGATTCAAATTATTTGAATGAAGATTTGATGTAGTTTATTCATTAGTCATGAAAGAAATGAATTATTGATAAAACATGATTAGGCCCCTTAGACCTTAGAGAAAAAAATGTCAAACCTTGGATATATCCTTTTTAGATATAACCAAATTTATTCTGAATTTATTATGATTTTTACATAGCTAAAAAGTCTACCTCATGTTCAAATTGGTAGACCTTGGATTTATAGGAAAATTAATTAATTATTAGATTAATTGAGAAAATGGTTATAATCTGGAATTAATTCATTTATGACATGATAGGACCCCAGTAAATAACTTAGGTCATTCAGATGAAGACACAAAGGACATCCTATCAAGGTCATCATATAGTGTAGGCTGGTCTGCATGTAGTATTTTCGTAAAAGATCGCATTTGGAGCCGACTTAGGGCAATATTGGAGTTTCTTAATGAGCTGATTGGGATGGATTTAGATAGGTTGTCATGGAAGGTTCTAAGGAGTGACTAGAAGTGAGTGGTTGTGGTAGAAGGTGCGTGGGACCGACGAAAGATCGTCGTCCCCATAGGAGTGAAGAGTCAAATTCACCCTAGGTTTAGTTTGATGCAATTTAAAAAGGGAATGGGTAAGGGAAAAACAACCAATAACAATAAGTGTCATGCGAAAGGGAACTTCGGGCCGTAATGCCGCCGTCTTGGTTCCTAGTGTTATTGAGAACCCTTTACGGGGCATAATCCGGAGGCAGTCCCGGGCTAACGTAAATCTTAAATAAATCAAAAGAGTAATTAATTGAAATAGGTTTACACTTCACACACTAGTTAGATAGACATTTGGAAAAGGTTAAGTCATCCCGAGGTGTTCAAAGGGGCGCCATCCCGCGGTGCTCAAAGGGATGAGGTTTGGAATTGAGCCGGACGGTTTAGTCCGGGGAGCTTAGTCTCGATTTGTGTTTGAGACGGACGGTTTGGTCCGGGAGCTTTACTCTTGACTTCTTACATTAAATGTTGCATGTGCATAAATAGAAAACTTTAAGGTGGTGGGTCTTCGATATTGGGGAGTTCGTTGCACCGACACCAATATCGTTGACTCGGCAAGTGTGGTTTTACACTTCGCCAAACTTAAGTCCGGCGGTCCAGTCGGCAATAGTACGCAGGAGTCCGCTTAGTGCACCAAGCGTTGAGGCGTACGATAGGTCAGACCGGTAGTGCAAATACTGGTTTTGAGGTAGGCGAGGCCCAACCCACCGCTTCCGTCTTCCACTACGGAGGTATCCTTGGAGGTAACGGCTCTGAAAGGGGGAACTAAAGGTTTGTGTACACAAAGTCGGGTGTGTGAGTTGCACTGCATGTACATCATTAACCCACCATATAGTTGCATACATAATCATTCATAAGAACCTTGACACCTAATGTATAAGTGGTATGGGACGCTTATACATTAGGACCTGCAAAACGACCCCTTGGTCTATAAGCTTGTGTGGGCAAGTTTTATAGATTAAGGTCAATTTAAATATTTATATAATGCTTGTGATAACCGACACCCCAACGTATAAGTGGAATGGACATTTATACGATGGGAGCCTTGTAGAAGATCCCTTGGCTTATGTGTACTCATATAAGTGGAGGTTTAATTTCTTACTTACTTACCTTTCTGTTTTACCTATTACAACACTTATATTGCTCCCCTATCATAACTTGCTAGTTAGTTCCACCGTCATCTGCTTTTGACTACTCTCCACTTTCATGTCCTCCCCTTTCTTCCTCTCCGCTCGGTGCCTTAGGGCATGGGGGAAGGGGTGGGGGATGATAGGACTTAGTCTTATAGACTAATGGTTTTCAGACCACATCATTTTAGGGAATCGTGGAGCCCAGCCTGGAGGAGCAGCTCAGGAGGCCGGTGCACTTGGAGACAGGGAAGTCTAGCTCAGGAGTTCAGACAGCCGGGACCGTGAGTTCCGTTCCTTAGTAGCAGTTTGTTTTTCAGCTTCCGTTTGAGTGGCCATGTAGTGAGGTGTTGTTGTACTGGGCTTAAGCCCTCTTCCGTTCAGTACTCTGTTTTTACTCTGATGTTATACTGTGGACACTCCCTTCGTGGAGTTTATATATATGTGATTTATTATTGTGGACTGCATTTCTCTTTCTTTACTACATGCTACTTGATTGTGATCGAAAAGGCCGGCAGAATCGGCGCGTTGTAGTGACGACCTTCCCGGGTGCGAAGGTGTCACCGCAAAGCGGCGATTCTGGGCATAAGACCCTGAGGTATGAATCGAGTTTTCAAAAAAAAAGGGGGTCTTACAAACTGGTATCAGAGGAAACCCCGATCGATCAAATAGCAGTCCACAAAAACCCTAGGTCACCCCCGTTCGAGTTTAGTTTGCGGACAAACTAAGCAGCGGAAGCAGTGGTGGACCCATATGGGTATCACATAATATACGTCCATTTTAGATTGAGTTAACGTTTTCTGACGATGAAGTTTTGTTGTGCAGCCTCCAACACTGCCTACATTACAGGGTGGGGCCCAGCAGACCCCGGATACTGCACCGATTCCACCAGTTCTCGCTCAGTTCCTACAAACCGACATGGGGCAGACTTTGACTGCCATCTTGGATGCTTTCAGGGCCCAACAGGCCCCGGCTCCACAGTAGATACCAGGAGCCAACTGGCTCAACATCTTCCGAGGACTTTCTCCTCCGTCCTTCTTGGGGACGGAGTCAGCAGTGCGGACAGAAGAGTGGCTGGACATCATGGAGGAAATGCTGACAGGGATACGGAGCCCGTGGGAGGAGAGAGTACCTTTGGTTGTGTCCTGCTTGGAGTCTCATGCCAAGCGGTGGTGGAAGACAGTTCTGGATACTACTTTTGCTGGGAGACTGGCTGCTGAGGTTTCATGGGATGAGTTCAGGCCTATGTTGTTGGAGCATTTTGTTCCACAGTCGGCCCGAGACGAGTTGGAGGACCGTTTCTTGCAGTTGAAGCAAGGTACCAGGACGGTGGTGGAATACCATCGAGAGTTCAACCATCTGGCTCATTTTGCAGACTCTTACCAGCTAGATGAGGCAGCGTACACGAAGAGGTTCTTCAAAGGTCTTCGGGAAGACATGAGGGATGCCCTTCTATTTGTGTCGGACGGGCCTATCTCCCGTATTCTGGAGATGGCAAAGAGGTTAGAGGTAGATTGGCACACCACCAGAGGCCGGAAGCGACCAACGGAGGATCAGAGCCGGGGAGCCCGGAGCGATCAGCGTCAAGGCCAAGCAGCAGATACCATTAGGACAGAGGTTCAGCCTTGACAGGAGGTGAGGCAGGAGCCGAGGGAGCAGGTGACACTGGCCCCTCAGCCTATTCAGGTGCGGGAACTGCCGAGACCTCAGATGCGAGACGTGCAGAGACCGGGAGGTGGGGCTTACACTCCGCCGGAATGCTTCTACTGTCACCAGTTGGGGCATATCAAGAGGAACTGTCCTATGAGGGGAGCACCCCCTCTAGCACCGCAGATTGACCCACCGGCTCAGCACTATGGAGGCCGAGGACGCGGCCAAGGTCGTGGATATCAGGGCGGAGATCGCCGACAGGAGAGGGAATAGGTATATGCATTAGATCTGACCCAGCCTCGACATCCTGAGGAGGTAATCACAGGTACGTCAAAAGTTTGTATATTTCCTTTGTTTAATAGTTAGACTCTAAACTAAGAAATTACAAACTGGGAAAGAAAACTTTAACTAGACTTCAAAAATTTTGTTACCCCAGGCATTGTCCTCATCAGCGGCAAGCCCGCATATACTTTGTTCGATATGGGTGCGTCATGCTCATTTGTATCAGAGGCCTTCATTGTTGGCTTGGCAGGCGTGGAGAGATTCATCGGCTTGGCATTAAGGGTACGACTAGCTGATAGGTCCGAGCTACACACCACTGCGCATTGCAACATGGAGGCACAAATTGGAGGGAAAGCATTCGAGGCACCAGCCACAATCCTGAGGATGCCTTCATATGATTTGATTTTGGGCATGTCATGGTTATATTGGAACCATGCCCTAATTGACTGCGTGGCCAAGAAGATTATTCTGAGGCATGGAGATTCTTCCGTCGTAATAGAAGGTATAATGCCTCCTTTTCATTTTTGTCATATATTCAGGCCGTCAAGGCCCATATACAGGACAATGAGATTTACCAGGTTTTATTCGAGATGGCGGAGGCCAATGTTCTTGTAGCGGAGATTCCTGTTGTGCGAGATTTCGAGGATGTTTTTCCCGAGAAGTTACCGGGGCTACCCCCGCACAGAGAGTAGGACTTTCAAATTTTGTTGGTGCCAGGGGCTAAACCAGCATCTAGAGCCCCCTACCGGATGGCCCCAAAGGATCTAGTGGAATTCCGGAGCCAATTACAGGAGCTGGTGGAAGCCGGTTATGTCCGGCCAAGTTCCTCGCTATGGGGAGCCCCTGTATTGTTCGTCAAGAAGAAGGATGAGACACTTAGACTGTGCATAGATTACCGGGCCTTGAATCGACTGACGGTCCGAAATACTTATCCGTTGCCAAGGATAGACGAGCTATTCGACCAGCTGGAGGGAGCTCACTTCTTCTCGAAGCTGGATTTGAGATCGGGCTACTACCAGTTACGGATCCGAGAAGAGGACATCCCGAAGACTGCTTTTAGTAGCAGATATGGTCTATATGAGTTTACCTTGATGCCATTTTGGGCTCACGAATGCGCCATTCAGCGTTCATGACTCTCATGAACCAGGTTTTTCGAGTCTTACTTGGATGTGTTTGTCATCGTTTTTATTGATGACATTCTCATTTACTCTCGGACGGAAGAGGAGCACTCGAGGCATTTGGAATTGACACTACAGAGATTGCGAGAGCATCAGTTGTACGCAATATTCAGCAAGTGCCAGTTTTGGTTGAAGGAGGTGGCCTTTTTGGGTCATGTTATCAGTGGAGCTGGGTTGACAGTGGATCCAGCGAAAGTTCAAGCAGTCCGAGATTGGCCACGATTGAAGACAGCTACAGATGTTCGGAGCTTCTTAGGACTTGCCGGTTACTACCGGAAGTTCGTAGAAGGATTTTCTAGTCTTGCACTCCCTCTCACATCTTTGACGAGGAAGGAGACACCTTTTGTGTGGACCCCAAAATGCGAGGCAGCTTTTCAAGAGTTGAAGGAGAGACTTAACTTCAGCTCCTATACTGACTCTCCCTTCGGGGAAAGAAGGATTCTAGGTGTATACAGATGCCTCCTACCAGGGCTTGGGAGCTGTTCTGATGCAGAATGGGCATGTTATTGCTTACGCTTCACGCCAGCTAAAGAAGCATGAACAAAACTACCCAGTGCACGATTTGGAGTTGGGTGCGGTTATTTTTGCGCTGAAGGTTTGGCGCCATTATCTCTATGGAGTTCACTGCGACATATTTTCAGATCATAAAAATCTGAAGTATGTGGATACGCAGAAGGAGCTGAACATTAGACAGCGGAGATGGGTGGAGTTCCTGGCAGACTATCAGTATGAGATGCGCTACCATCCGGGTAAGGCAAATATGGTAGCCGATGCCTTGATTCGGAGAGCTACTACTTCAGGAGCAGGGCCCCAGGTCTTGTCGTTAGAGATATTGCGGAGCTTTGAAGATATGCACATCACCTTGGTATCGTCCGAAGACACCGATCTGTACGAGGAGTATTTAGCTGCGACGAGCGCCACCGACACTATTCATGACAGAGTTAGAGATTGGCAGAGGCAGGATGCCAAATTGGAGCCGATTTTCAGGGCCATAGAGGCAGGCTCAGCTGGGGACTATTCGATGCGAGGTGATCTGTTATGCTTCAAGGGTCGGACTTACATACCGGATGGAGGGCAGATTCGGGAGGACATTATGACAGAGGCTCATCATAGCCGATACTCTATACATCCCGGGATTACGAAGATGACGACGTATTTGAAGAAGACACTCTACTGGCCGGGCATGAAGAAGGACATCACTTATTTCATGACCCACTGCGAGGCGTGTCAGTTAGTGAAGGCAGAGTGCAGACACCCCGCTGGATTGCTGCAGCCACTCCCAGTGCCGGAGTGGAAGTTTGATGATATCGCGATGGAATTCATCCATGGCCTCCCTCGTTCACGCACGAGAAACGATTCTATCTGGGTAATCGTTGACTGGCTGACGAAGGTGGCTAGGTTCATCCCGATCAGGAAGGATGACTCGGTTGGAGTTTTGGTTCGGAAGTTCGTGGAGCAGTTTATTCGTTACCATGGAGTGCCCAGGACGATCGTATCTGATCGAGATGGTCGGTTCACATCCAGAGAGTGGAGATCAGTGCAGTCTTACCTTGGCACACGACTGGCCTTCAGTACGGCCTTCCATCCCCAGACTGACGGGCAGACGGAGCGTACCAATAGGACGCTAGAAGACTTACTGAGGCTGTGTATTGTGGATCACGGAGAGCCCTGGGAGCGAATGTTGCCCCTAGTGGAGTTTTCTTACAATAACAACCATCAGTCCAGTATACGGATGGCTCCGTACGAGGCCTTGTATGGGAGGAGATGCCGGACTCCCTTGTCTTGGATACATGATGCGGATCCGAAGATGCTAGATTCAGAGTTTGTTGAAGACACCGAGGCTCAGGTGCGACTGATTCGAGAGAGGATGCTAGAGGCACAAAGCAGACAGGCAAAGTATTATGACGCTCAACATCGTTTAGTAGAGTTTCAGGTTGGGGACCGGGTATTCTTGAAGATCCGGCCGATGCACGGGGTTTCACGAGTACGTGGTCGGCGGAAGAAGCTCAGTCCGAGATACATGGGGCCTTTCAGGATCCTGGAGCGGATCAGTCCATTAGCTTACAGACTGGAGCTATCGCAGGAGCTGTCCGGCCTACACGACGTGTTCCACGTATCTTCACTAAGGAGGGCTCTACTACGCCCGGAGCTACAGATTACCACCACTGATGGGCCGGTAGCTACAGATCGGTCCGTACAGGTGGAGCCGATACGGATTGACGACCAGGGGATACGGGTCTTGCGCCGCAAGAAGATCCCGCTAGTCAAAGTCTTGTGGAGGAATCATGGGCAAGAGAAGCATACTTGGGAACCCGAGGACTTGATGCGAGAGAAGTACCCGGAGTTGTTTAGCCAGGTAATATCTTCTAACTTCTCAAGATGCTTGTAATTATTTTTCCCTACTTGTTTTACACCGGAGTATCACCTAAGATTAGAGGCTAATCCTTCGTTTATTGGGGCTAGCCCTTGTTTATTAACCTTGGTTAAGCAATTCAACCCTCGTGGGATGTTACAAGCTTAAGATAACCCGGTAGAAAAGCTCCCATAGACTTAACCTTAATTTCGGGGACGAAATTTTTGTTTTGTTTATTGGGATTTGTAACATCCCATTTTCAAATTAGACCCCCCTTAGGAGTGACTTGAACATTCCTAGGTCATAAAAAGTCCTAGGTTGAGCCTAGGAGGTCAGGTGACCCAACTAGCTAGTTGAGACTCACTTGGGCTGCAAATAGTAGAATCTTAAAACCCTGATTTTTGGTAACCTAGTGGGTTCAATCCGACTCCAAGGCATTCCTAGACCTAATATGAGATCAATGGGTCACCAAGGACCCATTGGGTGCAAACCTAGTGGCTAAGCTGACCCAAGTCAACTTAAGCCCTAGTTAGGCCTAAAGTAACCCTGCCCTGGATCAACTCACCCTCTTTATGCCAAGTCTACCCTACCTAACCATACCTAGGCCTTAGGGGAGGTCAATGGGTCCCTAGGGGTCTATTGATGTTGACTCGGAAGGTCAAATTGACCAAGTCAACCCTAAACCCAAATCAAGTCAAACCTAGCTCAATTGGGTTAACTCAAGCTCAAGCCCCCTCATGTAGACTCATGGGGTTTTATTAGGAGTTATTATGGCTGCCTATAGCCTAAACCCTAGGCTAGCCAACATGTTGACTAGGAGAGAGAAAGAAGTGAGAAATAGGCTAAATATAGGAGAGAGAAAGTGAGAATAAGGGGTATTTTCATGGTAGAATGGTGAGCCCCCCTCTCATATGGCATTTAAGGTTTTAATATTAATTTTATGGGCTGATTTTAGGCTTCTAGGGGAAGAAAATTCGTGAGGGTGACTAGGAGAGAGAAAAAAAATGAGTATTTGGTTATATAGAGGAGAGAGAAAAGGTGGTGGAGAGGTGAATGGGTGTTTTGAAGAGGGAGGAGGCATGAATTCGGCCAAGGAGGGGCCCACAGCCACCTAATGGCTGGCACCTCTTCCCCCAACCCTTTCCCGGCCACCAAGAGGTGGTTTCACCCCTCCTCACCTCTAACCCACCCCCCACCATGAAGGGGTGTTTTGCCTCTTGGATGAAACCGCCCCCTCTTCCCCTCTCCCCCTTATATACTCACTTAGGAGAGAGGGGAGACCATTTTCGAAATCAGATAAGGAGGAGAGAACCCTTGCTGGAGCCACCAAGGAGAGGAAACGCCGCCACCGCCGCCGCCATGCATTCCCGCCGGTCTATTCGCATCCAAGCCCGAACTCAGGTCCTCCCTCACTCCCTTTTTCTCATGCATAGATCTTAGACATGTTAGGAGTAAGCCCGAGCTCAAACGAGCCAGTCGAGTGGAGTGCAAACCTAGAAAAACACCATTTTTAATGGAGTTTTGGTGGGCTCGGGTAGGGCGGCGCCGCCACCTCCGGCCGCCCTAGCCGCCGGCAAGGTTAGCCCCCACCACCGGGAACATGTAGGAGTTGTTTCCCGGTGGTGGCGCCGCCCCTGGTGGCCGGGAAAAGACCCGTAAGATTCACTTCTCACAGTTTTGGTTCAGGCCATTTGGAGAAGACGAAGTACAGCTTCCCTCGGATTGCTTTAAGATGCGTGCGAGACTTAAATACACGAATTACAGCTTTTATTAATTCTTTTTCTGTATTTTAATAAAACAGTTTCACTGTAAATTAAATTTAGGCCCCTTATGGACACCTGATGAAAAAGGTCATAACATGAAAGTTGTAGGTATTTTAAATACCTACAATTTGATATGCAGTGGTGAAAAATTGGATGAGGGGACTGCCCTGTAGAGCCTTTTTAGTAAGGGTATGTCCTACAACTAGGGCAGATTTCTTCTAAAAATTATTTAGGCCCTTTAGGGGCATGTTCATCAAAAATGATCAACATAAATGTTGTAGGCATTTTTATTATCTACAGTTTGATATGTAATGGAAAATTTTAGGACAAGTATACTGACCTATAGGCCATTTTTCTAGGGTAGGTCCAATAAGTAAGATAGATTTTAAAATAATTCCCCACACCTAACCCTTGGTCCAAATTCCCTGAATTTTGGACAGGGGCTTATTATTACCTAGATCCAGCCCCTGTAAAAATTGGAGACCATTTGGGATAGTGTAGCTTAGGGTTTTTCCCTAACCCTAGAAAAGCTAGGGCAAGATAATTAAAGGGTCAAATGACCTCCATACCCTCCCAAATTTTGGTAAGGTGTCCCTGGTATAGGTATCTAGGTTTGGTTCAAATTTTAAATCATTTGGTTGAGTTTTGAATAAGAATTCATTAAACCCTAGTTTGGACCTAGGGAAGGGAAATTTAGGGAAAAGGTACTTTTGACACTTGAGAGATCATCTCACCTCAACAGAGGTTGAGATTTTGACCATTGGTTTGAAATGATCCTAAGAACCCCTTGGGGAAAATGGGGTGGATTTGGGTGAGTTTACCCTAGGGCCCAGATTCAAACCCTAAATGAGGACTTTTGGGGCTTGTGAAGGTCATAGGGGCAAATGCCCTTGTATGGTCTTGAAATTTGGTGGAGAGGTTGTTAATGGGTATTTAACCCTCTGGTTGAAATATTAGAGAATGTAGAGGTAAGTAGGTACCTCAAAACCTAAACCCTAGTTTTAGGGTAGAAGGGCTTTTAGGTCAAAACAGTAACTTAAATTCATTTAAAAGCTATGAAACTTGGGTAGAGTGTTTCTAGGGTAGTTAGGACCCTTGGATGTTTTTATTAGAATTTTTGGATAATTATTTCTAGTACTTCACTTATGAATGTGGGTATAGCCCTATTTTGATATTTTATTTATTAAAGATTTTTAAGTCAAATAAGACCCCATGAAACTCTGGAATTAGATGTTGTTGGCCAGCAAGAAAGCTTCTGAATTTTTAGTTTAATTTTATGTTGAAGAAATCTAGTAGTTTTTTCACAAGTGTTATAAAAGGGATTTATGATTTTAAAATATATTATGGCTTAAATACTTTCTGGAAAATTATGAAATTTGGTAAATAAAGTCCTTAAACCAATATTTACTAGTTGCAATTTATTCAAGATTTTTGGAGTTATGATTATGGTACTTGATTCATAAGTATGTTAGATTAAGAATTTAGTAAATGATTTATTATAAATTAATTTCCAGTAGGAAAATTATGAAACTTATCTAGTGCTGTTTTCATGGTGTCATTAGTACCCTGTAATTGATTCAAATTATTTGAATGAAGATTTGATGTAGTTTATTCATTAGTCATGAAAGAAATGAATTATTGATAAAACATGATTAGGCCCCTTAGACCTTAGAGAAAAAATGTCAAACCTTGGATATATCCTTTTTAGATATAACCAAATTTATTCTGAATTTATTATGATTTTTACATAGCTAAAAAGTCTACCTCATGTTCAAATTAGTAGACCTTGGATTTATAGGAAAATTAATTAATTATTAGATTAATTGAGAAAATGGTTATAATCTGGAATTGATTCATTTATGACATGATAGGACCCCAGTAAATAACTTAGGTCATTCGGTTGAAGACACAAAGGACATCCTATCAAGGTCATCATATAGTGTAGGCTGGTCTACATATAGTGTTTTCGTAAAAGATCGCATTTGGAGCTGACTTAGGGCAATGTTGGAGTTTCTCAATGAGCTGATTGGGATGGATTTAGATATGTTGTCATGGAAGGTTCTAAGGAGTGACTAGAAGTGAGTGGTTGTGGTAGAAGGTGCGTGGGACCGACGAAAGATCGTCGTCCCCATAGGAGTGAAGAGTCAAATTCACCATAGGTTTAGTTTGATGCAATTTAAAAAGGGAACGAGTAAGGGAAAAACAACCAATAACAATAAGTGTCATGCGAAAGAGAACTTCGGGCCGTAATGCTGCCGTCTTGGTTCCTAGTGTTATTGAGAACCCTTTACGGGGCATAATCCGGAGGCAGTTCGGGGCTAACGTAAATCTTAAATAAATCAAAAGAGTAATTAATTGAAATAGGTTTACACTTCACACACTAGTTAGATAGACATTTGGAAAAGGTTAAGTCATCCCGAGGTGTTCAAAGGGGCGCCATCCCGCGGTGCTCAAAGGGATGAAGTTTGGAATTGAGCCGGACGGTTTAGTCCGGGGAGCTTAGTCTCGGTTTGTGTTTGAGACGGACGGTTTGGTCCGGGAGCTTTACTCTTGACTTCTTACATTAAATGTTGCATGTGCATAAATAGAAAACTTTAAGGTGGTGGGTCTTCGATATTGGGGAGTTCGTTGCACCGACACCAATATCGTTGACTCGGCAAGTGTGGTTTTACACTTCGCCAAACTTAAGTCCGGCGGTCCAGTCGACAATAGTACGTAGGAGTCCGCTTAGTGCACCAAGCATTGAGGCGTACGATAGGTCAGACCGGTAGTGCAAATACTGGTTTTGAGGTGGGCGAGGCCCAACCCACCGCTTCCGTCTGCCACTACGGAGGTATCCTGGGAGGTAACGGCTCTGAAAGGGGGAACTAAAGGTTTGTGTACACAAAGTCGGGTGTGTGAGTTGCACTGCATGTACATCATTAACCCACCATATAGTTGTATACATAATCATTCATAAGAACCTTGACACCTAATGTATAAGTGGTATGGGACGCTTATACATTAGGACCTGCAAAACGACCCCTTGGTCTATAAGCTTGTGTGGGCAAGTTTTATAGATTAAGGTCAATTTAAATATTTATATAATGCTTGTGATAACCGACACCCCAACGTATAAGTGGAATGGGACATTTATACGATGGGAGCCTTGTAGAAGATCCCTTGGCTTATGTGTACTCATATAAGTGGAGGTTTAATTTCTTACTTACTTACCTTTCTGTTTTGCCTATTACAACACTTATATTGCTCCCCTGTCATAACTTGCTAGTTAGTTCCACCGTCATCTGCTTTTGACTACTCTCCACTTTCATGTCCTCCCCTTTCTTCCTCTCCGCTCGGTGCCTTAGGGCATGGGGGAAGGGGTGGGGGATGATAGGACTTAGTCTTATAGACTAATGGTTTTTAGACCACATCATTTTAGGAAATCGTGGAGCCCAGCCTAGAGGAGCAGCAAGGAGGCCGGTGCACTTGGAGACAGGGCAGTCTAGCTCAGGAGTTCAGACAGCCGGGACCGTGAGTTCCGTTCCTTAGTAGCAGTTTGTTTTTCAGCTTCCGTTTGAGTGGCCATGTAGTGAGGTGTTGTTGTACTGGGCTTAAGCCCTCTTCCGTTCAGTACTCTATTTTTACTCTGATGTTATACTGTGGACACTCCCTTCGTGGAGTTTATATATATGTGATTTATTATTGTGGACTGCATTTCTCTTTCTTTACTACATGCTACTTGATTGTGATCGAAAAGACCGGCAGAATCGGCGCGTTGTAGTGACGACCTTCCCGGGTGCGAAGGTGTCACCGTAAAGCGGCGATTCTGGGCATAAGACCCCGAGGTATGAATCGAGTTTTCAAAAAAAAGGGGGTCTTACACAAGGTAAAGTGCATAGTAGTAAGCACATGTTACACTATAAGTAATAAAAGTACAAGTAAAGAACTACGACTACCTTCTACCATAGATAAAGTAAAGTAAAGTAAGCTATAGAATAAGTAACCTTAACTTATAAGAATGCTCATACAAACTCATAAGTTAAGGGGTCGTTTTGCAAGACCTATCGTATAAAAAGTCTCATACCAATTTATACGATAGGGGTAGGAGTTTCAATGCAATAATGACATGATATGCTATGTTATTCTAGTTTAATGTTATATTCATACAAATGCAACACACTCACACGACTCTATGCGCACAAACCTTTAGTTCCCCAGTTTTGGAAGCTAGCTTCACTCCCAAGAGCCTCCGTAGTGGCCAACGGAGACAGTGGGTTGGGCCACCCCACTCCTAAGCGGGTAACCGCACTACTAGGCCTAGCCCTTTTGTACGCCTCTGAAGGACACACCAGATTCACCACGTACTAATGCTGACAACCCGCCAGCTTTTCGTGGTCAAGTGTATGGGTACTAGGTAAGCGTCTCCACAGATATTAGCAAGCCAGTCCCAACCACTACACCCTCAGAGTCATCAGTCCTCTATCGGTGCGACGACCAGAGCGAACTGAAGACCCCCCACTTTTATGCACATGCAATTATAAATATGAATCTCTGAGCGATCGGCTCCCCGGACTAACCTGTCCATCACAACAACCTTCCGAGCCACTGGCTCCCCTGGACTAACCATTTTGTACCTACCACCGCTGAGCCTACCGCTCGTGAGTATAAACCAAACTAGCCTCCCGTGACTACGGGATGAGTGAAATTGAAGTACTTAGAATTAATCTTGCACTACTAGTTTAGCCTTATAGTTTAGGGATAATCTTGGACTGCTTAGAGCATTCCCTATGAAGGGCTCTCGAGGGCACTAACAACTATGATGGGCTGAAGCCTAAAGCTCCCTTTCATAAGGTACTTATTATTGTTGGTATCTACCCTGTCCTAAACTCTCTTAGCATTACATTTGAACTAACTCGATGTGTATAGAGACTTTCTCCAAGAGAAAGACCATCCATCGTCGATCCCGAGCACAACCTTGCCCCAAGTCAACCCGGCTCTCACAACTTGACTTCCATTGGTGAACTCATTCATACTCAACCAGATTAGGTGCACCAACTACCCCTTTATCCCATACCAAGGTTCATATGATTCCTTAATTCTACAGTTTTTTTACTATGTGCAGACCTAATGAGCTACAAGGTGTGCATGAATGGTGATTCTCCAAATAATCATCCAAATGGCCTAAGATTATTATTGGGGGTCTATCATGATACTTTATGAATAAATCTAGAAGATTATAATTTTCCTAATTTATTTGACATTTATTATATTTTCTGCAAAACTAGGCCACCTAGGCTTTTGAACACCAAGTATAATTTTCTGACAAGATATGACCTCAACAAAATTATAACAAGTGTATATCATCAAAATAACAATAAATACTAAAATTCACAATTTTTCAAAAAAGTTTGACCTCCAAACAATTATTGATTAATTAATCACAAGCATTAGAATTAATCATCCAAAAATTATAGGCAACCAGAGGTTAGAAATTACCAGAATAGGCAACTGACCAAACATAATAATTTTCTAAATCTATTTGGTCATATAAATAATTTATTTAAAGATATTCAGCATTGGGCACCTTGTGAAGGATCCTATATGAAAATGCTTCTAATAATTTTTAAAAAATTGACAGAATAAAATGATGCCCTAAAATGTATTCAAACCAAGTTTCATAATTTTCCAGGGGATAAATACCTCCTAATAAATTTTTTATACAAATAGGGCAAATACTAGGTTTGTGAATGAAGTACTATAAATGTTTGTCCAAAATTCATACTAAAATTTCCAGAGATTTATAACAATTATATAAGATCACTGCCTAAGTCTCATGAGCATCCAAGATCATATAGCTATGCAATAAAATTATGAGTAAAAGTATCCTAATTGGTCCTTAATTATTTCAGAGGGGTTAAATGCCCTAAAAATTCTAATAACATTTTCTAGGGCTTATTTCCACCCTATGAATTCATCTACCAAGTTCCAAGACATTCCAAGGACATATGATCCCATGTCCCTCATTGAGCTCAAAACTCAACCCTAGGGTTCACACTAGGGTTCTAGGACATACCAACCCTAAACCACCCAAAATATCTCATGAGTGTGTTTTATATGATATTAAGTCAGTGGCCAAGGATTCATCCCTTTTGGGCAAGGATTGGCAACACAACCCATCAAACACCAATTGCCCTAGTTTGCTCCTTAGGGACCAAACTTTGGTTACACCAATACCCAGTCAAATCAAATCCAAATGGGCTGAAATTTTTACCAGTGACCTATCATGACCCTAAGGGTCATCCACCAAAATTTTGGGTAATTATGAGGTCATTAGACCCTCTAATAACTCATACATGAATTATTAAATATTTACAAAAACTATAGAAATTGTTTTTCCAAAAATTCCCATTTTTGGATAGGTCAGAGGTATAGGTAATAGTAACCCCCAGTCCAAATCTCAAGTCATTTGGATGGCTGGATTGATGGGGGAACTCAATTTAGTCTCTTGCAAACCCTATGTATAGACTGCACCATTTTGAGTGCTGTGGTCAGACCACTAACCCAAATGGGTTGAAATCACTTTTAAAATAAAGTATACCTCAAGGGCTACAACGCTCATGTTGACCATTTTTCCAGCAAAAGGCTCTAAGTATTTTTAATAATTAATACCATTCACTTCTTAATATGTGACAATATTATAAACAATATATATAACATATATCACTGTTCATTTATAATCATCAAACCGACGACTGTGATTTCGTCTTCCTCACTATGCTAATAGCCACGATTTAGCCTTCCTGAAGCTTTTCTAAATGCTACCGCCGGCCACTCGACCACCTCCCCAGCCGGCCACCGCCTCCGTTGAGGTAATGGTTATCGCCGGGCGGCGACACGACCGCCGGAGAGGCCGTTTTCGGCGAACCCGCAACCTCTTTTTCTCATGGAAATTCTCCAAATTTTCTCATTGGATCGATCTCAATTAAGCCCGATTTCTCTCCTATTTGATCTAGGATACTAGCATAAGGGGAGATGAGGAGAAGTGGACCTGCAACCGGGCTTGTTGACGTGTTTGGCGGTGGTGCGCCATGGCCGACGAGCTCTAAAGATTTTCACCTCCCGATCTCTATCCTTGAGCAAATGTAGCGATGCAAAGGCCTAAACACACTGCTTAGGATGCTCTGAAGATGATAAAGGGATCAGTTGAGGTAGGGGAAGTGGCATGGCTTCAATTGCCATTATTGCCATTAATGGAGAATTTCGGCCAAGGTGAAACCCCCACCAAATTCACCGCCCCTTGGCATGAAATAATCAGAAAGCTTCATATAACTGACAGAGGGAATGAATCCCCATAAATTGGGAGAGAATTGAGGGGTCACTTGCATTCAATCACCATGAATGGTCACTTGGTCTTCCATGGCCATAAAGGCTCTCTTTCTCTCTCCTTCATTTGTGGGAAAAATCCAATTTCTCTTTCCTAGTCATCATTTATAGAAAATGAATGCAAATCAGATTTTTTCCAACCTCATGGGCTAATGGATCACCTCAATTGGGCCTAGCCCAAGTGGGTTGGGCCTAATTTGATCAAATTAGGGTGATTTGACCTAATTTAGAGTTTGAGTTGACTTTGGTCAACTTGACCGCTTGAATTGACCCCATTGGGTCCTTAGTGACCCAATGGACCTCTTAATGGGTTAGGGATGTTGTGTTTGGGTCAAGGAGTCAAGGTGAGACCTTAAATTCAAATCTTAGGTTAGGTAATTGGAATGTGTTATTTGCAGACCATGGTGATCTTCACCTTCATGCCTAAGTTCACATGATCTCTTTGAGCTTCCTAGGATTTTGTCATGACCTAGTCATGACAAAAACATCTTAGGGGTCTAGTTGCTTAAGGGATATTAAAATCCCAATAAACAAAAAAATAATTTCATCTCCGAAATTCAGGTTAGGGCTGCGGGGTTTCTACTGAGAGTAACTAAATGTAACATCCCTCAAGAATTGATGTTATTCCTGACGCAAAGAGATCTGGGTACTTCTGCTGCATCAAATCCAGTGGCTCCCAAGTATGCTCCTCTTGTCCATGATTTGCCCATATGATCTTGACCAATGGAACCTTCTCACGCCGCAAGACTCGCACTGCCGCATCATCTAGCCTGACAGGCTCTAAGCGGTCTGATCAATCAGAAGCTGTTGGGCCATCTATAGTAGGAACTTGCTGCTCCAGCTGTAGTAGATCCTTCCTAAGTGAGGAGACATGGAAGACGTCATGCAAACCCGCTAACTCCGGCGGCAACTCCAATCAGTAAGCCAATGGGCCTATCCACTCCAGGATCCTGTAAGGCCCGCTACATCTCAGACTGAGCTTCTTTAGCCCGCATACCAGCGAGACTCCATTCATCGGACGTATCTTTAGGAACCCCGGGTCTCCAACCTGAAACTCTACTTGACAATGTCGCACATCGTAATACTTGGCCAGTCTTCTTTGGGCCTCCAGCATCCTATCTCGAATCAGTCACACCTGGGTATCTGTGTTCTCCACAAATTCTGAGCTGAGTGACTTTGGATCCTAATCCTAGATCCAAGACAGTGGAGTCCTGCACCTCCGTCCATAGAATGCCACATAGGGGCCATGACTAGGCTGGACAGGTGATTGTTATTATAAGAGAGCTCGATCAGCGACTACAGTCTCTCCCATGGCTCTCCGTGGTCCAGAATGCATAAGCGTAAAAGATCCTTCAGTGTCAGGGTGGTAAGCTTTGTCTGCCTTCCCGTTTGAGGGTGGAGAACTATGTTGAATGTTGACTGAGAGCCCAGATAAGCCTAGACTGATCTTCTCTCCTTGGATGTAAACCGTCCATCCCGATCAGACACGATCATCTTGGGAACTTGACTTTCTCCAGCCGACAAACCTCATCATGCGTCTTTATTTATTCCGAGGAAATACACGTTCTGATAAACACAATTTTCTTCTGGTAATTTGAGTTCTCGTTTGTGAGTGTAGACACCGACTTTATAAACTTCTCTACACGATCAGGTTCTTATTCCTTCAAGTTCGCCTGAGTAATCAATCAACTCAACTTTACGAGTTATCCAATCTAATAAATTAACAGGAATGATCACTTCGTCAAACAACCCATCATTCTCAAAATTTAAGAGGGTGTACTCGTGAAAATTTGGAGATTATCACTAATACCCATTAATTTTTGTGCCATTTCGCCATAATTACACTAGATAATCCAAAATCCATTTTTTCATAGTCATGAATCTTGTTAACTGTGACTATAATGCCATCAAACATATATATTCTGGTCCTTGATGCTATCCGAATCAAGTCTGTAGAGTCATATCTAAGGTTTATGCCTTCAATATATTGTTTATTAACTTCTTGTAGTTTCTTAGAGTTATCATACTTCCGATGTTACAACATAGCGATTTAATCTTATCTTCCCAGATATCCTGAATCTTATTACTCGTTATCTAATTCACATCATATCTTGTACTATATAGTTAAGTCTCGTAATTACTCCTCCTTATTACCATGGCATTGCCCTATCCCAAACTACAAGTTTTCAACCTAATGACTTGGGTATATAAGGTAAGCGTGGATAGCAGTGATAAATCAATCTTCATGTTTAATTCATCAATTCCCAACATTTTAATATAGGATTAAATCATTCCAACCATAGGATTAAGTCATTCCAACCGTAGTAAACTTAAACAGTATACTCTAAATCCAATAGGTCCTTATCTTAGGATCTCCTCTTATTCATCAACTAGTTCCCAAGATATAAGGAATATTATTGCAGTATAAATTATTTAACTATGAGAGGGCGTGATTTTAATAAAACAGACCATCTGTTAATCACTTCTGAATGCCCTGAACACAAGAAATTCCAAATATAATTCTAACTTGCAGGACCTAAATTCAATCCAAATATTCCAATGGTTTAACTAGGTCAAGTATTTGTCCGATCAACGATATCTAATCATTGTCCTGGTAACTTTTCCCGAGTAGCGTCGAATAAGATCAACTTCAACATCACTATGTTTGTGAAATCACATTTTCTAAATTAGGTCTAAGGAAACCCAAGTCAGTAACTAATTTGCCCAATAAACAAAAGATAAGCCCCCAATAAACAAAAGATAAGCCCCTACCTACCTTGGGCTAAGTATCTTCGATATTACCATGTTATATTTGTCCTAAAAATGCACACAATCCTTAGGGCACATAACTTTACACTTGGGGTTCCATTATGAGGCTTGTTGATATACTCCAGACTTCAGGATCTCCAGGTTACCATTTACGACAATCCTCTTAGGGTCAACATGTGATCCAGTCCTAAATGGGTCTCTTCTGAACTTGAATTATTATCCGACCCTTGGTATTTTGCATGATGGTTGTCTCATCCTAATCAAGTCATCGATACGAGGGTTGAGTCTATGAGTCCCCTACTATTCTGCTAGTGGATTGTAGGCATCAATTCTCCTTAAGGTGGTCCTATTAGTTTGGGTAACAAGTGATAGTACCACATGATAAGTAAAGTAGGGACATCAAAGTTTAAGACTCAAGTTGCTACTCTCGCATTAAACTCTTCCGCTAGCCGCTTCGGGTATCCTCGTACCTTAACTAAATTTATATATATGGTCAATTATGACCAGGATACGCTAAGAATTGTCTCGATAAGTAATGTTTCCTAGTTGGGTTAACCTAACTCATTGATTTAAGGACTATATATTGTGATCTTTACACATCGGCACACCACAACTTCCGCTGCTTAGTTTGTCCCTAAACTAATGCTCCCGCGGGGTGACCCAGTGTTGTGGACTTACTTCTTTATGATCATGTTCTCCTCCAATACCAGTTTGTAAGACTCCATTTTTTTTCACCACCGGGTTTTACGCCCAGAACTGCCGCCTTACGGTGACTCCAACTACCATGTTAGACACTACCGCACGATGCCGATCCTGCCAGCTAAAACGATCATATCACAATAGGCCAACTAAAGAGAAGTAAGTGAGTAATACAAGTCCACAGATCATAGCTCACTATCAATATGTATATAAAGAGCAATAGTCCACAATGATTACAAGTATAAAAGAGAGTAGAAACATGGGCTTAAGCCCGGTACATGTCTAATATATAAATAATCTCTCTCACACAACTCACACATCTAGCGGAAGCAACTGAAAACCGTCCTCGACCTATCACCGAGTAGTAGCGGTACTGCGCAGCAACTGCTCCTTAAGTCCTGCCATCCTCCTGCGACTGGTGCATCTTCTCAAACTCCTAAAATGATGTGGTCCACTGACCGTTAGTCAAAATACTAAGCCACTATCGTCCTCGCCTCACCCCCGCGACTCCTAGGCACCGTGCGGGGAGGTGATGAATCCTCTTTATATAGTGATTTTCGGACTCATCTGGGATTGTTTTCTCACTCGTACACCGCATTTCAGCCGGTAATCGGTTATATTTTCTTCGTTCGGTCATTGACCATATTGTGCACTATTCTGGCCCAAGGGTGTGCAATTGCGCATTCTGTTGTTGGGGGTATGCACATGATGCTCCCCATGGCTCTTTCTATTTGTTGTTGATTGCATTCTAGTGTTGGGAGCTTTTGCTCCATCTTGGTTTTATTACTATGTAGGTAGTCGGGACGTCCCAGATTCATTTTCCAGCTTCTGTGTAAAACGCACGGTCGTGCGAATTTCTTCTCACACGGTCTCATGACAATAGTGCGTTATACACAACAATTCTGGGGACATCTGTGGTTACCCGTGCGTTTTGTTCCCACACGGTTTTGGCCAAACCCTGCGAGAAGGAAACGCACAGTCTGCATATTTTCTCTGAATTTCAGCTTTCTGGGGTTAATCGTGCGTTTTCTTCACGTACAAGCATACACGCCCGTGCGCGAGTAAAACACACGGTTCCCTTGTACTATCTTGTTTTCTTGCGCTCTGTGTTTACCTGTGCGATTTCCTTCACGCACAGGTGGAAGTGCCCGTACGCGAGTAAAACGCACGGGTAAACGCATCTTCATCCACAAGCTTGGCCTGGAAGTTAATAACACACGGTTAACACACGGTCGTGCACCAAACCGTGCATGCCTATTTTTCTGACCTGCTTCTATTTAAGCGCAGATTTTCCTCCATTTCGGGAGAGACTTTTCTCCAGCCATTCCAACAGCCTTTTTAGGGCAAAGCTCTGTCTTTCCACCTCCGCCCTTCATCTTCCACCAAGGAGAGAAGCTCCGTCCATGCTCGCGAAGCTTACCTCTTGCCGGTGCTTGCTCTCGGCCTCCTCCTTCATCTTTTAAGCTCCATTTCAAGATTGACGCCATAACCAACAAGCAAAGGAAAGCTTGCAACCTTCTTCTGCATCGTGACACAAAGAAGACGGGTCCATTAGAAGGTAGTGACAACCTTCTCTACCCCGGACGTAGTTGAGGACCGAGCTTGGACGTGGATTGACAACCCGACGATTTCTTCCGCGACCCCTCAATGAGCCTTCAGATTCGGTCGATCTCTTGACTTGTTCTTGCTTTCTTGTTGAATATGTGTGTTTAAATCTATTCATGTTGATGATGTGCACTTTAGTTGTAAACATTATTTATTTCATGTCTATGTGAACCTGTTTTGTTTTACCGCTTTAGTTGCTTGAGTAGCGCCCACATTTCCATCCACCACCACATCCAGTATTGCTGCTCTAGCGATTGCTAGAGGCATGCGTAGCGAAGAGGTGCTCTCGAACCTCATTCTGCCATTCTCAACACCTCATCCGCAAGCCTACTCATCAATCCGCCCAGCGATTCGGTGCATAGCGGCCCGTATAGTCTTCCACACTGGCTGGCGAAGCATTGCATAGCGGCGTTGCATAGGAGTAGTTTATAGTATTTTACTTTCTTTTTCCGCAAACAACCAAACCCCCCTTTCATAGGTTAGACCTTTGGACTTTAATCTCAAGTCCTCCTAAGAATTAACTCCACCTTGCTGTGTTCCCTAAAGATCGATACTTGGGGAAATTCACCCATTTTATGTTACTTGTGCGACCGGTACACTTATCGTTCAACGCATCAAGTTTTTTGGCACCGTTGTTGGGGAATACAGTCGTGTGAGTTTTTGGAGAGGGAGATAGGAGATAGAAGCCCTTTTACATTTTTTCATATCTTGTTACTTCTTTGTTTTAGTTTTAAGAATTTGTTGCTTATTTTTCTTTATTCCTTCTCTAGTTTTAATTTTTCAGCAACAGACATTCCTTTTCTTTTATCTTCTAGTGTGTAGTTAATTTTTGCTTAGAATATTTCTGTTGGTGAATTCTTTCTTGTTGCACCATGTTTTCTAATATGAATATCCGTTACAGATGGTGCGGGGATTATATGCATGGTAGTGATGAGTACCCCACTGAAGATAGTGAGCATAATTCTCGTGGTTCAGTGTATGGAGCACCGTCCTCTTATGGTACTTCATACACCATACCCAAGTCTTATGGTCACTTCTCTTCTACGCCTTCACCTTTTTATTATTCCTCTTCAGTCCCACCAGGATCGAGGAGTAATGGAAAACGGTGTTTGTATTGTCGTAGCACCGAGCATGTGTTGAAAGATTGCGCAGAATTTCTGCGCCAGTTAGAGGAGGAGGATAAACCGGGTATCCGATTGGTTCCATCCACCTCTCAATTAGCTGCTGTTGGGTACATTGGAAAATGTGTACCAGATTTGGAGAAGCAACAACTTAGTCAATGATATGCATCAATTTGTATTTGATAGAAGTTTGAGTTTCATTGTGCAGGTTTAAGAATTTGAAGAAAAATTTTCCAAGTACAAGTGTCGACACTTATGAAGAAACTGTGTCGACACTCAGGGAATTTGTGTCGACACTCAGGCAAGCTGTGTCGACACACAAGCAAATTGTGTCGACACTTGTAAATAAGTTGTGTCGACACCCAGAAGCTGTGTAGACACTTATGAAGAAGTTGCGTTGACCCTCAAAGCTATGTCAACACCCAAAGAAGCAGCTGTGTCGACATCCAGAATTGTGTCGACATCTGAAGAAGGATTTGTGTTGACACTTAAAACTGAAGCTGTGTCGACACTCAGGAGATATGTCGACACCTGAAGTAATTGTGTCGACACACAGGACTTGTGTCGACACACCAACTCTCAAAAGACTATGTCGAGTTCAGAAGTAATTGTGTCGACATACAGGACTTTTGTCGACACACACTCAACGCCATTTGACAAACACTCAACGCCAACTGTCTACAACAGAAATGTCTAGATAAGAAGCTGTTATGTCGACACATAGGACTTGTGCCGACACATACAACAAAAGCAGTGTCGAGAAGCAGAAGTATGACTGTGTCGACACTTGGAGTAATTGTGTCGACACCATGAAGACTTGTGTCGACACTTAGTCTATATGTGTCGACACATGTGAAGCAGTCTGCTGAGTGTTGTGTACTGAGTTGAAAAGACATTGAAGAACCTGGTGACGTGACTGGTGACTTTACAACAATCATAACTAGCCGGTCTGACACCACTGTCAGAACTGTCAGAAGTTTATTATGAACCGGATCAACTGGTAACCATGGAGCAAGCTCTATATAAGAGACAGATCGGAAACAAGAGGGATCAATAAGAAGAATTCTGACAGATCAAGGGCTGTCTGCAAGAAAGATTCAGAGTTCAATCTGAATTTAAGGAATAAGCTTATTGAAGATCATCTTCATCAACAAAGAGGTCCACCTTATTTTGTTCTAATCAAGAAGCTTTGAAAAGCTAAGTTAGGTTGGATCTGAAGGATCAGTCTATACAAGAACTGATCAAGAAGGCTACATCAACAGAGAAATCTTGCTGGTGAAGTTTTCAGTTACTCTTTACTCACAAATTCTTGTAGGATCTATTGTTAGATCTGAGATTGTAAGCCTAAAATTATTAAGGCTGAGGTAGGGCTGTGTGCATGAGATAGGACTTGTGGAAAGTCTGAGTTGTAAGCCTAATTATAAAGGCTGAGGTAGGGCTGAGGCCTGAGGTAGGATTCTGGAGAAGAATCTGAGGTAGGACTTGTGTTAAGTCTGAGGTGTAGGAATCATCTTGGGTTCTGAGATTGTAAGATCCGCGGATCCAAGCCAGTGGAAGGAAGTTAGGCTGAATCCAGTTATCTGCTGGATAGGCGAAGGGGGAAAGAGGATGTACCCATATCTTGGGGAACCACTATAGATCTGGTGCATTCTGTGTTGTGTTTAAATTTTTGTAAATAGATTGATCTGTGCTAAAAGAAGTTATATATCTGTTTGCCTAAAAAATTAAAAAGACACAAAAAGATTAGAACCTATTCACCCCCTCTAGGTGTTTAGGCTCTTGAAATAAAGTCTTTCAAGTGGTATCAGAGGGAGGTTTCTCAAAGTTTGACCTAACAGTCAGAGTATTTCTCCAAGGCAAATAACAGATAACAAGAATGGGTTCAAGTGAAAATCAAAAAAATTTGGATCTATGAAATTGCCCATATACAGGAAAGAATCTTTTGGCATTTGGAAAGAAAGGGTCAGGCTATTTATGGAAGCATCTGATCCAAGAATTTATATCACAGTACAGGAAGTCCCCTTCATCCCAATGAAGGTATCAGTTCTTGATGCAAGCATTCAAACTCCAAAGAGTTATTCAGAGATGACTACAGATGAAATCATCTTGGCTACATTAGATAAAAGTGCTCAGAATATAATTGTAAGTGCCATAGATGATGCAACATTCCATAATTTTGTGCACTGTAAAACTTCCAATGAAATGTGAGATACATTGATTATCTATATGGAAGGCACAGAAGAAGTCAGAGAGGACAAAAAGTCTATGCTGAATCAGGAGTATGAGAGCTTTAGGCAGACTAAAACTGACAGCATAGCTGAATGCTATAAAAAGTTTTTCAGAATAGTGAATGAACTAATGACATATAGAAGATTCTTCAGTACTTATGAACTGAATGACAAGTTTCTTAGGTCCCTAATAAAGGATTGGGACACTAAGATATGTGTCATCAGGGAAGTTGCCAAACTGGCTGACACACCTCCACCTACACTTTTTGGAAAACTGCTTTCATATGAAATGCAGCTTACTGCTAGGAAAGAGGAAGAGAAGGGCAGCAGATCTGAACATAAAGAAAAGTCAGTAGACTTCAAGGCTGAGGGCTCAAGGAACGGTAGGAGAAAATCTCCTTCTCCACCTAGAAGGAGTACTAAAGCAGAAGAAGGAGTTCCTGAAACAAGTACATCAGATAGTCACACATCTGATGAAGACTTTGCTGCCTTCATAAGACAATTCTAAAGGTTCATGAAGAAAAAGAAATGGAGAACCAGACCCTCATCAACATCCTATTCCAAGGATGAATACTACAAGAAGAAGAAAATACCTAAGGAGGACAAGTATGCTTCTAAACCTGGTAAACAATCTAATTCTAAGATTGTGTGTTATTGCTGCAACAGGTCTGGGCATGTCATAGCTGACTGTCCTGACAAAAGAAAGGAGTCAAAGGATAAGAAGAAGCAGTTGGTCAAAGGCAAGAAGGAGAAGTCTCTAGTGGCTCTTCATCTTCAGAATCTGAAGAAGAAGAGGTAGAAGCATATGTTAGACTCTTCTCAATAGAAGAGGATTCTAGGGAACTAGAATTCCTACAGATGCTGGACTCCATAAATGGAGTGGAAAAAATATTGTTGTAAAGGGCTGATGGCTCAATCTGAAGAAGATAAGTGCCAGGATAAGCCTGAACCAAGTAAGGTAAACAATTCTCCCCTAATCTCAGATTACTTTACTGGATCAGAATCAAAAGCATCTGCTTCAAAAAAAGTGGATGGATCTGAGTCTGAGGGGGATGTTCACCAACTCATTAATGAGTATGGTGGGTTGTTGCATGCTCTAAAGAAGAGCAAGTTTCTTGTTAAAGAGCAAGCCAAAGAGATTGAGTCTCTTAAGCTGGCTGTAGTAGATTCAACAAAACTGCTGGATCAAAAACTGAATGAGGTTGCCAAATTGAAAAACATTACAGTTATTCAGATGGGCACTATCTCATTCAAAGAGAATCATATCAAGAAACTGGAGGTAAAACTTCAACAAGAGAGAGAGAGCTAGTGGCTAAATTCTCCAAGCCAAAATCAGTCTTACTTTTGATAGATAATTTTGTTTCACAAAAAGGAAAGACTGGTTTAGGCTTTAAGGGAAGAACTAGGGCACCGATTCTCATAGAAAAGGTAAAGCCACAGTTCAGCCTCTAGCTGTTAATCCCCCTATTTTCTTTAAGAAGGTAGTGGATCCTACTAACAGGTATGATCATGACATTACACATGGTCACTGTGAGCATGAAAATTTTATGAGCAAGGGTGCAAATGTCAATAGACCAATCAATAGGCATGCCCATCATATTCAAGAGGAGTACTTGAAGAATGCTGTTCCATCACCAACACTTAATAAGTCTACTAGCAACAAAGTAAGAAAACCTGTACCTAAGAAAAGGTATAATAGGTTTGAGTGTTGATGTTATGGCAAGGTGGGCCACTTTGCCATGGATTGCTGGTTTAACTCAAGTGTTAAAACCAAAAGTAGGATTCCTGTTAGATCAGTTACAGGATTTCAAACTAACAAGGACCTAGGACCCACTAGCAAGTTTGGTTCTAAGGGTAAGTGATTCTTTATTTGTTGTAGGTGAATCCAAGTGACCATACCCCTATATGGTACTTAGATAGTGGCTGTTCTAGACACATGACTGGAACAAGGAGAATGTTGAGGGACTATGTGCCCATAAAGAATGGACCAAAAGTTATCTTTGGTGGATCAGAAAAGGGAATCATCAAAGGATTTGGTAACATATCTTGTGATTCAATTACAATCACTAAAGTGGCTTATGTAAAGGGTATAAAACATAACCTGATTAGCATAAGTCAACTTAGTGATCTAGGTTATGATATTTCTTTCCTCAAAGGGGAGTGCCTAGTAAAAAGGTCAAGTGATCAAGAGATAATTTTGACTGGCACTAGGAAAGGAAATGTGTATTGCCTTAACCTAGATTATGAGTCTAACAACTCACCTATTTGTTTGGTTGCAGGAGAGAAAGCTTATCTATGTGTCAAATGGCACAAGAGGCTAGCTCATCTGAACTATAAGTCAATAGGACTGCTGTTCAGCACGGGATTAGTGAGGAATGGTCCTCAAGTTAAGTGCATAAAAGAGGGTGTGTGTTCAGCTTGCCAAAAAGGCAAGCAGACTAAGTCCTCTTTTTAGTGACTTGACATCAAATTCAAAGGTATGTTTGTATCTCATGCATATGGATTTGTTTGGTCCTATGCCAATTCATAGTCTTGGTTGGAAAGCATACACACTTATTGTTGTGGATGACTATTCTAGATTTACATGGGTTTTCTTCTTGAGACAGAAATCTGAAACCCAAACTATTTTCTAGACTTTTGTCAGACAAATACAGAATGAATATAATAGTTCAGTGGTCAAAATCAGAAGTGACCATGGAACTGAATTTTAGTCTGAATGTATGACAAAATTATATGAATAACTTGGGATTCATCAGGAATTCTCTTCACTTAGAACTCCTCAGCAAAATGGTGTTGCTGAAAGAAAGAATAGGACTCTAATTGAGGCCAGTAGAACTCTACTGAATGACACTACTCTCCCTAAATACTTCTGGGCTGAGGTAGTAAATACTGCATGTCATGTGCTCAATAGGGCCTCCATCAACAAGAAACACAAGATGACTCCCTACCAGATTTTAAAAGGTAGAAAACCAAACATATCTTATTTCAGAATCTTTGGTAGTAAGTGTTTTGTACTAGTCAATGGTAAACACTACCAAACTAAGTTTGCTGCCAAATACCTAGAAGGGATATTTGTTGGGTAAAACAACCAAAGTAGAGCATATAGAATCTACAACTTGACTACTCAAGTTGTAGAAGAATCTGTGCATGTTGTATTTGATGAGTCAATGTTTATTAACAATGAATTGTCTAGTTCTTCAGTTAGTTCTACAGGTCTAACTTATAAGCTGGACAAGCTAACCATCAATGAAGATGTTCCTACTAAACTGGATGAGGATAAAGATGCCAGCTATCCAGGGGGAGACCAAGTCCCTCTGGGTGAAGAAGAAAATGTGGAGCATCAAGATGAGAAAACTGGAGATAGCCATAATGCTGATAGAATTCCTCCAGCAAGGAGACACCTGAAGGATCATCCAGCTCACCAGATCATTGGTGATGCAAGTCAGGGTGTTCTAACAAGGAGCAGGAGCATGAACACAGTTCTATGTTCTAGCTTCCTGTCTCAGATAGAACCCAGGAAGATTGAAGAAGCAATGCAAGACACCAATTGGATTGATGCAATGCAAGAAGAGCCCAGTCAGTTCAAAAGGTGTAAGGTCTGGGAACTAGTGCCAAAACCTAAGGATCACAACATAATTAGAACTAAGTGGATCTACAGGAACAAGCTTGATGAGAATGATACTATAGTTAAGAATAAGGCTAGACTGGTAATAAAATGCTACAGGCAAGAAGAAGGTATTGATTTTGATCAAACCTTTGCTCTAGTGGCAAGGCTGTAGGCTATAAGGCTGTTCTTGGCCTATGCTGCCTTTCAAGGGTTCAAAGTATATCAGATGGATGTGAAATCAACATTTCTGAATGGTGATTTAAAAGAAGAAGTCTATGTAGAACAACCCTCAGGTTTTGTAGACTCTCACTTTCCTGATTATGTATATAGGCTTAGGAAAACACTATATGGTTTGAAACAAGCTCCAAGGGCTTGGTATGAAACCTTGTCTGCCTTCCTTATTGAGAATAAATTCTCTAGAGGAAAGATAGACAAAACTCTATTCTATAGGGAATCAAAAGGCAAGATAATACTAGTCCAGATATATGTGGATGACATTATCTTTGGTTCTACTGAAAACAACCTTTGTAGGAAGTTTGCCAAACTTATGCAAGAGAAGTTTGAGATGAGCAGTATGTGTGAGCTGAAGTTCTTCTTGGGACTTCAAGTTAGACAGACTGAGAGTGGATTGTCCATATCCCAGTCTAAGTTCACCAAGGAATTGATTAAGAAGTATGGTTTAGACTCAGCTTATACTATGAAAAATCCAATGGGAACAAGTATGCCTATATGCAAAGATGAAGCAGGAAACCTGTTGACGAGTCTTTGTATAGAGGGATAATTGGCTCCCTACTATACTTGACTGCTAGTAGACCTGACATCATGTATGCAACATATGTCTGTGCTAGGTATCAAGTATGCCCTAAGGAATCTCATTATACTGCAGTTAAGAGAATATTGAGATATCTTAAGGGCACACCTAATCTAGGCCTTTGGTACCCTAAGAATAGAGATTTTCTATTAACTGGTTTCTCAGAAGCGGATTTTGCTGGATGCAAAGAAGACAAAAAAAGTACCACAGGAACCTGTCAATTCCTTGGTGGGAGGCTGGTGTCATGGAGCAGTAAGAAGCAAACCAATGTAGCTATATCAATAGCTGAATCAGAGTATATAGCTGCAGGTAGCTGTTGTGCACAATTGATGTGGATAAATCATCAACTAGAAGATTATGACATCCAGGTAAGTAGAATTCCACTATTTTGTGATTCTACAAGTGCTATTTCTATTGCTAAGAATCCTGTATCACACAGTAGGACCAAGCATATAGAAATAAAGTTTCATTTTATCAGAGAACATGTAGAGAAGGAAAATATTAATCTAGAGTTTGTAAAAACTGATAATCAAATAGCTGATATTTTTACAAAACCACTGGATGAAACTAAATTCAATAATTTCAAAATTGAATTAGGTATGTTGAACCTAGAATAGGTTAACATAAGTTTCCATAAGTAGCATAAGTAAGCACCAAATTTCTCTTGAAATTTGTCTAAGTACAAAGTTTGTGTCGACACAAGCAAGTTGTGTCGACACACTCAGTGTGTTGTGTCGACACAAAAAAAAGGATGTGTCAACACAGAAACAGTATCTGTGTCGACAAAAGAATATGTGTCGACACAACCTTGTCGAGACTATATGTCGAGAGGATATTTGTGTCGACACAAAAAGTTGGCGTCGACACAACTGTATCGAGACTAAAGGTATCAGTGTCGATACAGACGCAAGTATGTCGACACAGACTCAAGTATGTCGACACATAAATGTGTCGACTTAAAATACGTTTTGTCAACTTAGACATTAGTATGTCGACACATAGTTGTGTCGACTCAACTTAAGTTCTGTCAAGACCTAGGTCATTTGTTTGTCGACACGAAAACTGACTTGTCGACTTAGGCCCGTCGTTTGACTTACCCTTGACACAAGTACTATAAATAGGTGAATCCAAAATCTGGTCGACTACGCTATCAGAATTTTTGACTCTACACCTTCTGTCGACATAGACCTTCTTCTCTTCTCCTCTAGCACTTACGTCAATGGCGCCACACTAAGAAGATAAGGTTAATGAAGGTTATGAACTGGTTCGTGAAGGTTTCATGATAGCTTCTGATGAAATTCAGGGAGTTATTGCCCTAATTTCTGAAAATGGATTAGAATTTTTGGTCTCTGAACCGACCAAAATTTGCAAAAAGGAAGTCATGGAGTTCTACACAACCGCTACTGTGGACACAAAAGGAAAGAAATTCAAGGCATCTATTCAAGATACCTGGGTGAAGCTCACATTGAAATCTATCAAGATAGCACTACATCTAACATTGATCAAGGATACAGACGAAATAACTCCTTCCCAGATAACTAAAGCTTTAAGCTGGTGTGGACTGAGTCCCAGTATTTAGATTGGATCATCTATCAATAGAAAAGGGATGAATTCCCAAGGAAAATTTCTTTCAGAAGTTGTGGGCAAAGTGATTATCTGCAAGACTGGTGGACATGATAGGATTTCTGCCCACATGTTCAATCTGATGGTGAGGATCATATTCAAGATAAACACTGACTGGGCAGCAGTAGTGTTTTATAAAATACAAGAAGGATTAAAGAAACCTAACCTGGACGGATTCTCAGTCTATGCTTAACATCAGTAATTCCAGATGTTTTGAAACAAGCAAATGGCTCTAAGATAAATCATATGAGGAAAATGGATGCGAGGATACTGTCAAGGTGGGACAGAGTTCTGACCAAGGAAGTCCCTGCTCCTAAGGAGCAAACTAAGAAAGACAAGAAGAAAAAGAAAGTGGTTGTACAGGCTGACTCCTCAGGTGATTCTGAGGAGGAAGTGGTCTTTAGTTCTGATGAAGACCATCACCAACAGGATGCTCATGATCAAGTAAATGACAGTGAGCCCTAGGAGCAACAAGTTGACTCCACTCCAGGGGGAGAAAACTTAGATCAAGAAACTGAGCTGCCTGCCCAAGGGGGAGGTATTGATGATGCTGTCCTAGATAGTGACTTAGCTGCAGATACAATCATGAATGTAGTATCTGAAATCAACACTGTAGCTGAAGAAACTAATAAGACAGATGCTCAAAATGAGCCAGTAAGTATCTTCTCCACAATCTAGTTATATATGATGGGATTCTCCTCAAAAATTGTTCTAGGGAACACTTTTGTTTACACAAAAAATCTTTCAAGTGGTATTATTCTTTTAAGTAGTACTTTAAAAATAATCTTATTCCTTCTGTACAGATACAGCAGGAATTCACCTTGGAAGAATTGTTTTCAGATCTTCCTACAGATGGGACTGAGGGGGAGCATACTGAAAAAGAAAAAGAAATTCCAAGGACTGAGGGGGAATTATCCAAGGATACCCCAGCTGAAAAGGACACTATTGATATTAAAAGTACAACTGAATCTTCTAAAGATGAAGAAGCCACATTGGCTAAGAAAAGAAAGCTGTCTGTGTTAAAGAAAAAGAGTTCTGAATATAAGAAGGCTTTACAAATGGGAACTGCACCATCTACATCAAGCATGGACTTCAGTTCTTTACTTGTCCAGATGCAGATAAAATTAGATAATCAAAGACAGAAAATGGAGAAATATGTGGATGAAACTCATAAGGAGTTACAGTTTCAGTTGGCCTAGGACATCAAATCTATTTGGTTTTAAGTAAATCAGAATAAGAAGGAGATGACAGATTGCTTCCATAAAGGAGGTAATGCTGTGGTGTTCCTGGCCAAGCAACAACAAGATATCAAAGCTATAGTGGATGAAATTAAAGTGAAGTAAGGCTATGCACTGGAGAATCAGATCAGAATGAATGAAAACCTTAAGGATTCACATCATGCCATATTAACAAAGCTCACTGATTCTAGCACTGCTCTGAAGGCTGAAATCTCCAAGCAAATCTAGGATGATATATCTGCTATCAAAGCCACATTTCAAGACTCTCAGGAGAAGATTAAAGCTTTCCTGACAAAATTCAGAGCTTATTTTATGGAGGGAACTGAATATATAGCTGATCAAGTCAGATTCCAGAAAGAAGATTTGAGGGATCATATTACAAGAGAAGTCATAAAGGGGGAGAGATTACTAGTCAAAGCCAGCTCTGACTATGCTAAATGGACTTCCAATAGCATCAGAGCTACTCTTGGATATCCTCCTCTTTGTGATGATGATAATGTAGCAGAGTCTGGGATACAACCTGCATATTTTGAAGGAGATCAGCCTGAAGTTGCTCAGGTGATCTACCCCCCAGCTGATTTTGAGATGGTTCAAGAAGAAGTGCTGAAAATGTATAGTCCTCCACCAGAGGCACAAAATGTAATTCTAGAAAAGGTTGAGATGTCCGAAGCTGCATTAGAAGCTCAACTTTCTAATAAGAGGTTCAGAGAGCAGGCTGAGCTGAAGCCAGATTTTGAGCAGTGGAGCCCAACTTCTAGAAACATCATACTTACTACCTGGAAAGCTGTAAAGGATAAAACCCATGACAGGGGTAAGTGGTATTCTGAACAAGAGTAGAATAAATATCAAGCAGGACAAGAAGCAATCCTTCAATATAGAAGAAGTGCTAAGGCTGGGAAGCTACCTGCTAATACTCAAGAGCTAAGCAAGTACTTCCCCAAACCTTTCCACTATTTTGAAAGACAGAAGATCAAGGCTGAAGAATCAAAGAAGAAAGTTCTAAAAGGGAAAAAGCCAGCTGAGGATGCTGAACCTTCTGTGCTGGCTAAAATCAAGTTTAGCAAAGGAATAGTTATTAAGGAGCCTAGTTAGTAATAGGATTGCTAGGTTTATGTAATAAAACAATGTACTAATTTGTTTCTTTTGTTCTATAAGAAATTCTTGTAAACCAAAATTTTACTGATTAATGAAATTTATTTCAGTATTAATTGTTTGTTATTTATAATGATTATGTGATAACCTGCTCTGAAATGTTTTTACATCTATTACAATTTTGTTTTATCTTAAGAGATGTATATCTTTGACTAAGGTTTATGACTTCTCCAAATAGGGGGAAATTGTTGGGTACATTGGAAAATATGTACCAGATTTGGAGAAGCCACAACTTAGTCAATGGTATGCATCAATTTGTATTTGATAGAAGTTTGAGTTTCATTGTGCAGGTTTAAGAATTTGAAGAAAAATTTTCTAAGTACAAGTGTCGACACTTGTGAAGAAACTGTGTCGACACTCAAGGAACTTGTGTCGAAACTCAGGCAAGCTGTGTCGACACACAGGCAAATTGTGTCGACACTTGTAAATAAGTTGTGTAGACACCCAAAAGCTGTGTCGACACTTATGAAGAAGTTGTGTCGACACTCAAAGCTATGTCGACAACCAAAGAAGCAGCTGTGTCGACATCCAGAATTGTGTCGACATCTGAAGAAGGATTTGTGTTGACACTTAAAACTGAAGCTGTGTCGACACTCAGGAGATATGTCGACACCTGAAGCAATTGTATCGACACACAGGAATTGTGTTGACACACCAACTCTCAAAAGGCTGTGTCGAGTTCAGAAGTAATTGTGTCGACACACAAGACTTGTGTCGACACACACTCAATGCCATTTGACAAACACTCAATGCCAACTGTCTGCAACAAAAATGTCGAGACAAGAAGATGCTGTGTCGACACATAGGACTTGTGCCGATACATACAACAAAAGCAGTGTCGAGAAGTAGAAGTATGACTGTGTCGACACTTGGAGTAATTGTGTCGACACCATGAAGACTTGTGTCAACACTTAGTCTCTATGTGTCAACACATGTGAAGCAGTCTGCTGAGTGTTGTGTGCTGAGTTGAAAAGACATTGAAGAACCTGGTGACGTGACTTGTGACCTTACAGCTGTCACAACTAGCCGGTCTGACACCACTGTCAGAACTGTTAGAAGTTTGTTATGAACAGGATCAGCCGGTAACCATGGAGCAAGCTCTATATAAGAGACAGATCGGAAACAAGATGGATCAATAAGAAGAATTCTGACAGATCAAGGGCTATCTGCAAGAAAGATTCAGAGTTCAATCTGAATTTAAGGAAGAAGCTGATTGAAGATCATCTTCATCAACAAAGAGGTCCACCTTATTTTGTTCTAATCAAGAAGCTTTGAAAAGCTAAGTTAGGTTGGATCTTAAGGATCAATCTATACAAGAATTGATCAAGAAGGCTACATCAACAGAGAAATCTTGCTGGTGAAGTTTTCAGTTACTCTTTACTCATAAATTCTTGTAGGATCTATTGTTAGATCTGAGATTGTAAGCCTAAAATTATAAAGGCTGAGGTAGGGCTGTATTCCTGAGGTAGGACTTGTGGAAAGTCTGAGTTATAAGCCTAATTATAAAGGCTGAGGTAGGGCTGAGGCCTGAGGTAGGATTCTGGAGAAGAATCTGAGGTAGGACTTGTGTTAAGTCTGAGGTGTAGGAACCATCTTGGGTTCTGAGATTGTAAGATCTGCGGATCCGAGCCAGTGGAAGGAAGTTAGGCTAAATCCAGTTATCTGCTGGATAGGCGAAGGGGGAAAGTGGATATACCCATATATTAGGGAACAACTATAGATCTGGTGCATTCTGTGTTATGTTTAAATTTCTGTAGATATATTGATCTGTGCAAAAAGAAGTTATATATCTGTTTGCCTAAAAAATTAAAAAGACACAAAAAGATTAGAACCTATTCACCCCCCCTCTAGGTGTTTAGGCTCTTGAAATAAAGTCTTTCAGCTGCCCGTTCTTATTCTGATGATATATTCGCAGTACCACCTTATCTATGGGGGGCTGCTGCGGATATACCCATCAGACTTTCTACTGGTCGGTGTGACAACATTATGGCGCCGTCTCTCCCTATGCATTCTTCCCCTCTTTTGGATTCACCCCCGGAGGAACCCACACATATTTTCTCTGATGTTGTTGTTCCTCCGCTTTCTTTGCAAGAATTATCTATCCCAATTTTTAGTGAGTCGGTTGATGATACTGACGATGATCTATGCTTGGATCCTGCTGGGAGTGAGACCGGGACCACTCCCCCTATTTTTGATTATTTTAGTTCTTCATCTCCTTTATTTCTTTATCCCCTTTTTGTATCTGAGCTTGTGCGGGTTGAGTCTTCACAGGTGATTTAGAAGGAATTGGAGCTTTCAACTCGAGTAATTGATTATAATATCCTCTTTCGTGAGGAGGGTGATGCCTCCTTTGTTGAGGAAGCTCCATTTATTTCTTTCTCCTCCTACCGTCTCCCTATAGATGATACCTTGCTGGGCAAGGATTTGTTTTGTGGTGAGATGAGTGAGGACCAACGCTCCTCCACTTCTTACTTCCTATTTCCTCTACCTATGTTGGGCATGTATTATTATTTAGGTAGAGGGTGTAACTGTTTTATCTCGGTATCGGTACTCGCTACTACAACGGACACTAGAACAGTTACCTGTGCACTTTTCTTTTCATAGGCCCATTAGCTAGAAATGTATAGAATTTAATAAGTCGTGCTGGGAGGACAATAACCCTAGTAGTTATCTTACATTTCCTGCATTTTTTATTTTCATGTCTATCTTTGTTTTAGTATTACTTTGTATTTTGTAAATTTTTCTTTTGTTTTTGCAGAGCTCACCCCTGCAGGTATTCATGGCAACTTCGTATTGGTGGGGTTGTGATTCTTCGTTTGGCGGACCTACTTCTATTTTCCAGCGTCTTCTGGTATGCTCACTGGCTGAGCATTGGGTAACCACTTCCCTTGTCTCTATCTGATTTAAATTTCTATATCATATGTTGTGTAGTTTAGTTTAAGGTTCTTTTTGGGGGGAATTATTTTCATCGGTCAAGTGCTTGCGGACGCATGAATCAGACCTTAATTAAGTCCCGGTTCATGCGGTCGCAACCGCTTGACCGGTGGAAATAAGTCCCCCCAAACGGTGCCTAAGTTTGAGGGAGAGCCAGTATTTGTTACCTTTTGCACGCGCACATTTCATGTGCATACTAGAAGCTTTTATTATTTTATTTTGATTAGTTCATTGCATCACACACCACTACACCCACATGAGCGCATGCTTAGCTGTTAGCGTGCTGCGAGTTAAACTCGTTTCTTTTGTATGATTTGGGAAAATTATTGTGCTGACTTAGGATTGTGAGACAGAGTAAAATGTTGACTCCTGTAGTGCTCCTAGTCGAGTGCTCTCGTCTCGTGTAGAAATTGGATTAGATTTAATTTTTCTGTATGCTTATAGTTTTATATTTTTCTATTAGCGTAAAAACTTTTTATTCTACTCAAAAATTGGTGAATCCGGTGTGAATCGAACGATAGTGTAGGGATATGTGTAGCCATCACTAGAATCGTTTTGCTCGAGTCAGGAGGAAGGATAATTGAAAATTCTATTTGAAATGAGTTTGCATTTGGAGTAGGCGGTGCACACACCCATATTTTAAAAATTAAGTCTGGGGGTGTGGTGTACCCACATATATTTTGGTTAGCAGATAGATTCTCTTTTATGCTATCCCATTTGGGTTAGGTGCATAGCATTCTTATTTATCTTTGTTTACCTCACCGAAACCCAAGCCCCATGATTCTCCTAAAGTCCTACGGATTCACGCTTGAGTCGAACTAGTACCATGGAGAGAGTGTGAACAGACAAGCGTATGGTCCTTGACATTGGTGGATTCCTTTGGAGGTGATCCTGATCCCGGGTCTTTGGCAAAGCTCACCTTAGTGGCCTACCTACTTTCTTCCTATGAGTGATCGGAAGATTCACCGTGATTCCATTTTTGAGTAGTAATAAAATTTTGATACGCATTGTGAAAAGTATAAACTATTTTGTATACTTAGAAATTTGCTCTATTATATTTTTATGCGCGCGAGCATGCGACTTCGCATGGTACTCCGTATCTCAATTTCTTAGTTAGCTAGTTTATTTTCCATATCTACATAGATTTTGTTTGCTCGGGACGCGCAAATAGGTAAGTCTGGGGGTGTGATGAGTCCTCTTTATATAGTGATTTTCGGACTCATCTGGGACTGTTTTCTCACTCGTGCACCACATTTCAGCCTGTAATCGGTTATATTTGCTTCGTTCGGTCATTGACCACATTGTGCACTATTCTTGGCCCAAGGGTGTGCAATTACGCATTATGTTGTTGGGGGTATGCACATGGTGCTCCCCATGGCTCTTTTTGTTTGTTGTTGATTGCATTCTGGTGCTGGGAGCTTTTGCTCCAGCTTGGTTTTATTGCTATGCAGGTAGTCAGTACGTCCCGGATTCATTTTCCAGCTTCTATGTAAAACGAACGGTCGTGCGAATTTCTTCTCGCACGGTCTCATGGCAATCATGCGTAATACACAGCAATTCTCGGGACATCTGTGGTTACCCGTGCGCTTTGTTCCCACACGGTTTTAGCCAAACCGTGCAAGAAGGAAATGCACGGTCTGCATATTTTCTCTGAATTTCAGCTTTCTGGGGTTAATCGTGCGTTTCCTTCACGCACGGGCATACACGCCCGTGCGCGAGTCAAACGCATGGTTCCCCTGTACTATCTTGTTTTCCTGCGCTCTGTGTTTACCCGTATGATTTCCTTTACGCACGGGCGGAAGCGCCCGTGCACGAGTAAAACACATGGGTCAACGCATCTTCATCCGCAAGCTTGACCTGGAAGTTAATAATGCACGGTTAACCCATGGTCGTGCACCAAACCGTGCGTGCCTATTTTTCTAACCTGCTTCTATTTAAGCGCAGATTTTCTTCCATTTCGGGAGAGAATTTTCTCCAGCCATTCCAGCCGCCTTTTTAGGGCCAAGATCCATCTTTACACCTCCGCCCTTCATCTTCCACCAAGGATAAAAGCTCTGGCCATGCTCGAGAAACTTACCTCTTGCCGGTGCTTTCTCTCGACCTCCTCCTTCATCTTTTAAGCTCCATTTCAAGATTGACGCCATAACCAACAAGCAAAGGGAAGCTTGCAACCTTCTTTCGCATCGTGACACGAAGAAGACGAGTCCATTGGAAGGTAGTGACAACCTTCTCTACCCCGGACGTAGTTGAGGACCGAGCTTGGACGCAGATTGACAACCCAACGATTCCTTCCACGACCCCTCGACGAGCCTTCGGATTCGGTTGATCTCTTGACTTGTTCTTGCTTTCTTGTTGAATATGTGTGTTTACATCTGTTTATGTTGATGATATGCACTTTAGTTGTAAACATTATTTGTTTCATGTCTATGTGAACCTATTTTGTTTTATTGCTTTATTTGCTTGAGTAGCGCCCGCATTTCCATCCGCCACCACATCCAGTTTTGCCGCTCTAGCGATTGCTAGAGGCGTGCGTAGCAAAGAGGTGCTCTCGACCCTCATTCCGCCATTCTCACCACCTCATCCGCAAGCCTACTCGTCCATCCACCCAGCGATTCGGTGCATAGCGGCCTGTGTAGTCATCCATCCCGCCTGGCGAAGCATCGCATAGCGGCGTTGCATAGGAGTAGTTTATAGTATTTTACTTTCTTTTTCCGCAAACAACCAAACCCCCCCTTTCGTAGGTTAGACCTTTTGACTTCAATCTCAAGTCCTCCTCAGAATTAACTCCACCTTACTGTGTTCCCTAGAGATCGATACTTGGAGAAATTCGCCCATTTTATATTACTTGTGCGACCGATACACTTGTCATTCAATGCATCAGGAGGAGGAAAAGAAATATATTTAAAGTGGAGTATGAATAAGAGCATGTGAGAACTATCCTAGCAGGAGTATGCACAAAAGAACTATAACAAGGCAGCAATAATGTAAACTAGGTAAAGTACAAAGCAGTAAGCACATGCTACACTATACACAGTCGTGTCCAAAAGGCCCGGGCCTAGTGGGCCGGCCCGAGCCCGGCCCAGTGAAAGCCTGATTCGGTCGAGCCCGAAAAAAGCCCGGTCCGGTCCGAGGCCGGGCTCAGGGCCTGATTTTGGGGGCTAGACCGACCCAATACCCGACCCGGGCCAAGCCGGGTGTTGAGACCGGGCGGTCTAGCGAGTTGAGACCGGGCAATCTTGCAGTTTTGCATTCTGGCAGTCTGGCGGCTTGTCCCAGCAGTTTTGTAGCCGGGTTGGAGACTAGGCGGTCTGGCAGTTTGTCTGGCGGTCTGGAGGCTTCTCCCAATGGCTTGGTGCCGAGATGTTGCTGGATGGTGTCTGGCGGTCTGATCGATCTGGCGGCTTGTCTATGGCGGCTTGGGGATATTGGCCGCTTGTCCTCCACATTGTAGTGGCCGTGCAGTTAGGCAACCGTATGGCTTGTGTGGCTTATGCGGCTTGTATAGTTTCGTGTTCATGTAATTATTAGTCCCACATTGCTTCTTTGTAATCTCTCTTCTCTCCTCCATTCTATAAAAGGGAGGTTATACCTTTGTAATAGATACCTTTTTTGATAATAAAAATTTTGTTACTCCAATTTTTCGGTCACTTGTTTCCTGTTCGTACATGGCATCAGAGGACTCGATCTTTTCCTCTTGATTTTTGAGCCCTCTCTGTCCACGCGACCTGTCCGCACGACTTGTTCCTCTTCTCGCGACCTGTTTCTTCTCTTGCCGCGCCCTATTTACGCGGTTTCTTCTTCCCTTGTGTTAGCGACCTCTCTGCCCCTCCTTTCTAGCCGCTCCCGCACTCTGGTCGCTGCGACCTGTTCCTAAGTCGCCGCGACCTGTTCTCTTTGGCGCAGCTTCCTTTCTCGCCGCTCCTGCTCTTTAGTCGCCGCGACCTGCTCCTAAGTCATCGCGACCTGCTCCTTAGTCACCGCAACCTTCTCCTAAGTTGCCGTGACCTGTTCTCCTTTGTGCGGCCTCCTTTTCCAGCCGCTCCTGCTAGTTAGTCGCCGCGACTTCCTCTTTTGCCACGCGACTTGTTCCTCTCTCTACTCTCTTCTATGACAACCTCCGATATCTCTACCTCCACTACTCCCACTGCCGCTCCTCCTCCCACTCCTCCTACTCCTTCGGGCAACCTTGGCACCGTTTCCAAACTCGTCGGTCCCAACTTCCCGGATTGGAGTGTCTCCTTCACCTCCCTTCTCCGCTCTCAATGCAAATGCCATCATCTCATCGATGCCCTCCTCCGCAAGATTCCCCTCTTTTTGATGATTGGGATGCCAACGATGCCCTTGTCCGCACATGGCTGGCTAACAGTGTTTCTGATGAATTCCTACCCGTCATCCGTCATGATGAGACGGTCAAGGCTGCATGGCTTCATCTTACCTCTCTATACTCAAAGGGGGCTCAGACGTCTCACATCTATACTTTGTATGCAGACCTCTTTGTCCGTCTCTCCATGTCTCCTGCTGCTGCATACCAACAAGTTCAGGCTCTTGGAACCGAAATTCTCAAGAATCGCCCCTTCTCTACGGATCTGGTCGAGCAACACAAACATTTCCAGGAGCTGCTGGTTGTGTGCTACCTTCTACGACTTCCTGAGTCCTATGATATGATCCGTAAACAAATTCTTAGCGAGGCGGAGTCTCCCACCTTAAATGCAACTGCTGCCCACATAGCCGCTATTACCTCTCTACTACAATGTCCACTGTTATCCTCTCCTCCTCCACCAGACAACTATGCTCACTACACTCAGTGGACTTGATCTGGTGGCCGCAACCATCAATCAAGCGAACGCGGTGCTGCCCACTTTCTCTGCTCTCACTGCGGCCGCACCGGCCATACGGTTGATCGCTGCTGGAAGAAACATCCTCATCTTTGACCAATGGGTGACGCTTCAACCTCCTCTTCGAAGGCATCCGCTTCGGTGGTCACATCTTCAGGTAGTGCTCATGTCTCTACTGAAGGTAAATGACTGATCGACTCTGGTGCTACCAATCACATGACTGGCAATCCTCAATGTTTTTCTCTCCTAGAAAAACATGATCGGTTGCCCCCTATCTTTATTATTGATTGTTCTCCCTCACCGGTCAATGGGATGGGAGTGGTTCAGGTCACTCCGTCTCTTCGCTTGGAGGATACCCTATACGTGCCCATGTTCCCTTGCAATTTACTATCTATCACTTCTCTGTGCAAGCAACTACAGTGTTCTGTCACATTCACTCCTACCTCTTGTTCTTTTCAGGATCCGGGCTCCCAACGGACAATTGCTGCTAGGAGTGAGAGCGGCGGCCTCTACTTCCTCGACAACATTTCCACATTGTCCGCTTCCTCCTCTACTGATCTTCTCCAATGGCACCTTCGTCTTGCTCACGCTCCTCCACAACTTCTTCATCAGCTTATGCCTCACCTTCCTCAGCAGAGTCCTCCCCTCAACTGTGACGCATGCCAGCTTGGCAAGCATCACCGCTCCTCACCTAAGCAAGGCCGTGGATCTTCCCGACCGTTTGATCTGGTTCAGTCCAATGTCTGGGGACCCGCTCCTACCCTCACCATAGGTCAGGGTAGTTCATATTTTGTAACTTTTATTGACGATTTCTCCCGCTATACTTAGGTGTATCTCTTACGAGATCGCTCTGAATTATTTCATGTATGGACATCCTTTTATTATATGATTAAGAATCAATTTGATGTCTCTATTAAAATCTTTCGCTCTGATAATGCAAAGTGAAAGTGAAAGAAAGATCTACCTTGACTTTAGAGGGGGGGGGGGTGAATAGAGTATTTTAAAATAATATTTATAATTAAAATTGTAAGGCAGTGGAAGATTTAAATTAATTATATGTGTAAGGTGCTTGTAGAAAAATAAAGTTAAAGCAAGAAATAAGAATCACACAACATACAACAATAAAAAACACACAGCAACCAGAAGACACAAGGATCTATAGTGGTTCCCCAAAAAGCCTGGGTACATCCACTTTTCTACCACCCTTGGTTCCTATCCACTGTAGGATGAGTTGATCAGGTGTCCTGGACACCAATGAGCTTTTGATAAGGTGCTCAAAAACCAGATCTAGATTTTTTGGTAAGGTCTCTTGCCACCACTGAGTTTTGACAAGGCTCTCAGAACTAGATTCAGAACTTTTGAAGGGAGTTTTGATAACCCTTTTTACAGCAGGAAAAGAAAAAGAAGGAGATGATGATGTCTTCTCTGTCTCAAATCACAGAGAGAAGACGTGTGGATTGTTGATGTTATCAAAGCTCCCCCTGAGATGTAGAATGGTTCAGGAGTGAGAGCTTTGCTAGGGTGATAGGCCTTCAGAAGCTTCAGATCTCCAGCAGAAGATGATTCCAGCAGATGCTGAAATATTTGGTGTCTGGAGTCCTTGATGTTGAAGCCTTTGAACACTTGAAGATTCAGTAGATTTGTAAATCACAGAAGTTGAAATCTTGATCAGAGAAATTATGTTGTTCAATCTTCTGTAATGTAATCTAATTCTTCTGTATCTCTTTGTATTGTCGGTGTTGATCACTGTATCTAGTGTATCTGTGTTATCAGAATGAAAACTGAAGGAGTATATAAGATATTCTCTTAGACGGCCGTTTAATCAGTCATAAATGACTTCCATAATAGACAACTGTATCTGGGGAAAGTCCTAAGCAATATTCCATTTAGTCTTTCCTTGAAACTTGCATCAGATTGATTGAAACGGCTAGAAAATCCTTGGCAATCAATGCAGGAATTAATTCTGATTATAATCCATAACTGTCCTTGAATTTGAATTCTGAAGGCGTCGATCTCTCACAGAAATCATCGATCTGAGCTCTACGATCGTTGAACTGAGCTCAGAGATTGGATTAACACAACAGACAGAAAACGTCGAACTGAGCTCTACGATCGTCGAACTGAGCTCAGCGACTGGGAAAGTAACTGAACACAGATCATCGATCCTAGCTCGAAGATCGTTGAGTTGAGCTCAGCGACTAGGAAACTAGCTGAAGGAAGATCGTCGATCTGAGCTCGAAGATCGTCGACTGGAGTTCGACGACTTAGCAGGGTTGAGCTCAGAGAGCGTCGAACGAAGTTCGACGTTTCGTCGAACTGAGTTCGACGAAAATTGTCTTCTTATCAGCTCTAAGTCTTGATCTTTGAATGGTCCTGGGGGCAGCTTCAAACCTAAGTTCTAAGCCCTAGACTCATTCTAATTTGACCTTTTCAACTATACATCTAGGTCAAACCAATTTTCCTAAAAACATAGTGATCCTTGCCCAAATTAGTAATAGGGTGTTCCAATACAAAGGAATATCTTAGTCATGAGTTTTCCTCCTTTTGTATGAAACATGGTATTATTCATCAAACTAGCTGTGTCTATATCTCACAGCAAAATGACGTGGCTGAATGCAAAAACCGTCACCTCCTTGATGTCGCGCACACTCTACTGACTCAAATGCAGGTTCCTCGCTCCTATTAGGATTATGCTGTTCTCAACTCCTGCTATCTTATCAATCGCATTCCCTCCATCGTTATCCACTGCAAAACACCCTTCTCCATTCTCTATCTAGGGAAGGATCCGTTTCCTCTCCCTCTCCGTGTATTTGGGTGCACGGCCTTTGTGCACTCTCCTTCTTCCACCCGTGCCAAACTCTCACTACGGGCCACCAAGTGTGCCTTTCTAGGATACTCTACCACTCAGAAAGGCTATTGTTGCTTTGACCCGATTGCCCGCAAGCAGTTTGTCTCTGCGGACGTCACCTTCTTTGAAAATACGTCCTACTTCTCTCCCGATTCCTCTTCCTCTCTTGATATTCCTCCTTCTCCTACCACCCCTTCCGTTCCCTTTACACCTACCGAGATTCTTCCACCTCCTCCCTCTCCACCATCTCCTCTACCGTATCCACCTACCGAGATATCTCCCTCTTCTCTAGGGTCGTCTCTCTCTACACCCGGGCCAGCTATCTCCACCATGGATGCCCCAGAAACTGAGGAACTCGTCGACTTGGATATTCCCATTGCTCTTCGCAAAGGGGTGCGGACGTGCACTCAACACCCACTAGCTATTGTTGTTTCATATGATCGTCTAACTCCTTCTCACAGGACGTTTGCCTTGGCTATCTCTGCCACTGCCACTCCCCGCACCTACTAGGAAGCTCTTACTATTCCTCATTGGAAGACCGCCATGGATGAGGAAATTGCTACCCTCACTGAAAGGGGTACATGGACCCTTGTTCCTCCCCTTTGGGCACTGATGTGGTTGGCTGTCAATATGTATTCGTTGTGAAGTTTCGTCCGGACGGTAGCGTGGATCGATACAAGGCCCACTTAGTCGCCAAAGGCTTCACACAGACTTATGGGGTTGATTACTTTGACACCTTCTCTCTAGTTTCTCGTCTCAGCACCATTCAGGTTCTTCTCTCTGTGGCTGTCAACAGGGATTGACCCATTTCCCAACTGAATGTCAAGAATGCCTTCCTCTATGGTGATCTTCAGGAGGACATATACATGGAGCAACCTCCAGGGTATGTTGCTCAGGGGGAGACACACGAGTATGCCATCTGAAGATGGCCATCTATGACCTAAAGCAAAGCCCTCAGGCTTGGTTTGACAAGTTCAGTGGCATTGTTGCGGGCATTGGTTTTGCAAGAAGTTCAGTCGATCACTCCTTATTCATTAGCAAAACCTCCTCTGGTATGGTGGTTATTGCTGTATATGTGGATGATATTCTTCTAACTGGCGATGACCAGGCTGGGGTAGCTTTGACAAAGAAACACCTTCGGTAACACCTGGTCACTAAGGATATGGGCTCCCCCAAATACTTTCTAGAGATTGAAATCTCTCGGAAGTCCAACTCTTTAGTTATCTCCCAACGGAAGTATGCTCTTGATTTGCTAAAAGAGGCAGGGTTGACTGGTACTAAACCTGCCAGATGTCCCATGGCTATTGGGGAAGACAAAACTTGGACAAATGACTCACCTCTTCTATCCGATTCTTTGAGGTACCAGCGTCTAGTGGACAAACTCATTTATCTCACAGTGACCAGACCCGACATCTCCTATGCTATAGGCAAGGTTAGCTAATTCATGCAAGCTCCTAGGGAGTGCTATCTATTGTCTGCCCTGAGGATATTGGAGTATGTTAAAGTAGCTCCAGGGAAAGGATTGCTTTTTCAGAAGAATGATCACTTGAGGGTTGAAGCGTACTCAGATTCGAGCTATGATGATGATAAAGGAGACCGTAAGACAACATCGGGTTTCTGCACATTTGTTGGAGGAAATCTTATGAGCTGGAAGAGCAAGAAACAGTCTGTTGTCTCCAAGTCTAGTGCAGAAGTGGAATATCGTAGTATGACGTCGACCACATGTGAGTTAAAGTGGTTACGGGCTCTCATGCTTGACCTAGGAGAGGTCTACAACTATTCTCTTCCTATATTCTGCGACAACAAGGCTGCTATATACATTTCCAAAAATCCGGTCTTTCATGAGAGAACAAAACACATAGAGGTCGACTGTCACTTTATTCGAGAAGAGATTTTGAAGAAATAGATTTGTACTTCGTGTTGGGCTTTCTATGGAGGTTGGCACAACACTTGTGCACACAGCGGAAGGAATAAAATAAGAACAACCCAAAGAGAAATGGATCGGGCCATGAATGTTGAATCAAGAAGTTATCAAAAAGAATAAGATAAAATTACCTCTTCGGTGTTGAGTCACAACTCAACAAAGGTGCTCCAAGATCTGAGTCCTGTCGGTGGGGAGTTCTACATAGAATAATGTCTACGTCTCTGCAGAAATCCACACGAGCGGGAGAACACCTAGCTTCATCGCACGAAGGGTCGGGAGGGAGATCGACCGCACCTTGCAATTCCACGGGCTGCTAGGTCCGCGCCAGGAAAGGCAATACCGACGACGATTCGTTGCAGAGGAGGAGGTCGGCGGAGCACACACGACGGCGGAACACTTCCGTCCGGCGGGGTTCGGGATTCGGCGGATCGGTAGAACGGCGGAACAGTTCCGTCGGTTTCGATTCGGTCAAAGGAGAAAAGCCCGATCAATCCGATTCATATTTTTTCCAAAACCCTAAGTGTCTATTTATACTCAAAGCATAAATAAATCTAGGCAAAATCGCTATCCGCAGACCACAACAAAATAGGGTTTCAGAATCGATCGGCGAGAATCACCTTGTAGAAATGGCGTTGAGAGCGTTGAGTCATACTCGACGATTCTCGACGAATCTGCCTTGGCGTTGAGAGCGTTGAGTCATACTCGACGATTCTCGACGAATCTGCCTTGGCATTGAGAGCGTTGAGAGCGTTGAGTCATACTCGACGATTCTTGACGAATCTGCCTTGGCGTTGAGAGTGTTGAGTCATACTCGACGAATCTCGACGAATCTCGACGAATTTGCCTTAGTCTCTAAGAACCTTCTTTGGCAACGTTTGCCCGACCCCATTCTGTGCGGTGATTGGTAACCCTTACCAACACAGTCGGTCTTCCAACTTCTCCACATGCTCTTATGTGCGACCCTGCAGGCTCATATCGCGTTGGCAGTGAGATTACATGTTTGACCACTTATAGATCACCATGGTAACTCCAACAGTCTCCCACTTGATCTTGAAAGTATCAAACCAAAAACCTCACAAACAATGAGCGGCATCTAGCAATGCATCATTGCTCCCCAAGCAATAAGAGTTCAAAACTCATAAGCCTTTATGACCAATGTACTAGCGTTGTCTTTGTCCCTTTGTCCCTTACATCCGGAAAGAACTAGAGGCATGGACCGTGTCACCCTCATAATAGCTCAATCCAAGTTTCCTGATCTAGAACGGACTTCCAGAGAATGGTGAGTCCAATATCACATATTGACTCAACCAAGCATGGCTATGCATTTCTCAGTCCAGTTCCATCAAGGGGCCCATGGATGCAACTCCTGTCATATAGGAGGACAAATCCCATATCTGCTCACACACAAACACCCAAATGATTCGTAACGTGCCCAACAACCACCCTTATCATCAACCTTTCTCAAGGAAGACTTTAGATGGCATCAAAGCACACTCTTCCTCACTTGATGAATGCTGCGACGTCAGGTCAAAGGATCACAACACCATTGCCAATAAAGACCTACTTGTGACACGATTAGATAACAATCCACAAAGTAGTCTCAGGATGGGTCTGTCCAGTACAACTTGTTCATTAACAAGTACCTACGTGATGGCTTGATATCACAATATCATGACCTGTGAGAACTGGTCATCAGTCAACGCACGTGCTAGTCTTAAGGTATCATCATCACCCTTATAATAGCTTCTATGATGATACAACGACCAGGGACCTTTTAAGAATATAGCTTCAAATAAATCATAGGCTCTCACATTCAAGACACGTACTTGATGTCCTATGGAAGCGAACACTCTAAGGGTATTTATTATGTTACAATTTAACTATCACATAGGAAAATCATAATAAAAGAACTTGTCATTAATTGTAAAAAGAAACATTTGGTACACAATTCATCATATGAATAAACAATAAATAGCCAACAGAATATATGTTTACATGAAACCCACAAGACTCCCACTAGAGTTGATCACTTAGGTATCGCATACCCATTGATCTAGTATGACCATCATGCTTTCTCTACGCGAGAGGCTTTATCAGTGGATCCGCAATATTCTCCTCAGTCGGCACTCTGCAAATGTTCACATCTCCTCGTTCGACAATCTCACGAATAAGATGGAACCACCGAAGTATGTGCTTGGAGCGCTGATGGGATCTAGGTTCCTTAGATTGTGCAATTGCACCATTATTATCACAGTAGAGAACTACGAGACCAACAATGCTAGGAACTACATCAAGCTCGCCGATGAATTTCCTAATCCATACAGCCTCCTTCGCTGCATTAGCTGCAGCGATATACTCGGCCTCTATTGTAGAATCATCAACCGTCTCTTGCTTGGAACTCTTCCAGCTCACAGCTCCTCCATTAAGGTAAAACACAAACCCTGATTGAGACTTTGAATCGTCCCTATCAGTTTGGAAGCTAGCATCAGTGTAACCACTTACAACGAGCTCTTCCTCTCCACCATACACCAAGAACATATCCTTAGTCCTTCTCAAGTACTTTAGGATATTCTTGACTGCAATCCAGTGACACTCACCGGGGTCTGACTGATACCTGCTAGTCATGCTCAAAGCAAAGGAGACATCGGGTCGAGTACACAACATTACATACATGATTGACCCAATTGCCGAAGCATATGGAATCAACTTCATGCGGTCCTTATCTTCACAAGATTTTGGACACTTGTCCTTAGAGAGATTCACACCATGAGACATGGGTAAAAATCCTTTCTTGGACTCAAGCATGTTGAACCGCTTCAACACCTTCTCAATGTATGTACTCTGGGTCAAACCCATCAACTTCTTCGATATATCTCTATAGATCTTAATACTGAGTATATAAGTCGCTTCACCATAGTCCTTCATAGAAAAGCAGTTCCATAGGTTGTTCTTAACAACTTTTAGGATAGGAATGTCATTCCCAATCAAAAGTATGTCATCTACATACAATATCAGGAAGACAACAATGCTCCCACTGATTCGCTTGTAAACACAAGGCTCATCTTCATTCTTGATGAAACCAAACTCTTTGATTTTCTCATCAAAACAAAGATTCCAACTTCGAGAGGCCTGTTTCAGTCCATAGATGGACTTATTCAGCTTGCATATTTTAGTGGCTTCATTTGGGGATACAAAACCCTCGGGTTGTGTCATGTACACTTCCTCAAGGAGGTTTCCATTAAGGAAAGCCATTTTGACATCCATCTGCCAGATCTCGTAGTCATAATACGCAGCAATAGCAAGCAATATCCTTATGGACTTTATCATGGCAACAGGGGAAAAGGTCTCATCATAGTCAATACCATGAATTTGCTTGAAACCCTTAGCCACCAGTCGCCCTTTGAATGTCTGTACATTCCCATCCATGTTCGGTCTTCTTCTTGAAGACCCATTTGCACCCTATGGGTCGTACCCCTTTAGGTGGTTCCACCAAGTTCCAAACTTGGTTTGCATACATGGAGTCCATTTCGGATTTAATAGCCTCAAGCCATTTATCAGAGTCCGGTCCATTCATAGCCTCTTGGTAGGTTGCTAGTTCATCATCATGATCCATAAGCAACACATTACCTATTTGAGACACGAGAAATCCATATCTCTCAGGTTCGAATCTTGGTCTACCAGATCTACGTAGGACCTGTGTTTCTTGAGTAGGTTCTATAGCTACACTTTTTTAGTCCTGTCTGAGAATCCAATTCCGGTTCATTCACTATTGGTGGTTCTTGAACTTCTTCAAGTTCTACCTTTTCAGTCTTTCTTGATAAGAACTCTTTCTCCAAGAAGACACCAGTCCTTGCGACAAACACTTTGCCCTCAGACGGTAGGTAAAAGTAATACCCTTTCGTTTCCTTAGGATATCCCACCAGATAACATTTATCCGATTTGGGTTCCAGCTTGTCAGGCATTTGACGTCGCACGTATGCCTCACAGCCCCAAATTTTAATGAACGACATACTAGGACGCTTCCCAGTCCATATCTCATATGGTGTCTTCAGAATCGTTTTCTTCGGAGCGCGATTCAGTGTTATTGCAGCAGTCTCTAAAGCAAAACCCCAAAAGGAAATAGGCAAGTCTGCATGACTCATCATCGAACGTACCATGTCTAACAAAGTACGATTTCTCCTCTCAGACACACCATTATGCTGTGGTGTTCTAGGTGGAGTGAGCTGTGATACAATACCACACTCTTTCAGATGATCACGGAACTCATGACTCAGGTATTCGCCACCTCGATAAGATCAGAGTGCTTTAACCCTTTTTCCCAACTGGTTTTCTACTTCCTTTTTGAACTCTTTGAACTTTTAAAAAGTCTCGGATTTACAGTTCATAAGATACACATATCCATATCTACTGAAATCATCAGTAAATATAATGAAATAGAAATACCCACCTCTAGCGATGGAGCTCATGGGTCCACATACATCACTATGTACAACACCCAAGAGAGCATCAGCCCTCTCAGTATAACTAGTGAAAGGGGCTTTAGTCATTTTGCCTAACAAATAAGATTCGCATCGCTCAAATGATTCATAATCAAATGAGTCCAAAAGTCCATCTTTATGGAGCTTGGATATGCATTTCTCGTTTATATGGCCCAAATGACAATGGCAGAGATATGTAGGGTTTGAGTCATTTGTTCTTAGTCTTTTATTATTTTCTACATTATAGATCTGATGGTCCAAGTTCAAAACGTAAAGACCATTAAACAATTGGGCTACATCATAACAAACATCATTCTTAAATATAGAACAATAGTTGTTCTTAATTATAAAAGAAAATCCAATCATGTCCAAGCATGAAATGGATATAATGTTTCTAGTTATTGCCGGAACAAAATAACAGTTATCTAGTTCTATTACAAGCCCACTGGGCAAAGAAAGACGGTAGACCCCTACGGCTACAGCAACAACTCTTGCTCCATTGTTGACGCGCAGGTCCACCTCCCCTTTACTCAGCAATCTTCTCCTTCCCAGTTCCTGCACATTTGTACAAATGTGAGAACCACATCCGGTATCCAATACCCAAGATGAAGAAGCAGAAAGGTTTATCTCTATAACGTAAATATTTGAAGCGGAAGTCATACCTCCCTTCATTTTCTGCAGACCCTCAATGTACGAAGGACAGTTCCTCCTCCAATGACCAGCCTTGCCACAATGGTGGCATTTCCCTTCCTTCACCGTGCTCTTCTTTTTCATCAGTGCGGAAGACTTGGGCTCGAGATGTGACTTAGGTCCCACCTTCGTCTTCTTAGATCCTTTGGCCTTGCCCTTATGCACCATCAGTATGGGGCTGGCAGGCTTGGCCTTCTTCATATTGATCTCGGCAGTTCTCAACATGCCTAGGAGCTCGGGCAGTGTCTTGTCTATTTCATTCATGTTGTAGTTCAAGACAAACTGCTCGTAACTGTCCGACAACGATTGCAGGATCAGATCTGTGGCCAACTCTTGACCCAGAGGAAAACCCAGCCTTTCAAGGTTCTCTATATACCCAATCATCTTGAGTACATGAGTCCCTACTGAGTCTCGAACTCCCATCTTTCACTAAAACAACGCTTTTGTGACGTCAAACCTCTCTTGACGAGCTTGCCCTTGAAATATTTTCTTGAGATGCTCGTCAATCTCCTTGCACCCCATGTTCTCATGTTGCTTCTGAAGCTCAGAGTTCATGGTGGCAAGCATAAGGCATTCGACGTCCAAGGCGTCCTCAGTATACTTCTTATAAGTATCTTTATCAGTACGGGAAGAATTCCCGGTCGGCACCTCGAGGGCTTCTTCTTCCAAGACATAGAGCTTTCGCTCTTGCCTGAGAACAATTCTCAGGCTCCTGTATAAGTCCATGTAGTTAGTCCCACTGAGCTTATCCTTCTTAAGGATGGCTCTCAGAGACAGTGGAGTGTGAACCACTTGCCATGGAATTCTACAAGAATTCATGCAGAATAAATCAGTACCAAAATTTCAAAATACAATTATTTTCTTAATTTGGACTTCAATTAAAAACTCCCACTATTTTATTCGAAATAATAGCCCTCACTATCAATTCAGAGAGTTCATGCGAGCTACTCTCTTAGTGGACAAGATCTGTATTTCACCAACACAAAGAGTCAGCTTTGGCTTTCCTCTCACGATGTGGTTATTTAGGTAGGCAACGCTTGCCAATTGCATCCTCATGCAATTCTTGTATGGTTGGTGAATAACTCCTTATTCGCATCCATCATATGGTGCATGCCAACCCTATGCCTCTAGGCACTCAACTTTTGAGGTCACCTAGTTAAGATGGACCCGATGTCGACAGTGGGGTATCACAATTAACCGCTCGCACCCTTACCAAGATAGATTAATGCACCTTGCTTTGGCAAGCCCACACTTCATCGATCGAGGCAGGAAGAGTGTCATCCATCGGAAGGCATCTGAACTCTTAATATTAGAGGAAGGGATTTTGATTATAGGTTAACAATTAACCACGATCAACATTTGATCAATGTGCACATCCATAGAAGAACAATTCTAAAATCCACATGCATCCCTTATGTGCACAACCTGACATTATCAACATTTGATAGAAAGGAAGGGCTAAATCTGAACATCCGGACTCTTCCAAATCTTCAGATTTACATGTATTGGACAAAAACAAAGACAACTCAACTTAAATAAGTAGACAAGCTCGTCTCTCATTGTTGGATGCAAAATCCAAAACAATACATTGGTTCACTAACCATTCGAGGGACGGTTACTGCTAAGGAGACAACAATTTCTAACAATTAGAAATAACAACGAAATTCCAGACGTTCCTGACAGGGTTCCAAGGGGCAGAGCCCCTAACCTGTGGGTTATGGGCCCACCGATCTCCCTTGGAAAAACCATCAACAATTGATGTACCAGGAATAAATCTAGACATTTAGAACACTTCTAAATCCCTAGGTTTACACGCACTGGAATAACCTAACTTCCAAAACATCAATCATGGCCGAAACCTCGCTCTGATACCACTGTTGGGTTTTTATGGAGGTTGGCACAACACTTGTGCACGCAGCGGAAGGAATAAAACAAGAACAACACAAAGAGAAATGGATCGGCCATGAATGTTGAATCAAGAAGTTATCAAAAATAACAAGAAAAAATTACCTCTTCGGTGTTGAGTCACAACTCAACAAAGGTGCTCCAAGATCTGAGTCCTATCGGTGGGGAGTTCCACGTAGAATAATGTCTACGTCTCTGCAGAAATCCACACGAGTGGGAGAACACCTAGCTTCGTCGCACGAAGGGTCTGGAGGGAGATCGGCCGCACCTTGCGATTCCACGGACTGCTAGGTCCGCGCCAGGAAAGGCAATACCGACGACGATTGTCAGAGAGGAGGAGGTCGGCGGAGCACACACGGCGGCGGAACACTTCCGTCCGGCGGGGTTCGGGATTCGGCGGATCGGTAGAACGATTGAACAGTTCCGTCGGTTTCGATTCGGTCAAAGGAGAAAAGCCCGATCAATCCGATTCATATTTTTCCCAAAACCCTAAGTGTCTATTTATACTCAAAGCATAAATAAACCTAGGCAAAATCGCTATCCGCAGACCACAGCAAAATAGGGTTTCAGAATCGATCGACGAGAATCACCTTGCAGAAACAGCGTTGAGAGCGTTGAGTCATACTCGACGATTCTCGACGAATCTGCCTTGGCGTTGAGAGCGTTGAGTCATACTCGACGATTCTCGACAAATCTGTCTTGCCGTTGAGAGCGTTGAGTCATACTCGACGAATCTCGACGAATTTGCCTTAGTCTCTAAGAACCTTCTTTGGCAACGTTTGCCCGACCCCATTCTGTGCGGTGATTGGTAACCCTTACCAACACAGTCGGTCTTCCAACTTCTCCACATGCTCTTATGTGCGACCCTGCAGGCTCATATCGCGTTGGTAGTGAGATTACATGTTTGACCACTTCTAGATCACCATGGTAACTCCAACACTCCGTTCATCACTTCTGACAACGAGTTGGCAGATGTCTTCACCAAGCCGGTGTCCGCTTATTTTTTTCACATTTTCGACAAGCTGGGCATGATTGATATCTATGCTCTAGCTTGAGGGGAGTGTTGAGACCGGGCGGTCTGGCGAGTTGAGACCGGGGGGTCTGGCAGTCTGGCGGTCTGGCAGCTTGTCCCAGCAGTTTGGTAGCCGGGTTGGAGACCGGGTGGTCTGGCGATTTGTCTGGCTGTCTGGAGGCTTCTCCCAGCGGCTTGGTGCCGAGATGTTGCTGGCTTTTCTATGGCGGCTTGTGGATATTGGCCGCTTGTCTCCACATTGTAGTGGCCGTGTGGTTATGCTAACCGTGCGGCTTGTATAGTTTTGTGTTTATGTAATTATTAGTCCCACATTGCTTATTTATAATCTCTTTTCTCTCCTCCATTCTATAAAAGGGAGGTCATACTTTTGTAATAGATACCTTTTTGGATAATAAAAATTTTGTTACTCTAATTTTTCGGTCTCTTGTTTCCTGTTCGCACACCGGGCAAAGCCCAAAATTCGGGCCGGCCCTGACCCGCGCCCAGGCGAAGCCAGGCCCAGGCCCACAGGCTGGCCCAGCCCAAGCCCACAGGCTGGCCCGAACCTGCTGGCTTCAATGGCTCTAAGAGCCATTGGAAGCAGCCAGGAGGGCTACTACTAACATCCCTGTCGGCTGTCAGCAGCAGCAACTGAGCCTAGGCCCTAGGCCATTTAAAAAATAATTAAAATTTTTTTAAATTTTTTTTTTTAAAAAAACCCTATAAAAACAACCCCCACCCCCTACCCGACCCCCTCTCTCTCTCCTTCACTCTCTCTCTCTCACTTACTCTCTCTCTCTCAGTTACTCTCTCTCTCTCTTCCACTCACTTTCTATCTCTCTCTCACTTACTCTCTCCCTCGCTTACTCTCTTACTCTCTCTCTTTCTCGCTGCATGACATCGTCCTCCGCAACGCCGGCGTCGTCGTCTCAAAGCACGACCGAAGTAGTGGAGCATAATCGGAGGGAACCCGTTTGGGAGCATTTCGTCAAGGTTAAAGTCGGCGACGAATTCAAGGTGCGGTGCAAGTTATGCTCAAAGTTGGTAACTCTTACCGACAACTCAATACTAGCGAGACACATTAAGTCGTGTTTTGTGAAGCAAGCTCCCGAGTCCAGTCAGGGACAAATATAAGCATCAGGACAAATTTTGACGTACGATCAAGTAAGACAGCGAGACATACAGGTGAAAAACGTCATCACACGTGGGTTGCCATTCAGTCACTACGACAACGATGAGACGGTAGAGTACACACACGAAGGGCTTCATCCCAAATATCAACAGGTAAGTAGATCCACTATTAGATGCGACAGACTTAAATTATATTTTGATACAAAATAAGATTTAATAATTTTTTTGAAACTTTCAAGGGACGTGTGAGTTTAACGAGCGACATTTGGAGTAGTGGCATAAAGGTAGGATTATCTTATATTTGTATCATGACTCATTGGATTGATCCTGTTTTATGGGACTTAAATAAGCGTGTAATATGTTTTGAAGGTTTTGAATTTCCACACACAGGTAAGGCTATATATTTGGTAATTATTAAATGTTTGCGTGAATTTAAAATAAAAGATAAAATAATGAGTCTTTTTTTGATAACACTAGTAATAACAACACCGTATTAGAAGCTATGAAACCATATGTTGAAAAATTCAGACTATGCTTAGATTTATTCATTGTACTAAACAACGAAGTCAAGATTTTCAAAAATTTGTGATCACACAAGGTCAAAAATATTTGAAACCTCAATTTGATATGTCTGTAAGATGCAACTCAACATATAAAATGTTAAAAAGAGCGTTTCAACAAAAAGCACTTCTTATGTAATATTACACTGACAAATAATCATAATTTAAATGATAACGATTGAGACGTATTATTAATTTACATGGATTTATTAAAATGTTTTTATAGGGCGACTGTTTTTTTATCTGGTGTGTATTATCCAACTAGCTTGTTAGTAGTTGAAAATTTTGTAAATATCTCACAAAAACTTAACTATTTTAAGCAACACTCCGGATGACTTCCTTTAATTGAAGTAATAGAAGAAATTTTTAAAAATATTATAGAGAAATGCCTCCTGCATTTTCATGCGCCGTCGCTTTAAACCTGTTATTCATTGTAGACGGCGTAGAAAATTTGATAGATGAAATTAACGTTAACTTAGACATAAATTTAAGTTTCGATGACGTTGACGATATTAGTACTACTAAATTTAATTCTATTTTTACCAAATGTTTTAATTATTACGACAACTTATATGACTCACAATCCCGAGAAGAAAAAACGCAACCTAGGACAAAAGATTCTTTTACAAATAAAATTTTAAAATTAGCTTCCAGGAAAAAAGCACACACATCGAGTAGTTTAAACGAATTAGGATTGTATACGAAAACACAATTTCGTGATTTTATGACTACGAAAGAGATCGAAAACTTAAATATCTTAAAATGGTGGAAAGATAAAGCTAATACCTATCCTATTTTGGCCTGTATGGCCCGTGATTTACTAATAATTCAAGCTAGTACAGTAGCTTCAGAGTACGCTTTTTCTCTTAGTGACAGGATTTTGAACAAGCGAAGGAGCCGACTAAATGAAGAATCACTATAACTATGCATCTGCTATAAGGATTATTTGGATGCTACGAAGAGGAAACACCACATTTCAACATTAGAGGAGAACTCAGAGGAAATTGAAGAGGAGATGGACAACCTGAATCTGTAAAAGTGTAATTTTCTTTTTTATTATTATTAAAAATAATAAATTCCATTTTTCCCTAATTTTATTTTGTAAAAGTGTAATTTTGATTTTCTAAATTTCAATATTAATAAAAAATTTTTATTCGATTTTTATTTCAAGGTTTAATATTTTAAATAAAAGGTTTTTTTAAATAATAAGGGCCCGGGCCGGCCGGCCCGGGGGGCCGGCTCGGGCCCCTTCCCGGGGTCAAAGACTGAGCCCGGCTCAAGCCCGATAAAGGAAGGGCCCGGGCTCGGACCGGTTTGCAAAAGCCTGGGCCCGATCAGGCCCTGTCAGGGTCGGCCCGATTGGGCCTTTTGGACATGACTGACTATAAGCAATAAAAGTACAAGTAAAGAACTATGACTACCTTCTACCACAGATAAAGTAAAGTAAAGTAAGTTATAGAATAAGTAACCTTAACTTATAAGAATGCCCATACAAACTCATAAGTTAAGGGGTCGTTTTGCAAGGCCTATCGTATAAAAAGTCTCATACCAATTTATACAATTGGGGTAGGGGTTTAAATGCAATGATGACATTATATGCTATGTTATGCTGGTTTAATGCTATGTTCATGCAAGTGCAACGCACACACACGACTCTATGTTCACAGACCTTTAGTTTCCCCGTTTTGGAAGCTAGCTTCACTCCTAGGAGCCTCCGTAGTGGCCAACAGAGATAGTGGGTTGGGCCACCCCACTCCTAGGCGGGTAACCGCACTACCAGGCCTAACACTTTTGTACGCCCCTGAAGGACACACCAGAGTCACCACATACTAATGCTGACAACCTGCCAGTCTTTTGTGGTCAAGTGTAGGGTCACTAGGTAAGCATCTCCATAGACACTGGCAAGCCAGTCCCAACCACTACACCCTCCAGAGTCATCATTCCTCTGTCGGTGCGATGACTAGGGAGAACTGAAGACCCGCCACTTTTATGCACATTCAATTATGATAAATATGAATCTCTGAGCGATCGACTCCCCAGACTAACCCGTCTATCACAACAACCTTTCGAGCCATTGGCTCCTTGGACTAACCAGTCCGTACCTACCACCGCTTAGCCTACCGCTCGTGAGTCTAAACCAAACTAGCCTCTCATGACTACGTGATGAGTGAAAGTGAAGTACTTAGAATTAATCTTACACTAACAGTTTAACCTTACAGTTTAGGGTTAATCTTGGACTGTCTAGGGCATTCCCTGTGAAGGGCTCTCGAGGGCACTAACAACTACGATGGAATGAAGCCCAAAGCTCCCTTTCGCAAGGTACTTATTATTGTTGGTATCTACCCATGTCCTAAACTCTCTTAGCATTACACTTGAACTAACCCTATGTGTATTTAGGCTTTCTCTAAGGGAAAGACGATCCATCGTCGATCCCGAGCACAACCTTGCTCCAAGTCAACCTGGATCTCATAGCTTGACTTCCATTGGTGACCTCATTCATACTCAACCAGATTAGGTGCACCAACTACCCCTTTATCCTATACCAAGGTTCATATGATTCCTTAATTCTATAATTTTTTTACTATGTGCAGACCTAATGAGCTATATGGTGTGCATGAATGGTGATACTCCAAATAATCATCCAAATGGCCTAAGATTATTATTGAGAGTCTATCATGAAACTTTATGAATAAATCCAGAATATTATAATTTTCCTAATTTACTTGGCATTTATTATATTTTCTCCAAAACCAGGCCACCTAGGCTTTTGAACACCAAGTATAATTTCCTGATAAGATATGACCTCAACAAAATTATTAAAATTGTATATATTCAAAACAACAATAAATAATGAAATTCTCAATTTTCCAAAAATGTTTTGACCTCCAAATAATTATTGATTAATTAACCACAAGCATTGGGTAAATCAGGAAATATTAGAATTAATCATCCAAAAATTATAGGCAAAATTACTAGAGCTTAGAAATTACCAAAATAGCCACCTGACCAAAAATAATAATTTTCTACATCCATTTGGTCACATAAATAATTTATTTTAAGATATTCAGCATTGGACACCTTGTGAAGGATCTTATATGAAAAGGCTTTCAATAATTTTATAAAAATTGACAGGACATAATGATGCCCTAAAATTTCTTCAAACCAAGTTTTATAATTTTACCGTGGATAAATACCTCCTAATATTTTTTCATACAAATAGGGCAAATACTAGGTTTGTGATTAAAGTACTATAAATGTTAGTCTAAAATTCATACAAAAATTTCCAGAGATTTATAACAATTATATAAGATCACTGCCGAAGTTTCATGAACATTCAAGATCATATAGCTATACAATAAAATTATGAGTAAAAGTACCCTAATTGATCCTTAATTATTTCAGAGGGGTTAAAAGCTCCTAAAAATTCTAATAACATTTTCTAGGTCTTACTTCCATCCTATGAATTCATCTACCAAGTTCTAAGACATTCCAAGGACATATGGTCCCATGTCCCTCATTGAGCTTAAAACTCAACCCTAGGGTTCACACTAGGGTTCACACTAGGGTTAACACTAGAGTTCTAGGGCATACCAACCCTAAACCACCCAAAATATCTCATGAGTGTGTTTTATATGACATTAAGTTAGTGGCCAAAGATTCATCCCTTTTGGGTGAGGATTGGCCACACAACCCATCAAACACCATTTGCCCTAGTTTGCCCCTTAGGGACCAAACTTTGGTCATATCAATACTTACTCAAATCAAACCCAAATGGTCTGAGATTTTTACTAGTGACCTACCACGACACTAAGGGTCATCCACGAAAATTTTGGGGAATTGTGAGGTCATAGGACTCTCTAATTAACCCATACATGGATTATTAAATTAATAAAAACTAAAAAAATGTTTTCTAAAAATTCCCATTTTTGTATAGGTCATAGGTATAGCTAAAAGTGACCCCCAGTAAAAATCTCAAGTAATTTGGATGGCTGGATTGATGGGGCACTCAATTTAGTCTCTGGATAACCCTATGTATAAACTGCACCATTTTGAGTGCTGTGGTCTGACTACTGACCCAAATGAGTTGAAATTAATTTTAAAATAAATTATACCTCAAGGGCTACAACATTCATGTTGACCATTTTTCCAGCAAAAGGCTCTAAATATTTTTAATAATTAATACCATTCACTGCTTAATATGTGACAATATTATAAACAATATATATAACATATATCACCATTCATTTATAATCATCAAACTGACGACTGTGATTTCATCTTCCTCACTGCGCCAACAATCACAATTTAGCCTTCCTAAAGCTTTTCTAAGTGCTACTGCCGGCCACTCGACCACCTCCCCGCCCGGCCACCACCTCCACCACCTCCATTGAGGTGGTGGCTATCGCCGGGCGGCGGCACTGCCGTCAGAGAGGCTGTTTTAGGCGAACCCGCAACCTCTTTTTCTCATGGAAATTCTCCAAATTTTCTCACTGGATAGGTCTCAATTGAGCCTGATTTATCTCATATTTGATCTAGGATACTAGCACAAGGGGAGAGGAGGAGAAGCAGACCTGAAACCGGGCTTACTGACATGTTTGGCGGTGGTGCGCCATGGCCGACGAGCTCTAAAGATTTCCACCTCCCGATCTCTATCCTTGACGGACCTTCTGTTATATTCTACATGACAGATGAGGGTGTTATAATTTTGTATCAGCTTCTGGTGTCGATCTTTCTTATTTGAATTCGTGGTCAAATTTTTTTAAAGGGTGGTGAGCACGTGTATGTGCGTTACCATTACAACATGAAAAAACTCATGAATGCCCATTTAGAAATGAAAATATACATGTTTGAGGAATCTGTGTGTTCCTATAATTACTTTTTGTAATATTATTGGTTACTTAATTGTGTGTTTTAGGATTATAGGCGACTAGAAGCGATGCGGGGTAGTTTGAACCCCATCGTTCTGCGTAGAGTAGTGCACCAGCTAAGGTTCATACACCTCCTCCTTCTGCTGAAACTATTAGATTGGTTGTAGAAGCTGTGTTCGCGCTAATCAATGCGCAACCAAGAGGGAAAGTATAGCCTCCTATCCCTGGGGTGGCCCAGGAGCCGGTTGGCACAGTTGAGCTTGTGGCAGTGAGACAAGTGGTCATGGAGCTAGTGGCCGCAAGGAGAGCTATGAAAAAGCAGTTTAAGCATGTAATGAGTTTCAACCCTCCTATGTTTATGGGTACAGGAACCCTAATACAAGCCGAAGATTGGCTCTCTCGCATTAAGAGAACCCTGATGGAAACAGAGACGGAGGAGTGGTAGAAAGTCACTATTGTTACCTTCCTGTTAGATGGAGAGGCGAGGCTATGGTAAGATGAGTTGAAGCTGCACCAATTTGCTGGTAGGCCATTGACTGAGATCTCGATGGAGATGTTCTCGAGGCTTTTTCGAGCAAGGTATCTTCCATCTCCACAACAGATTGCATTGGAAAATCAATTCCAGAGGTTAACTCAGGATGAGAGTTCTATAGATGACTACTTGCATGAGTTTACAAGGTTGGGGCGGTATGCAGGCTTTATGTTTGCAGATGAGGAGCGGAAGACCAATCGGTTTTATGAAGGACTGCACGATGATTTGAGGTTGCTTCTCTCAGGTACGATGACGCATGATTTCTTACATTGGTCAATATAGCTCGATCCTTAGAGCAAGATATGAAGTGCGTATAGCATAAGAATGACTTGGCGGTGAAGAAACCAGAATTTAAAGTGTCGAGTTCGGCGAAGTCTGGTCAAGGATGGTGGAGGAAGAAGGCCAGGTCTGCAAGACCAGCTTCTTCTATTATTTCTGAAGTGATGACAAGGTGAAGTCCGCTCGCTTGCTAGACATGTGGCAAGGTGGGATATATGGCTCGAGATTGTTGGAGTTATTGTCCAAAGGTGGAGAAAAAGACGGGTGCACAACATGTTGAAAAGGGACAGGCGGTAGAGTCAACTACATCCCAAGCGCAGCCTCACGTATATAATCTTGGCCAATAAGAGGCCATCAAACAAAGTGACATGGTGACTGGTATGTGTTAGTTTATAATTTTTACTGTTTTCTATACTTGATACCTTGTGCATAACTTGTTTGAATTAGGCTTTGTCCTTATTATGAATTGTTCAACGAGAGAACTATTCGATGAAGTAGCCTATCATTCCTTTCTGTCTGAGGACTTCGTGGCGCGTATCAGAGTGCCTTCTTTTGTATAGACCGATAGAGTGAATGTGTTGCTGCCTAACAGGTGCTTGATGCGCGCAGATAGAAGTTGTTGTGTTAAGGTGTGGATAGGAAGTCATGAATTTTGATTGGAAGAAAATATACTGCCGAAATCTGAGTTTGATGAGATCTTTGATATAGACTAGTTCTCAGAGCAGTGTGTCTGCATTGATTGCAACTCAAAGGAAGTCATACTGGGACAAAACACCGAGCGCTAGACTAAATTTGCTGGTATGTGAGGATCGAGCAAGATACTGACATTTTCTCTCCAAGTGGTCAAGGCGGTTCGGAAGGGCGTGAAGTTATTCTTTATGCTATTGGAGGCTGTAAAGCCGAAGTCTAGTTTGAGTGACATTCCTATTGTGTCGGAGTTTGCGGATGTATTTCCTAAGGATCTCCCTGGACTTCCACCCCAATGAGAGATTGACTTCACTATTGAGTTGGTGTCAGGTGCGAAATCTGTGTCACGCTCACCGTACCGAGTAGCGCTAAAGAAGATGGCGGAGTTGATGTTTTAGTTACATGAATTGCTAGAGAAAGGCTTTATACGTCCAAGTATGTCTCCTTGTAGTGTACCAATTCTCTTTGTGAAGAAGAAAGACTGAAGTTTGCATCTATGCATTGACTATCATGAACTGAACAAGCTGACGGAGAAGAACAAGTATCTAATTCCGCGAATCAATGATTAGTTTGATCAGCTGATTGGATCGACTATATATTCAAAGTTGGATTTGAAGTCCGGCTATTGGCAATTGAGGATTTGGGAAAGCGATATTCCCAAGACAATGTTTGGTACATGCTATGGGCATTATGAATTTACTATGATTCCTTTTGGGCTCACTAATGTGCCATCGATGTTTATGGACTTGATGCACATGACCTTTAGAGAGTATTTAGACATGTTTGTGTTCGTCTTTATTGACGACATACTGGTATACTCTCAGTCAGAGGAGGATCATGCAAATCATTTGAGATTGGTTCTGTATACCATGAGGAGGAATCGATTATATGTCAAGTTCTCTAAGTGTGAGTTTTGGCTATCTTCAGTGACTTTTCTTAGTCATGTAGTTAGTGGAGAGGGTATTATTGTGGATCCAGTGAAGATAATTGTGATACGAAAGTGGCCTGTACTTATTTCTATAGCGAAAGCTAGGAGTTTCTTTGGACTTGTCGGCTATTATAGACGCTTCGTAGAGAACTTTTCGAGGATTGTTTTACTTCTCATCACATTGACAAGAAAGAATTAGAAGTTCATTTGGACGCCCGAGTGCGCACAAGCTTTTGAGGAGTTGAATAGTCGTCTGACCACGACACCTATTTTGAGTTCGCCATGTGGTGTAGAAGGCTATAAGATCTATAGTGATGCCTCAGGGAGCGGCTTAGGCTGTGTTCTGCTGCAGTTTAAAAAGGTTATAGTTTATGCCTCACACCAACTAAAAGCGCATGAGAGGAATTATCCGGTTCACGAATTAGAATTGGTGACCGTGATATTTACTCTTAAGCTGTGGCGATATTATTTATATGGCGTGAAGGTTGACATCTTTACGGACCAAAAGAGCTTAAAGTATCTTGATGGAGACGTTGCTATTACGACCTCCATTGATCCCGTCTGAGAGAGTTCGTGGATTGGGACAATCATTTCCGCAAGCTCGAGGATGGGATTTCTACCACGACGCCCTTCGCCATCGCCGCGGCATGTTTTGCATGACGTCCGCCGCCTCCACTAAATAAAATATATAATTATAAATTAAATAATTATAATTATATATTTTATCAAATTATTATTATTAGCAATTTATATTTTAAGCAACTTTATTTCATGTATTTAATTAATGAAATTTAATTCATGTATGATGGGTGATTATAACCATCTAGTATTTTATTTCATATAAGTACTATTTTATTTCTTTCATGATGAGTGCATATAACCATCATGAGTGGTTTAATTTTCAAGGGTTGAGATTGAGTGGTGTAGGCTATATATAGCCATGCTTATGATAAAATTAGTAGAGAATGATTGAAAAATTAAAACCCTAATATTGCTTTGAGATTTCCCTCCTCCTCTCCTCTCCTCCTCTCTAAAATTTCGGCCACCCTCTTTCTTTCACCCCTCTCTTGGCCGCTGGCCACCACCCTCCTCCTGTCTATTCTCTATTCCTCCTCCTCCTCCACCAATCTCCACTAAACAGCCCCTCTTCTCCTCCTCCTCAAAACCGAGCCTTCAACCTCTCACAAAGCCCTAGCCGGCCACCCTCTAGCCGCCACTTTTCCCCTCCCTTTCTCTCTCTCGGCCAACCTACTCCTCCACCCAAAACCGAGCCCACATCTCCACCAACCCCATCATTCGACTAGCCCACACCACTCTGAAAGTGAAGGGATAGATACTACTCTAGAGGGGGGGGGTGAATAGAGTTATCAAATTTTGCACTAGACAAAAACTTAATAGTCTACCCAACTCCCTTGGAGTGAAATGCGGAATGAAAAGATTATAGATATAGAAATAACCCTAAAGCCTAACACAAGTGTTGTGCACAAACTCAAGCTAACTGTAATTACAGTTAAGGCTTGGAAATCCTAATCAGCAACTAGCAAACTTAGTTATATCTAATCACAGCCACAATGCAGGAATTAAATTAAGCAAGCCAGACGACACAAGGAATTTATAGTGGTTCCCCAAACAACTTGGGTACATCCACTCTTCTACCAATAAGGTAGGAATCCACTCAGGTTTTTGATCAGGTGCCCTGCCACCAACAGGATCTGCTTCAGGTAGATCCAGAAACCCTTTAGACATTTGATCAGGTGTCTAAAAACCAAACACAGGTTTTTGATCAGGTGCCCTGCCACCAAGGGATACTTTTGAAGGGAGTAATAACCCTGTATAGGAGGGGGAAAGAAGGTTAAGATGTCTTCTCTATTTTACAATAGATTAGAGAAGCACAAAGACTTGCACTGAGCTAGAAAGCTCAAGGAATCAAGGCTCCCCCTAGCTCAAAGAATGTCCAGGTGAAGTCTTGCTTCAGTGCAGAAACTCTTCAGTAAAAACTGAAGGAAAAATTACAAGAAGATAAATAAAATATAAAATAGAAATCTTCTAGCAGCTATCTTCTTCTTCTTCTTCTTCAAAGGAACTCTGAGTTTGAACTTCCTGGAACAGGAGAACTCAGGTTGAAGAAGAGCAGAAGAGCTTAACACTTCTCAGTTGGATGAATATTGCTGAGAGCAGTTAAACTTGATCTTGATGAAAGCTTGAATGCTTAAATGAATAACTAGTTAGCTAGCTGAAATCCTTCTCCAAAGGATTCCTTTTATAGCAGCAACAAGCAACGACACTTTTCAATTTGAACTGTTTGTCTTCTTCTGAAACTTGAAATCTGGGTTGCAAATATCACAAAGACAAACAAACTCTGCAGCAAGCTATACTATAAAAGGGATAAACCTTTTTCTAGGAAGCTACAGGAAGCAATCTGATAATATAGGTACTAAATAAAATCACATCAGAGATAAACTCTTTATAGCAAAAGGAAGACTTTTCAGTCTAACGACTATAAAGGACTGACAACAGATAAAGTAAAATACACTGTCAACTAATAAGACAAACAACTTTATCTGAAAAGATTTTACTCAGGCAAAAGAGATGGAGCAGATATTGCCTGGAAATATTATCATAAAACAACTGAAATAACATGCCAAATAATGTATTAATTAATTAAATATAATAAATAAATACAAAATAAAAAGGCAGACAAAAAACGTCGAACGACCCTCGGAGATCGTCGATCGACGCACGGAGATCGTCGACCTATCGGGCAGATAGTCGAACGATCCAGATAGTCGAACTATCAAAGGAGATAGTCGAACCATCACAACAGATAATCGATCTATCAGAGGATAGTCGAGCTATCAGATAGTCGACCTATCAACAGATAGTCGAACTATCAAAGCAAAACCGATAGTCGACCTATCAACAGATAGTCGAACTATCAACGCAGAACAAATAGTCGAACTATCAACAGATAGTCGAGCTATCAGATAGTTGAACTATCAAGGCAGATAGTCGAACTACCAAGGGAAAACAGATAGTCGATCTATCAGCAGATAGTCGAACTATCAAAGAACGACAGATAGTCGAACTATCAACAGATAGTCGAGCTATCAGATAGTTGAACTATCAAAGCAGATAGTCGAACTACCAAGGGAAAACAGATAGTCGACCTATCAGCAGATAGTCGAACTAACAGAAGAAAGCAGATAGTCGACCTATCAACAGATAGTCGAGCTATCAAACAACGCAGATAGTCGACCTATCAAACAGATAGTCGAGCTATCAGATAGTTGAACTATCCAAGCAGATAGTCGAACTACCAAACAAACAGATAGTCGAACAATCAACAGATAGTCGAACTATCACAACACACAGATAGTCGAACTATCAACAAATAGTCGAACTATCCTCACAGACAGAACGTCGAGCAACTGATCGACGATCGTCGAACAGTTAGTCGATGATAGTCGAGCGGCGTTCGACTATAGTCGAACGAACAAACTACTTAACCAAATTCTTTATCTGGAAAAGCGGGGACTCTACAGCTAGACCACTAACCATTGACCATAGATATTTCTTGGGTCAAGGGACAAAAGGAGAAGACTAAACTCAAATCAAACTAGGGTACCAACAATCTCCCCCTATTTGAGTTAAGTCTCTCAAAAACTAAAACACAGAACTAGCTATAGAACAATAAAACAATACAGGAAATAGATAACAATTAACTAGCAATTATCAAACAATCAGATAAAAAACAGTCAAACAAAATTAAAGATCTACAGAATCTGGTTTAGGGTCAGAAGAGCTAGGAACAAAAGAAACTTTCCGTAAGGGATCAATAGCTTCTTTCTTAGACAGCTTCAAATCTTACACCCCAATAATCTTCAGTTCTGCAGTCCTTGGAACAACTGCTTCTGGATGTTTTTCCATATATATAGAAGGATCAAATACCTCAGGGCTAACCTAGATTTTATTGAGTTCCTTCATTCTGAACTTTGACATTGTTGTAAATCCTGTAGAGTCCTTTCCTTCAGCTTTGGCTTTCTTTATCTGAGCTGATCCAACAAGTTCTAGAAATCGAGCCATCCTGAAATCAGGATCTAACTCTTGGCTTTCATACACATTTTCAGATGATGTATCAATAGGCTTCACAGTTTTAAATTTAACAGATAAATCTAATAAACTTTCAGCTGTACCTTTAACTTCTTGAACAACTAAAGATGGAGGAGGAGTAAATTCAGCAAACTTTTTACTGGATTTTTCAGAGAAGATGGTTCTTTTACCTTTTGCAACATCCTTAGCAACATGAACTGGTATATCAGGAGAAACCTTTCTCTTGGGAGAAGGAGGAGGTGAAAATGTTGACTTTTGAAATACAACCTCCTTTACTTGCTCTTTAACCTCAGTATCATGCCTTTGAGTACCAGTATATGATTTGCCTTGGTGGCTCTGAGAACTTTTCCTTGAATGAGGCTGAGAAGGAGCAGATTTTGCAGATGGAGCAGATGGATTAGCAGATAAATTCCCAGAGGCTCCTGCACCAGGAGGTGGAGGAGGAGGACCTCTGGGTGTCCATCTGGGAGCTGGACTATCATATCTCTTAGATTTCTTTCTCTCCTTTTGCCGATTCTTGGAAAACCACATCCAATGTTGGAAGTCTTTCGACTTAGGGTCAATCCCTTTCAATATGTAATAGGGAGTATCATTGTCTCGATTAGGAGGAGGAGGAGCAATAGCTTTCCTTTTTCTCTTTGCAGCTTTCCTTTTCTTAGAGTCCTCAAACATATCTGACTCATCTTCATCTTCAGAATAAGATGAGGGAGGATGATCATAAGGGTCATAGGCTTCAGATACAGCCTTTTCCTTTGCTTTCAGATCAGCTTTCTCTTTTTCTTCTTCTATGGCATCCTGAGCCAGAAGAGAATCCAGATCAGGTCCTGGAGAGTCATCCCATACAGAAGATTTTTCATCTTGCAAAACTTTTTCTTTCTCTTTCAAAATATCTTGTACTCTTTGCTGTCAGGCAGCTCTTGCTTTCTCTTCTTCTAAACTCAGTACTAGAGTCTTTTTATCTTGACTTTTAGATTCAACATCTTCTATATCTTCTTGAACAACTAAAACATCTGCAACAGATTCTCGAACAACTACTTCTACTTGAGCAGCTATATCTTTTTAAATATAATCTGTAGATTCATGAACACAAATCTGCTAAATAAGCTAAAAACATTCCTTCTAGGTATTCACAAACTAGCAAATCAATTGACTTGTCAATAAAACGGATGAGTGAATTACCTTCATACTTTACCAACTCCCAGGATTCATCTAGATAGGATGTAATAATGCCTTCTAGGAAACGGGCAACCAAAGGAGTGGTGAGATCTTCTAAACAAACTTTTACAGCAAATTCAGATAACATAACTGCATCAGATATTTCTTTTTCAGATAACACTGTGTTGGGTACATTGGTAAATGTGTACCTGATTTGAAGAAGCCCAACCTAGCTCAATGATATACATCATGTTGTATTTGATGTTGTTTTGAGTTGACATGTGCAGGTAAAGAATTGTTAAAGTTTACAGGAAAAAATTCTAAGTCCAAGTGTCGACACAAAGGAACATGTGTCGTCACATAGAAGAAAGTTGTCGACACAACACTGGGAAAGTGTGTCGACACAGAAGGTGTAAGTCGACACTACTCTGGGAAAAAGTGTCGACACATAACATAGTCTACAACAACACTGGGAAATTGTGTCGACACAGAAGAAGTAAGTCGACACAACACTGGGAAATTGTGTCGACACAGAAGAAGTAAGTCGACACAACACTGGGAAATTGTGTCGACACAGAAGAAAAACGTCGACCTCAACATTGGGAGAATGCGTCGACACTGAAGAGTATAGTCGATCTCAAGTTTGTCGACATCATCTGAATATGTCGACACAGAAGAAAATAGTCGACACCTGAAGGCTAAGTCAACACTTACTAAAGTTATGATTCTACAACAACTGTGTCGACACACAGGACTTGTGTCGACACACTGCAGAGTCAAAGACCAAGTTAGTTTCAGAAGAAGATGTGTCGACACAAAGGCAATTTAGTCGACATCACTGAAGGCAGTGTCGACACCAAAGTCAATTGTGTCGACACAAATAGACAGATGGTCTCGACACTTTCTGACAGACTGTTTCAACACTAAGGCACAGGACTTGTTTGAAGACTTGACAGCTGTGGGTTATCACCAGTTAACTGAAGTTGTCAGACTTGTCAGAAAACGGTTAGAAACCAGATCAGCCGGTTACCATGAAGAATGTCTATAAATAGACAGATTCAGAAGGAGAAGAAGACAATGAACAACATATAGAACTGACCCTTTTGAAATACATTGGATCAGAAAGTGGAGAAGGATTACATTCTACTCATTTCAAGAAAGTGCTAGGCACTTAAGAAGATCTTCTCCGGGAGATCTAAGAAGACTATCTAAGGGTAGATCTAAGAAGAGTTCTAATCAGAATTCAGAAGAATCATTCAAAGTTCTGGATAGAGAGAGATCAAGTCAGAATTTGAAGAAGAAGAAGGAATCCACCAGTGGATTCTCAAGAAGCTGTTTGGAATCAACTCAGCTAAGTACATTTTCAAGAAGCTTTGAAGAAGGCTAAGAAACAGTTGATTGCATCAGCTGATTAAGAATTGTCATTGCCTTTTCTCTCTCAACTTGGCAAGACAATTTAAACAATCTTTTCTATATTTCTGTAGGATCTGTTTATACAGATCTGAGTTGTAAGCCTATGTTATAAAGGCTGAGTGTAGGAGTGTTGAACTCTGAGTGGTAGGGCTGATTGCCTGAGTGTAGGAGAAGGATATTCTCTGAGTTGTAGGCCTTGGGGCAAGGCTGAGGTAGGGCAGTTGTGCCTGAGTTGTAGGAACCAGTTGGGTTCTGAGTTGTAAGATCTATTGATCTGAGATAAGTGGAAGTTTGGCCGAATCTAGCATACAGCTAGATAGGTGAAGGGGGAAAGTGGATGTACCCAGACCTTGGGGAACCACTATAAAACATAGTGCAATCTGTGATGTTTTGTTTTCTGTGATTGCTGTGTTTTCATATTAGTTAATAAATTGAATTCTGTCTAGAAGTTTTAGAAAGAAAAGCAGAACCTATTCACCCCCCCCCCTCTAGGTGTTTAGGCTGCCTTGAAAGTTAAACTATCAAGTGGTATCAGAGGGAGGTTACTCAAAAAGGACTTAACAGTCTGAGGTAGATCTGATAGGCAGATTCAAGAATCAAGAAGATGGGTTCTGGAGAGAATCATAAGGAGCTAGGGTCAATGAAATTACCCATATGCAAGAAGGAAATCTTTGGGATCTGGAAAGAAAGAGTCAGATTGTTTATGGAAGCATCTGACCCAAGGATTTACATCACAGTACAGGAAGGCCCCTTCATACCAATGAAGATATCTGTTCTTGATGCAAATATCCAAACACCAAAGACTTATTCTGAAATGACCAAGGATGAAATCATCTTGGCAACCATGGACAAAAGGGCACAGAACATCATTGTCAGTGCCATAGATGATTCAACTTTTCAGAATCTGATTCACTGCAAGACCTCCAAGGAGATGTGGGACACATTGATTGTCTACATGGAGGGATCAGAAGAGGTAAGGCTGGACAGAAAATCTATGCTAAATCAGGAGTATGAAAGTTTTAGACAAGGAAAATCTGATAGCATAACTGAGTGCTATAAGAAATTCTATAGAATTGTGAATGAGCTAATTTCCTATGGAAGAGTCTTCAGTACCTATGAACTGAATGACAAATTCTTAAGATCCTTATCAAAGGATTGGGATACAAAGATCTGTGCCATAAGAGAAGTGGCAAAATTGGCAGAGATATCTCCTCCAACTCTGTTTGGAAAGTTGCTATCCTATGAAATGCAACTTATGGTAAGGAAGGAGGAGGAAAGAAACTCAAGAGGAGAGCATAGAGAAAAGACTGTGGCATTTAATGTTGAAGCCACCAGAAAGAATAGGAGGAAATCACCATCTCCTCCTAAGGAAGTTGAAGAAGGTAGTTCTGAAAATTCAGATAAGGGTTTAGTCAGCAGTGATTCAGATGCAGACTTTGCTGCATTCACTAGGCAATTTCAAAGGTTCTTGAAAAAGAAGCAATGGAAGTCTAGGCCTTCATCATCACAGCAAGTAGATGACTATTATCAGAAAAGAAGGTCATCTAGGAAAGAGAAAAGCAGGTCAAAGCCCAGCAAAGCCACTACTTCAAAGATTGTCTGCTATTGTTGCAATAGGCCTGGACATGTAGTGGCTGAGTGTCCTGACAAAAGGAAGGAATCTTCAGAAAAGAAGAAGACTTATCAGAAAGGCAAGAAGGAGAAATCCTTTGTAGCAAAGAAAGATAAAAGTCTGTCAGACCAGTCAACTTCAGAATCAGGATCTGAAGCTGAAGCATATATTGGATTATATGCTGCATCTGAGGAAGAGGAGTTTATGCAGTTGCTAGACTCCATCAATGAACATCAATGCATGGGGTTGATGACTAGATCAGAAGAGGACCTATGCCAGAATCAGTCTGGTCCTAATGAGGTAAACTGTCCTTCCAGTACATATGTTTGTAGTACAAGTGAAGAATCAGCTACATCTGCATCAAGTGATGAAGATGCATCTGAATCTGAAGGAGATGTCTATCAATTGATAGACAAGTATGGGGACTTGTTGCAGGCCCTTAAGAAAAGCAAGAACCTGGTTAAATCACAGGCTCAGGAAATTGCTGATCTAAGGGTTGCAACAACTGAGTTAGAAAAAGTCCTTGATCAAAAGTTAGCTGAAATTGCCAAGCTGAAGAATATAACTATTATTCAGATGGGCACAATTAATTATACTAATGATCAAGTGAAGAGTCTGGAGGACAGACTGAGAATTGAAAGGGATTTAGTGGCTAGTTACTCTAAGCCAAAATCTGTCTTACCCTTGATAGATGAATTTGTCACTCAGAAGGGTAAGGCTGGATTAGGATTTAAGGGTAACTCCAGGGCTGGCAGATTCAAGAGGAAAGGCAAAGCCCCTATTCAGCCACTAAACCTTTCAGTCCCCATAAGGTTTGGTAAGGAGAAAGTGCCTTCTAACATATATGATCATGAAGACATTCAGGATCATATCAAGACAAATGTTCTGAAGAACAAGGGTGTTAAGGCAAGCAGGCCTACCTATGGTCATAAGCCCTATGGTTTTAAGAAACCAGTAGGAGAAGCTGCAACAGCACCAGCAATGAACAGAAATGCTTCTGACAAGGATGTATCTAGATCTAGATACAATAAGTTTGAATGTTGGTGCTGTGGCAAGAGGGGTCATTTTGCATTGGACTGCTGGTATAACACAAGTGTTATAAAGAATAAGAGTCTACCTGTTAGAAGAGGTTATGATAACTTTATTAAGGCTAACCTGAACCAAGGACCCAAGACTTACTTGGGTTCTAAGGGTAAGTAATTCTGTATTGCAGGTGAACCCAAGTTACCATGCCCCTATATGGTACTTGGATAGTGGTTGTTCCAGGCACATGACTGGAACAAAGGGGCTGCTGAAGGAGTATTCATCTGTCAAAGATGGACATAAAGTGATCTTTGGTGGATCTGAAAAAGGAGTCATCAAAGGATTTGGTAACATCTCTTCAAACCTAATTACTATCACCCAAGTGGCCTATGTAAAAGGTTTGAAACATAATCTAATAAGCATAAGCCAGCTGAGTGATCTAGGATATGACATTTCATTTGGTAAGGATGGATGTCATATCAAAAGGTCAAGTGATCAAGAGATCATATTGACTGGGTATAGGAAGAGAAATGTGTATTGCCTTAATTTTGAATGTGAGAATAAGGCATCCCCCATTTGTCTTGTAGCTGATGACAATGCTTCTCATTGTGTTAAGTGGCACAAGAGATTGGCTCATCTAAACTACAAGACAATTGGCCAACTCTTTAGTAAAGAACTAGTGAGGAATGGGCCTCAAGTTAAGTGTATAAAGGAAGGGGTATGCTCAGCTTGTCAAAAGGGCAAGCAGACAAAAACCTCATTTCAAAGCCTTGAAAACAAGGATTCTGTGAGGTGCTTATACCTCTTGCATATGGATCTTTTTGGTCCTATGCCAGTTCACAGTCTAGGTAGGAAGGTCTACACACTAGTGGTTGTAGATGACTATTCTAGATTTACATGGGTGTTCTTTCTGAGACAAAAATCTGAAACCCCAAGTGTATTATTTAAGTTTGTAAAGCAAATTCAGAATGAACTGAACAGTACAGTGGTCAAAATCAGAAGTGACCATGGTACTGAGTTTCAATCTGAAAGCATGACAAACTTGTGTATAGACTTTGGGATTTTCCAAGAGTTCTCCTCACCTAGAACACCTCAGCAAAATGGAATTGCTGAAAGAAAGAATAGATCATTAATTGAAGCTGGTAGAACTCTATTGAGTGACACCTCTCTCCCAGAATATTTTTGGGCTGAGGCAGTTAACACTGCTTGTCATGTCATCAATAGGGCTTCTATCACCAAAAGCCACAGGAAGACTCCCTATGAGATTGTGAAAGGCAGAAAACCAAATCTATCCTATTTTAGGATCTTTGGCTGCAAGTGCTATATACTTAACAATGGTAAGTCTTATTTGACTAAGTTTGCTGCCAAATCCCAGGATGGGATATTTGTTGGGTACAGCACAAATAGTAAGGCCTATAGAGTCTTCAACTTAACTACTCAAGTTGTTGAAGAATCTGTGCATATTGTATTTGATGAAACAAGATTAATCAATTGTGAATTGTCTTGTAGATCAAATGACTCAACAGGTATAAGCAAGAAGATGGACAAGCTCTCCATTGCTGAAGCTTCAAAGGAAGAGGGAGCATTGGAAAATGAAGGCTGCTGTCCAGGGGGAGTACAAGAGATAATGGAAGCTGATGAAAACCAAGAGGAACAGCAGAATGAAGAAGCTGGAGATGCTCAACCTGAAGGGAATCTGCCTCCAGCTATAAGATATCTAAGAGATCATCCTACTGATCAGATAATTGGTGATCCAAGACAAGGAGTGCAAACTAGAAGCAGAAATCAAAGCACAGTTTTGCATTCTAGTTTCTTGTCTCAAATGGAACCTAAGAAGTTTGAAGAAGCTATCCAAGACCAGCACTGGATTGATGCTATGCAAGAGGAGCTGAATCAGTTCAGAAGGTGCAAGGTCTGGGAGCTTGTTCCTAAACCAAGAGGCCACAACATAATTGGGACTAAGTGGATCTATAGGAACAAGCTAGATGAAAGTGGAATAATAATAAAGAATAAAGCAAGATTGGTTGCAAAAGGATACAGGCAGGAAGAAGGGATTGACTTTGATCAAACCTTTGCTCCAGTAGCAAGGCTGGAGGCAATCAGAATGTTCCTTGCCTATGCAGCCTACCAAGACTTCAAAGTATATCAGATGGATGTAAAGTCAGCATTTCTGAATGGTGATCTTAAAGAAGAAGTATATGTAGAGCAGCCATCAGGTTTTGTAGATCCTCTTAAACCTGATTCTGTGTATAAGCTTAGGAAAGCTTTGTATGGGTTAAAACAAGCTCCAAGGGCTTGGTATGAAACCCTGTCTACCTTCCTCATTGAGAATAAATTCTCAAGAGGAAAGATAGACAAAACTCTATTCCTTAGGGAATCCAAAGGAAAGATCATCTTAGTCCAGATCTATGTTGATGACATAATCTTTGGATCTACTGAAAACAACCTTTGTAAAAAGTTTGCCAAACTTATGCAAGGGAAGTTTGAGATGAGCAGTATGGGAGAACTTAAGTTCTTCTTGGGACTCCAAGTAAGACAGACTGATGATGGATTGTCCATATCCCAGTCTAAGTTCACCAAGGAATTAATTAAAAAATATGGTATGGAGTCATCCTCCTCCATGAGAACTCCTATGGGCACAAGTATGCCAATATGCAAAGATGAGGCAGGTAAACCTGTTGATGAATCATTGTATAGAGGAATAGTTGGGTCACTACTATATCTCACTGCTAGTAGACCTGACATTATGTATGCAACATGTGTCTGTGCTAGGTACCAAGCCTGCCCTAAAGAATCTCATTATACTGCAGTAAAAAGGATTCTGAGATATCTAAAGGGCACTCCTACTCTAGGTCTTTGGTACCCTAGGAATAGAGATTTTCAACTAACAGGCTATTCAGATGCAGATTTTGCAGGATGTAGAGAGGATAGAAAGAGTACTACAGGTACTTGTCAATTCCTGGGAGGAAGACTAATATCTTGGAGTAGTAAAAAACAGACTAGTGTGGCAATTTCCACAGCTGAGTCAGAGTATATTGCTGCAGGAAGCTGCTGTGCACAGCTATTATGGATGCAGCATCAGCTTAAAGATTATGGTATTCAGGTAAGTAGAACACCCCTTTTATGTGATTCTAAGAGTGCTATTTCTATTGCTAATAATCCAGTCTCTCATAGTAGAACTAAGCATATAGAAATTAAATATCATTTTCTTAGAGAACATGTAGAAAAAGGTGACATCTCATTGGAATTTGTAAAAACAGATTATCAAATAGCAGATGTATTTACTAAGCCTTTAGATGAAACCAAATTCAATAAATTCAAAATTGAATTAGGTATGTTAATCATTGATTAATGTATTAAACAAAATCATTAACAATGCTATTGAAATGGTTTATAAGTAAGTAAAAGTAGTAACAACATAATCAAGTGTTAAAAAGGACACATTGAAGTTACAGAAATTGGCTAAGTAAGAATGTGTCAACACGTTCAGTAATAATGTGTCGACTCAGAGAAATTATGTCGACAAGTCAGAAATATTGTGTCGACACAGAGAATATGTGTCGACACTTAAGAGTTTTATTGTCGACTTAACCAGGAATGTAATGTCGACTCAACCAGAATTATGGTGTCGACACTTACAAAATAGGTGTCGACACTTGTCCTTAGTGTCGACACAGAATTTCTGTCTTTCTACTATGTATCCAAGGTGTCGACATAACCACATATTGGTGTCGACACATAGTAGGCTGAAGAAATGTCGAGTTAATAGAAGCTTGTGTCGACACATTCCGTCTGTGTCGACACATTTAGACTGTTTTTGGCGCCTTTTGAACTTCTTTCAACAGAAGCTATAAATAGGTCAAAAGCTCTTATTGTCGACACGCTTTCAAGGTTTTCGAGACTCAAACCCTGTGTCGACAATCTTTCTTTCTCTCCTCTCTCAAGCCTTCTCGACGACTCAATGGCGCCAAGGATTGAAGACAATGTTAATGAAGGGTATGAGTTGGTGCGCCAGGCCTTTGCAGAGGCGCCGCCTGATGTTCAAGGAGTTATCACCCTTCTCTCCGCATCAGGGTTAGAATTTCTTGTCTCAGAACCATCCAAGATCTGGAAGAAGGAGGTGCACGAGTTCTTTATCTCAGCATCAGTCCATTCTACTGAACTCAAGATCAAGTCCATTGTTCACGGGACTAAGATTAAGATTACCCAAAGAGGTTTGAGAAAGTTTTTTTGCAATTACATGTAGTTGAAAATGAAGAAGAGGTTCCTAGTTCTAAGACAAGGGAATCCCTTCAATGGTGTGGTTTGGATTCAAACATGAAGATTGGAGCTGCATTCAATAGGAAGGGTATGAATCAGCAAGGAAAGTTCTTGTCTGAAATAGTTGGGAAAGTAATTCTCTGCAAGACAGGTGGACATGATAGGATTTCTGCCTATATGTTCAACCTTATGACCAGGATTGCCTTTACAATTCCTACTGATTGGTCAGTAATCCTATTTGACAAGATTAAAGAAGGGATCAAGAAGCCTAACATGGCTAGGATCATAAGTCTATATCTCAATGGAGCAATTCCTGAAGTGATGCAGCAACTGCCAGGATCTAAAATCAATCATATGAGAAGGATGGACATGAGACTATTCTCCAGGTGGGAAAGGGTGCTGTCTAAGGATGTGCCTGAAGAGAGCAGGCCAGACACCCCTGTGAAATCCCCTTCTCCAGCTCACGAGACTGAGCAATAACAAGAGGACCCACTTAGGATACAGAGTGAAGAACAACCTGCCTCCACTATAGTTCATCAAGTAGATACATCTGCACAGATGCAGGGGGAGCCAGTTCAATCTCCTGCTCAAAATGTATCTACCCCTGCTCAGGTTCAGGGGGAGCATGTGTCTTCTCCTACTCCAGATATGCAGCTGCCTGAGAATGTGCACAAGGATGCACCTAATGACTTATCTTCAGGTGCTCCAGTTCAAAAAGAATACACTCTGGATGAGTTATTTCCTAATGCTGACATAGCTACTGATAGAATAGAAGAGGACCAAGATGTTGAGCAGCCTCTTGACATAGAGCTAGAACAAGGAGTGGAGAAAGTTCAAGAGATTGAAAAAGTACAAGAAGTAGAGGAGGAGCAAAGAATTGAGGGGGAGCCAGTACATGTTGAAACTGAGCAACATGGCACTGAAGCAGATAGAGTTCACATTGAGAGTACTTCTGAATCTGAAACTGAAGAAGCCAGGTTGGCTAAGAAAAGAAAACTGGTTGTATTTAAAAGAAGAAGCAAGACTTATAAGCAGGCTTTACAGACAACACCTCCACCACCACCTCCTGAAGTTGATTATAACAAGTTCTTGGTGGATTTACAGGTGAAATTGGATGACCACAGGGTGGCCATAGAGAAATATGTTGATGAAAGCAACAAAACTCTGCAGTTTGACTTAGCCCAAGATATCAAATCTATCCAATTTCAAGTCAGCTTGAATAAAACTGAAATGACAGATTGCTTCCACAAGGGTGGCAATGCTGTAGTTTATCTGGCTAAACAACAGCAGGCTATCTCTACAAAGGTGGATGATATTGCTTTGAAGCAAGGTTATGTTCTGGAAAATCAAATAAGAATGAATGACAATTTAACTGAATCTCATAATGAGATCATTCAAGAGGTGAAGAAGATTGTGCCAGGGATGCCTGCAAATAGAGCCAAAGAAATGGAAGAATTTGATAAGAATTTTCAGGCTGCTATTGCATCTGTTAAGACTGCCATCACAACCTCTCAACAGGAAATATCTGAAAAGCTTCAAAAGTTAAGACCATTTTTCAAGGAGGGAGTGAATTATTTGGATGGCCAAATTCGATTCCAGAAAGAAGATCTTAGAGATCATGTATCAAGAGAAGCCATAAAGGGGGAGAGGATGCTAATTCATGCAGGCTCTGAGCATGCCAAATGGGTGACCAATAGTATAAGAGCCACATTGGGATATCCACCATTGTGTGATGATAACATGGTGGCTGAGTCAGGTCTACAAACAGGACTACTTGAAGGTGACCAACCTGAGGTTGCCCAAGTCATATACCCCCCTCCAGATTTTGATATATTGGATCAGCAAGTGCAATATATGTATAGTCCTTCAAAGGAGGTTGTAAATGTTATCTTTGGAAAGGTTGATAAGCCTGAGGTAAATTTGCAAGAACAGCAAGATGCTCTACTGTCAAAGAAAAGATTTAGAGAGCAGGCTGAGCTGAAGCCAGATTTTGAGCAGTGGAGTCCTACTTCCAGAAATATAATACTCACTGCATGGAAAGCTGTCAAAGATCAAGTTCATGAAAGGGGCAAGTGGTACAATGAGCAGGAATGGCAGAAGTATGAGGCAAGACAAGAAGCCATTGTACAATTCAGAAGGAAAGCTAAGCTGGGAAGACTTCCACCTGATGCTATGGAGCCAAGCAAATACTTCCCAAAGCCTTTTCACTATTTTGAAAGGCAAAGGCTCAAGGAAGAAGCTAAGAAGAAAGCTGATCTTAAAGGAAAAAAGATGGCTGAAGAATCAGAAGCTCCTGTGACAGCTAAAATTAAATCTGGCCAAGGGATTGTTATTAGAGAGCCTAATCAATCCTGATAATGTTTAGTTCTTTCATAATGTTTTGTAATGATGTAATGTGATCAGTCAAAGAAAAACCATGTAATCAAACATTACCCAGTAATAAACAAAATATTGTTAAATCTGTGATAGATTGTTTTATCCATGATGTTCTTATTATTTTGTTTATAATTAAGTATCCCTGTGTATTGTCATATATCATCATTTTATACTATTTCTAAATGGTGTATATCATTGGCTATAAGGGTTATGACTTCTCCAAATAGGGGGAGATTGTTGGGTACATTGGAAAATGTGTACCTGATTTGAAGAAGCCCAACCTAGCTCAATGATATACATCATGTTGTATTTGATGTTGTTTTGAGTTGACATGTGCAGGTAAAGAATTGTTAAAGTTTACAGGAAAAAATTCTAAGTCCAAGTGTCGACACAAAGGAACATGTGTCGTCACATAGAAGAAAGTAGTCGACACAACACTGGGAAATTGTGTCGACACAGAAGAAGTAAGTCGACACAACACTGGGAAATTGTGTCGACACAGAAGAAGTAAGTCGACACAACACTGGGAAATTGTGTCGACACAGAAGAAGTAAGTCGACACAACACTGGGAAATTGTGTCGACACAGAAGAAAAACGTCGACCTCAACATTGGGAGAATGCGTCGACACTGAAGAGTATAGTCAATCTCAAGTTTGTCGACATCATCTGAATATGTCGACACAGAAGAAAATAGTCGACACCTGAAGGCTAAGTCAACACTTACTAAAGTTATGATTCTACAACAACTGTGTCGACACACAGGACTTGTGTCGACACACTGCAGAGTCAAAGACCAAGTTAGTTTCAGAAGAAGATGTGTCGACACAAAGGCAATTTAGTCGACATCACTGAAGGCAGTGTCGACACCAAAGTCAATTGTGTCGACACAAATAGACAGATGGTCTCGACACTTTCTGACAGACTGTTTCAACACTAAGGCACAGGACTTGTTTGAAGACTTGACAGCTGTGGGTTATCACCAGTTAACTGAAGTTGTCAGACTTGTCAGAAAACGGTTAGAAACCGGATCAGCCGGTTACCATGAAGAATGTCTATAAATAGACAGATTCAGAAGGAGAAGAAGACAATGAACAACATATAGAACTGACCCTTTTGAAATACATTGGATCAGAAAGTGGAGAAGGATTACATTCTACTCATTTCAAGAAAGTGCTAGGCACTTAAGAAGATCTTCTCCGGAGATCTAAGAAGACTATCTAAGGGTAGATCTAAGAAGAGTTCTAATCAGAATTCAGAAGAATCATTCAAAGTTCTGGATAGAGAGAGATCAAGTCAGAATTTGAAGAAGAAGAAGGAATCCACCAGTGGATTCTCAAGAAGCTGTTTGGAATCAACTCAGCTAAGTACATTTTCAAGAAGCTTTGAAGAAGGCTAAGAAACAGTTGATTGCATCAGCTGATTAAGAATTGTCATTGCCTTTTCTCTCTCAACTTGGCAAGACAATTTAAACAATCTTTTCTATATTTCTGTAGGATCTGTTTATACAGATCTGAGTTGTAAGCCTATGTTATAAAGGCTGAGTGTAGGAGTGTTGAACTCTGAGTGGTAGGGCTGATTGCCTGAGTGTAGGAGAAGGATATTCTCTGAGTTGTAGGCCTTGGGGCAAGGCTGAGGTAGGGCAATTGTGCCTGAGTTGTAGGAACCAGTTGGGTTCTGAGTTGTAAGATCTATTGATCTGAGATAAGTGGAAGTTTGGCCGAATCTAGCATACAGCTAGATAGGTGAAGGGGGAAAGTGGATGTACCCAGACCTTGGGGAACCACTATAAAACATAGTGCAATCTGTGATGTTTTGTTTTCTGTGATTGCTGTGTTTTCATATTAGTTAATAAATTGAATTCTGTCTAGAAGTTTTAGAAAGAAAAGCAGAACCTATTCACCCCCCCCTCTAGGTGTTTAGGCTGCCTTGAAAGTTAAACTATCACACTGAAACTGATTCTTCTTGAGCTGGAGCAGTCTCTTCTTGAACTGTCATCACTATATCTGTCACCGCTGAAGGATCTGCTGGAGGATCTGATGGAGGGGAGGCTGGAAGCTCTGAGGCTGGAAGCTCTGAGACATCTTCATAGAACATATCCCCCTGCCTGATTTCAGTGGGGACTTAAACCAGGCCCCTGGAAGAAGAGGGCTCAGCAGATTTAGAGAGGGATTGGATGGTAGCAGTCAAAGTAGCAATAGAGGAGGCAAGTGGAGCAATTGCCTCTTCAATCATGATTTTGATTGAAGGGGTAATCAACTCCAAGATGCTGGATATGAATGCTGGGGTGACTTCAAAAGAATGTGGGGGAACTGCAGATGATGGAAGATCAGCAGGAGGAATGTATTCCTGTTGAATTGGAGAACGAACAGGAGATGGAGAATGATGTGGAGAATGAACTGGAGAACGAATAGGGGACTGACGAGGTGTTGGAGTCCTCTCAGATCCTAACAAATCAAAACTAGGATCAGATATCCTAGCCAGATGAGAAGGAATAGGAGATGTAGGAGGAGAGGGAATAACAACCGTGGTTGTATCTCGAACAGGAGAAACATGAAGTCGTACTTCAGCTGAAGTTGATGGAACTGCAACTGAGGTAGACGGAACTGAAGAGGATGGAACTACTTCAGTAGAAGTTGATGGTAAGGCAGAAGAAGATGATGGAAGAGAAGGATGAGCTGAGCCAGCTTCTAGCGGTTGAGGAGTGACTGAATAAGTCCTTGTGCTCTCGGATGTCGCTGGAGCAACCCCTGTGAGAGCGGGCTTCAAGAAGGTCCTCTTCCACTTGGAGAACAAATTCGAATCCATCTTCTTGCTTGCATTAATGGTTGTAGCAGTTGAACTCAGCAGCTGGGGATACTTTTCTTTCAGAAAAATTCCAATAACCCTACCTAGGGTAACCTCTTTCTTACTGTTCTTCTTTCTTATCAAATCGAACAAAACTCCTGCCCAATTAATCCTTTTCTGATTTACAATTGCACACATCAGTGCAAATTGTTGTCTAGTAATATTGTCATGGGCGGAGTGCTTTCCTAGAAGCACTTTTCCAACTAACTCAGCAAGAAATTTGATCTTGAAGGGGAAATTTACCTTGAGCAGCTTCGTGGGAATGCCCTCCGCATGTCCCAGCTCAATCAGCATTCTTCCGAACTCTGGAGCATCTTGCTCATAATCTTCTTCACCATTTATCAATCCAAATACATCAGTCAGAATGGCGGGAGTTAAAATAACCTCTTCTCGGCCAATAGAGCCGGTCATCGATTCGTCAGTGGAGGACGAAGTAAATGCCCATTCCTTAATCTCGGGAATATTTAACTTAATCCTTGTAGACATTAATCTTTCTAACCCTTGATCTCTGCATAACTGGAGGATTTCCACAATCCCTAATTCACAACAGCTGAAGGCATCGAAGTCGACACTGAAACCTGCGTCGAACTTCACAACTGCGAGCAATGCTGGAGAAATCGCCATTGAAGTGCTGGAGAATGCGCGAGAAAGACGGAGAAGACGAATCGGCAGAAAATCGCAAGAGGAGGAGCAAGCGGGAAGACGGAATGCGAAATGACGCTCTCCGTCGACGATAAAACAACAGATCTTTTAACCTAGGTCGACTATCGGCTTTATATTAGACCGGAGATAGTCGATCTATTTTAAAAGATACTAGACACGATGGTCGAACGGCCGTTCGACGATCGGCCCAGAAGCAGAGTAGTCGAGCAATCGTTCGACTATTTCTGGCTTCTCAAACAACAAGCTGTCGTCATCCAGAGATCGACGATGAGCTCGACATGTTCGACGATGGTCGAACGCCGGTCGACGATCTTCAAACAGGCAAGCTTTCATCAACCATAGGTCGACGATGGGCTTGACCCGATCGACTATCTTCGAACGTCGTTCGACTATCTTCAAACAAGTTTCAACATTGGCAGATATAGTCACACTTAGTCTCTTCCATTGATCATGCCTAGTTGAACTAGAAAGAACAGATGCTTCTGTTCATCTAAGGGCTTGGTGAATATATCACCTCTCTGAAACTCAGTGGATATGAACTCAAGACAAATCTTGTTCTTTTCCACACAATCTCTCAGGAAATGGTGCCGAATCTCAATGTGCTTCGTTCTAGAGTGGTGCACTGGATTTTGTGCAATTGAGATAACACTGGTACTATCACACATGATTTTGGTGTTCTTGTGTGAGTAACCATAATCCACAAGCTGGTTTTGAATCCACAGGATCTGTGAACAACAACTGGCAGGTGCTATATATTCAGCCTCTGCAGTTGAAGTTGAGACAAAAGCCTGCTTCTTACAGAACCAAGAGACCTGCTCTCTCCCAGGAACTGGCAAGTTCCTGAGGTGCTCTTCCTGTCAACTCTGCAACCAGTAGTCAGAGTCAGAGTATCCAATTAACTCAAATTCTGATTCTGCTGGGTACCAAAGTCCTAGATTTGGACATCCCTTCAGGTATCTCAAGATTCTCTTTAGAAGAATCAGATGAGATTCCTTGGGGTTGACCTGGAATCTAGCACAAAGGCATGTAGCAAACATTATATCAGGCCTACTTATAGTTAAATATAATAGGGAACCAACAATGGCCCTATAATTCTTTTGATCAACTGGCTTGCCGTGATCATCAAAATCAATAACTACATTAGTTGCCATAGGTGTAGGCATTGCTGAAGCATCAGCCATCCCAAATTTCTTTACCAATTCCTTGGCATATTTGGATTGGGAGATTAAGATACCATCAACATCTTGCTTAACTTGGAGACCAAGAAAGTAAGACAGCACACCCATACTACTCATCTCAAACTTAGAGTGCATCAGGTCAGAGAACCTTTTGCAAAGTTTGGGATCAGTGGAGCCAAATATAATATCATCCACATACACTTGAACTAACAGGATTGTGTCCTTGTGGTGCTTGACGAAAAGGGTTCTATCAACTACTCCCCTAGTAAAGTTGTGCTCTAAAAGGAAACTAGCTAGAGTCTCATACCAGGCTCTGGGTGCTTGCTTTAGTCCATAAAGAGCTTTCTGCAACTTAAACACATGTGAGGGCTGAGTTGAAGAAACAAACCCTGGTGGTTGTTTAACAAACACCTCTTCCTTAAGCTCACCATTCAGGAATGCACTTTTGACATCCATTTGAAAGACCTTAAACTTCATGTAGGCTGCATAGGCTAAGAAGATCCTTATTGCTTCTAGCCTTGCAACAGGAGCAAAGGTTTGGTCATAATCTATACCTTCCTCCTGTCTGTAGCCCTGAGCTACAAGCCTTGCTTTATTCCTTACAATAATTCCATTTGCATCCAACTTGTTTCTATACACCCACTTGGTGCCTATGATCAGTTGGCCTTTAGGTCTTGGAACCAAAGTCCAAACTTTACATCTCTCAAACTGATTGAGTTCCTCTTGCATGGCAATGATCCAGTGGGGATCTAGCTCTGCATCTTTAAAGGTGAGGGGCTCAACCTATGAGAGGAAACAAGCGTGCATCACATCCTGTCTTAATTGGTGTCTTGTTTGCACACCAGCTGATATGTCTCTTATCACTTGAGATGTGGGGTGATCTCTAAGTGTGACAATATCAGCAGGTGGGATGTGATCTTCAGCAACAGTTGGGATTAATTCCTCAGGAGGAATTTGATCTACTATTGGTGGTACAACAACAGCTTCTGCAATGTCTTCATCACTGTCTGATTCAGTGATCTGAAGAGTTGATAGTTGAAGAATTTCTTGAGTAGCATCAGGTACCTGCAATGAACTGGAGGAAGGAGAATTTTCCTTCTCCTTGTAAAACATCTGAGACACATCAAATGATACATGCACAGATTCTTCAATTTTACAGGTTGATTTGTTATAAACCCTATAAGCTTTGCTTACTTGGGAATATCCAAGCATAATTCCCATTGAAGCTTTTGCTTCAAACTTTCTAAGGTATTCTTTATTGTTATTATGAATATACACTACACAACCAAATACTCTAAAATAATTAATTTTAGGTTTCTTTCCTTTAAGCAACTCATAAGGAGTTTTATACTTAAGCTTGTGTATCAGACTTCTATTCAAGACATAATTAGCTGTACTAACAGCTTCTGCCCAATAGGAGAGAGGCATATTAGCATCTGCCAACAATGTACTAGCAGCTTCAATGAGTGTTCTGTTCTTCCTTTCAACTACCCTATTTTGTTGGGGAGTTCTAGGAGCTAAGAAGCTATGTTTGATACCTTCTCTCTCACAGAATTCTTGCATGAGAAGAGAGTCAAACTCAGTACCATGATCACTTCTGATCAAGGCCACATGAGTAGAGTACTCAGTCTGCACACATAATAGAAAGTCTGTAAGGGCTTTGAAGTTATCAGCCTTAGTTCTCAAAAAGAAAACCCAACTGAACCTAGAGAAGTCATCTACAATGACTAAGGTGTAATACTTCCCTCCTAAACTCTGTATATTTATTGGGCCAAAAAGGTCCAAATGTAATAAGTACAGGATTCTAGGAGAATCACTCTTATTTACTGATTTAAAAGAATTCTTGGTTTGCTTGCCTAGCTGACAAGCCTTGCATAGGCTCTCCTTCTTGTAGGGGCAAGAAGGTAAACCTCTAACAAGGTTATGTTTAGATAACCTAGATATATTTTTAAGGTTAACATGACTAAGCCTCTTATACCACAAAGAATTATTATTAATTGTTACTTCATTAAATAAACAGATTTCAAAGTGAGTTGAATTGAAATCTACTAAATAAATATTACCTATTCTAATGCCAACTAAAACAACATTATTATTTAAAGTAATATTACAAGAGGAGTTAGAAAATGAAACCTGGTAGCCAGCATCACATAGCTGGCTGACTGAGATCAAATTGTGCTTCAGTCCAGTCACATATGCAACTCTCTTGAAAGTAACATCTCCAATTGTGATCCTGCCATAGCCTTCTGTCTGACCATAGCTTGAATCTCCAAAGATAACCTTTGGGCCGAGCTTAGCTTTGAACTTTGACAGATGATTTTTATTTCCTGTCATATGCTTGGAGCATCCACTATCCAAATACCACTTATTTTGAGTGATAGGATAGGCCTTCACCTGCAAGACATTTATTTAGACAGTGTGGACCCAGGTAACCTTGGGTCCCTTGTTTTTCACATAAGAAAAGCTAGAAATAAATGAAAATGCAGGCTGAGGGTGATAACCTAATGGGTGAGATCTCCTAGGTGGGATTCTCCATGCTGATGATGGGTCAACAAACCTAGGGTTTCTATTTTCATTTAGGTTTCTACGGGTTTGATTATGATTTTGAAAATCATATTGAAAACGTCGATCGACGTTCGACGATGGGTGCTCAGATTGTCGAGCTTCGTTCGACCATTGCGCTTCCGATCGTCGAGCAGCGTTCGACGCTCTTTGTATTTCTTTAAAAAATTTCTTCCTCTTTTCTCTCTTAGCTTTATTTAAAGTTTTATTAACTTGGTTTACTTGCTCAGTGTTCTTCATTCCACTAGCTGAAATGAAGTTCACTGGAGTTGAAAGATTATTTTTAAGAATAACTGGGGGTTCACTGGGAGAAGCTCCTAAGCCTAGTTTGTTATTGCCTGACCTAGTGTTAGTCATGCTGGTTATTTCTAATAACTTAAGGCTTCTACCATTTAGAGATTCTTCTAACCTCTTAGACTTAGCTAACTCTATTTTAAGAAATTTAATTTCTTCACTACAAGTAGTGAGATCTTCCTTTAACTTAATATTTTCTGTAGCAATTAATTCTGAGTCAGCTAACTTATTTCTAAGTTCTTTAATCTCTTTTTCTGAACTAATTAAGTCTAAGCATAAGGATTTAAAATCTAATTTAAATTCTTCAGAAGTGAAGTCATAAGAAGATAGTACCTCATCTTCTGTTGGCATTTCTTCCTCTGAATCTGAAATCTCTGCAGCTGAATGATTGCTGCAGGCATCTATTGCCATCAGGCAAACTTCCTTTGCCTTCTTCTCTTCCTCATCCTCACTGGAGCTAGAGGAGGAAGATTCTTCATCAGAATCACTCCAGGTTTCAGCAATGAAACCTCTCTCCTTCTTCTTGTTCTTGTAGGAGGATGGCTTGGAGTGCTTCCTGTGCTGTTCCTTTTCTTTCCTCTTATCTTTGTTCTTCTCCTCTGGACAATCTGGTAAGATATGTCCAGGCTTCCTGCAACCATAACATATAATTTCTTTAGCAGGTGAATGGTCATACCTTGGTTTGTCTTCGTAGCGTGAAGACTTCTTTCTGAATTCCTTTCTCCCCATCTTGAGAAACCTCTTGGCAAATAATGCCATTAGCTCCTCATTTGATTGTCTGCCTTCAGAAACATCAGCAGCTTTAAGAGCTAGAGATTGCTCTTTTCTTGTTGGAGTAGGGGTCTTTGCTTCAGCTTCTGCTTCCCTTGTCTTCAGCACTTGCTCAAAAGACTTGAGCTTGCCGAGAAGGGCTTCAGTTGAAATCTCATTTGTACTTCTAGCTTCCTTGATGGGCCAGATCCTTAGATCCCATGTGCTAGGGAAACACATAAGAATCTTATCATTGACCTCTGTCAATGATATGTCCTTGTCAAGGGTCCTCAGCTCATTGATGATTGAGCTGAGCCTTGTATACATGGCTTCAACTGATTCAGCATCAGTTTTCTTGAAGTTCTCATATTGTGAGATAAGGTTGGACCTTCTGTCCTTCCTTTCATCAGCTGAACAAGCTACAATCTGGTTTAGTGTATCCCATATGGCTTTTGCTGAAGAGCAGTCAGCAACCTTCTGGAATACCTCATCAGACATTGTCTGAGCCAGAATGTTCATCGCCTTGGCATCTGCTATCTTTGCCTTCTTGTACTCATCATTGTAATCTGGAGGAGGCACTGCACTCATATCAGTTGATGATGAGGCAGTGGCAGCAGCAGGTGCTCTTGGGGGTCCTGACAAAATAGAAGCAAAGATACTTTCATCAATAGAATTCATATATAATTTTATCCTTGCCTTCCAGATGCCAAACTTAGCTAAGTTGCATGCTGGAGGTCTGGTGCTAGAATAATCCTTGGACTGGGCCATGATAGTGATAGTGAATATCTATAAACTTTGGTATCTATCAGGATCTTGTGACTTAGGTGTTAGCCTATTCAGTCAGTCAACCTCCCTCTGATACCAATTGAAAGTGAAGGGATAGATACTACTCTAGAGGGGGGGGGTGAATAGAGTTATCAAATTTTGCACTAGACAAAAACTTAATAGTCTACCCAACTCCCTTGGAGTGAAATGCGGAATGAAAAGATTATAGATATAGAAATAACCCTAAAGCCTAACACAAGTGTTGTGCACAAACTCAAGCTAACTGTAATTACAGTTAAGGCTTGGAAATCCTAATCAGCAACTAGCAAACTTAGTTATATCTAATCACAGCCACAATGCAGGAATTAAATTAAGCAAGCCAGACGACACAAGGAATTTATAGTGGTTCCCCAAACAACTTGGGTACGTCCACTCTTCTACCAACAAGGTAGGAATCCACTCAGGTTTTTGATCAGGTGCCCTGCCACCAACAGGATCTGCTTCAGGTAGATCCAGAAACCCTTTAGACTTTTGATCAGGTGTCTAAAAACCAAACACAGGTTTTTGATCAGGTGCCCTGCCACCAAGGGATACTTTTGAAGGGAGTAATAACCCTGTACAGGAGGGGGAAAGAAGGTTAAGATGTCTTCTCTATTTTACAATAGATTAGAGAAGCACAAAGACTTGCACTGAGCTAGAAAGCTCAAGGAATCAGGGCTCCCCCTGGCTCAAAGAATGTCCAAGTGAAGTCTTGCTTCAGTGCAGAAACTCTTCAGTAAAAACTGAAGGAAAAAACTACAAGAAGATAAATAAAATATAAAATAGAAATCTTCTAGCAGCTATCTTCTTCTTCTTCTTCAAAGGAACTCTGAGTTTGAACTTCCTGGAACAGGAGAACTCAGGTTGAAGAAGAGCAGAAGAGCTTAACACTTCTCAGTTGGATGAATATTGCTGAGAGCAGTTAAACTTGATCTTGATGAAAGCTTGAATGCTTAAATGAATAACTAGTTAGCTAGCTGAAATCCTTCTCCAAAGGATTCCTTTTATAGCAGCAACAAGCAACGACTCTTTTCAATTTGAACTGTATGTCTTCTTCTGAAACTTGAAACCTGGGCTGCAAATATCACAAAGACAAACAAACTCTGCAGCAAACTATTCTATAAAAGGGATAAACCTTTTTCTAGGAAGCTGCAGGAAGCAATCTGATAATACAGGTACTAAATAAAATCACATCAGAGATAAACTCTTTATAGCAAAAGGAAGACTTTTCAGTCTAACGGCTATAAAGGACTGACAGCAGATAAAGTAAAATACACTGTCAACTAATAAGACAAACAACTTTATCTGAAAAGATTTTACTCAGGCAAAAGAGATGGAGCAGATATTGCCTGGAAATATTATCATAAAACAACTGAAATAACATGCCAGATAATGTATTAATTAATTAAATATAATAAATAAATACAAAATAAAAAGGCAGACAGAAAACGTCGAACGACCCTCGGAGATCGTCGATCGACGCACGGAGATCGTCGACCTATCGGGCAGATAGTCGAACGATCTAGATAGTCGAACTATCAAAGGAGATAGTCGAACCATCACAACAGATAGTCGATCTATCAGAGGATAGTCGAGCTATCAGATAGTCGACCTGTCAACAGATAGTCGAACTATCAAAGCAAAACCGATAGTCGACCTATCAACAGATAGTCGAACTATCAACGCAGAACAGATAGTCGAACTATCAACAGATAGTCGAGCTATCAGATAGTTGAACAATCAAGGCAGATAGTCGAACTACCAAGGGAAAACAGATAGTCGATCTATCAGCAGATAGTCGAACTATCAAAGAACGACAGATAGTCGAACTATCAACAGATAGTCGAGCTATCAGATAGTTGAACTATCAAAGCAGATAGTCGAATTACCAAGGGAAAACAGATAGTCGACCTATCAGCAGATAGTCTAACTATCAGAAGAAAGCAGATAGTCGACCTATCAACAGATAGTCGAGCTATCAAACAACGCAGATAGTCGACCTATCAAACAGATAGTCGAGCTATCAGATAGTTGAACTATCCAAGCAGATAGTCGAACTATCAAACAAACAGATAGTCAAACTATCAACAGATAGTCGAACTATCACAGCACACAGATAGTCGAACTATCAACAGATAGTCGAACTATCCTCGCAGACAGAACGTCGAGCAACTGATCGACGATCGTCGAACAGTTAGTCGACGATAGTCGAGCGGCGTTCGACTATAGTCGAACGAACAAACTACTTAACCAAATTCTTTATCTGGAAAAGCGGGGACTCTACAGCTAGACCACTAACCATTGACCATAGATATTTCTTGGGTCAAGGGACAAAAGGAGAAGACTAAACTCAAATCAAACTAGGGTACCATCACACTCCCTTCTTGAACCCGAGCCCCTCCTTACCATCCTTGGAAATTCGGCTAACCTAGGGTTGCCCTAGCCGCCACACTCCTCCTACCTTTCCACCACTCAACCATCTTCCTCCACACCCAAACCCGAGCCATAAACCTCCTTACACACCAAACCCGACCCCCTCATCACCCCTTAAAAGGTCGGCCAAACCCCTAGCCACCAACTCTTCACCACTTTATTAATACTTGGCCACCACCTTTTCTCTCTCTTCTATCCAAATATAGATTCCCATCCAGGTTTCCCTCTCCTAGGGTTATTGCAAGAGAAAACAGCTTGTGTCTTCATCATCCGGAGCGGATCCGTGGAGTTTGTGTGGAAATAGAAAATCAACCACCGTCGTGTGCGATTCCTCCACTCATCTTATGGACGGACTACTGGGGATTGGGTAACGAATTTCTTAAACCTCTTTGTGTGATTTCTTCTATACTATTTGTGAGACTGTGGTGGAATAGAAGGCTAGTAATTAGCCCAGATTTATATTGAATGTTGTGCATAATTAAAATCCAAATTTCAAGCATTATTTTCTCGAATATTTTTTCATAAAATTGGAGCGGGTAAATTTCATGAACACTTGTAGACATCGGTTTCTTTGGCCTTGATTTCTTCGGTGTTCAAGTGATTTGACAACCCTCATATTAAATTAATTTGGGGTTGAATTTTGAACTCTATTTTAATTGCTATTTTAGTCTGGATTTTCTATTATTGGAATTGTGAATGTTTGCGCATAATTTAATTGGAAATTGCTAATTGTTCGGATCGGGTAGGTCCTTTTCGCTTGAGTGAACATTGACCTTTAGCCCTTGTTCAATCTATAAAAGGGGTAGCGTCCCCGTTTGCGTTATTGTGTCGTCAGTATTAATTTAGAGAACTTTGCTCGCTGCGCATTTAAATTAATTGACGAATCCTAAGAACGCACTTATCCCATCAAAACCGTGGGCCTGCATCAATTTGGTATCAGAGGGAGGTTCACGTCAATTTCTAATTGACACCTCCCCCTTTTATTATTATTTTTTCTGACACACACTTGCACGTTTCATTGCATAATATATAAAACAAATTTTTAATTTTTGGTCTGCAAATAGCGGCCTAAAATTCTCAGTTTTTCTCAAAATTCAAAAAAAAATAAATTCTAGAAATTCTCCATCATTTTCTTAGTAAGAAATAAAAAAAATATTTTATTTTTTATTAAGTACTTATTTTTATTAAGTCATTATAAAATTTAATTTTTGGTCTGCAAATAGCGTCCTATATTTTTATTTTTGTATGCAAAATCATAAAAGAAAATTAATTAATAATCCTCATAATATTTCCAGCAAGATAATCAAATCCATTTATTTATTACCCTAGTTGCTAAGCGGGAACAATTCCGTCTTTTCTTGAATTTAGTGGGTTAGGTTCTTTATCTCATTGCATGTGCACCCGTTCCGGGTGAGTTTTCTCTCCGGTTTTCACTATTATGGCCTATGACATTTATGCTTCCCGTTTAGGTTATTGGTATGATAAATCTATGTATAACCATGTAACACCTCCATCCGTCACATGAAATTTAACAGAGGGTCCGGCCGGGGCCCTACGCCATATTCCACACAATAGTTGACGACGTTACGTATTAATATCAAAAGCCAACACGAGTCCTAACTCAAAGCATTCTAGCAGAAGCTTTTAGGGTTACAATTGAACTCAACAACCAGGAATGTCCACTATATATAAATTACGGCCTTACATTTTTCTTCAGAAGTGTGGATTACAAACATCGGTGCGCAGGCCGACCACACATGAAAAATATATACAACACGGCCTTCGAGGGCCAGCTTAGCAGTGAGGGCTTTAGCCCAATATTTCCCGCTTGACTCTCTAGCACCTGCATAGGGACAAACCACCAACTAGTGGAAAACAAGGCAACGGTCAGCATTCAGCTGACCAATTATAATGACCCAGCCCCTAGCTCGGGGCATAGAAAATCCATCCCTACATGCATAGCATTTACAAATAGATATATAGAAGGAAAGTGCACAACCACACATTTCAATATATCACAAATGCAGGCACAACGGCTCGACATTCCGTGCACTCAGGTCACATTCTTGGTGTACCGAAAAACCAGGGTCCCACCACTGTTTAGAGGTCCCAGACATGACAGTAAATAATGAGCATTCATGCTCCACGACCCACGACAGGAGACTTTAGTCTTAATGGAAAACTACCCAAGACTCTCATTATGTGATCCTAACGAATGCCAATAACATCGGCACTCTAGTTAGAAAACCATAATGCGGGTACATATTAGACTTTCCCATTTCTCAAATCGTCAGTTTCAAGCCTTGACTGACGCGGGTACAACTTCACCTTGCCAGTTCGGCTCACTAGCCTTTCATAGTTACTACACGACAGCTCAACGCATAAAGAATGGCACTCACGACCATTAGGGCTGAACAACAAGTTCACAGCTCCTAAACAATTTCCTGGATAATTCCTCCAGTACTTCCTGTTACTTTACTTCACAGGCAAACCACCAAAACTCCATACAATACACGTTTTATACACGAAGTCTTCTCCGGTTCACAGAATAAACATCACCAATCCAGACCAACATGTCCGGATGGGCTTCACACAACATGCTATTGGGTACACTGGAAATTGTGTACCAGATTTGGAGAAGCCTCTCTTTACTCAATGGTATACATCAATGTGTATTTGATGGGATGTTAAGTTTCAGTGTGCAGGTTTAAGAAATGCAAGAAAAATTTCTAAGTACAATTGTCGACACCCAGGACTTATGTCGACACCTAAAGCAGGAGCTGTGTCGACACCCAGGAGTTATGTCGACACCAGAAGCAAGACTGTGTCGACACACGGGACTTGTGTCGACACACACTCAACGCCATCTATCAACAATAACTATACCGAGTCTGAAAGGCTTGTGTCGACACACGAGACTTGTGTCGACACACACTCAATGACATATGGACACACACTCAACGACATCTGGACATACACTCAATGCCATCTATCAACATCAGCTATGTCGAGACCAGGAGAAGTTGTGTCGACACACAGGACTTGTGTCGACACATACAATAGAAGCTGTGTCGAGAAGATAAAGAATGATTGTGTCGACACATTGGAAGCTGTGTCAACATCATCAAGAATTGTATCGCCACTTGGTATATTTGTGTTGTCACATTTAAAGTATTTTGCTGACTGTTCCCTGCTGTGATAGAAGTTTAATGAAGGGTCAGTTGCCACGACTGAAGACTTAACAGCTGTCATAAGTAACAAGACTAACACATTTGTCAGTACTGTCAGAAGGCCGTTATAAACCGGATCAGCTAGTAATCGTGGATGAACTCTATATAAAGGGCTGATCCATAACAACCAGATAAGGAATAATAATCTGACAGAATCAAGAGGAGAAATAACTGGCTTAATAGAGATTGAGAACCAGTGAGGGGGAGCAAGAGACAATCCCAGAAGAAGGCAGATCCTGAAAAGTCTGCAAGTAAAATTAAGATCTGATTCTAAATTCAAGAAAGAAGCTGATTGAAGATCAACTCCAACTCCAATTGAAGATTAACCTTATTTTGTTCAAATTTAAGAAGCTTTGAAGAAGCTAAGTCAGGTTGGATTTAGAGTATTCAGTTCAATCAAGAACTGATCAAGAAGTTCTCACCCTTTTATTTGTTGAACTGGGTGAAGTTTTTATTTTCTTAAACAAACTTTTATTTGTAAGATCTGTTATAGATCTGAGTTGTAAGCCTAAATTTATAAAGGTTGAGGTAGGGCTAAGTGCTTGAGGTGTAGGACTAGAAGAAGTCTGAGTTGTAGGCCTGGAGATAAAGGCTGAGGTAGGGCTGTTGCCCGAGGTAGGATTCTTGGGAAGAATCTGAGGTAGGAATTGAAGAAGTCTGAGTTGTAGGAACCTATCAGGTTCTGAGTTGTAAGATTTGGGGATCTGAGCTAGTGGAAGGAAGTTTGGCCAAATCCAGTTCTCTACTAGATAGGCGAAGGGGGAAAGTGGATGTACCCACAACTTGGGGAACCACAATAAATCTTGGTGTGCTGTGCTGTGTATTTTCTGTGATTGTTTTTGCGATATTTGTGCTGTGTTTATTGCCTTAATTATTAAAAAGGATTAGAACCTATTTACCCCCCTCTAGGTGTTTAGGCTCTTGAAATCAAATCTTTCAAGTGGTATCAGAGGGAGGTTACTCAAAAATATACCTAACAGTCTGAGTAAATCTCAAAGGCAATTAACAATTAGCCAGAATGGGTTCAAATGAGAATCAGAAGGAATTTGGATCCATGAAACTGTCCATCTGCAGGAAATAAAACTTTGGGATATGGAAAGAAAGAATCAGATTGTTCATGGAAGCATCTGATCCTAGAATCTACATCACAGCACAAGAAGGTTCTTTCATTCCAATGAATATACCAGCTCTTGATGCTAATCTCAAAACCCCAAAGAGCTATTTTGAAATGACTAAGGATGAGATCATTCTAGCAACTTTAGACAAGAGAGCACAAAACATAATTGTGAGTGCTATAGATGATGCCACATTTCAGAATTTGGTACATTGCAAAACCTCCAAGGAGATGTGGGACACCTTGATTGTCTACATAGAGGGAACTGAAGAAGTTATAGAGGATAGGAAATCTATGTTGAATCAAGAATATGAAAGCTTAAGACAAGCTAAGTCAGACAACATGACAGAATGTTACAAGAAGTTCTTTAGAATTGTAAATGAGCTGATGACCTATGGAAGAGTCTTTAGCACATATGAATTGAATGATAAGTTTCTCAGGTCACTAAACAAGTACTGGGATACAAAAATATGTGCCATTAGAGAGGTGACCAGGCTTGCTGATACACCTCCACCAACCTTGTTTGGAAAATTGCTATCTTATGAGATGCAGCTCACTGCTAGAAAGGAGGAGGAGAAAAGCAGTAGGTCTGAGTATAAAGACAAGTTAGTATCCTTCAAAGCTGAAGCCATAAGAAAGGGTAAGAGAAAGTCACCTTCTCCACCCAGAAGAAGTGCTGAGGCTGAAGCAGAAAATCCTGATATCAGTACATCAGACAGCCACAATTCTGATGAAGACTTTGCTGCCTTTACAAGGCAGTTTCAGTGGTTCATGAAGAAGAAGAAATGGAGAAACAAGCCATCTTCATCCTTCTACAAGGATGATTATTACAAGAAGAAGAAGACTTCTAAGGAGGACAGGTATGTCTCTAATCCTAGTAAACAAACTACCTCTAAAATTGTTTGTTATTGCTGCAATAGGCCGTGACATGTCATAGTTGACTGTCCTGATAAGAGAAAGGAGACTAAGGATAAGAAGAAGCCTCAAAATAAGGACAAGAAGGAGAAATCCTTTGTTGCCTAGAAGCAGAAGAGTTGGATTGACTCTTCATCCTCAGAATATGAAGAAGAGGATGATGCAGAAGCTTATATTGGGCTGTTTACTACAGGAAAGGATTCTATAGAATCAGAATTCTTACAAATGCTGGATTCCATAAATGGAGGTGAAGACTATTATTGTAGAGGGATGATGGCTCTTTCAGAAGAAGATTAGTGCCATTATCAGCCTGGTCCCAGTAAGGTATACAATCCATCCTTAGCTTTTGAGTATTATACTGGATCAGAATCAGAAGCATCTGCATCAAGAGATGTGGATGGTTTTGAATCTGAAGGGGATGTTCATCAATTAATTGATGAGTATGGTGGTCTGTTGCAGGATCTTAAGAGAAGCAAATTCCTTGTCAAGAAGCAGGCTGAGGAAATTGAATCTCTCAAACTGGCTGCATCAAATTCAGCAAAGATTTTGGATTTGAAATTAAATGAGGTTGCCAAACTAAAAAACACAACTGTTATTCAGATGAGCACAATCTCCTTCAAAGAAAATCACATCAAAAATCTGGAAGCAAGGCTCCAGAAAGAAAAGGATCTAGTGGCTAAATTTTCAAATCCAAAGTCTGTCTTGCCTTTAATAGATAACTTCATATCTCAGAAAGGAAAGACAGGACTAGGCTTCAAGGAAAGAACAAGGGAAGTCAATTCTCAAGGAAAAGGCAAAGTCCCAGTTCAGCCACTAGCTATGAAACCCCTTATTTCTTTTAGAAAAGTGATGCAAACTACTAACAAGTATGATCATGACCTCACTCATGGTCACTGTGAGTATGGTGATCTCAATGGCAAGGGTGCATATGCTAATAGGCCACCCTATAAGCAAACCCATCAGGTTCTTAAGGAATTCTTGGGGTATGCTGCTCCAGCACCTACACTTAAAAGGAATACTGGCAACAATGTTGTGAAGCCTGTACTTAAGAAAAAGTACAATAGATTTGAGTGCTGGTGTTGTGGCAAGGTGAGCCACTTTGCCATTGATTGTTGGTTCAATACTAGTATTCAGAATAAGACTAGTTTACCTGTCAGAAAGGCTGCGGGTAAGCATGTCAGATTTCAAGCTAACCTTAACCTAGGACCCAATAACTATTTGGGTTCTAAAGATAAGTAAATCTTTATTTGATGGAGGTGAGTCCAAGTGGCCATACCCCTATATGGTACTTGGATAATGGATGTTCAAAGCACATGACTGGAATAAGAAGGATGTTGAAGGACTATTCTCCCATAAAGAATGGACCCAAAGTAATCTTTGGTGGATTTGAAAAAGGTGTCATCAAAGGGTTTGGTAACATTTCTAGTAACTCTATCTGTATCACTCAAGTGGCTTATGTGAAAGGTTTGAAACATAACCTAATTAGCATAAGTCAACTAAGTGATCTTGGGTATGAAACCTCTTTCCTCAAGGGTGAGTGCAAAATAAAGAGGTCAAGTGATCAAGAGATCATTCTGACTAGCACTAGGAAAGGGATTGTATATTATCTTAACCATGATTGTGAGTATAACAACTAACCTATCTATCTAGTTGCAGATGAGAAAGCATCACAGTGTGTCCAATGGCATAAGAGGCTAGCTCATCTGAACTATAAGTCAATAGGACAATTATTTATTATGGAGCTAGTGAGGAATGGTCCTCAGGTCAAGTGCATTAAAAAGGGTGTTTGTTTAGCTTGCCAAAAGGGCAAACAGACCAAGACCTCTTTCCATGGACTTGATACCAAAGATTCAGTGAGATGTCTATATCTCCTACATATGGATTTATTTGGTCCTATGCTAGTTCATAGTCTAGGTAGGAAAGCATACACATTAGTAATTGTGGATGACTATTCTAGATTTACATGTGTTTTCTTTTTGAGGCAGAAATCTGAAACCCCTACTGTCTTCCAAACTTTTGTTAGAAAAATTCAGAATGAATTTAACAATTCAGTGGTCAAAATCAGAAGTGATCATAGAACTGAATTTCAGTCTGAGTGTATGACAAAGTTCTGTGAAGAACTTAGGATTCATCAGGAGTTCTCCTCACCTAGAACTCCCCAACAAAATGGAGTTGCTGAGAGAAAGAATAGGACTCTAATTGAGGCAAGTAGAACACTACTAAGTGACACTTCTCTCCCTGAATACTTCTGGGCTGAGTCAGTAAATACTGCATGTCATGTACTCAGTAGAGCTTCCATCAATAAAAGACATATGAAGACTCCCTATGAGATTATGAAAGGCAAAAAACCAAACATTTCCTACTTTAGAATCTTTGGTAGCAAATGTTATGTCCTAGTTAATGGTAAGCACTACCAAACTAAGTTTGCTGCCAAATCCCTAGAAAGGATATTTGTTGGGTACAATAATAACAGTAGGGCATACAAAATCTACAACTTAACTACATAAGTTGTAGAAGAATCTGTCCATGTAGTATTTGATGAGTCTAAGTTAATTAACAGTGAACTGTCTAGCACTTCTGATAGTTCTACAGGTTTAAAGGAAAGGATGGACAAGCTGACTATTAATGAAGACAAACCTGCAAGACTGGATGAAGAAAAAGATGGATACTGTCCAGGGGGGAGTACAAGACTCTCTGGATGAAGATGAAGACAATGAAGTTCATCAGAATGAGGAAAGTGAAGAAGAACAAGAGGTTGATAGATTTCCTCCAGCTAGAAGACACTTAAAGGATCATCCCGCACACCAAATCATTGGTGATGCAAGCCAGGGAGTTTTAACCAGAAGCAAAAGCATGAACACAGTTTTATGTACAAGCTTTCTGTCACAGATAGAACCTAAGAAGTTTGAAGAAGCCATGCTAGATACAAACTGGATTGATGCCATACAGGAAGAGCTTAATCAATTCAGAAGATGTAAAGTCTGGGAGTTGGTTCCTAAACCAAAAGATCACAATGTTATAGGAACCAAGTGGATCTACAGGAATAAACTAGATGAGAATGACACCATAATCAAGAAAAAAGTCACACTGGTTGCAAAGGGCTATAGACAGGAAGAAGGGATAGAATTTGATCAGACATTTGCCCCAGTGGCAAGGTTGGAAGCAATAAGACTGTTCCTGGCTTATGCAGCTTTTCAAGGGTTCAAAGTATTCCAAATGGATGTCAAGTCAGCTTTTCTGAATGGAGACTTGAAGGAAGAAGTATATGTAGAACAACCATCAGGTTTTGTTGATTCTCATTATCCTAACTATGTATATAGGCTTAAGAAAGCTCTATATGGATTGAAATAAGCCCCTAGGTCTTGGTATGAAACTTTGTCTGCCTTCCTTATTGAGAATAAATTCTCAAGAGGGAAAATAGACAAGACTCTATTTTTTAGGGAATCTAAAGGTAAGATTATCCTAGTCCAGATTTATGTTGATGACATTATCTTTGGTTCTACTAAAAACAACCTTTGTAGTAAGTTTGCCAAACTTATGCAAGGGAAGTTTGAGATGAGCAGCATGGGTGAGCTGAAATTCTTCTTGGGACTCTAAGTTAGACGGACTGATGATGGAATGTCCATATCTCAGTCTAAGTTCACCAAGAAGTTAATCAAGAAATATGGCATGGAGTTAGCCTCCACCATGAAAACTCCAATGGGAACAAGTATGCATATATACAAAGATGAAGCAGGAAAACCTGTTAATGAGTCTTTGTATTGAGGGATAATTAGCTCCCTACTTTACTTGACTACTAGTAGACCTGACATCATGTATGCTACATGTGTCTGTGCTAGGTACCAAGCTTGCCCAAAGGAATCTAATTATACTACTGTCAAGAGAATTTTGAGATATCTTAAGGGCACACCTAATCTAGGTCTTTGGTACCCTAAGAATAGAGATTTCTTACTAACAGGTTTTTCAAATGCAGACTTTGCAGGCTACAAAGAAGACAGAAAAAGTACCACTAGAACATGTCAATTCCTAAGTGGTAGGCTGGTGTCATGGAGCAGCAAGAAGCAAACACGTGTGGCTATTTCCACTGCTGAATCAGAATATGTAGCTGCAGGCAGCTGCTGTGCTCAGTTGTTGTAGATAAAACATCAACTTGAAGACTATGACATCAAGATAAGTATAATTCCATTATTTTGTCATTCTACTAGTGCTATTTCTATTGCTAAAAATCCTGTTTCACACAGTAGAACTAAGCATATAGAAATTAGATTTCATTTCATCAGAGAACATGTTGAAAAGGAAGACATAAGTCTAGAATTTGTCAACACTAACAACCAAATTGCTGATATTTTTACAAAACCTCTGGATGAAAGTAAGTTCAATTATTTTAAAATTGAATTAGGTATGTTGAACCAAGAATAAGGTGATAGGTCAACACAAAATTTTTCAAGTGGTATCAGTAAGTCCAAAATTTCTCAAGAAATTTTGTCTAAGTTAGAAAGTTGTGTCGACACATGCTAACTGTGTCGACACTATCATTAAGTTGTGTCGACAAAGAAAAGAATTGTGTCGACGCAGAAATAGAATCTGTGTTGACAGAAAGTTGGTGTCGACACACTCTGTCGAGACTTTGATAGTATATGTCGACACTGGCAAAAGTATGTCGATACATAGACGTGTTTACTATAATGAGGTTTTTTCGAGACCTAGGTCATCTCAGTCAACACATATAAAATTTGTCATCTAATAAATTTCCTAAGTTAGGCGCGTCTTTTGACCTACCCTTTATAAGTATACTATAAATAAGAGAAGACAAAATCTGGTCGACTGTGCTTTCAAAATTCTCGACTCTAGACTTTGTGTCGACAAAGAAATTCTCCTGTCGACTCTCTCTTCTCTCTCGTTCATCAATGGTGCCACAACATGAAGACAAGATCAATGAGGGATACGAACTGGTATGCAAGGCATTCGAGACTGGCTCGCCAGAAATCAAGGGTGTGATTACCCTAATCACAGAGAATGGATTGGTGTATTTGGTCTCTGAACCTTCAAGGATATGGAAGAAAGAAGTTCTTGAATTTTACTCATCTACAATTATGGATTCTCAAGGAAAGAAGATGAAGTCCATTATTAACGGTACAAGGGTAAGACTCTCACAAAAGACAATCAGGAAGTCGCTTCAACTCCCCAAGGTCAAAGACGATGATGAAATTACTCCATCCATGACAAAGGATGGACTCAGATGGTGTGTGATGGATCTAAATACCAAGATAGGATCCTTAATTACCAGGAAGGGAATGAATTCCCAAGGTAAATTTCTATCAGAGATTATAGGCAAAGTAATTCTCTGCAAGACAGGAGGACATGATAGGATCTCTGCCTACATGTTCAAACTTATAATCAAAGTAATATTCAAAGTAAAAATAGACTGGTCATCTGTAGTTTTTGACAAGATTTAAGAAAGTGTTAAGAAGCCTAATCTGGGTAGGATACTGAGCTTGTATCTGGCTTCCAGCATCCCAGATGTAATGAATCAAATTCTAGGATCTAAGATAAATCACATGAGGAGAATGGACTTGAGAATTCTATCTAGATGGGATAGAGTCTTAACCAAAGAAGTTTCCACCCCACAGAAATTTGTGAAGAAAGATAAGAAGAAGAAAACTACTAACTAGGAAGCAGAATCTTCCAATGATTCTGAAGAATTGGTTGTCTTCAGCTCGGATGAAGAACAATAAGGAAAATATACCACACCACAACCAGATAAAGAAGCTCAAGTTCAAGGGGAGAGCAGTCTACTACCAGAGAACCAGATGGTCTCCACTCCAGGGGAGACAACACACAGACTACAATTGTTTATGAACCTGAACAATCACAACTGCCTGCCCAAGGGGGAGGTATTGCTGAAGCTGCACTAGAGAGTGAAAATGCCACTGATACTGTTATGGAAATAGTATCAGAAATCAACAATGAAGCACAAGTCAATACTGAGAAAGAAGCACAGGATGTGCAAGTGTCAGACCAAGCTCAAGATGAGCAAGTCCACTTCTCCAGTTTTGAGAAGTCCCTGGACAAATATCTTGATGTCCAGGGGGAACCATTAGTTCCAAAAGACAACCTTGTTCCTCCTGTTCAGATGAAGCAAGAGTTAACTTTGGAAGAACTGTTCCCTGACTTCAATGAAACAAGGACTGAGGGGGAGCAACAAAGGATTGAGAAAGAGATATAAGGAATTGAGGGGGAGATGTCTCAGCATGCCCCTACTGATAAGGAAACTGTGAATATACAAAGCTCATCACAATCTTCTGATGATGAAGAAGCCTCCATGGCTAAGAAAAGGAAGCTGGTTGCTATCAGGAAAAGGAGCACAGGCTATAAGAAAGCCTTACAAACAATCTCTCAACCATCTGCTCAAGGGATGGACTTCAGTTCACTGATGGTGCAACTGCAAGTAAAGTTAGATGAGCAATGATAATCTTTGGAGAAGTATGTGGATGAGTCACATAAAGAAATGTAGTTCCAGCTAGCTCAAGAAATTAAATCCATCAGATTTTAAGTTTTGAATAAGAAAGAGATGACAGATTGCTTTTATAAAGGAGTTAATGCTGTGGTTTACCTGGCCAAGCAACAACAGGTGATAAAGACTGAAATTGAAGACATTGTAGTCAAGCAAGGATATATTCTAGAAAATCAATTCAGATCAAATGAAAATCTCAAGAACTCACATAATGAAATTCTCAATAAACTAGGAGGTATTGCAATTGATTTAAAAACTGAAGTATCCAAGCACATACGAGAAGATCTAGCTGCTGTACAAACAGCCTTTCAGGAATCTAAATAGGATATTTTTGATCACCTGAACAAATTCAGAGCCTACTATAAAGAAGATACTGAATATCTTGCTGATCAAGTAAGGTTTCAAAAGAATGATCTGAGAGATCATATAGCTAGAGAAGTCATAAAGGGGGAGAGAATATTAGTCAAAGCCAGCTCTGATCATGCTAAATGGGTATCTAATACCATCAGAGCTACCCTTGGATTTCCACCCCTGTGTGATGAAGATAACACTGCTGAATCTGGTGTTCAACCTGCTCATATTGAAGGTGTTTAGCAGGAAGTTGCACAAGTTATCTATCCTCCAGCAGATTTTGAAATAGTACAACAGGAAGTTCAGAAAATGTATAGCCCTCCACAGGAGGCACAAAATGCCATCATTGACAAAGTTGAAATGTCTGTAGCTGCTATGGAAGCTCAGAAAGAGGCCCAACTTTCTAAAAAAGATTTAGAGAACAGGCAGAATTGAAGCCTGACTTTGAGCAGTGGAGTCCTACTTCTAGGAACATTATTCTTACTGCTTGGAAAGCTATGAAAGATAAGATGCATGATAGAGGCAAGTGGTACTCTGAATAAGAATGGAGCAAGTATCAGAAGAGGCAAGATGCCATTCATCAGCTCAAAAAGGATATCAAAGCTGGAAAGTTACCTGCTAACTCTGTGGAGCCTAACAAGTACTTTCCAAAGCCTTTTCATTACTTTGAAAGGCAGAAGATTAAGGCTGAAGAGCTCAAAAAGAAAGATCTGAAAGGGAAGAAGCCAGCTGAATATTTTGAAGCCAATGTGAAATCTAAGATCAAGTCTGAAAAAGGAATAGTGATTAAGGAGCCTAATCAATCTTAGGATAGATAGGCTAGTGTTAAGACCTATGTAAATTTCTATTCTTTTAAGAATTCTGTAAAGCTACACTACTTTCTGATTAATGAAGATATCATATTCTATGATGATATTAATTGTTATATGTATTAATAAGTTACCCTGCTGTGAATTGAATGTATACATCTTATTCTTTGTTTTATTATGTGTGGTGTATATCATTGACTAAGGGTTATGACTTTACCAAATAGGAGGAGATTGTTGGGTACACTGGAAATTATGTACCACATTTGGAGAAGCCTCTCTTTACTCAATGGTATACATCAATGTGTATTTGATGGGATGTTGAGTTTCAGTGTGCAGGTTTAAGAAATGCAAGAAAAATTTCTAAGTACAAGTGTCGATACCCAGGACTTGTGTCGACACTTGAATAGGAGCTATGTCGACACCCAGGAGTTATGTCGACACCAGAAGCAAGATTATGTCGACACACGGGACTTGTGTTGACACACACTCAACGCCATCTATCAACAACAGCTATACTGAGTCTGAAAGGCTTGTGTCGACACACGGGACTTGTGTCGACACACACTCAACGACATCTGGACACACACTCAACGACATCTGGACATACACTCAATGCCATCTATCGACATAAGTTATGTCGAGACTAGGAGAAGTTGTGTCGACACACATGACTTGTTTCGACACATACAACAGAAGCTGTATCGAGAAGATAAAGAATGACTGTGTCGACACATTGGAAGCTGTGTCGACATCATCAAAAATTATGTCGACACTTGGTCTATTTGTGTCGTCACATTTGAAGTATTTTGCTATTTGTTACCTGCTGTGGTAGAAGTTCAATGAAGGGTTAGTTGTCACGACTGAAGACTTGACAGCTGTCATAAGTAACAAGACTGACACATCTGTCAGTACTGTCAGAAGGCCGTTATAAACCGGATCAACCGGTAATCGTGGATGAACTCTATATAAAGTACTGATCCATAACAACCAGATAAGGAATAATAATTCGATAGAATAAAGAGGAGAAATAACTGACTCAATAGAGATTGAGAACTAGTGAGGGGGAGTAAGAGGCAATCCTAGAAGAAGGCAGATCCTGAAAAGTCTGCAAGTAAAATTCAGATCTTTTTCTGAATTCAAGAAGGAAGCTGATTGAAGATCAACTCCAACTCTAATTGAAGATCAACGTTATTTTGTTCAAATTCAAGAAGCTTTGAAGAAGCTAAGTCAGGTTGGATCTAGAGTATTCAGTTCAATCAAGAACTGATCAAGAAGTTCTCACCCTTTTATCTGTTGAACTGGGTAAAGTTTTTATTTTCTTAAACAAACTTTTATTTGTAAGATCTGTTATAGATCTGAGTTGTAATCCTAAATTTATAAAGGCTGAGGTAGGGCTGATTGCCTGAGGTGTAGGACTAGAAGAAGTCTGAGTTGTAGGCCTAGAGATAAAGACTGAGGTAGGGCTGTTGCCTGAGGTAGGATTCTTGGGAAGAATCTGAAGTAGGACTTGAAGAAGTATGAGTTGTAGGAACATATCAGGTTCTGAGTTGTAAGATCTGTGGATCTGAGCTAGTGGAAGGAAGTTTGGATGAATCCAGTTCTCTACTGGATAGGCGAAGGGGGAAAGTGGATGTACCCACAACTTGAGGAACCACTATAAATCTTGGTGTGTTGTACTGTGTATTTTCTGTGATTGTTTTTGTGATATTTATGCTGTGTTAATTGCCTTAATTGTTAAAAAGGATTAGAACCTATTCACCCCCCTCTAGGTGTATAAGCTCTTAAAATCAAATCTTTCACATGCCTATTCCGTACGACACATTTCCAGATCTAATACAAACCCAATAGGGGATATCAACTATCAACCCCAAAGGAATCACTTACGATTTCCACCTTTTGGTGGAGGATTCCATGCATATGCATAAAAGAGGACTTCACTTGTCCAAGCAGAAGATCGTTACCCTTGGAAGCCGTTTTGGTGCCATTGGAGAAAATCTATGCGGATGGAAAGAATCACACCGCCTTCCTCTTCGCAGATCTATCCTCAGATCTCGATTCCACCCACTAGATCTCCTTCAACAAAGCAATTAGCTCAGCCCAGCAACCACCCTTTCTCAGTTTTCCGCTCTTCCAGGAAATGATGATTAAGAAGATAAGACAGAGAATTAATTTCTCTTCTCAAAACCCCTCGGGTTAGAGGGATCAGGTATAACCCTAGCCACTCGATCTCCCCACTATCCAGCAACAACAACCTTGATTTGAGATAATAAGTCAACCGCCACTCAAAGGCCACTCAGAAGCCAAAAACATCACGATCATACCGCCTTCGACATTCGTCGAACTCAATTCGTCGAGCTCATGGAAAAATGTCGAGCTCACAGGATTTCGTCGAGGTCTGCTCGACGTTTCGTCGACCGGGGAAATAACACCGCCCAATCTCTGCTCAACATTTTTGTCGAGCTCTGCTCGACGTTTATCATCGAGCTCTGCTGGATGGTTATCGCTGAGCTTCGCTTGACTCTTGTCACCGAACTCCGCTCGATGTTTGTCGTCGAGCTCCGCTCGACGTTTGTCGTCGAGCTCCGCTCGATGATTTTGTTCAGCCAGGTCGACTTTATATCCTGAGCATTTTAGGGTGTTACAACCCTCCCCCTTAAAACGAATTTCATCCCGAAATAAGCACACAACAATAAGGACAATGAGAGATCAGTAATTTAAAGATTGCAACATCTTTTTATTCACAAAATTTTATGTTATAACAACTACATAAACAGTTTAAACAAACAACTCGGGATATTCATCTCGCATGGTCTGCTCTCGCTCCCATTACAATTCTTCCTGGCCATAGTTGTCCCACCGGACCTTGACCATCCCGATTGTCTTGTTTCGCAGTTGTCTAACCTCCTTATCCTCGATCCGAATGAGCCTATCTTTCATTGTTAGCCCACTATCGACCGATACTTGATTTGCAATAACCACCTGCTCTGGCTCTTTCACAGCTTTGCGTAGTACCGATATATGAAATACATTATATAATACACTCAGCTCTATCGAAAGAGCTAGCCAATAGGCAGCTTATCCAACTCGCTCTACCACTTCAAATAGACCAAGATACCTCGGGCTCAGCTTTTTCAAGCGCCGTATTTTGGACATGCCTTTGAAGGGTTTGATTTTCAAATATACCCTCTCGCCCACCGCAAACTCCACATTCCAATGTTTGGCATAATAGTATTTAGCTTGTCTATCCTGGGCTACTAATAGCCTCTCTCGTATCAAGCGTATTGTCGAGTTAGCATCTTCGACTTCCTTCCACTTATACAACTTTGATTCGCCTGTCTCCACCCAAGCTAACAGAGTACGACATTTTCTATCGTATAAAGCTTCTAAGGATGCCATCTGAATACTAGCTTGATAGCAATTGTTATATGCGAACTCAACCATAAAAAGATGATCCTCCCATCTTTTTCCAAAATCCAGGGCACACATTCAGAGCATATCTTCCATCGTCGGATTGGTCCTTTTGGTCTGACCATCCGTTTGAGGATGAAAGGTTGTACTGAATTGTAACTTGGTACCCAACAGTTGGTGGATTAGCCTCCAATCACCCGAAGTGAAACACCCATCACGATCACTGACGATGCTATGGGGCACACCGTGCCATCGTACTACGTTATCCACATAAAGCTTTGCCAGTTTCTCCACTGAATCATCCTTCCTATTCGGTATGAAGTACGATACTTTTGTTAGCCTGTCAACGATCACCCACACGACATCATTATCACTTTGCGATCTCGGTAACCCATGCACGAAATCCATTGAAATATCATCAAACTTCCAAACCAGAATTGGTAAAGACTTCAGGAAACCTCTAGGTTTTTGGCATTCAGCTTTTACTAAGGCACAGGTTTGACATTTGACAACATAATATGCTATGTCTTTCTTCATTTCTGGCCACCATAATATTTTCTTCATGTCTTTGTACATCTTTGTACTCCCTGGATGAATAAAGTATTTTGTAAAGTGTGCTTTATACATCAACTCTTCACGTAGCTTACCCACAATAGGGACGCACAACCGACTTTCATTCCACAAAAGGCCGTCCTCCAATAAGAACTGGGAATTTGACCCCTCTGCTGCATAGCGTTGTAAACTCTCATCGAGTTCCATTGCTCGCCGAACCCTATCCTCAAGGTCATACTGTACCTCCGTCCAGTTCTTATACGCATTTGTAGTGGAATTCTTGTCAACACAAGAAATCTCTAAAGCTTCCAGCTCTTGTATTAGGCATTCATCTTGCATTTGCAACCAATTGTCCCTTGTCGGAGTCCTTCGACTCAAGGCATCCGCGACAACGTTTCTCTTCCTTGGAATATAATGAATATCGAAGGTGTAGTCTCCGAGGAACTCCATCCACCTCCACTGTTGCATATTGAGATCTTTCTGATCCAATAAATATTTCAGGCTCTTATGGCCCATGAATATATCCACTTTCATGCAATACAAATAGTGATGCCACATTTAAAGTGCAAAAATCACCGCCGCCAACTCTAAGTCGTGGACGGGATAATTCCGTTCATGCACCTTCAATTGGCAAGAGCCATAAGCTATCACTTTACCAAATTGCAGAAGTACTACGCAACCTAAGCCGCTCCCTGAGGCATCACTGTAAATTTCAAAACCGTCTGAACCATTTGGCGAAGATAAGATTGGTGTCGTAGTCAAACGACTCTTTAGCTCCTCAAAAGCTCGTGCGCACTCCAACGTCCAAATGAACTTCTGATCCTTCCACGTCAATGTGGTGAGAGGTAAGGATATCCTCGAAAAGTTCTCTACGAAGCGCCTGTAGTAGCCCTCCAGTCGAAGGAAACTCTTGACTTCTGCTACTGTAGCAAGCACAGGCCACTCCCCTATTGCCACTATTTTCGCCGGATCAACCGCAATTCCATCTCCACTAACCACATGACCAAGAAATGCAACTTACGCCAACCAAAACTCGCACTTAGAGAACTTGGCGTATAGCTTGTTTCGCCTCAAAGTGTGCAACACCATCCGTAAACGGTTATCATGACCTTCTTCGGATTGGGAGTATACCAAGATATCGTCAATAAAGACGATCACAAAGAGATCCAGATACTCCCTAAAAGTCCGGTGCATTAAGTCCATGAACATCGATGGCGCATTTGATAGCCCAAACGGCATTATCGTGAACTCATAATGACCGTAGCGTGTTCCAAATGCAGTTTTGGGGATGTCACATTCCCGAATTCTCAACTGATAATAGCCAGATTTCAGATCCAGCTTAGAGTGTACCGTTGATCCAAATAGTTGATCGAACAAGTCATCAATCCGTGGTATCAGATACTTGTTATTTTCCATCAACTTGTTCAACTCTCTATAATCAATACATAGACGCAATCTACCGTCCTTCTTCTTTACAAAAAGAACCGGCGTGCTCTAAGGCGACATACTTGGGCATATATAACCTTGCTCTAGTAACTCTTGCAACTGAACTTTGAGTTCTGCCATTTCCTTTAGCGCTACTTTATATGGCGAGCGGGCCATAGGTTTCGCACCTGACACCAACTCGATAGCGAAGTCGATTTCTCTTTGGGGAGGTAACCCCGGAAGATCCTTTGGAACACATTAGCGTACTCCGATACAATCAGCACATCTCTTACACTGGACTTAGGCTCCACTGCCTCTACAAGCATGAAAACTCCGCGCCCTTTCACACAACTTTGACGACCTGGAGAGCAGATATCAATATCTTGCTCGATCCTCGCATACCAGTGAATATCATCTCTAGCTCAGTATTCTGTCCAAGTGTGACTTCCTTTGAGTTATAATCAATACATGCACGCTACTCCGAAAGCCAGTCCATACCAAAGATCACATCGAATTCTGATATCGGCAGTACTGATGCTTCCACTATGAAATCCCGACTTCCAATTCATACCTCAACACAACAAGACTTATCCGCACGCATCAAACATCCGTTAGGTAATAACACCTTCACACTATCTGTCATGGTACGCGTAGGCACTCCGATCCGTAGGACAAAGTCCTCAGATAGGAATGAATGCGAATCACCTGTATTAAATAGCACTCTTACCGGATGGTCCAGTATAAGGACAAAACCTATAGAACTCAAATTATAAGCAAGCATATCACAAGGTACAAAGTAAAGCTATTACTACTCGTACCTGTAACGACATCAGCCTGTTTGATGGCCTCCTATTGTCCAAGGTTATAGACTCGGGGCTGTGCCTGCAATGTAGAAGACTCCACCACCGTCTTTCCTTTTTCTGCATATGTCGCACCCGGCTTCTTTTCAACCTTTGGAGAGCCATATCGATAGTCTCAAGCAAAATGTCCCGGCTTGCCACACGTATAACAAGTACATGGTCCTTGTCCAGAAGTTGCCCCCGAAGCAACAGAATAAGGGGCCTGTCCAGAAGACTTGTACTTCTTTCCCTATATCTTGCGGTACCCAAACTTTTCAGGACGTGGCCCTTTGAACTCGGGCTTTGTCACGACCAAGTCCCTCTTGCCTTGTACCCTTTTCATGTCTTTCTCTAAAGAACGAGCCGTATCCACCAGTGATTGAAAACCTTGGCTCACTGAACTCGAGAGCAGCAACCTCAGCTCATCTCGTAGTCCCTCGTAGAACCTACTCATCTTACGCTCTTCTTCAACAAAGATAGAGCCCGCATACCATCCCAAACGTGTAAACTCATGTAAGTAGTCATCCCACTACCTTCACCTTGAGTTAAACATTAGAACTCAATCTCCATTGCAATTCTCCACATCATCGGCAGATGTTTTGCAAAAAATAATCGCGAGAACTCCTTAATTGAGATCTCCGTTAAACGTCTACCGGCCAAGTGATGCAACTCCATTTCATCCCACCATAGTCACGCCTCCCCTTCTAGTAGGAAGGTGGCTAGGGTGACTTTCTGTCCCTCCTCTGTCCCGATTGCCATCATAATCCTCTTAACTCTTGCAAACCAATCCTCTGCCTGCATTGGGGAACCCTCCCCTGTAAACATAGGAGGGCTAAAACTCATAAACCTTTTCAACTGCAGTTCAGCTACTCGGTCATCAACCAAAGCCTCAACCTGCACTTATCTCACACCAACATTCACGGGAGCCATTGCAGTCCTTGTCTTCCCCGTCTGCTGTGCATTCATTACCGCAAGTACTGTCTCAGTGATAAGGCATACAGTTTCAGTATAAGGAGGGGGGTGTGGGCACCTCAGTTGGTGCCGCACTCTCGACAGAATGTTGAGGTTTCGACTGCCCCACACCACTTCTTGTCACCCATATGTGTACAAAATTCAATTTAGCGACACTAAACACGGCAAACACGAATAGTAGGAATGCATAGGTTCCTCAAACATGTGTATTTTCATTCCTAAGTGGACATTCTAGAGTTCATTTAAGTTATAATGACGGCACATGCATGTGCTCGCCACCCCGCAAAAGAATTCGTCCACGAATTTGGAGAAAGAAGACCAAACAAGCTGATACCAAACTGTAACACCTCCATCCGTCACATGAAATATAACAGAGGGTCCGGCCGGGGCCCCATGCCATATTCCACACAATTGTCAGCGACGTTACATATTAATATCAAAAGCCAACACGAGTCCTAACTCAGAGCATTCTAGCGGAAGCTTTTAGGGTTACAATTGTAACTCAAAAACCAGGAATGCCCACTATATATAAACTACAGCCTTATGGCCTTATATTTTTCTTCAGAAGCGTGGATTACAAACATCAGCGTGTGTCACAACCCGCATTTTCTCCGAATTAAGAATTATCAGAGTAAGAGAAAACACGCATCATGATGCCACGTCAAGCAGGGGATAACTGCTGACGCCCAGGCAAAACCACCTACCAACTTAATGAAAGAAAATCATGTGATTAATGATTAGAAAATCAGTTTTATTTTAGAGGCCGTATCCCCCGGCTTAGTGGATCACCTAGTCCACAAAAGAAAACTATATTTAAACGCTGCGGAAAGAAAATACTTTATCAGGTTTGACATCCTAAGGAGCGCATAAGGGTCCCAAGAGAACCACTCATGCTATGCAAGACCCTACATTTAATTTATATAATATATAAGAAAACGGTCTTTATACGTGATTTGGAAAATAGTGATTACGTTTTATAAAACATGCTGATCATGAGCTTTATTTATAATAATAATTATAGTTTAAAAATAACTAGCAACCTAGCATAAAACCTTCTCAGGGCAAGTAGACTATCTCCAGAAAACGGTAGCAGCATAAGTAATTATATCCAGTACAAAGGTAACAACTACCAGTGGGCGCCAACAACCTGACACGAACCCACTGACACACATGTATGTCTGTAAGAAAGTACTGAAAAACTACCTCACCAACACGGCAAACGGAACTCCAAAGTCCAAGAGACCACCAACACCACCACTGCAAACTAGCCACCCAACTGGCTACGGCTCAGAACCTGGGGTATTCCAAAAGAAAACAGAATACCTCAGCAAGCTAAACAAAGTAAAACTGCATGAAAGAGTCAACCAAAAGGGGAAAAGTAATCGAAAACATGCAGTAGAAAGAGTCACAACTGTCCAAAACAGGACAACAAGAAAAGCACTACGTGCGAAGAAATAGCAACAACCCAGCCCAGGAACAACATCCTGCAGGGCCTACTAGGCTACCAAGAGCCCAAAGTGCTGCAAACTACCAAGGAAGAAACTTCTAACACCCTGAACTGTGGGAAGTGGTAGTAGCAAAAACAAACAACGAGGAACCGGATTGGAGGCAAACTCGGTCCCCCCATCCACCATGTCCAAGTCAACAAGCTCGAGGGTCTACACGTGAAAGCACAAGGGACCTTCCACCCACACATGCCCAGCCCGTACCTGGAGCACGAAAACAAGAGTGGCCTTGGCTATGTCACACAACTCCCCCCCTGAAGAGCTATAAACCACCACTACTAACCACGACCAACGATTCGGCCTTTAAGAAGGTAAAGAAAACGGCCGACAAGGAAATACCAGAAATATAACAAGAAAACCACTCGGGAACGAAAAACAAGGTAAAGGAAGAGTGTTGAAAAGAATCAACACGACAAGGCGCTGAGTGAGACCCACTCAGTGCCTACCTAAACCTTGGCGTTGAGTGAGCTAGCCTCACTTAAGGCCAAAACCAAACTCTAACCTCAATCCCACTAAGGTAATACGGAGCTCGACGATTGTCGACCGGAGGTCGACGATAGTCGAACGGCCTAATGCAGAAACCGAGATCGACGATCTCCATTCAGAGATCGACGATAGTCGAACGATTCTAGGACAAAAAAGAAGGCAGGGAATTTCCAATACTCGAGTAGTTACCAACTACTCATGTACCTCATCCCTCTACTCGAGTAGTCGCCTACTACTCGAGTACCTCAACCCTCTACTCGAGTAGTCGCCCACTACTCGAGTATACGAACATAACCAGCACTCGAGTAGTTACCAACTACTCGAGTACCCCAACCCGCTACTCGAGTAGTTGCCTACTACTCGAGTATGCTAAAGCCACTACTCGCGTATCTACAAACCTGCACTCTAGTAGATGCCTACTACTCGAGTAAACCAAGCCACCTACTCGAGTATCTCGAGTCCACTACTCGAGTAACTCAAATCCTCTACTCGAGTAGTTACCTACTACTCGAGTAACTCCAAACCCCTACTCGAGTAGTTACCTACTACTCGAGTAACTCCAAACCCCTACTCGAGTAGTTACCTACTACTCGAGTAAACCAAAACCCCTACTCGAGTATCTCGAAACCACTACTCGAATAACTCAGATCCCCTACTCGAGTAGTTACCTACTACTCGAGTAAATCAAGGCTAATACTCGAGTTAACGCCTTCTACTCGAGTATCTCAAAGTAACAACTCGAGTAACTAAAATCACTACTCGAGTATCTAACGACACTACTCGAGTAATACACTTAGCAAATTCGGGAAATAAAATCACCCTCCTCTCCTAACACTTCCTCTCGGCTACACCCAAACCAGAGCAATGATCTGAGCAAAGATAAACGACAACACGCCGGCAAGGTTGGGCTCCAACCGCACAAGTAGGGGGGGGGGGTTCAAATAGGAAGAACTAAATCCTATAGTTAGCAAGAAAAAGAGAACAATAAGGCCTCTACCCTAGGGATAACAGGGATTTCAAATACAACAAGAGTAATTCAAAAGCAACTTGGCAAGGGCAAGAATACCACTTGCCTCAACTTTTTACGAAGCACGGACGGCTCTCCTCCTCTTCACACGGAACGAACAGCCGCAGCACCTAGAATTAATCTCACGGCCATTAATGGCGGAAAACTCCAAAACCGAAAACCCAAATCTCATCAAAACTCCACGAAAAAATCAAATATCTTACCGTCGAAACGAAGATCTCGGGGAGAGCAAGCCAACGCCGTTTTCGGAATCGAATTCCGTCCACGAACAAGCCCGGAATCGCCGACCAAAGTAGGTACAGGACGGGCAGTTTTCTCCTCTGTTCTTCCGAGAACAAGCCGACGGTTTCTCTCTCAGGAAAAGAGGAAGAAGTGGGCCGTCACTTCTTAAACAGAGCTTTTATACTAAAGCTAACCCGCCGGTTCAACAATAACCGAACCCTAAAACGCCTAATCCCTTAATTACAATTAAGAAAATTCCAAAAGGAATAAGCCAGAAATATGGCTGCCACCAAGGCAAGGCAAATAACAGCTCAATAACTCCTCCCGCAAGAATTTAATATTCAGCCAAATCAATTTAATTAATTAATCACAAATACTATTAACACACCAAAGGACACAAAAACCGAAACACCTCGGAATTTGACGAAATTCGCACCGTAGCTCAGTATCCATGCTACGAACTCAACGGCGAAGTCGAAATTAACTTTCGACGAACAGAACCCGAGTTATACCCAAACAAGCCAAACACAAACATCCCCCGAGAGGCCACACCGGGTCACTCAAAACGACTCGGCTTGCTAGGGAGATCTTGCCAACAGGCTACCAAACAGGGCACTCAGTTCAAAGGAGCTAAACCATACTCCACACATGGCACAAGCCACGGAAACGCGTCATCGTAACGCCAACGAGAATACAAATAAACGCAGGAAAATCGGGGGCGTTACAGTCACTCCCCCTAAAAGAAAGTTTCGTCCCGAAACTTTACGCACAACACTCCTACTAAAGAAGGAGAAACAACTAATAGGAGTTACAAGAAGGAAAACATACCGATTAAATCAACGAAACAGGTGAGGGTAAGCCCTCCTCATAGCCGACTCTAACTCCCAAGTCGCGCTTTCCAAATCCTGATTCTTCCATAGAACCTTAACCATCGGTATGGACTTCTTTCGCAGCACTCGCTCCTGAGTATCCAAAATACGAACCGGCACCTCAACAAAAGAGAGGTTGGGCTCCAACTGGGGCACAACATCCAAGAGCTGCCCACTGCCGCGCACACACTTCCACAATTGGCTAACATGAAAAACATTATGCACACCTGGGAAGTTTGCTGGCAAATCCAATCTATAAGCTGACATGCCAATCCGTTCCAAGATCTCAAACGGGCCCACATACCTTGGGTCTAACTTCCGATTCTTACCAAATCTCTTAACACCTACCATCGGGGAAACTTTGAGGAATACAAGGTCCCCGACGGAAAACTCCAAAGCAGATCTACGCCGATTGGCGTTCTTTTCATATCTCTCTTGGGCTATACGAAGCTTCTCCCGAATAAGCTTCACTGCGACTTCCATTTCCTCAAGCGCATCGGGACCCAACAAAGGCCTCTCACCAGCCTCAGCCCAAAACAACGGAGTCCTACAACGCCTCCCATACAAGGCTTCGAACGGAGCCATCTGCAAACTTTCCTGATAACTATTGTTGTAGGCAAATTCCATGAGTCGCAATCGCTCATCCCACGCTCCACCGTGGTCTAAAATATAGCACCGGATCATATCCTCAACAATTTGGTTCACCCTCTCCGTCTGCCCATTGGTCTGCGGGTGGTAGGCAGTAGAATACCTCAGATCCGTACCCAAACCCTCCTGCAGACTCTGCCAAAAACGAGAAGTAAACCGGGAGTCTCGATCGGAAATGATGCTAACCGGCACACCGTGGAGTCGGATGACTTCATTCATGTATAACTCCGCTATCTTCTTCATCGGGTAATCAATCTTATAAGGTACGAAGTGAGAGCACTTCGTCAATCTATCCACTATAACCCAAACAGAATCAAATCCCCTCGGGGATTTCGGTAATCCCGTAATGAAATCCATAGATATACTTTCCCACTTCCAAGTCGGGATCTCTAGCGGAGTCAACTTACCACCAGGCCTTCCATGATCGGCCTTCACACGTTTGCAAGTGTGACACTCAGCAAAAAATCGGGCTATATCTCCTTTCATGCCATACCACCAGGCAATTTGCCTTAAGTCATGGTACATCTTCGTAGATCCTGGATGGTAGGAAACGCTGGAACCATGAGACTCACTGCAAATCATCCTCCTAATATCCCCGACAGCGGGAACGCAAAACCTGCCGCGGTACTTCAAAGTACCCACATCATCGATAGTAAAGTCGGGTAACTCACCCTTCTCAGTCCTGGTGAAAAGGTGCATAAGATCAGGATCGTCCTTCTGGTGTAGCCTAGTCAAAGAAATCCAGGATGGCTCCGCCACTGACAAGGCACTCTGCAAACTACAGCATCCTACTGAAATATCCATAAGGAGGAACTCCTCAAGTAACCGATCGGCGGAGAGGTTAAAGATCTTTCCCGTCTTTCGGCTCAGGGCGTCGGCCACCATGTTGGCCTTGCCCGGATGATACTGGATTTCTACATCATAATCAGCCACATACTCCAGCCACCGCCGCTGACGCAGATTCAACTCCTTCTGCGTGAACACGTACTTTAGGCTCTTATGGTCAGTGAAGATCTTGCATTGAGCTCCATAAAGTAGGTGCCTCCACAACTTCAAAGCATAAATAACCGCTGCAAACTCGAGGTCATGCGTGGGATAATTCTTCTCATGAGTCTTCAGTTGCCTTGACCCATAGGCAATTACTTTTCCATCTTGCATTAATACGCATCCCAGACCTACAAGCGGAGCATCCACATAAACATCATAATCTACTCCCTCGGTAGGCAGGGTCAGAACGGGAGCAGTGCACAATCTCTCCTTTAGCTCCAGAAAAGCCTCCTCGCACTTTTCGCTCCAAGCAAATGCCACATTCTTCTGAGTCAGCTTGGTCAACGGTGCAGCTAGGGAAGAGAAACCCTCCACAAATCTTCTGTAATAACCAGCCAACCCTAAGAAACTCCTGATCTCCTTAGGCGTACTCGGCCTACTCCAATCCATCACTGCTGCAATCTTTTCTGGATCGACCGAGATCCCTTCCTTGCTCACCACGTGGCCTAGAAAAGAAACCTGAGGCAACCAAAATTCGCACTTGCTCAACTTGGCGAATAACTTGTGGTTCCTCAACTCTGATAGGACCAAACGCAAATGCTGCTCATGCTCCTCAGCACTACGAGAATAAACTAACACGTCATCAATGAAGACCACAACGAACTTGTCGAGGAAATCCTTGAACACCGGTTCATCATATCCATGAAGGCTGATGGTGCGTTGGTCAGACCAAACGACATTACCAGAAACTCAAAGTGTCCATGCCTCGACCTAAACGCAGTCCGTGGAATGTCCGCCTCACGGATCCTGAGTTGATGATAACCAGAACGAAGATCGATCTTGGAGAACACCGTGCTACCACGCAACTGGTCAAATAAATCATCGATCCTCGGCAGAGGGTACCTGTTCTTGATAGTGACCTTGTTCAACTCTCTATAGTCGATGCAGAGCCGCATCGACCCATCTTTCTTCTTTACAAACAAAACAGGAGCACCCCAAGGCGACGAACTCTGCCTAATAAACCCCTTAGCTAACAGCTCATCCAACTGAACTCGCAACTCCTCTAACTCACGAGGGGCCATCCGGTACGGCGCCTTAGCAATAGGACGTGTACCCGGCTCTAAATCGATCACAAACTCAACATCCCGATCAGGAGGAAGACCAGGAAGATCATCAGGAAAAACATCGGCGAAACCACGAACAATAGGAATCTCTTCCAAGCGTGGCACGCTAACAGCGGCTCCAACCGCCGAGACTAAACAAACACCACAATCAGAAGGAAACAATCTCTGAGCACATACCGCAGAGATGACAGGAAAGTCCTGACACAGATCAGCATACACGCTGCCGGGTTGACTGTCGTCCCTGATGAAGTCCAAGCGCTTTCCTTTGCACTGAATGACCGCATCATACCGAGAGAGCCAGTCCATGCCCAAAATGACATCGAAGTCCTCCAGATAAATCATTTTCAGGTCCGCCTTCACCAGAAAGTCCCCCAACAAAACGGGCAATCCAAAATGCCCAAATCTGACAACACAGATTCACCAGAAGGAAACTTGACACAGAAGGAATCCCGAACACGATCTAGAGTCAACCGATGACGCTCTACAAAGGCTCTAGCTACGAACGAGTGGGTAGCGCTGGAGTTAAACAGAACACGCGCCCAGCGGTTCTTCACCTTAAACTTCCCTATAGGAACACACAAACTAAGGAACTACCATAGCAATGCCGCAACCCTCTAGCAAATAAAACTACCAGGCTAGAAAAACAACAAACCGCTAACCTGAAATAACCTGGGTCGAAGTCTGAGCCTCCTCAGAAGAAATCACGTTCAGCTTCCCTTTCCCCTTGTCCACACGCGGAGGTGGAGCTAAAGCCTGCAACGGAACTGCAGGAAGAGCTGTCTGAACCTGAGGACACCTCGACTTGATATGACCCTTCTGCCCACATTGAAAGCAGACTCTATCCTTGGTCCAACACTGGGCCGCATCATGCCCGGATCGCTTGCAAACTGAACAGGAGACATCTCTCCTAGGAGCACCCTGGATCGCATGAACCTGCTCCTTCTTCTGAGCTGCTGACCTCTTAAAACATTTCTCGACAGGATGGCCTGACCGGCCACAGAAACTGCACACTACTCGGCTCCTCTTTCCCGGAACAGCATCGGGTACCAGGGGCTTCTTCCCCTCCACAGACTTTCTCTTGTCCTTTCTCATCTGCTGGCCTCTGCTCTTTGCCGTTTCAATAGCCTCAACCTTAAGAGCAGCCTCTACGACTCCAGCATAAGTCACAGACCCATAAGCACTGGTCAACTGCTGCACTTCGCTCCTCAAACCACCAAGAAATCTCTTAACTCAATCAGCCTCAACGCTGACCAGAGCAGGGGCAAAACGGCTCAACTTACTAAATTTTATTTCATACTCACCCACCGTGAGTTGCCTTTGCTTCAGATAGAGAAAGTCATTCATGAGGCGGTCAAGCTCGACCGAAGGCAAGAACTTCCTCAACATCTCCTTAAACATTTCCCAAGAGCATCCAGCTACTAAGCTCTCCTTCTCTCTCAGCCACCAACTCTTAGCCAATCCTTTAAGCTGATAGGTGGCTAGCATTACCCTCTGGTCACCTGCAATCCCTGAATACAAAATCATCTCCTCCATGGAGATCAACCAATCATCAATAACCATGAAATCTGCCTTCCCGTCATAAGTGGGAGGGCTCAGCCTCTGAAACTACGAGATGAAGGCCATCTTCGCTGGCACCACCACTGGAGGTCTCACGAGTGCAGGGGGAGGAGGGATAGCTAACCCCCCAGCAGGAACTTGCGCACCCTGAGCCTGTCCTGCCACAACTGCCACCAAAGACTGAATCTGGGCTCGCACCTCCTCCAATTGTCTGCCCATAGCTTCACTACTCTGACGCAGACTCTCGATCACCGCACCATTCTGAGCTCCGGACGACTCACCCTCAGACAGGGGAGTCGAACGCGTCGCAGGTCGCCTAGCCATCCTAAAATCATAACCACCCCAAATCAGATCCCCAATCAGCGACTAGAACCCAAACACAAGTACAGACCATACATATATAGATATAGGCTTAAAGCTGCTAAACTTGCTCTGAGAGTTTATCTTTTTAACAAAAAAATTTGATGACATGCCCTAACCTAGGATAGTTAACCATCACCTTGCTAACTCTCGTGCCTAGATCGGGAATGCATGACTTTATTTTGTTTTGAAAACTTATGTGTGTACATATGTCATCCTGCAAATCTTTAGCTTGGCACGTTGTGCTTATGTAATGATATGCTATGCATGTTTGTGCTATGCATTCTAAAAAGGCCCTAATGCATGTTATGAGCAGCGTACCCATGAAAATGTTATGCATCCCATACTACATAACATTCCCATGCAACGAAAAAAGAAACGTGCTAGTCGCAGTCATGTGGTGAGGTTATGCATCCCATACTACATAACCCTCACATGTAGCCCCTATGGTGGGTCCATATACGAACACATATTATGCATCCCATACTACATAATATGCCTCGTATACTTCATGTTATGCCATGAGTGTAGTGTTCGTGCTTTTGCCAAGACGTGCTGATGACATATCGATGTGTGAATGACATGATGCTGAACTACTAAAGCAAACAAAGGAAGGTTGCTCAACTAACTTGTCAAGCAACCTCCCTCTGATACCAACTGTCACAACCCGCATTTTCTCCGAATTAAGAATTATCAGAGTAAGAGAAAACACGCGTCATGATGCCACGTCAAGCAGGGGATAACTGCTGACGCCCAGGCAAAACCACCTACCAACTTAATGAAAGAAAATCATGTGATTAATGATTAGAAAATCAGTTATATTTTAGAGGCCGTATCCCCCGGCTTAGTGGATCACCTAGTCCACAAAAGAAAAATATATTTAAATGCTGCGGAAAGAAAATACTTTATCAGGTTTGACATCCTAAGGAGCGCATAAGGGTCCCAAGAGAACCACTCATGCTATGCAAGACCCTACATTTAATTTATATAATATATAAGAAAACGGTCTTTATACTTGATTTGGAAAATAGTGATTACGTTTTATAAAACATGCTGATCATGAGCTTTATTTATAATAATAATTATAGTTTAAAAATAACTAGCAACCTAGCATAAAACCTTCTCAGGGCAAGTAGACTATCTCCAGAAAACGGTAGCAGCATAAGTAATTATATCCAGTACAAAGGTAACAACTACCAGTGGGCGCCAACAACCTGACACGAACCCACTGACACACATGTATGTCTGTAAGAAAGTACTGAAAAACTACCTCACCAACACGGCAAACGGAACTCCAAAGTCCAAGAGACCACCAACACCACCACTGCAAACTAGCCACCCAACTAGCTACGGCTCAGAACCTGGGGTATTCCAAAAGAAAACAGAATACATCAGCAAGCTAAACAAAGTAAAACTGCATGAAAGAGTCAACCAAAAGGGGGAAAGTAACCGAAAACATGCAGTAGAAAGAGTCACAACTGTCCAAAACAGGACAACAAGAAAAGCACTACGTGCGAAGAAATAGCAACAACCCAGCCCAGGAACAACATCCTGCAGGGCCTATTAGGCTACCAAGAGCCCAAAGTGCTGCAAACTACCAAGGAAGAAACTTCTAACACCCTGAACTGTGGGAAGTGGTAGTAGCAAAAACAAACAACGAGGAACCGGATTGGAGGCAAACTCGGTCCCCCCATCCACCATGTCCAAGTCAACAAGCTCGAGGGTCTACACGTGAAAGCACAAGGGACCTTCCACCCACACATGCCCAGCCCGTACCTGGAGCACGAAAACAAGAGTGGCCTTGGCTATGTCACACAACTCCCCCCTGAAGAGCTATAAACCACCACTACTAACCACGACCCACGATTCGGCCTTTAAGAAGGTAAAGAAAATGGCCGACAAGGAAATACAAGAAATATAACAAGAAAACCACTCGGGAACGAAAAACAAGGTAAAGGAAGAGTGTTGAAAAGAATCAACACGACAAGGAGCTGAGTGAGACCCACTCAGTGCCTACCTAAACCTTGGCGTTGAGTGAGCTAGCCTCACTTAAGACCAAAACCAAACTCTAACCTCAATCCCACTAAGGTAATACGGAGCTCGACGATTATCGACCAGAGGTCGACGATAGTCGAACGGCCTAATGCAGAAACCGAGATCGTCGATCTTCATTCAGAGATCGACGATAGTCGAACGATTCTAGGACAAAAAAGAAGGCAGGGAATTTCCAATACTCGAGTAGTTACCAACTACTCGTCTACCTCATCCCTCTACTCGAATAGTCGCCTACTACTCGAGTACCTCAACCCTCTACTCGAGTAGTCGCCCACTACTCGAGTATACGAACATAACCAGCACTCGAGTAGTTACCAACTACTCGAGTACCCCAACCCGCTACTCGAGTAGTTGCCTACTACTCGTGTAACATCCCATTTCCAACTAGACCCTAAGAGTGGTTCTGTCATGACAAAACCCTAGGAAGCCCAAGAAAGAGTCAAGTGGACCTGGTAGTGTGGATAGGGCCACTATGGTCTGCACTTAGCAGATCTCTAAACCTTGGTTAAAAGTGATCATGGGGCTTCACCAAGACTCCAAGACCCCACCCATACCCTTATAACCCTAGAAAGAGATCAATGGGTCACTAAGGACCCATGAAGAGCAATCAAAGGACCTAAGTTGACCAAAGTCAACTATAGCCCTAATTGGGTCAAATTGACCTACACAAGGGTCAATTGCAGTCCCTTGGCCCAGTAGACCCCACCCATACCTTCTTAGACCTAGTGAGAGGTCAATGGGTCACTAAGGACCCATAGAGAGTATTCAATAGGGCTAAGTTGACCAAAGTCAACTATGACCCTAATTGGGTCAAATTGACCTACACAAGGGTCAATTGCAGTCCCTTAGCCCAATGGACCCCACCCCTACCCTCATAAGCCTAGTGAGAGGCCAATAGGTCACCAAGGACCCATTGGGACCAATCAAAGGGCTAGTTTTGACCAAAGTCAACCCTTGACCTAAAATGGTCAAAAGGCCCTAGTTAGGGGCCAAGTGACCTCCAAGGGCCAATCCAACCCCACCTTGACCCTAGGAGAGGCTAATGGGTCACCAAGGACCTATTAAGGAAATCTCAAGGATCAAATTAACCTAGGTGGGCCCTAGTCCAACTTTGGGTCAAGTTAGCCCAAATGGGCTAACTCAAGCTCAAGCCCATTACATTGGGGCTAACCTTGACTTAAGTGGCCAAATGGATTTAGGGCTGACATGGGACATGTAGGAGTCAAAAAATTCAGGCATGGTGACTAGGGAGAGGAAAGTCACCATGGAGGAGAGAGAAAGAGAAGAAAGAAGAAGGAAGGAGGACTTTGTGCTCCTCCTTCCTCTCCCCAACCTCCCATTCATTTCAGAAGGACAAGGAGGAGTGCAGCAAGCCATTGTGGACTGATTGGGCAAGCTCCACCCCCCTACCAACCTAGCCACAAGATTGACCATGGCCAAAATGGCACATGGCAATTCAGCCACCTAACAACCTCCTTCCACCTTAAAAGCTTCCTGAGGTTCAAGGAGATTTCCCACACTTTACCTGAAGGAGCCAGCAGGATTCCTGCATTTTTGAAGAAACCCGAACCACCACCACCACCACCATGGTATTCCGGCGATCCTCCCGACTTCAGGCCGCCAAAAAGGTCCTCCTCCACTCCTTCTCTCATGGGTTAGATCGTAGAAATCGATAGGGCCAAGGTTCGGGCTCAATCGAGCTCGATCCAAATTTTGAAATCATGGATTTTCCATGAAAATTCACCTTGACGGGTTCGCTGGAACAGTGCTCCCCGGCGGCCGTGCCGCGCCGCCTGGAGATAGCCCCGACCACCACGAAGGTGTCGGCGTCGGTGGCAGGCCGGGGAGGTGGCCGGAGCGACGACGGCAGCCGCTGGAAGTTGGCCCAGGCAGGATTAATCCTGGCCGTTGGCGCGTGGGGACGATGACGGGATGCCGTCCAGGGCTGCGCCAAGATTCGTGCAATGATGATATTAAACCATAGCTTAAATACTTGTATCATTTCATATTCTGTCACAGTAATTCTATTTATTTGTTTTAATTATTAAAAATACTTAGAGCTATTTTCAGAAAAAGTGGTTAACATCATAAATGTAGCCCTATGAGTCTACTTTCAGATAAAATTGGTTTGAACCAATTTGGGTGACTGGTCTGACCAGGGAACTCATTTTGGGTGGGTCTATACAAATGAATAGGAAGTCATTAAAGTAGATGCCCACACTTCATCTTTGGTCCAAATGAGCTGAAAGTTTGGCAGGGAGTCACCCTACCCTATACCTAAACTTTGCACAAAAATGGGAATTTTTGGGAATAATTTTCCTATAGTTTTGTAAATAATTTAATTATGCTAGGATAATTTAAATTATGGGTCAAATGAAATCCAAATTCAACCAAATTTTGGTGGGATGGATATGAGGTCAATATAGACCTCTGGTTAAAATTTCATCAAGTTTGGAGTTGATTTGAATGGGATTCAAGCAAACCCTAGCCTTGCCCTAAGAAGGGTATTTTGGTCCAAAATGTACTTTTGGCTTATAGTGTCCAATTCACCTCAACAGAGGTTCCAATTTGGTACACTGGTTTTGCATGACAATATACACCTCCCAAAGAAAAATTGAGGGCATTGGAGTTGGTTTGGCCCAAGATCCTATGTCAAACCCTAAGGAAGTGCTTTTGTACCTTGTGAAGGGCATGTGGCCATATCACCTTGTATGGCTATGAAACTTTGTAGGGATGGTATTATAGTCACTTTAACCCTCTGGTGAAAATATTAGGGTATTTTGGAAGGTTTAGGACCCTCAAATCCCTAACCCTAGCTCAGGGCACAAATGTGGTGGGTTAGGAATGGGTTAGCTAAACCCTTTAAAATAATATAAAATTTTGGTAGGATGGTCATAAGGATATTAAGAAGCCTTGGTATTTTATTTAGGAATTTTGGAGTATTATTTATGGCACTTCATTTGTAACACAAGAAATGCTTAAATTAAGTAAATAAATTACTATGCTACCTCTGACCCTTGAGAGGTCATGAAATTTTGGCAGAGGATGTTTTGAAGCATAATGAGTTTATATAAATTTTATAAAAATTCTTGGACAAGTATATGAGGTAGTTAGTTCACAAGCCTGTCATTTGATGGAATTATTCACAAATTTATTTAAGCCCAGTTACTGATAAATAAATTATGAAATTTGGCCCAAACCATTTATATGCCATTAGATTCATATTTGAAATTTCTCTGAATTTTTGGAAGCAATATATTATTTTATATTTCTTAAATGAATTTCCAAGGATTTAAATGAATTATTGATTTAAGGATAAAACCTTACTGAAAAGAATTATATATTTTGGAAGATAAGTTATATCATTATTTTGAGTAACATATAAAATTTGTAGAATGATACCTTGAATGAAAATAGTACTTCATGTTCATTATTGGAAATTTTAGACATTAAAATAATTAAATAAATTATCAAATAAGTAAGGAAAATTTTGGAACTCTGGACTTAGGATTTAAAGGTCATAATGGACCTCCATTAATTATTATAGGGGTGTTGGATGATTATTTGATATACTTCCCATTTTACATGAAGTTTGGCTTGGTGGTCTGCATTTAGCAATTTTGGAAAATTGTTTATATAGTTTATTTGAAGTTTATCACTCCTTAATTCACTTATGATATTTATCCCAGAGCATTTATATGCCTTTGTTATCATGTTGGAAGTTTACTTGAAATTTTAGGAGTAATATTACCCTATTTATTTATTTTTAATGAAATATTGTGGGATAATTTAAAAATAGAATCAGTGGCCAAAACCTTGCTGAAAAATCAAGAGATCTTGGATATTAGGTTAATTGTTTATATTGAGTATAGCATAAATCTGGGGAGACTCTATCTTGTCAAATTTGGTACTTCAGTTCAATCATGGAGACTTTGGCCACTATAAATATTTAATAAATTCCTAGATAAATAGGAAAAATTGTAAAACTCTGGATTTGGGCAATAAAGGTCATAATGGACCTCCATAAATTATTATAGGAGTATCGGATGATTATTTGACATACTTCTCTTTTTACTTAACATTAAACCTTGGTGGTCTGCATATAGTAATTCTTCAGAAATAATCTGGAGTGCAAGTTAGGTACATAAGTCAAAATTGGTGGAATGAGTTCATCACTCAGGGTGGGATGAGATAGGAATGAGTTTGACTAAATGTTGGGTGATGTTTGGGATCGACGAAAGATCGTCTCCCCCATAAAGTGGAAGGTCAAATCACCTTAGGTCTAGTTACTATAATCTGGAAATGAAATGGGTAAAACCTAAGTCGTAGGCATAGGAGTAGATAGTAAACTTAGGAGTTCACACTCTCACACCCCAGTGTCCCGGGAGTTAGTATGGGTTACTTGGGCAATAAGCCCGGTAGTTATTGGGTATGGTAGTTTGGGAGCTTTGGCTCGGTAGTAGATTATGACGGACGGGATTGTCCGGTGAGCTTTGGCTCGGTTGACGGATATGACGGACGGGATAGTCTGGGGAGCTTTGGCTCGGTGGTAGATGTTGGGTTATCTCGTGAGGGTTGGCACAACACTTTGTGCACGCAGCGGAAAGGAAAAATACGAGAACAGCCCAAGAGAACTGGATCTGGCCATGATCGTTGTATCAAGAAGTAAACAAAATAACTAGGGCAAAATACCTTAGTGGTGTTGAGTCACAACTCAACGAAGATGCTCCAAGTATTGAGTGATGTCGGTGGCGAGTTGTACGTGGAATAATATCCACATCTCTGCAGAAATCCACACGAGCAGGAGAAACCCGAACTGCTCGTCGCACGAACAATCGGGAGGAAGACAGCCGCACCTTTGCGACTCCACGGACTGCTAGGTCCGCACCAGGAGAGGCAAGAACAACGACTATCGCCGGATAAGGGAGGGTCAGCGGAGCAGACACGGCGGCGGCGGAACACTTCCGTCCGGCGATGTGCGGGATGCGGTGGAACGAGCGATCGGCGGAATCTTTCCGTCGGGTTCTAATCGGCCGCAAAAGCACAAGTTATTCACCCTTTTCCAAAACCCTAAGTGTCTATTTATACCAAAGGTATAAATAGACCTAAAGGAATGGCTATCCGCAGACCACACAGTATAGGGTCCCTGGAAGAATTCGGCGAGAATCGGCAAAGGCGTTCGGCGAGAATCATCCGCCAAGTCGTCGAGAATCAGGGACGATTCTCGACGAATGGCCTTTAGTCGTCGAGTCATACTCGATGACTCTCGACGATACTTGTCGATCGGCGAGAGAATCATCAGGCAGATTCGGCGAGAATCGATGGACAGTCCCGACGACTAAGTCTATGATTCTCGACGAATCTATCAGAATGATTCTCGACTAAAAACCCATAGTCGTCGAGACATTCTCGACGATTTTCCTTGGTCGTCGAGTCAAACTCGATGACCTTTCGACTATCCATGCCCTATGAACTTTACTGGCAACAATTGCCTGACCCCATACATAATGGTGATTGGTAACCTTTACCAATACGGTCAATCTTCCAACTCCTCCATAGCTCTTATGTGCGACCCTGCAGGCTCATATTGCGTTGGCAGTGAGATTACATGTTTGACAACTTCTAGATCACCATGGTAACTCCAACAGTCTCCCACTTGATCTTGGAAGTATCAACCATAAACCTCACAAACAATGAGCGGCATCTAGCAATGCATCATTGCTCCCAAGCAATAAGAGTTTATAACTCAAAAGCCTTCATGAACAATGTATCAGCGTTGTCTTTGTCCCTTTGTCCCTTACATCACGGAAAGAATAGAGGCATGGACCGTGTCACCCTCATAATAGCTCATCCAAGTTTCCTGATCTAGAACGGACATCCAGAGAATGGTGAGGCCAATATCACATATTGTCTCCACCAAGCATGGCCATGCATTTCTCAGTCCAGTTCCATCAAGGGGCCCATGGATGCAACTCCTGTCATAAGGAGGACAAATTCCATATCTGCTCACACACAAACACCCAAATGATTCGTAACGTGCCCAACAACCACCCTTATCATCAACCTTTCTCAAGGAAGACTTTAGATGGCATCAAAGCATGCTCTTCCTCACTTGATGAATGCTGTGACTTTAGGTCAAAGGACCACAACACCATTGTCAGTAGAGACCTACTTGTGACACGATTAGATAACAATCCACAAAGTAGTCTCTGGTTGGGTCTGTCCAGTACGACTTGTTCATTAACAAGTACCCACGTGATGACTTGATATCACAATATCATGACCTGTGAGAACTGGTCATCAGTCAATGCACGTGCTAGTCTTCATGTATCATCATTACCCTTAGATCCTATGATGATACCACGACCAGGGACTTTTAAGAATGAAGCTTCAAATGAATCATAGGCTCTCACATTCAAGTCACGTACTTGATGTCCTATGGAAGCGAACATTCTAAGGGTATTCATTATGTTAACATTTAACTATCATATAGAAAAACCATAATAACGGAATATGCCATTAATTGTAAAAAGAAAATCTAGGTACACAATTCATCATATGAATAAACAATAAACAGCCAACAGAATATATCTTTACATGCAACCACAAGGCTCCCACTAGACTTGATCATTCAGGTATCGTATACCCATTGATCTAGTATGACCATCATGCTTTCTCTGCGCGAGAGGCTTTGTCAGTGGATCTGCAATATTCTCCTCAGTCGGCACTCTGCAAATGTTCACATTCCTCGTTCGACAATCTCACGAATAAGATGGAACCGCCGAAGTATGTGCTTGGAGCGCTGATGGGATCTAGGTTCCTTAGATTGTGCAATTGCACCATTGTTATCACAGTAGAGAACTACGGGACCAACAATGCTAGGAACTACATCAAGCTCGCCGATGAATTTCCTAATCCATACAGCCTCCTTCGCTGCATTAGCTGCAGCGATATACTCGGCTTCCGTTGTAGAATCAGTAACTGTCTCTTGCTTGGAACTCTTCCAGCTCACAACTCCTCCATTCAGGCAAAACACAAACCCTGACTGAGACTTTGAATCTATCAGTATCAGTTTAGCTAGCATCCGTGTAACCACTTACAACGAGCTCTCCTCTCTCCACCTACACCAAGAACACATTTTAAGTAGTTCAGGATATTCTTGACTGTTCAACAGTGACACTCAGGGGTCTGACTGATACCTAGCATTCTTAAAGCAAAGGAGATTAGTAGTTACAATCGGTTGGGCATAACTGTTGCATAAGAGATGAAATCTCTTATGGAACAACTTCTTGGTCCATCTTTTGACCTTCTTAAATGTCATTCAGAAAGTTCATCACCATGGCAACATTGGAAAAATCCTTCTTAGGACTCCAGCATACCGCTTCAACACTCGATGATGTACTCTGGGTCAAACCCAGCAACTTCTTCGATCTTCTCTATAGATTTAATACCAGTTAGGTAAATAATGTAACCTTTCATAGAAAGGCA